>OY796897.1:2680585-3880585 GCA_963680785.1 Diplosoma virens | reverse complement strand
TTGAAGCCAAGCAACTTTATCATACTATAGAATAAGCAAATTTACTGAAGTTAACCAAGCAACACAAAGTTGTTGCAAAGGTACAATGGAATTAAATAAAGTCAAAATAATTAGCGAAAGATAAGAGAAAAAAATTAGACAAGTAAAAGTTGAGTTTTTTACTTAGCCTACAGTAAGCAGGTTATATAACTATTATTGGCTGTCTATTGCAAATCAATGTAATACTTAGAAACTTGCATTATAAAGAGCATAGAATTTTTTAATTGTAAGTTGTTGTAATTATAAAATTTTTATAGAGAACTCCTGTCGTAGTAATAGTCGGAGAACCAGGCTGGCTGACATTCATTTTCCTGGTCAAAGTTGGGATTGCAAATACATTTTAGCTGACCACTGAAAACTTAGTGAGCAAAAAGCGGCCGAAAATTTGCGGGACAATCATGGCGAGACAGCAAATTTATACATAATCAAGTGTTAACCATCAAACGAAAAATCCTTTATAATTTGTGTCACCAATTGGATGTTGATTTGTAATGAATTTGGTTTTAAAATAATTTGAATCGGTAATTTTTATTTAAAAAAATTAAGGTTATAACTGCAAAGGAACGTAACTTCTTACTAATTTAGTTTGAACGCTAAAGTAAATTTAGACACTTTTTTATACAAAGTGCCAAAAAATGGTTTAGCATTCTTAAATTTGCCGCTCAATACTTCAGTCATATCATTAATGCAGCTTGCATAATTTCACGGGTTTGATATGACTGCTCTAGATAACTTAAAATTTTGTCATAAACGATAATATGTGACATGAGTACTTACCCTTGCCCATTAATTCTTTGGCTAACTTTAAATTAAGCAAGAAAACGGTAAGCTATGACAAAAGAACAGAAAACTAAATATTTATGACAAAAAGTAGCATTAATTAGTACTAAAAATAGGAAAAGCAAAATAGAATACAAACTTAAAACTTAGATTTGACTGTAATTGTCAGGGGCGCCGGAAAATTCTTTGGCGAGAGGGGCAAAATTAGAAAAAGGGCACTTTTTTTGTTGAAAATACACTTTTTTAGCCTATTTGAGATATATTTTTACTAAGCAACTTAGTGACGATAAAAAAAATTGAAGATATGATTTGTTAATAGCAGGATTTAAAAATAGCAAGAAGAATTGGAGATCAAAAATTTAGCAAGGTTATATTTTGGAGTATTGATCATTGAAACAACGGGTTGTGCTAGGATGTTGACCCATTGCTTCTATGATTGGTACTCCAGAATATAAACTTGTAAAATTTTAGAATTAAAATTACCCCGAAGCTGTCTGACGCTCTTTTGGGAAAATTGTTAGAATGAAGAAGAAATAAGATGAACTAAGTTATAAAGTAAAGAGGAGAACTCTCATTGATCGAGAGTCTTTGGGAGCTAAAAAAGTTCAGCGTGTATACAAACAAGTAAAAGTAGGATCTTTGTATATTGAAAGCAGAGATTTTAATTCTTGCCTTTTTACTAAGACGTTTATGAAAGGAAGGAGTGTTTAGTTTTTTTATGAGTAAACTATAGAAAAGGATGAAAAAATTGATGATTGAGGCCCCACTGACGTAAAATTAATCATAATGGTACTTTGGTTCACAGGGCAGTTATGATCAGCTTGAAAAGTAAATTGTAAGCAAAATTGGACAAAATTTGGTATATTGTATTCATCAATGGCTATCCAGAACACAGAATTAATTTTATTTTTATTAGCAAAATTAAAATTAAGCCCAGTCCATCTGCGATTGGGAATAATGTCCAGTCTGCTTCCACGTTCCATAGCTAGGGTCTGTTTGGCCGAGATTCAAAAAACAAATCACTACGACTGCCAAACACTGCTACTTTGCCATCAAACCACAGGCTGTTTCACGACAAATTTTTCCAGCTTTAAAAAGGACATACTACCTTACCATGGTCGTCGTCGTCGTCGTTGTCGTTTAGAAAGGTTCTAGGAACTCTGCTACCGGTTACCTCGTTACCGGACGTTTCGTTACTAAGACAATTAGCTATTAGGTCATTTTGCTATCAGTATGCATATATGTGCATATATGCATACTGTATATATATATAAGGGCTATACACGCTGTATATATATATATAAGGGCTATACACAGTATATACATATACAGGGTGTCCATAAAGTCAGTGTGCACTTTAAAAAAATTATAACTTTGTAAGTATTTGTGTTAGAACGAATCTGTAAAAAATATTAAAAAAAACCTATATTTTAAACTTTTTTTGTATTTTTTACGTTTTCACAAGTCCTTCATCATTAGCAATATAAAAGATACAACCTCTTCGATCCTTCTGTTAAGAAATTTCCAATTTAGAAACTATTTAGAATCCAAATTAGAATCTAACTCAGTGGTTCTCAACCTTTTTTATATGACGGCGCCGGCACACTATTAAGTCATTTTGGCACACCCATTCTGTTGGTTAGTAATAAAAAGATCTTCACTAAAAATTTGTCAATGATTTCTCAATTTTTTATCCCAAAATCATGGCGATCTCTAAAACAAAAAAAAGGGTTTTCACTGAAAATTTGTCAATGATTTCTCAATTTTTCGTCTTAAAATTATGGTGATCTTAAAAAAAAGTCTGCACCTGAACTCACGCTCTTTTTTCCCTACAAAGCTCAAATACAAGAACCGCAAAATTCAACGCCTCTAAATAATTTTTTTCCAAAATCTTTTGCGGCAAACCTGGAGACTTCTCATTGCGGCACACCGGTTGGGAACCACTGGTCTAACTCATAGAGCAAAGTGGCAAGGAGCTCCATCTTGTTGAAACACTGCATCATGTTTCAGCTTTAATTGTTTAAACTGTAGAATAAAGTAATTTTGCAGCATATCTAAGTAGCTTTTAGCGTTAATAACACGATCTTAAAAAAGAATGGCTCTATATTATGACTTTTTTGAAGCACACCACACATTAACTTTGGCCAAATCTCTTTCATGTTCGACAGTTTCATTTGGCTTTTCAGTTTCTTAAAACTAGAAAAAGGGAAAATTAACACTTTTTGCAGATTCCTTCTATCACAAATACTTACAAAATTATAAACTTTTTAAAGCGCACAAGGACGTTTTGGACACCCTGTATATATATATATAGCCCTTTTAAATCTTTCTAAATAATTAAAAAATGTAACTTTAATTTCAAACCAAAATTCACGAAGCTTTATAATTCAAAAAACATAACCCTGGATTTAATCGACAATTATTTGCAAATGAATCATCGTCTTTATTGAATATATTTCAGATTGTTATTTCTGTTATTTGGATTCTGCGTGTTGCATCGGTTTTGAGGTTGTTATTTTGCGTTTGTATCTTTTAATCAGCTATTTACCGATTCCCCTTTATGAAAATCTCGTGTGACCATTTTGATGAACCACTACGTAATAAGGTCATTAATCTAGGTCTTTAATTTGATTGCAAAGTTTCTTTACATTTTATTCATCTGAAAAGGACTAAAAAGACTTCAGTGACCGATGTCCATCTAATATATGGTCTCTCATAACAGCTTTAAAAAATGAAGAAGCTCTTAGTGCACCAAGAATTGCCCATTTCAATAATGGAGACAACATAACCTCAAAGAAAAAATACAGGAGGTCGATCAGCGCATACAAAAATTAGTAGAATAGTATGATTCTACAAATAAAATCCAATATGTTCGTGAAATTGCTCATGACCTCAAACATTTTTGACTTCTTTTTTTAAATATAAAAGTACAATGGTTTTATCTGATAATAAACTAAATAACAGTGTTGCATACTTGTCTTTTGTTACAGAACTGCTGGTCCCAAGCCAGGTTGAGAAATCATGAACAGTAAGTAAGAGAAACAGTAAAAGCAAAATGACTATTTTTGCGGTTTTGGTAATGAAAGGTAATCAAGAAGGATATATAAGTTTTCCATTCGCAGTGGTTGACAATACTTTAATGAATTTTAGCAAACGAAATTGCAAATTAAAAAATATTACATCTATTTATATATTAATTACGTTGAAATATCTTGGTACCAATTTGTACTATTTAAAGCAATTTAGCAAATTTATTTTTCAAAACTATTATTTTAGAGAAATGGCCTAATTGATATTTGTCGTTATAGAAGTTTGAATTATTTCATACAAATGGTAGTTTTGAAAAAGTGTGTTCAATCGATTTAAGGTTTGAAATATTCTTCCAACGACATTAATAAACTAAAAAGTTATTATTTGAAAAACAAATATTACTGCTTGGCCTAAACGGTACTTTCTTGTTTTTTTGAATAGATAAGAAATTAGAGTTGATTAACATTTGTTTACGTTTTAGATCAATGTGCAACTCGTCATCTAACAAAATCTAACATCTAAGTTGCATTGGGATGAAGCTCATACGATGTGCACTTCTACAAGCAAGAAAAGCGACTAATAATTATTTATTTAAATTAAAATCCCAAACAAAATGCTCTTATTGCTTTACTGGGTTTAAATCAAACTAATGCTAACTACTAATTGAAATGACTCTAATTTAATAGTTTGGTGGATAAATTATCTAAACTTTCAGTGCTGGGCTTGATTTGACGGCTTATTCTAACAGCAGTATGTTTAAACTTTCTCAAAGCTTAAAAATATTTTTATACTTCTGCTTAATTCAATCTTAATTAAGCGAGTTTTAAACAAATGATTGAAATTGGTAATGAGCATTACAAGGAACGTGCTAGCATTCTGTGATACTTGGCAAACTCATGATTATGAGGCGGAAAAGTTTAATTATCACGTCATGCAGTGATGCTAACACGATTAAAATTTTTGAGCTCACGGTCACCACTAAGCTGGAATCAATTACGTGTAAATAGATGGTAGATTTCTAAATGACGCAGTATCTCATTACAATACTGTTCCAAAATCTAATTTCTTGAAGCAAATGTTGTAAGAAAAAAATACTGTTTATTTTTTTGTATTAAAAATACCTACAAGATTTTATGCCTTTTCGACTTTACTTGAATGATATTTAAAACCAGGCCTATTGCAATCTTTTTTTAGGCAATTTAAATTCTATTTAAGTAAATTGATAAAATATACCGTACTTTAATAGATTTACGAATCGTCGCATAAATAGTAATAGTAAAAAAATCATACGAGATAAACTTGGTCCAATATCATTTAAGTAGCTGCAGCTATAAACTGTATATTGAACCTTGCTTGCCCCTTTTTTTGTCTTGAATCTTTGGTCACGGAGTTTGTTGTATCTCCCACTCATGATTATGCAACATTCACTTCATATGGCTTGGAGCTATACATTTAATTGCTAAACTATGAAATTTCTTTTTGCATTCATAAATATTAGATGCACATATATACAGTACAGTACTGTATTGCAAGAGTGAATCGATCTTCCTTGCAAAGTGATTGATGGAAAGATCAGAGCAATTTATTACAAAATTTATTCAATTACTGTTTAACAGTATTTTATATATATCTTTTTTTGATTAATCAAATTATCAGACCACAATTTTTTATATTTTAACATTAATTTATTTGTCCCAACAATTTGTTTCACCTATTTAGGTTCATTAATGACGGTTGAAAATCTTATTCGACTAAAATCTTTTTGTATAATTGATTTAAAAAAATTGTATTGAATATAATCTGATAAACTTTAAACAGGCAAAGCAAATTTTTGAAGCAAATAAATTAATGTTAAAAAAGTAATTGTTGTCTGATAATATCATACTGCTTACTTGACGTCATAGTGAACATTTCTAATGAGCAACAAGCGAAAAAAATTTTTTTGAAAAAACTTTCATATATTTTATACTGTATCTATTTTAAATCTATTTTATTCCTTTTTCTTTTTTCATCAATTTTGCGATTTGTTTTGAAGGTACAACTATTACGCACAATTGACGATGTGCGTGTAATAATTATACGGTATTTTTTAGCAACTGTTTTCTTATTCGCAATCACTTTGTCAATGTCAATTCGGAAACATCATCTTATCTTATTTTGCGCATCATCTTATTTTGCGTATCATCTTATTTTGCTAATGGATTAAATCAGAATTTTTTTAAAAGTTTTTGATCAGTTTTCTAATCTTCGATTGACGAAATGGACACCAAAACTCCGAACTCAAAAAGAAAAAAAAAACTATCTCATTTGGAAAAATGACCTTACAATTTCATATTGACCCAAAAACCTTTATAACAAAGGCTTACCCAACGAAATATTTTTGGGGCAAAATAATTTTTACTATATTTTTGGAATAATTTCTGAAGTGTTATTTTGCAAATTGTAATTAACATTATGAACATTATAAACCCAAATATATGTCGACCGCGTATTCGAGTGGTGTTGGCAGCGTGGTCGAGTGGTTAAAGCGCCGGGCTCGTGACCAACACGGTCTCGGTTGAAAACCCACTCGTGCCATTCTGTTGTGTTCTTGGAAAAAACACTTTACGGCACATTCCCCTGCTTGGTGGTCCTGGCAAGCAGTTCTAAATTACAGTCATATCTCTATTAAATTACAAGGGACAGCAATATCTTGGCATCTCCGGAAGCAGGTCGGGGTAATTGCCTACCCTATGTATTAGCGCCTCCGTTGCTTTCCTGCGAGCAGGAGGATAAATACAGAGATAAAATAAAATAAATAAAATAAAATAACAAATATAACTAAGCAGAAAGCAATTGCTTTTTTATCTTAAATCTTCTCAATACCCAAAAATCAATTTAAGTTTAATCTTCTGGCTTTGAAATTATTACTTGTGCCTGAAGAAGAAAAATTTTATTTTTAAACAAGCTGCGTAAAGACGAGAAACACCAGACTCGAGTTTTGCTCTTATTAGAGCTTGACAGTGATGCTTATCCCACCGCGAATCGAACCTGGGACCTGTAGTCTTCCACGTAGGTTACTATACCACTAGACCACAAATCCCGGACGACAGACGGACTCAAAGCAGCTTTTATTTTTTATTCCCGGATTTACTGAACAAGGAAGACATAGAATCCACTATGTTGTAATTCCAAGGCGGTACCTCATGACCGGGATTTACGCGACAAGCGTTAAGCATCGCGCTTACTCTCCTAGAGCTTGACGAGCGAAGAAGAAATTTATATTTGAAGAATTATGAGGATTTGGAATTAATTTTTAAACAAGCTGCTTAAAGATGAGAAACACCAGACTCGAGTTTCGCTCTTATGCGTAAGCGCGATGCTTAACGCTTGTCGGGTACGTCCCGGTCATGAGGTACGGCCTTAGAATTACAACATAGTGGATTCTATGTCTTCCTTGTTCAGTAAATCCGGGAATAACTTATAACAGCTGCTTTGAGTCCATCTGTCGTCCGGGATCTGTGGTCTAGTGGTATAGTAACCTGCGTGGAAGACTACAGGTCCCATCGCGGTGAGATAAGCATCACTGACGAGCTCTAATAAGAGCGAAACTCGAGTCTGGTGTTTCTCATCTTTATGCAGCTTGTTTAAAAATTAATTCCAATTCCTCATAATTCTTCAAATAAAAATTTTATTGTTGAATTTTGTGTAAAAAAAGTGTGAAGTAAGGAATTTGAGAATAATAAAACTTTCTTCCGCTTAAGAAACATTTCTAATTGACAAATATAATTACTGCCCTAATTTTTTATGGGAAAATTAGCTTCAGGGGAGTGAATCTGACTTCTGCTTTGTAAGGCCATGATACTTATTGCTTCGATAGAACATTGATTACACCATGCCCTATATTAGCAATTCCCAACCTTTTTTGCTGGCTGCATCCCTTTATCAAGTTGGAGCGTTCTTCGTACGCCCAACAGCCCAACCCAATTTTCTGCATATATAAATATTTTAATTGCATTGTTTTTAGCTTGTTTTTCCTGGCAACAATATTTAAAAAAAGCAAATTAAGTGTTTACAAATTTAAATGTTGTTCATTTATCAATAGTTTTATGGTTTATTTTAGCGAGACTTTCGTTGCTGCTTCACCTTTAACATTCTTTCAAGTAATGATTCAGTTTTGCTCAATGTAATGCGTAAATCATATCTTCCAGTTGCAAACGATTCTTACGCTTATTCTTGATATAGGCCTACCGATACATCATTGTTGTAAACCCACTTTTATACAAATAGGTTGTTGAAAAAGGAAGTACCACTGTCATAGCATTCACAGCAAGACTTGGAAAGGCTTTCATTGCAGCACACCAACAATCCTCTAACTTTAATTTGTCAAATTGCAGTTGCAATCTTGGGCAGCTTTTTATTTTGATGAAGTCTTTCTTCAAATTATCATGATGAGGCATTTTTGATAAATCAAAAATAAATAGATTTATAATCCAGCGCTGAAAACAATTCAGTTCACCAGCGGAAAAGTATTCATCGAAAGACTTGGACAACATCGTTTAATGGGAAATAAGATTATTTTTGACAATTTGCAGCAGACAATTATTTCCAATTTGGTCAAGAGAAGGAAAATTAGCAAGGTTTTCGTCTTCAATTTTACGAGACTACAAATATAACTTTAGCTTAAAAACTTTCAGTTTTTCACAAGCTGTAATCACGTTCGTTTTTTGACCTTAAAGTGACAAATTTAGCTTGTTTAAATGACGCATATAGGTCACGCTACGTATGAATTTATCGTTTTCAAGTGAGGCTGCCAGATCAGAAGTTTGGTGTTGTGAATGTAAATACAAGTTGAATGTATCTCAAAGTTTAAAAAATCGTGCCATTACTCGACCTCGGGAAAGCCACCTACATCAGTATGATTCAGCAGAATGTCGTGCTCATTTCCGATTGCAGCACGAAAAGACCGGAACATCCTGTGACTTGTATCATTTTTTCTAATATAATTAATTATCCAAACACATGTGTTAAAAAACATTTTTAAACTTTTTGGCATACTTTTTGAGGCAAGAGCTTGTCTGTAAATCATACAATGCGTAACTTTTAGGTTTAATATTTCCTTTTTCAAGAGAGCAGCAAAGCAAGAACGATTACCTAACATAGTGGGTGCTCCATCAGTACAGATAGAACCAATTAAACTCAAATGTAAATCTGTCACAGACTTTGTTCGGAAATCCTAAAGGACCAGTTGAGCTAGGTAACCCGAATACCTCCGCTGAAACAAAGCTGTGTCTAAATTTTATTTTATTCCGGCTTAAGAAATAGCCTGCCATGAGCCTGAAGCTTTTATACAGTTGGTTTAAACGAAAGCTCGGATTGGTTTCGTTGAAAGCTCTTCTTCACAGACAAACAGAGACCATTGTAATATCGCTTTAAACAAAGTCGATTTTATCGGAGCCATAAGCTTTTCGTGACGCTCTCATCAGTGGCAATCGCGTCAAAATGGGACGAACCAGAGAAAATCAAGGTATTTATACTCTCAACAGTTGGGAGAAAGGTGCTGCAGTCTCGGAGAGGAGAAAGGTACAATTGCACAAAATTAAAGAAGTCTGGTGCAATACAGTGTAATCTCGAAAAGGACAAACGCACTATGTGCAATTACCCAGGAGAAACACTATTTGAAAAGATGTGTCTCTCCCTTCGCATTCATTTATATACATAGACAAAGGATCACGTGACGCAAATTTACTCCTATATTTAGGACTTAGCTCGAATTCCCTAAAGAAAGCGCTATGCTCAATCGCGCCAGAACATTCCACAATCTTCGAGTAACAAAGCTTGGACAAAAACATATTACCTCATTACTGTCGGGCGAAAAAAGAAAAGAAGATGCACGCAACACGCAATAGAAAGCAAATCGGACGTTATATCATATAATACGAGAGCAGCACCCAAGGCGACGCGATTATTATTATTATTATTATTATTTTTTTTATCTCTATATTTATCCTCCTGACTCGCAGGAGAGCGACAGAGGCGCTATACATAGGGTAAGCAATTACCCCGACCTGCTTCCGGAGATGCCAAGATATTGCGGTCCGCTAGTAATTTAGTAGAGATATTACTGTAATTTAGAACTGCTTGTCAAGACCACCAAGCAGGGGAAAGTGCCGTAAAGTGTCTTTCCCAAGGACACAACAGAATGGCGCAAGTGGGTTATGAACCGAGACCATGTTGATCATCAGTCCGGTGCTTTAACACTCGACCACGCTGTCGACAATTATTATCTTATAATAAAACTATAATAAAACTACAAATTACTTTTAACGGGAATAAACAACATCGTTATGATTAAAATTATTAGTAATAAAGTGTGACAAAGTCATATTCCGTTAAAAAATCTTTCACCAAATTAAAGATATGTTTGCAATTGTTGTTGTTTGTAGTGCTTTGCAGAACAGAAATTCTTCACGGGCAGTTTCATCTTTTACATATCTAACCATAGTTAAGAGCTGACAGCATTTGACAATATCTGTGGATTCATCCAATTGAATTGAAATTTTTGTTGGCTGTTTTTTATTTCAATAATTACCTGATTTAGAATGTCATCACTCATGTCCAAAATCCTGCTTGACATTACATTGTCAGAAAGAGGGACTTGTTGTAATTTTGCTTTGCTTCTTTTCCCAAAACTATACTAATCATTTCTATAGCACACGGTTTTATAAGATTTTCAGCAATGGTATGGGGTTTTTGTTTTTGGCAATTTCATATGCTACTTTGTACGAGGCAAGTAGGAGCGGCTTATTTGAAGATACAAATCCCACCTTTTGAAGGGTTCCACTCGAATCGAAACGAACTCTTTTATTCTTTAATGATTCAGAATATTGACCAAGCTTGACCTCGCTATGCTTATTGTCGAAATGTTCTTTAAGTCTTGAAGGCTTCATATTCGCATTGCACAATATAACGCGGCAAAGAATGCATTGCGGCCTTTCTTTTCCATCACTGTCTTTTGTCACGATAAACCCAAAACGAATGCATTCTTTCTCTCTTTTCTTTTCTTAATTACTGAAGATTTAGCCATAGATTTACCTAATATTGATTAAAAAACTTTGTTTAAAAAAACTATCAAATTAAAATTTATTTGGACTAAGAAGATGAATTCGTTCTATCTAACTCTAAGTCTTAGAGTTTACCTAATATTGATTAAAAAGCTTTGTCTAAAAATTTTTATCTAAAAAAACTATCAAATTACAGTTTATTTGGACTAACGAAGATTAATTTGTTTTATCTAACTCAAAGGGCTGGATTTAGGGCCTAATTTAGAAAAGGAGTCTTGTTATCACAGTCTAAATTTTAGGAAGCTTTGCTACAATCCGAAGTATAAACTATCAGTCTCTAATACAATCCAGGTAAAAATTCCATTATTATGGGACAGTGACGACGTTTCTTGCTAAATAATCAATATTTGCAGATAATCATTTTTTCAAAACAAAGCAAATTATTCAACAAAACCGTTCAAATAGCAGCTCTGTAGCCAATGATCCTTGTCATCTAATCTCGTACCCCCGGTTGAGAACCTCTGGCCTATTTGATGAGCAATAGGAATTATATAAGCAAATAAATAGACATATGTCGATTAGTCAAAGCTTTATTTGCGACAGCTGCGATTTCCTTTTTGATGGCGATCGCGACCGAAATGTCTAAGGTTCAACTTCTGATCCGGTTATTCTGTTGTATTCGAAGGAAAAACATTGACCATCATTTTTCTCCGCTTGGTGGTATTTTAATAACAATCGTATTACCCCAAAAAAAGCAAGAAACCAAACGAGAACTTTAACCGGATAGTGGGCTTAACCAGCCAAGTGTCGTGACATCTCCGAATGCACGTCGGGGAAATTACTTAGAGTATAACTTTGCTTCAACTTACCCACGAATGAACAAATTCACGCTTCTTTGCACTTCTTGAAGCATTTTGTTTGCAGTGGCGTTGGAACTACTTTTTAACTGGGGGGGGGGGGGGGGCTGACTTTTATGCGCCTGCACTAACGCCGTAAAGGGTGAAGCCCTACAGAACCCCCATTCTCTTGCCTAACTCTATTACTATAAATGTGTCTACATAGCTAGAAACGCGCAGTTTTACTACTGGATTTATGCTTTTTAGCAATCAGTGGCAATATTTTTTCTGATCAAAGAAAGATTGTGATATTCAAGTCTATTATTGGCTTTATTACGCAAGATGACGAGAACACAATTTCGCTGCTAGACTGATAACAGTGGAAAATTGCGACTTTAATCTACACTGTAAAAAAGCCAGATAAACAAAGAACAAAGTTTATCATATCATCAATAAAATAAAATGAAAGCTATTTGAATAAAAACCATTTGAGATTAAAGGAATCCAATCGAATTGCAGAATATAAATCTATCAATCGGTCTCTCAACATTCTGTGATTAAGTTTGTTCTTTTTTTACTTCATAACCAGGCAATTTCAAACAAATCCCAATTACCATTAGAATTTTACTTTTAGGCAGAGGATTTAATTGAAAAGGGGAGAAAATAAAAGAAATGAATCACGAAACATTCAATGAAGAAAACAAGTAAAGGATTTTCAAAATGCTAGTACTATACCACAATGTCAATTGCATTCTACCCGAATAATTTTACAACCATAGGGTGCAGTTACTTTAACAATATGCTTAAAATAAATAAATAAAATATTATGAAATAAAATTTATTATTGTATTTTTCATTTTTCGCATTTTGAGAATAAAAAAATAAACGAAAAAAGTTGTCCCAGAGTTATTAATCAGGAGAAATTATTTTATTCTCATGTGTATGACGTCGACAAATCAACTTGGGTAAAATGTTTGATCTGATTGAGTAAAAGGAGGAAAGCAAGATTAGTTTTTGTACAAACTCCTTCAAACACCGCAATTCGGAGGAGTCTTTATGCGTGCGATGGTTGACAGGTTCCTGTTGTTTTGTTGCTTGCAAATCCATTGAATGGGGGAACACATTTTTTAGGTAGAGGGAAATGGTACGGCTCCCATGCTGGGATTGGAGCCCGGTATCTTATCATCTAAAATTATAAAACTGTTTATATCATTCAAAATTCTTCTATTGTATAATGACATTACGAAAAATATAGGGTACAATGACATAAGTAATGAGCTTCTAGCGACACATACTGGAACTTCTGGTTGCGGTCCTCCACAGAAAGAAAATTTATAAGAGTTCTTCCAAGATTTTTCTAATGTTTTGATCGAATTCTTATCCCAAGAAAACTAAAAACAAGATTAAAAGAATTGAAACGTTATTAAAATAATCAGCTTGTCAAAATACTTTATGAGCTTCAACGACTTTTGAATAATATAAAGACAATACATACCGGCAGCAATTTGATTGACCGATTAGATTGAGATACGATTTTCACTGGCAATAATGTTGTTTTGAAATGAAATTTTTTATCCTTTTATGTCACTCCTCACGTCGCTTACAACCGATTGTTGACTATAACTCACCGAGTTTATGACGTCACCTAGAGACTGGTTGGCTTTGTCTTCTGGGGAGGACACAAGAAAGTCATTGATCGTTTTTGCTCTATACGATTTTTCTGGAGCAGAATCCCTGTCAAATAATTAAGTGCGGAATAATAATAAAGGTATGGCAAATAAAAATTTTTTTTGTTGAAGTCACAAGTAGCTTAGAAGCTCAAATCGTTGAAACAAATATTCAAAAAAGTAAATTTATAAAAAATAGTTTTTGTTTAAAAACATTTAACCTGATGGATATTTTTTAAATGCTCATAAAAAATGAAAAGCATAAGCTTAACCTTGAAAAAATAAATAAGGTTAAAATGGCTTGATCATAAGTCTTTTAACAATACATAAAGTATCTACTATACTAGAAAAAAAATCCTTTTAAGATATTTCAAAGTCGTTTGAGATCTGTCATATTGCATAAAAGTGAGGCTTGAAAGTTTTTAGAAAAAATGAGATAGCTATTCTAAAACAAGTTAAGAAAGCTATCAGACGAACTATGTTGTTAGCTAAGTTGTTAAAAAATTACATTGGATTTGATCGATGTGTCATACTTGAAAAAATCAAATGTTGGTTTAGCAAAGACAAATAAAAAGTTTGAGCATAATACGAAAGTTGACATTGCTTTGAAAAAACATGAAAATTTAAAGTGAATTCGAGGAGCAAACAAAGCTGTCAAAAGAAAACGCAAAAGTTGCCGATATAGAAGGATCTTAGAATAATATTGGTTTTCAAACGGAGAAGGCTAAAAGTAGAATAAAATGGCGAATGGTGGGAGAGTTTCTGAGGGGATGAGATGAATTTGAAAACCTTGAAAAAAAGAAAACATATCCGATTAAAAATGGATAAACAACAAAAGCAACAACAACTTACCAAACTTCTGAAATATTCAGAATCTTTTTCAATTTATTATTTACTGGTGAAGATGGCCCTGCTGAGCAAAAACCCAATGGAATCCTTGGATAAAAGTAAACGAAATTGAAGCACATTTCCTCTGAAGTGGCCAAACCTCCCTAAAGTTGATAAACTAGCGCACATTTTGATTTTTAAAGCACAATGCTATTCTACCGTTTTGTCGGTAGCGTGGTCGAATGGTTAGAGCGCCGGGATTGTGAGATTATCTCGTAGTCTAGATTCGAAGCCTACTCGCGTCACTCTTTGCGTCTTCAGGAAAGACTCTTGAAGGCACTTGTCCCTGCTTGGTGGTCTTGGCGAGCAGTTCTAGATTTAAATGATATCTCCATTAAATTAAAAAACCAAAATAAAAATTTCAACCGGAAAGCAATATCTTGAGATTTCTGGAGGAAAGTCGGGTAATTGGTTGTCTTAAATATTAGCACCTCCGCCGTTTTCCTGCGGGTCAGGAAGATAGATACAGAATAAAATAAAAATAAAAAATACTTTTGTTACTAATAATAACAATAAAATTTTACATCAACAGGCAAATTTTCTGTCTTATTATTGCCAAAACAATTCACAAAAAAAATCATTATTTTGAACAAAGTCAAAATTAGAAATATTTTGTAAGAAAGTTTAGTTTTTTAAAACGATTTTTAAAACCGAGACTTCAGTTCCGATTCGACATAAAGTCGTCTAAAAATTGGTTAATAAGTTGTCACTACAGTGTTATTCATAGCTTCCAACATGGTGGTCATTATTCGTGCAATACAATACTATTGAGGTACAAAATAATTACTATTAACTTTGACAATCGAGCAATTTCGAGAATATTGTTGATTATATGATTGACTTTTTTTCATTAAGATTGAAAATTTGTTTTTGTGAAATAGATAATTATCAACAAGTTTAATGGTTTCTTCAATAAAATGCTTTGTTTATTGTTCAGACCATTACTATCAATGATAAGCTATGAACCAGTGATTGGTTGACGTCTTGATGACGCATGCAATCGACACGGCCACAGTTCACAACCCACTCTCGTCGTTCAATTGTATCCTTGAAAGACATTTTATGGCACTTTTTTTGCTTGGCGGTCTTATCAAGCAGCTTTGAATTTCAAACACATCTTTAAACACAAACTTTAAAAAACAAAAACAAAAGATTTTCACATTCTTGGCATTTCAGCATCTCCGGAAATAATTCCAGGCGGCTAGTTCAGGGTTGCCCAAAGCACAACGTGTTTAGCGGTTTCCTGAAAGTCGGAAGGATTAATAGAGATAAAGAAATGATAAAAACACCTAAATATATTCAAGAAAATTTTTTCCGAGTATTAATAAAACCAGAAATTTTACTCGAAGATTGTGATCCAACAATCCCATAACGTTATCAACAGTGATGGCCTTACAAGAAGGGGGGCCTGCAAGAAAAGTAAGGGGGGCCGATATTTAGTGTTCCAAGGCAAAGCTATTTTTAAAAAAAGTCATTTTTATTGGGGGAGACATTTTTGTAAATGAAATTAAAGTGATTTCAAAAAAAGTCTTCATTTTAGGGGGAGCCATTGTTCAGTGTTTTAAAACATTTTGATCTCTTAAAAAAGCTTTTGTTTTATTGGGAGGAAGAACTTTTTAGTGTATCAAAACAAATTGATCTCTAAAAAAAGAAGGGGGTACTGTTTAATATTCCAAAACAGTGGGTCTCTAAAAATTAAAAGTCATTGTTATAGGAAGGGGCCACTTTCTAGTATCCTAAAACAAAGTTAACTCTAAAAAAAAACTCTTTATTTTGAACATGCCATCGACATCCCGGTGCTACTATGAAAAACTAGAACAATATCTTGGGTAGAGGGGTTACTTTTTAATGTATTTTAGGGGGCCCGGTGCGGCCGATCCATTCGCACCGTATTAAACCCATAATTGGTTTATAACTTTCATTATTTTAAGTTGACCGCGCGGCTTGCTGCTTTCTTGTCACCCAGGGTCGTGATAACTTGTGACAATTGTTTGGTTAAAACCCAATCTACCAAAACGCAAGGGTGAGTTTACCCATCTTGATGTTCAGCCAGAGCTCACTAATTGCTAAACATTTTTTTCAAAAGCGGATCACATATCTAAAAAACTGATCTTATCGGTCGGGAAGATTGTCAACAAGCTCCAAAGATTCAGAATTCTTCAGTCAATTACAAAGATCTCATTTCAAACAAGATAAGTGTCTTTCTTCATGAAGTGATGATGCAAGTGATTTTTAATCATTAAATTGATAAAACTGGACCTCAGTTATTTCAAATGATTCAGAGTGTTCATTTATGTTGTTAAACTTAAGCTTCAATTTTTAAGGGCTTACTTCAAAATTGGCGAATCACTGGAATAAATGCAGTCTATGAAGCCAGGGATGGCGGATTTGTTTAACAGAGGATTAAAAATTTGCAGTTGAATAAAAAACACTCTAAAGTGAGTTATTGATTAAAATGAAGGAGAGAAAAGCCTAGAATTTTTAAAATCTTTGACCTTCTCGAAAAGTGACAACTCTCTTTTATGGTATTCGCTTAATCTCGAACGCATTTTTAGTTCTAATGTCTACAATCCAAGAAATATCTAAAAAGAAGTTAAAAACGGTCTTCACTTGTTAATTAAAGTAGAAATATCTTTTACAAAAATTATAAGAAGAATTATCATCTTGTGCTTATTTTTTAGATTTGTGCTCACTTTTTATGAACTTTGTCTTTAAAAATTTGAATGTGCTTATTTTCAAGAAACGTCCTTATTTCAGAGTGAAGCGTTTAGTTCATAAATAATGTTAATAATGTTTTAGTTTTCATAGCATTTTTAGAAAACGTGCTTATTTTACTGGCAATATCAATTGAAAGAAAAAAAAAAAAAATATATATATATATATATTAAAGTTCGAAGAAAAGATTTTTTTCTTTCAAGAAAGAAGTTTCAAAATAACTACAACTCTCAAGTTTTTTGGAGCCCTCTTTTGAATAGTTTTCCGTGCTAATTTTTTAAAGTTCGAATAGAAATGTTGCCTTGTAAAACGAATCATTATAATGTTTGAAATTCCGATAAATGGGTGATTGAATTTTAAGAATCGGCGGGTCACGCAGCGATACGCGCGTCATTGGTCCGCCATCCCTGGTCTAAGTTTTAAGAGAAAAAATAATTGGCTTCTGTATAATTGGCTTTTTATCCTTTTTTTGGATAAAAAATTTAAACATAAATACAATTTTTACACAAATTATTACTTTTTAATCTTTTTATTTTGTTAACAAGTTTCCCAAAGCTTTTGCAATAAAAATATAAACACAGGGACTTCATCTAATTGCGTAGTCTTATTATGATGTCACAATAGTAAACATTATACAAAAACAAAAAGGTTACATGTATAGAATGCATTTTCGACAATTTTTTAATGTTTTCTACAGGTTGGATATCAAAGGATGGGGAGGGAAGGATGTTGATCTTTTCCAGAAGATGGTGGCGGATCCGGATCTGGAGGTGATGTGGATGGTCGACAAGGAGCTTGTTCATATTTATCATTCTCATGGTTGCGACCCTAAACTGGCCAGTCACTAGTACGCCATGTGTATTGGGGCGTGGTCGGATTCCTTAGGATCACAGTTACAGTTGGCCACACTCTTTCTTGACCACCGCAGAAAAGTCCGAGAGTTAGGTTAATATTAACTTTTTTTGTCACCAAAATCTAAACGCTAGGCACAGAAAAAAGAAACGTCTCACGTGACGTTTGACTGACTCGTCGTCAGATAGTTGATAGGCCAAGGTCGTTGATTAGGTGCTGAATCTTGTTTTAATGTTGCATATTTTATTTTTGCATAATCGCAAATTGTAGAAATAAAACCAATATTAATTTCTATACGACAGTAGAACATTTAAGGTAATCATGAAAATGGATCAACTTGTTTACGGAGCTTTTCTTCTCATTTTATGCTTTCTTCCACGAAAATTGATGTCAAAATCTTTTTCTCAAGATATGGAACATAAATGACTCAAAAAATATTTTTGTCAAACTGAAGTGCTCTTTTACAGCTTTCAACAGTGTACAATCGAAAAAGACTTCAAAGATTTTTGTTTTATTTTTCTTACAAGATTAGCGTTCTTTTGTTTTTTAGCATTTAGCAGTGCCATACCGTTAATTTCTAACAAAATGTTGAATAACAATTATTGACAGTTTTGTTTTGATTTTAAGTATGTAAAAAATGTAATGAAACAAAAAGTTACTATGGTTTTTTTTCTATTTACAACAATCATCTTTATTCTTAAGACGTCGAAGGGATTATACTTGAGACAACCATCGAAAGCTTGCACTGACCTGCTTCGGTGGTGCCAAAGTTGTGTTGTCTGGATGACATTTTTTGTTTTTTCTTTTAGTTTTTTTATTTATTTAGACATATGACTGAATTTAGAGATATTGTCTAGTTGCCATGATCCACAAGAAAAAGCAAGTATCCTAAAATGTCCTAAAGGACACAAAAGAAAGGCGCCAGTAGGTATGAAACCTTGACCGTGTCGATCGCTTGGACCACCTGGCCACGCTGCGACAAATAACCTTCTGTTACCGTTTTTCTTATTAGTTGTTTTTAAAAATGGCTTAGGCATAATCACTTTTTTACCTTATCGCTTTGTATTGGTTCTTAATCAACAGAACTTGACTTTGATTAAATTAAAATTGAAATTTTAACTGTAATAAATTTTTTATTGACTTGTAAAAGTAAACAGAAATAGTTGGAGTTGCAAGAGGCTAAGATATTACTTATTCTAATTAAAAAAAAGCCTTTGGTAAAGATCAAATTATTTCTTAAGTCAAAGTATTGATGTAAGCTGGTCAACACTACCTCTTCGTGGAAATCAATTCTCCATACCAACAAACTCCCAGAGTTAAGGGAAGCGAAGCTTATTGCGACGAATCAGCGGTCTTTATAACAGCGGTCTTCACGCAGGTAACCATCGCAAGATTTTGGAGTTTTTACTTATTAGATTTTTCGGTAATTCAAAATAAGCGGTATTACAAGAGATCACTCATACAATCTATCAGCTCTTTTTTAAAGAATTTTAACCTATTTGATGTTAATTAATGGAAGATTTTTCCCATTTTTAAATATCTTGAAAGTAAGTTTGGTCTATATTGTTTCAGTCAATCATACTAAATAGGTTTATTACCAATATGTCAAACTAAGTCTAAACGAAACAGACCAATGCGGCATCGCTTGTCACGAAACTAACTAAAGCTGAAATTTCTAGTTCCGGCTGATTCAATCTCGTTGCTCCTAGTGACCATTTTTTGAAATTGTGTCAAACTTGTGAGCTTCAGCTAGTTCGAAATTATCTCAGAATTCGAAAAGCGATTGTTGAAACTTTTTTTTTGTCTGCACCTTGACGTGATGTTTTTCCCGCAGATTGACCAAGGCTGATAACGCAAGGGTGGTGTGGATTAGGTTTCTAAACCTTTTTTTGTGCACTAATTTTGCCCAAAACACTATCCATTTTACAAGTACAAATATTTAGACCCAAATACTTTAAGCTACGCTTTGAAAACTCACACTTCTCGTTCAAGGTCACTCCAGCTTGAGCACGTCTGCACAGAACTTCAATTAAACGTTCGTCGTGCTGCTCTTCTGTTTCTCCAAAGATTATCACACCATCCACATTACATATGATACCAGGAAGGCTTTCATCACATCATCCATGTTACACATGACACCAGGAAGGCTTTCCAGGATGCGTGATATCCGACGTTGTAAATGTTCGGTCCGGAACAAATCCCGAACGGTAATTTATTAAAGCAAAATCTACTCAATAGTGTTATAAACGTCGTCAATTGTTTAGATTCTTCTGCTAATGAAGTTTGCCAGAAACCAGAATTAGCATCCAATTCTGAAAATATTTTAGCTCCCGACAACTTTGACAAAGTCGCTTCTACGGTTGGTAGCATATGCAATTTTCGGCACACATTTTTGTTTAATTTAGTACAATCAACACAGATACGTACTTTTCCGTTGGGTTTCGATACTACCACCATACCAGTACACCGTCGTCGTCGTCGTTTGAAGAGGTATCCACTCCAGATCAGATACAAACAGGACTGGGGCCGAGGGTTTATCCTTTTACTACCCCAGACTGCTGCACTGCCTGAATCAGATGCTGGCAGTGATGTCATCAAGCCAGCATCGAGTTTCATCATCCAAAACCGTCAGACCTCGTGCTCCATGTGGTGCCCGATGTACTGTATAGGGCACGCTGTTAGTACATGGTCTGCGGTTTGCTCTGAGGCGCCACACTCGCAATTCGTTGAAGGAGCGAGACCCCATTTGTGCATGGACGAATGGAATCGCCCAACACCAGTCCGCAGGCGATTAAGCTTAACCCAAGCTGCTCGGGTTAAGCTCATCCCAACAGGCCTGGCACCGGTCTCGGGCACAAAAGCACGGAGCCTGGAAGCATTTTCACAGTACTCCGTTTTCCATTTGTGATTTGTCCATTCAGAAGCGCGGATGCCAAGTCTGGCAAGGTTGTCCAAGAGATTCCGCGCAGCTGGCACAAACGGGCGTCTGGATCTTAGTCTCACTTGGCGAGTATCTGAGGACCCACTTAATAGATCATGCAAGATATGATCGGGGTCCAGAAATCCACGGTAAGCCAAGGAGAGTGTCGCTCCCAGTCGGCAAAGCTCATCTGGCTGGATGCCTGAAAGTACAGGTAGGTGGTCCGTTAGAGTGGGACGCAGGCATCCAGTAACTATGCGCAAGGCGTCATTCAAGACACTGTCAATGAGGCGAGTGTGAGCACTGCGACACCAGAATGGCGCACAGTACTCAGCTGCTGAGTAGACTAGAGACAAGGTAGCTATGCGTAGTGTTTTAGCACCAGCACCCCATCCCGAGCCCACGAGTCGCCTTAGCAGTGTGACGCGCGAGGATAGTTTTATGCGCAATGCCACTAAATGGTGATGAAACGTGAGCGATCTGTCCAGTTTTACCCCAAGGTATGTAGGGGTTGGACAGAACGGTAAAAGTCTACTATTGTTGTAGACCTTTAGCTCACGTTTGGCCTCTCGGTTGTTTAAGTGAAAGGCTGCCGTCACCGTTTTAGTGTGACTGAGCTTCAACCTCCAAGTCTATGTAGACAAGTGTAAACATGTCTTGGCTTAAGGTCCCCTCCAAGTCCTTCCAGTTTCCAGAAGAATGCAACAATGCTAAATCATCAGCATAAGCAAACTTTCTGGAAATCATGGAAGGAAGATCGTACGTATAGATGTTAAATAGGAGGGGAGCCAAGACCGATCCCTGAGGAACGCCGTGTTTAAGACGGCGTAGCCTGCTTTGCTTGCTGTCACCGGTAGTAAGGGTGAAACTTCGATTTCGGACAAGCTCCATGATCATTTTGACCATGTGCTTATCCGGAAGTAGTCTCAGCAGCTTGCAGGTAAGGCCACGGTGCCAGACAGTGTCATAAGCAGCTGTCAGATCGATAAATACGGCACCGGCCTTCTTTTTAGCCTCGAAAGAATCCTCAATGTTCTGGGTTAGCAGAACAACTTGATCTACGGTTGACTTGCCGCGTCGGAACCCAGCCTGCTCTTTAGGGAGCAGTGGATCGATTAATGGTTCAACGCGGGCGTACAGTAGATAAGCCTTTCGAGGATCTTGTAGTGGACACAGAGCAGAGATATAGGTCGATAACTCTTTGGATCCCCCACGGGCTTTCCTGGTTTTTGGATCGCAACCACAAGCGCTCTTCTCCAGATCTTGGGAATGTTGAGTCGGCGCAAACAAGAAGAAAGGAAGTCACGTAACCAGGACTTCAAAGCAGCTCCAGCATGGAGTATAAGCTCTGGGCAGATGGATTCAGGTCATGGAGCTTTAACTGGTTTTAAGTGTTGGAGGGCAGCAGCAAATTCTCTATGTGAAAAACTGTCAGAGATATTTACTGCGTCTGGTGTTGTGGCCCTTCATAGGTCAGACACTTCTTGAGAGACAAGTCGAGATGACTTGCAATCAACAGCCTCGTATTTCCCATTTCTAACCAGCTGAGATGCAATAGCATCGGCTGAAACGGGACAGTGACGAGGAGAGTGTCGTGACCTACCAGTAAGGTTGTTCAAAATACTTCACGCTTTTCGACTAGAGTGTGAGAAGTCAATGCTCCGAACTGCTTCGGACCATCGATCCCTCCGCTTTCTGTCAAGCTTGGCAAGCAGAGCTGTAGCAGCCAAACTTGAGTCGTCTCCCTGAGGAGACTGCAGAAAGGTTTTATAGAGGGATTCACACTCTGCATCCCAACACGGAATATAGTTATTTCGACACCCGCGTGGAATAGTCTTCTTGGCTGCTTTCTTAATGGTGTTACAGAAGTCCTGGTAAGCCGCATTCACATCAAGTGAATCAGGCGGCAACAAAGTCTTTGCGAATTTATTCGTCAAAGCAATGTAGTGACTCCATTTGGCCTTGAGGAAGTTCCATCGCTTAACAGGTATGCTTGGCACTGCCATAGCAAACCTTGGTGGTGTAATAAGCGAGGGTCGATGTTGTGACCTGGGGAACTTCTCAAGGACATGTCTATCCGGTAAGCGACTGTTTGGACCTACGCTAGCGAAAGCTAGATCCGGATTGGTGCCAGTGTTCCAGCGGCCGGAATAAAAACTGGCAGCGTCCTTGGCATTATATAGGAGGGCAAGACAATTAATACTTGCCCAGCCAGC
The DNA here is from genome assembly GCA_963680785.1 of Diplosoma virens. Lineage (NCBI taxonomy): Eukaryota > Metazoa > Chordata > Ascidiacea > Aplousobranchia > Didemnidae > Diplosoma > Diplosoma virens. Next base: position 3,857,599 of record OY796897.1, on the reverse strand, counting down.
CAAGCACTCACCGTCCGGACTGTTGTCATCATAACCCCAGTCAGCATGACAACAGTTAAAATCGCCAGCGTACAGACAGGGGTGAGGATACACTGGGAGATCCAGGGTTCGCAATCGCGTTGGCGGTGGTTTGTAGACGTTGACTATTTTATAGCCATCAACGTCCACACACAACCACTCGATCTCCGATGTCGGTGGAGATTGGTCCAAAAGCATGTGTCTCAGTCGCTCGTGGACAAACGTGGCAAGGCCATGCTTCCTGCTTAAAGAAGACCCAACTAGTTGGTAGTTTGGAAGTACCAACTTCTCTGCATCAGTGCAGTGGGTCTCCTGCAGTACGATGACGAGTGCCTCAGACTGCATAGCAAGGTGATGAAGAACGTTCATCTTGCTTGCAGTGAGGCCTTCGATGTTCAGCTGAAGAATAGTGGGTCTTCGGAACTTGTTGGCAATGTGCCCTGAAAAGGGCAGTTTTATCTTAACATTGCCCCGTCCTGAAAAGGACGTTTGCCGATTAGCAAACCCACACTGAACATCGGAATGGGTGGATACCCTTCCGTTTTGGTAAGTTTGGTTTCGGTCTGTCATTTTAGAATCAATGAACAGACTTACTTACGGCCCAGGCTGCGTGAAAGCACGTACCATCTGGGCCTACCTACCACCTACCATCTAGCCAGTACACCAATCCGTTGGCTCTTCGACACGAGAAATGACGCCCTGTTCTTCCATTTTTTTGTTCAGCAGAGAGGCAATGGAATCCGCCTTGGCCTTCTCAGGCAAAACGATTTAGGGTCAGGCTTCAATTTAATAGCGTAAGGTTTTCCAAGTTATCCTAAACCTGAAAATACTTCTGGAAACAAAGCTTTTATCTAATCTTCATCATAAAAAATTGTATTAACATTAGTAAAAATATTCAAAGCACGTATAGCTGGCCAGCCTAATAAAGGTTGAGAGACATTTTTCACAACATATATATCTTGATTGGAGCAGCAATTTTCTGTCTCTATCTTAACGATAAATTTTCCTTCAACATTAAATCGGTCGCACTGGGAGCCCGTCAAAATTTCTGATGATGGCATTATGTTTACACTGTCGAGTAATTCAAAAATATCTTTTGATAACTAAAGTTACGTCAGCTTCAGTGTCAATTCTGAACTTCACGTTTACCCCATTCACAAGAACGCTAACCATAGGCTTATGTGCGTCAAATGTGTGATTCGACACAGTTCCCAAAAAATAACATAACATCAAAAATCGAAATAGCATTTCTTTCTGATTGGTGCTTTTTCGATGTTCGCTGTTGATATTTAAGCTCGGAATTGCAGATTATTAATTAGAATTCCTATTTCCCAAAGAATCACTTCATGGAATACTCATCTGAACTTTTCGTGCTGCCATTTTGCCTTAGAGGCTACAATAACTTATGCCTATGAAGTTTATGAGACCGAAACAGGCCTGTCGCATAATAATCGTTCTCCTTGTTAATTTTATTTTCAATTTTTAAGATATGGCAGCGTTTTTATTTTTAAGCAAATTTTTTCGTTCAACAAGCATACATAAAAAACTCTTTCTCAAACATTTCTTTGACATCAAAAGCAAGGGAACACCTCAGTATTTTAACTCCGAAGTTTCAGATCAAACACGATAAACTATTTATGATGTGCAATGCCAAAGTTAATAATTAACAAAGTTATTCATAATTCGCGAACCGCTTGTTATGTTGAAATGTTTCAATTTTTTTTTGTAAAAATCAAAACCAAAAAATTATATTGAAAAGTTATTAATCATAAGAATTAATGCTTTCGATTGCGTAAGACGTTGAAAAACCAACTCGGACAAAATATTTGATCCAAAAAAAGCAAATAAAGGTGAAAATCTTTGCAGGAAATTTCCTTTAACACCACCACTTGAAAGAGTCTTCAACCATCCTGCGCTTGGCAGGTCCCAACAGTTTTGTTGCTTGCAAATCCCCTGAATGGGGCGAGGCATTGGTTAGGATGGGAATGATATGGTTCCGATACTGAGATTGGAGCCCGATATCTTATGGCCTATAGATATAAACATTGTCTCCTTATATTCTTCAAGCTTTCTACTGTCGTAAAACAACATTTTAAAAAATGTAAAAATGTTGAAATTAGCAATCAACTCAACAGATACTCACTGCCACTTCTGGTTGGGGCCCTCCACAAAATGAGAATTTATAAGAGTTCTTCCAAGATTCTTCTAATGCTTTGGCTGATTTTTTATCCCAAGAAAACTAAAAACGAAACCAAAGCAATGAGCCGTTAAGTCGCTTACACCAAAGATTGACCACAACCCACCGAACTTATGAGGTCGCCTAGCGACTGATTAGCTTTATCTTCCGGGGAAGAGACCAGAAAATCATAGATGTTTTTCGTCACTAAGGATTTTTGTGGAGCAGAATCCCTGTGAAATAATAAATTGAGGAAGAATCCAAATCAAAACATTAATGTATTTTTATTTTTTTTATCACAATCATAGTAATAAAAAAACCTTTACAGAGCTTACGTTTTCTTATAGGCGTTTTACAGTTAATGTGGTTTAATTTAAAACAAAATGATTTTTCTAAAGCAGTTCTGCAATGCTATACAATCAAATCTTGTTAATAGACTTTTACCCAGATAAAAACATCTATAACAACCGACAGTGACATCTTTTGGGTCTTGTCTTGTTGAAGTACTTGTTGAAGGCTATTTAATTAATAGCTTGAATTAAATATAGCCTTTGCTAATATTAAATTGTTTTAGCCTAGACACTTAATGACTTAACTAAGTATAGATTTTAATTTTTGTTTGGTGTATTTAAATAACCTTACACAAGGACTAGTCATCATACCAATATACAAATTTTTATACAGGCTAAAGGCGCGTTTACAGCCGTTGACAGTACTTTTTTTCCAGCGTGATTTTTGTTTGTTTTATTAACGCTCAAATCCAAAACCGAATTTTTTCTCGAAAAAATGAGTGGTTTTGAGCGTCAATAACAAACAATAAAACAAACAAAGGTCTGTAAACGGCTGTAAACGCGCCTTAAATCAAAAAAAAAAAAAGAATAAGCGCGCTGATGCGTCCGTAGACGACACTTTCAGAACTAGATTGAAATGATCACTCGATTGTTGTTGCCCTAAGCTTAACGGATTTAACTATCTTTTGGAATTCATTTCATTTCTATATTTATCTTCCTGAACAACAAGAAAGCGTTGAAAGGCTATACATAAAGCAACTATCGAGCAATTATCCCGACTTGCTTCCAGAGATATTGTTGTCCAGATGAAATTTTTTATTAATGTAATTTATATATTTTATATACGAGTATTTTTATATTGTTTTTTTAGTTTCATAGAGATATGACTGAACTTTAGAATTGCTTGGCAAGATCAATAAACAGGGGAAAATTTCTTTTTCAAGCATTTCCAACGCACAATTGAATGTACGAAGAAATTTTGAACCCTGACCGTATCGATCACAATCACGGCGCTCTTAACCACTCGACCACGCTGCCAAAGATAGTGATCAAGTGGTCAGCATTCAAGTCATTTGGATAAATAGATGATATGTTGATTACGATGATGATGGCAAATTGTTCATTAGTTTCTTACAACTCACCGGATTTCTGAAATATTGAGAATATTTTTTAAATAATCGTTCAAAGAATTGTATTGGGTGGCCAAGCAGACTCCGAGAGGAATCCTGGGATAGTAATCAATAAAATTGAGGCACATTTCTTCCGAAGTGCCCAAACCTCCCTAAAATTGATCAACTACAGCATTTTGGTTTACAATTATTTTAGTATCCAACTAATCTTATTCATTTACTCCAACAGAATAACTTTATCACATCTTCCCATTGAAACAGTTTAACATGAATAATGACAATCTTGAACAAACAGCGAATTTGAAAATATTTTGTCTATTTTAAAACTAATGCTTAAAGAAGGCTGAATGTTTTCCAAAAAAAACAATTTTTGAAACTCTAAACTCCATTTCGATTCCGCGAAAATTGTTCCAGAGGCTTGCTATAGCACTAAAGTGCTTATTACACAGCTTTTAACATGGCGCTCAGAATTTATTAAAATTAATTAAAATATCAAATGCGTCAAAATTAAATTGTTTTCAGAATGACGTCATTTACTTGGCGTGCTGTCTTAATCGCAAAACAATCAGCTTCTTATTTGAAAATTTTTGTTGTTGTTACGTCACAATTATTATCTACACTCACATAAACAAGACGGGACTTCCCTGTGCTGGAATAAGAACACACAGTCATCAGTTCATCTCCCCTTTGGATTACTCTTTCTGGGCTAATTTCTTGAGTCTGCTGGTAATTAAAATCGTAGATGTCGTCTTTCAAAATTGGAGAAAGCTCGACACCATTTCTAAACAGCAAAAATATTGACAACAACTTTCGAATTTTAAAATAAAAAAGTTGCTACAATTATGTATTTATTGTGGTTTCGAGTAATGATGAACCATTATGTGCCGACGATTGCAAATCATTTTATTATTTTTCAAACTTTCTTACTAGCTTGCAATAAGGTTCTATTCACAGTCATCTAGAATTAAGCAAAAATTACTTTTGCAAAAATCTTGATGGTGATCGATTTATTGATAAATGTTGTTAAATTGCTGCTTTTATGATCGTTTGGTTGTGAGTTTGAGCTTTGTTTAAAGTGATTATCATTATATTGTTGGAAAAAAAGCTTTGACTCTTTGACTCTCACAAATTTCTCACCGGAAATGACGCAACTCGATTTTTCGTCCGGCCAGATGTGAATGCGGGAGAACGCCGAAGATGTTAATCGAGTTTACTCCCGCCTTCTTCATCGCCTGTGGAGGAATGAGAGCGATTAATTGACTTGAGGGCAACAAAAAAAAAACAGTTTCTGTTTTGCGTAGAGTTAATAGTTTATTCCAAATAAACTTGAAAAGATTGAAATAACACCGATTGATCTTAAACAAATTTCTGCATAACGTTATCTTTTTTGATTGATGTAATTGGGGATCAGTATATTTGACCGAAATGCGTCTCTGGGCCAAATCTATAGAACTAGTTTATATAGGGGCACAAGTATAGCATATGAACAGAAAATCAAATTCACACATGATAAAAGATATTCTCAAGCAAAAGAATAAATTGAATCAAGGTGATTTATTTATTTCTTCAAAAACTTAAACTGAAACTTACTTTCAATGTTTGTATTGTAAGGTTTGTGGCAGTTTCATTTTTTAAATTTAAAATAATTCACTTTGAAATGAAATTTCATATGTTTGTGTTGTCCCCATGGTGATGCATTTCCCATTGCAATTTACATCGTTGCAAAACTTTTCATATTGGTTTAATCGAACTAAACTTGAAGTCAAGTGGAAAGTGTTTCAACCTTGTATATTTTTTTGAATCATTCAACTTTAACTGCAGTTTTTGTGAGAACCTTTCAGTCATGGAAATACTTTGAAAACATTGTTTTAATTGCTACTGAGCTCGATTTGTCGTGATACCAATAAAATTTGTATAATCAAGTGGTTGATAAGATCTTGTAAATCAATTTTTTATTTTCTGTCAAAGCTTCTTTTATATTGCCTTTAAATCTTAAAGCATCGAGAAATTCTTTAAAAATTTTCATTTTATATCAGTTTCTTAACAAACACAACAAGTTAAAATGCGCTATCATCACTATCATCGCTATCATATACCAATATAATAATAAATAAACTAAATAAATAACCAAATAAAAGCATCCATACTTATGAAGTTTTATTAAAATGATTTGGCATAAAATAGATTTTTAGTGACACAGTTTCCTGTAAGAGATAACAAATTAGCAGGAAATTCTCATTTATTTTGGTGCAATTTTCCCGTTTATTGATAGTAATAATGCTGTAGGGCTACTTTTATATTAGCAATCTCCTATAAGAAGTTGTTTTTAAGGCAAAAATAGCAGATTTGAAATGGCTTCAGAAGTAAATCAAGACAGCGTTCTGGACGTATTTTTACTCTCGTAGATACCGAACATATGTGCGGGTACAAAAAAACACATAGATCAGTTCGTTCAAGCATTTGGTCGGTGTCTTCAAATGCAAAAAAAAAGGGTGTTTCCGAATCGGTTCCGAATGCGAATAAAAGCGTTTGTACAAATAAGCACGGGATGACCACCCAGAACTATATCAAGGTCGCTAACATCGATTTTTTTATCTTGTCAGAATTTTGCTTGGCTTTTCATATTGTTAGATTAAAAAGATTGATGGCGTTGATCAATGAGTGGCGTTGTTTTCACTAAAAAAATATTTATAACAGTTGCCTTAATTTTTAACCTGTCAATTTTGAATTTTAAACTTACTTCCAAAGATAAAATTTTTACAATCCTGTTTCTAATAAATTAGATTTTTTAAAGTTTATTTGTTATCTATGCTGCAATCTAAAGGTTTTATAAAAACTGCTAGGCAAAGTAAAGTGACGTAAAATGTTTTTAGCTTGTTTTTTAAAAATATTTATTTTATAAAAACTGCCAAGCAAATCAAAGTAAAATAACGTCAAATTGTGTTGTAAAGTGACGTAAAATGTTTTTTCAAGGATATAGCAACGAGAATAAAAAACAACCTGAAACCGGGCGCGCCGGTGAGCAGTGGCTGAGAAATTCACTTTCACCCAAGTAGCGGTCGAAGCATTCAGGCTACTCTGGATCAGCAGTCTCGAAATGATGCTGGTATATTCACTCATTCATTCAGCAATCACTCATTTTCTCATTCATTTAGTATTCATTCAGCAATTCCAAATGATGTTGGTGTATTCATAAGTGAATGATTAACATTGGCTCAGATGGTAGGTGCTTTCACGCAGCCTGGGCCGTGAGTAAGTCTGTTCATTGATTTTAAAATGACAGAACGAAACCGAACTTACCAAAACGGAAGGGTATCCACCCATTCCGATGTTCATGGGTCTGCTAATCGGCAAACGTCCTTTTCAGGACGGGGCAATTTTAAGATAAAACTGCCCTTTTCAGGGCACATTGCCAACAAGTTCCGAAGACCCACTATTCTTCAGCTGAACATCGAAGGCCTCACTGCAAGCAAGATGAATGTTCTTCATCACCTTGCTATGCAGTCTGAGGCACTCGTCATCGTACTGCAGGAGACCCACTACACTGATGCAGAGAAGTTGGTGCTACCACACTACCAACTAGTTGGGTCTTCTTTAAGCAGGAAGCATGGCCTTGCCACGTTTGTCCACGAGCGACTGAGATACACGCTTTTGGACCAATCTCCACCGACATCGGAGATCGAGTGGCTGTGTGTGGACGTTGATGGCTATAAAATAGTCAACGTCTACAAACCACCGCCAACGCGATTGCGAACCCTGGATCTCCCAGTGTATCCTCACCCCTGTCTGTACGCTGGCGATTTTAACTGTTGTCATGCTGACTGGGGTTATGATGACAACAGTCCGGACGGTGAGTGCTTGGCTGGCTGGGCAAGTATTAATTGTCTTGCCCTGCTATATAATGCCAAGGACGCTGCCAGTTTTTATTCCGGCCGCTGGAACACTGGCACCAATCCGGATCTAGCTTTCGCGAGCGTAGGTCCAAACAGTCGCTTACCGGATTGACGTGTCCTTGAGAAGTTCCCCAGGTCACAACATCGACCCTCGCTTATTACACCACCAAGGTTTGCTATGGCAGTGCCAAGCATACCTGTTAAGCGATGGAACTTCCTCAAGGCCAAATGGAGTCACTACATTGCTTTGACGAATAAATTCGCAAAGACTTTGTTGCCGCCTGATTCACTTGATGTGAATGCGGCTTACCAGGACTTCTGTAACACCATTAAGAAAGCAGCCAAAAAGACTATCCCACGCGGGTATGGAAATAACTATATTCCGAGTTGGGATGCAGAGTGTGAATCCTTCTATAAAACCTTTCTGCAGTCTCCTCAGGGAGACGACTCAAGTTTGGCTGCTACAGCTCTGCTTGCCAAGCTTGACAGAAAGCGGAGGGATCGATGGTCCGAAGCAGTTCGGAGCATTGACTTCTCACACTCTAGTCGAAAAGCGTGAAGTATTTTGAACAACCTTACTGGTAGGTCACGACACTCTCCTCGTCACTGTCCCGTTTCAACCAATGCTATTGCATCTCAGCTGGTTAGAAATGGGAAATACGAGGCTGTTGATCGCAAGTCATCTCGATTTGTCTCTCAAGAAGTGTCTGACCTATGGAGGGCCACAACACCAGACGCAGTAAATATCTCTGACAGTTTTTCACATAGAGAATTTGCTGCTGCCCTCCAACACTTAAAACCAGGTAAAGCTCCGGGTCCTGATTCCATCTGCCCAGAGCTTATACTCCATGCTGGAGCTGCTTTGAAGTCCTGGTTACGTGACTTCCTTTCTTCCTGTTTGCGCCGACTCAAAATTCCCAAGATCTGGAGAAGAGCGCTTGTGGTCGCGATCCAAAAACCAGCAAAGCCCGTGGGGGATCCAAAGAGTTATCGACCTATATCTCTGCTCTGTGTCCACTACAAGATCCTCGAAAGGCTTATCTACTGTACGCCCGCGTTGAACCATTAATCGATCCACTGCTCCCTAAAGAGCAGGCTGGGTTCCGACGCGGCAAGTCAACCGTAGATCAAGTTGTTCTGCTAACCCAGAACATTGAGGATTCTTTCGAGGCTAAAAAGAAGGCCGGTGCCGTATTTATCGATCTGACAGCTGCTTATGACACTGTCTGGCACCGTGGCCTTACCTGCAAGCTGCTGAGACTACTTCCGGATAAGCACATGGTCAAAATGATCATGGAGCTTGTCCGAAATCGAAGTTTCACCCTTACTACCGATGACAGCAAGCAAAGCAGGCTACGCCGTCTTAAACACGGCCTTCCTCAGGGATCGGTCTTGGCTCCCCTCCTATTTAACATCTATACGTACGATCTTTTTTCCATGATTTCCAGAAAGTTTGCTTATGCTGATGATTTAGCATTGTTGCATTCTTCTGGAAACTGGAAGGACTTAGAGGGGACATTAAGCCAAGACATGTCCACACTGTCAGCGTATCTCCAGACTTGGAGGTTGAAGCTCAGTCACACTAAAACGGTGACGGCAGCCTTTCATTTAAACAACCGAGAGGCCAAACGTGAGCTAAAGGTCTACAACAATAGTAGACTTTTACCGTTCTGTCCAACCCCTACATACCTTGGGGTAAAACTGGACAGATCGCTCACGTTTCGTCACCATTTAGTGGCATTGCGCATAAAACTATCATCGCGCGTCACACTGCTAAGGCGACTCGTGGGCTCGGGATGGGGTGCTGGTGCTAAAACACTACGCATAGCTACCTTGTCTCTAGTCTATTCAACAGCTGAGTACTGTGCGCCAGTCTGGTGTCGCAGTGCTCACACTCGCCTCATTGACAGTGTCTTGAATGACGCCTTGCGCATAGTCACTGGATGCCTGCTTCCCACTCCAACGGACCACCTACCTGTACTCTCAGGCATCCAGCCAACTGAGCTTTGCCGAATGGGAGCGACACTCTCCTTGGCTTACCGTGGATTTCTGGACCCCGATCATATCTTGCATGGTCTATTAAGTGGGTCCTCAGATACTGGCCAAGTGAGACTAAGATCCAGACGCCCGTTTGTGCCAGCTGCGCGGAATCTCTTGGACAACCTTGCCAGACTTGGCATCCGCGCCTCTGAATGGACGAATCACAAATGGAACGCGGAGTACTGTGAAAATGCTTCCAGGCTCCGTGCTTTTGTGCCCGGGACCAGTGTCAGGCCTGTTGGGATGAGCTTACCCCGAGCAGCTTGGGTTAAGCTCAACTGCCTGCGGACTGGTGTTGGGCGATTCCATTCGTCCATGCACAAATGGGGTCTCGCTCCTTCACCGAATTGCGAGTGTGGCGCCTCAGAGCAAACCGCAAACCATGTACTAACAGCGTGCCCCATACATCGGGCACCACATGGAGCACGCGGTCTGACGGTTTTGGATGACGAAACTCGATGCTGGCTTAATAACATCACTGCCAGCATCTGATTCAGGCAGTGCAGCAGTCTGGGGTAGTAAAAGGATAAACCTTCGTCCCCAGTCCTGTTTGTGTCTGGCCTGGAGTGGATGCCCTTTAAACGACGACGACGACGACGACGAATGATTAACAGTTTATAGCTTTAGCCACCATATATTTTAATCTATTACAAAATTTTAGCCACTATCTTTAGCCTACAGTAATAATCTACTGTGAAATTGTAGTTTATTTGCAACTTGTTGCATCAGTATCAAGCGCGAGCCCAAGTAGCAAAAAAATCCTGGTGTCGCACTGGTCTCATCCAATGGGTAATGCAGGCAACAATTTATATAATTTTTTTGTGTAGTAAGAATTGTTTAATTTTTGCATAATAAGGATAATAAAGATTGTTTCTTTTTTGCATTTACAAAAAAAAACAAAAATGAAAAAAGCGAAACAATCAAATGAAAAAAAAGCTTGTAAGATCAAAGGCATTGAATAAATTTTTTTTGGATTTTACATCTCTCTGTCTAAGTCAAGGCTGTCCATCTACAGCTCACAAAGGTATTTTTAATCAGGAACTCCTTTTTATTGTCTTTAACTTGATTTTAACTAAAAATTTTGAATCTATTTCCCTGGCAATAACAATTCGGAGGCAAATTTAGCTGATAACAGAACAACTCATTACTTTTTCTACTGAACAGAATTCGGCCGGTGATAAATTTACAGGAAGAAATTTGGCCCACGGCCGGTGAAAAGTTGGGCATTTTTGGTTCAAGTGGTTACACAATTACAGTATTTATTAAATCCACCCACACACACAATGGCGAATTTAACGCAATATTTTGTAAGAACTAAGCTAGGCGTTGGTTGGTATAATTGCTCAAATGATAATAAGGTTTAAGTTTAATTGCATGTTGAGTGAAACGTCATTGCTTCGATGCAATAAATTTATCACGTGAGAATTGTAACTAATATAAGAATGGACCTGAAGAACAGACATAGTCGAAAATCATCATGTAGTTCTTGTTCTTCGTACAAGCCATATTGATCTGTATGCTGCTTTTTTGTTGCAAGCGGTGTGTAATAAATACCAAATGGAGTGTCGAACTCTGGTATTATTTTAACTATAGAATGTAATAGACCAATCATGGCCGCAATCTTATTACACGGAGTCACCATTGCAGATGAAAAACGTGACCTTATTGTAGAATTGTTCGTTAAGTGCTTTAATAAATACTTACAAAAAATTGCTCAGGTGGACTGAGAACCGAGCTTATTTTTTCAAACAAAAAATACTCGTGTGGGCATTTTATGAAGCTGAAAAAATAAAAAATTAAAGTCGCGTAAATTAATTAGGTTTTTTTCCAAAGCTCTAAGTTATGATTATCAATGTAGTCCAAAAAAACTACTTTCGCTTATGCATTTGATTTGCTAATCTACGTGCGAATCAGTTCCAACCAGCAAAGTGACTCATCGAATATTTGGAATTTAAAAGATGGTTCATGGGCCCGAAAAAATTGAAAACCGCTGATCTGGATGATTTAAAGCCAGTATCAGATGCTTCTATTAGAATTCCTGAATTTTACCAAGACAGTACCGTTTAAATTAATAGGACCATAGGAGGAGGTCCTATTTTAAGAACTTCTATTAAAGCTGTTTTATAGTAAAATCAGTTTATATTCATGTTTGGTTTTATTTGAAAAACAATAAATTTTTTTGTTTCAAATAAAGTCGACCCAAACAGTTCTTAAATAATGCTTTTTTTTTGAAGTAGAAGAGTATATTTGTTCTTATGGCGCTGACAAAATAATAATCACTGTGCTGCTGTGGTTGATTCAAAGTTTTGGCAATTGCAGACCCGATTATAAGTTGCAATGCGGTTCCACCATTTTTTACTCAACAAAAACTTTTTGCAGTCTCAACAACTTGATTGATTGGTTACCTTGAATCAACCCATTATTAAGACGCAGGTGATTGTAGTTTTGAAAAAAATTTATTTAACATGAAAAATAATTCATCAACTGATAAAAGCAATGAAAGACAAAGTTAAAAAAGGAACGCTTAATAAACCTATGAAAACTTGCCCGATCTACGCTGTTGTACCAATTCAAATTGCTTTATAAACGCAGCATGTTAACATTCTCCTCAAGCAATGATGTCATAGCTCAATTTGAAATTTTTAATAACTTTTACATGCTTAAGGTTTTGAGAAAAAGATTTTTTCTTCGAAATCATTAAATACAACTTTGCTGCTATATTTGTCAAATTTTCCTTTTAAACTAGATTCAATTTTAGTTAGAGAAGCTAAATAAAAATTAGCGCAACCATTCAAAGTTATTTCGATTATCCGATTGCGAACTGACATATTTGGATAGAACGTTCATGTGATTAGCCAACCTTGCAAGAAAAACAAGTGACCCTTGAACTTGGTGGTTTCCAATTAAGCGCGACACTGCTCGTCGAAATCAGGACCTTTGCCAATCTTTCATTTGTGTTATTTTGTTCAACTACAAGGAAAATCAATCTTGCGTTTCAACTAGAACTTCTATTCCACTTACCGCTCCTATACATGAAGAATCGCAACCTCCGTAAACTTTGAATTCCTCTGTATTGGGAGGAATAATTAATTGGGTTCCTGAGGAGGGAAGACCAACAATCATTGTCGCGGAATGGTATTTTCTTAAGTTTGGAGTGTAGGTGAATCTCATTCCGGAATTGTCTCGGATTTCTGTAAATAATTTGAAAAAATCTGCTATATTTATGTTTTTTAAAAAAAAGTGATGGAGGCTTTTCAAATTCAGAAAAAGTATGATATTTATAGGCAGTTAAACATGGTCTTTTTTTCGCTAAAAAATTAGTTTTTAGTGGAAATGAAAAGTTGTTTAATCTTGTATCTTTGTTAATATTGTCATATCAAAACCAATTTTTTCCAAATTCAAAATGAGAAAATTACGTATTTTTCTAATTAATTCTATGAAGTTTGGTCAATTAATTTGGTGTAAGTTTTTGACTTATTAACTCTTTGGCGGCGGGGCTTTTGTCCACTAGCTGCGCAATTTTAGGTGTTTTTCACTAATTAAGCAATATTTAATTATAATTTTCCCATTGATTATAAAAAAAAATTGTTTAAAATTTATATCATTAAAAAGATAATTTTTTCCTGAGTAAAATGATATAAAATGTTTAAAAATTTGTTCAAAATCAAGTTTGCAATAAACAAAATAAAAGACCCCACTTTTTCTTTCAAAAAATCCCTTTTTCCCCAATAATTACGAGTAGCGACAAGATAATTCAAATTTTCAAGTCGCTACGCGTCGCTAGAGTTCTACTCTATCGAGAGAAAAAAGTTTCGTTTGAATATTTCGCAAGGCGGCGGCTCTATATTCGATAATATTCCCAAGAGATTATGACGAGCGGTACATTACTAACTAGAAGAACGAAATTTTGAACTTTATTTGAGTGTGTGTGCTTGCGTGCCATTGTTTGAATCTTTGCGCGGCTTTGACTTTGATCTAGAAAAAAAGTTTTGGATTTTTTTCGTGACAATTTATAAAGAAGAAACGGCAAGCTCGTAGTTTATATTAGCTTGTTCAGCAAAGTACAGCCTGGGACAAAAGTTTAAGACCACCTTTGGAAAAAGGCACATTTTAGAAAAAAGCTTCTTAATCACCTAATACTAAATATTCTTGTGTCAAAATGCATATTTAGTTTTTGGATATAAACCTTATCACACATTAATTTTTAATTTTTACTTTCGTTCAATTTTTTAAATGTTTAGCTTAAAAATACAAAATTTTGAACCACGAAAATTGGCAAAAAATCCAGCAGTTAACGTTGAAAAACGTATTCAATTTACCGGTCGTTGCACAATGAAGGTCTCAGAACGTGAAATATCAAGGCAGATGAAAGTTAGAAAAACTGCTGTACCTAACACTATCAAAAATTTCACAAAAAATGTACTTTCAAGGACAGCAAAAAACAGGCCATCTGAGCATTTTTAGTAGTGGAAATAAACGTTTTATTAGGAAGAGAGTGAGTCAATTTCCTTAGAGCTCCGCTGAAAAAAATACAAGCTAAAATGGCACAAGGAAGCTTCAAAATTAGTAAAAAATTAAAAAAAAAAATTTTACTAATTTTGAAGCTTCCTTGTGCCATTTTAGCTTGTATTTTTTTAGCAGAACTCTAAGGAAATTGACTCACTCTCTTCCTAATAAAACGTTTATTTCCACTACTAAAAATGCTCAGACGGCCTGTTTTTTTGCTGTCCTTGAAAGTACTTATTTTTTGAAATTTTTTTGGTAGTGTTAGGTACAGCAGTTTTTCTAACTTTCATCTGCCTTGATATTTCACGTTCTGAGACCTTCATTGTGCAACGACCGGTAAATTGAATACGTTTTTCAACGTTAACTGCTGGATTTTTTGCCAATTTTCGTGGTTCAAAATTTTGTATTTTTAAGCTAAACATTTAAAAAATTGAACGAAAGTAAAAATTAAAAATTAATGTGTGATAAGGTTTATATCCAAAAACTAAATATGCATTTTGACACAAGAATATTTAGTATTAGGTGATTAAGAAGCTTTTTTCTAAAATGTGCCTTTTTCCAAAGGTGGTCTTAAACTTTTGTCCCAGGCTGTAAGGTAAGTTGTAACTCAATAATATCTTAGGTAACAAATTTTCATCGACTGATGTATTTTTACTGAAGCATAAGCTACACCGGTAATATGTTTTAGCAAAATATTTTCAATTGGCTGATATACAATTTGCAACTTTAGGAAATAAAAATTTATAAATGAATTTTTTAATGCATAGAGCAGCTGTCAAAGAAGTATTATGACCTGCTTCCGGAGACTCCAAGATATTGCAGTCCGATTCCGAGCTATTGAAGCATATTATTTACAATTTAGAAAAAAGAGGAACCCGCAGTTTAGACGAAACGTTTGGTGTTCAAAAATCTGTTTTTGAAATAAACTATACAACCAAAAACCAGTTTTTGAAAATATATTATTTCTAAAATTTACTTGATTGATAGTGTTCGTATATATTCTTTACTTCGTAAAGCTTTATTAATCTTACTCTCATACAAAAAAACACTTTTTTTATAATTATGACCTGATTAGTAAATTATAATTTAATTCTTTGGCGGCGGGAGTCACATATTATGAGAAGTCACGTGATCTCAGGTGAGCAAAAAAATCAACTCGGCAAATTTTTTTGGCCAAACTTCCTGAAAAACCCTCTGTTACGTCACAATACCCAAGCAAATGCGCACGCCCCTTTATATACGGCTGCGCTTTGAAGCGAAGTCAGAATTTCTAATCAGTAAAAAAACATTTAAAAGCTCTGATACGAACCGTTCAGAGATAAGTTGTTCAGTTTATTAAAGGTTTTAAGAATTTTCTTATGAGGAAAAAAGCATCATTTGTTTGACTTTGTGCTTGAAATGGCAAAGCTAATCAGATAAATTTAAAATCTTTTGTAGATAGAGAAGGATAAAGTCTTCAAACTTTTCAATACATAATCAAAGTAATTTATAGAAAAAAAACTGTTTTTCCGTAATTGTTTTTTCTTGCCCGCTTGAATCTTAATTTTGTCAAACACCGCTTTCATCACAACTTAAAATATATGTTTTTTTGCAGTAAACATTTTCCGGCAAATATTTGTCAACTTACAAAGAAGATTTGTTTATTTTAATTTATTGCAGTCATTTCTTCGAAACAAACAAATTGTAGCGCACTCTTTTTTTGACGTTTTTTTCTTGAAGCATTCGATTGTGCTGCTTTTATTAAATGATGCACAAATGTTATATCTGCTCGCTGTATCGCGCGTTTTATGGTGGGTTTGAAATGAATTATAAAACTTTGTTTTCTAAACTTTTTATCTCAAATCGTCATTTTCCTAAAGCTTAATTTGTTATATTTTTTATTTAACTGTACTTCTTTTATTAATTCCTCCCCTAAAAAGCTATTGCGTGGTCGTAAAATTAAATTCTTGATCACATTTATTGCAAAATCCGTAACACGTACGTCACGAAAGTGCCAATCGCTCAGATCAAAATCAAGTAATCTTTGTTTCGAAAAAGAATAATCTCAAGAAAGAAAATAAAAACTAAACAGTCTCTTCACATTTTGATGCTCAACCATAATTGGCCAGAATCGGAGAAGGAAACAGAGAGCAGAGGCTTGTAGTTGGATGAGGGAAGAGCTAGAGAGTCAGTCAGCCAATGGCATCAAGTTGTACTTGAACAGTGTTGCTGTTTTAATTACTTACATCTGCTCACGACCAGAGTTATTATTTGAGAGAAGAAAATTAATTATTCTTGTTATTTGAGAAAAGTTATTTATCAGTTATTTATTTATCAACCAGAGTTATTATTTGAGAAAAAAAAGAGAAAAAAATTGATTATTCTCAAACGTATGTGGCGACGAACTCGTTATTTAGGCGAAATTGACTATAGCTTCAAAAATGATGCTCAAGTGTTTTTGTGACATATATTTTGTTAAAACACGCATGTACTCACATAGTTAAGGGATTTTTGCTCACCTTGTAGTAAGGGGTTATCGTAGTGAATTTCTAATTGAACATAACGACTGGAGTGCTCTTCTCCTATGGGACGTCCAACATTTTCAGGATATAAAAATGCCTGAAAAAAGTTTGCAGTTGAAAAAATGAATGTACAAATAAAGTTATCAGAAATTTAATGTATGCAGTATAGCTTGTTTTTCTAACTAAAAAAATTTTTTTAACAAAAATGTCTGTGTAATCGAAAACTAAAAGTTTATTTTTGGACTTCGAAAATTAGACAAAGACAAAAAAAACTTTTGCTTTTACTTCTAATTTCAGGTAAAAACTTTTTTTAGTTTTAAACATTTTCTTAAAGATATTTGACTGGGATCGTGGGGTCAGTAGCGTATTTAGGGGGGGGGACATTGTGCCATGGCTCCCAGTTGGAGATCTTTTGGACGAAAAATTCGCTAGAAAACAAAGACAGATGCCATGAGCAATAGGCATACCAGCCAAAAGAATTTGTGGGGGGGTAATTTTCCCAAATTTTGTGACATTTGCCCAAACCATGATTTTCTAGTGCTTTACGGATAGGACAAAAAATTGTCTGAGATTCTAGGATTAGAACAAAGAAAAAGGTCTTTACGTAAATTTGGTAACTATTTTCTGCGATTGATCATTGTTGCTGCCCTAAAATTCCTGATTTTGCCCAAATTTTTATATTGCTGCCCGAAAATTCTGGTTTTGCCCCAATATTTCCTTGTCACTACTCGAACAATTATGATTTTGCCCAAATTTTCAAAATTTGAAAAATCCTCGCTGCACCAATGCGTGCGGCACTTCTTAAAAAGAAAGGGAGTTAAATATTTAACTTTTTCGTGTGTATGCCACTGTCAGAAAAAAAAATTAGAAAAACTCTCCAGGCTGATGACTACTATTTTTGGGTAAACTTTTTGTCAATCGTTGGCCATGTGAACAAACGCAAATTTACGGCACTAGTCCCACACTCCAGTACCGATTATTTGTAATACGAGCACTTACACCGCCGCCAATACCCCATCCACCTAATCCAAGCTGACAATATTTCCTGACTGCAGCATGTCGACTTTCATAGCAATCTCCTGAAGTTCCGTAAAAACTTTCTAAAATCTGTGTGCAAATTGTCGTTATAAAAAACTTGATACACAAACAAAGTAATTCAGTAATTCTTTAATAAAAAAAATTGTAATCAGAAGGTCACCATTTTACTGCATCTGCAAATATACAAATAAAAATAAACATAGGAGATAATATTAGGTCCAAATAGTTCACAATTCAAAACTTTCAATGTAGCAATCCGATTATAACCATAGACTGAGCTAAACAAAATGTAGTTTTTTCCAAAACATATCGAGATGGTTTCTTACTCAGACAACAAGAAAAAAAAAAAAAAAAAAAAAAAAAAAAACAGTCCATCGTGTTTTTCAGTAACCGTTTAAAAGAAACCTTATTTAGAGGTAAGAGGTAACTTTTTGAAATATTTGTTTTGCTTGAATTACTCATTTTTTGAGTTCACTTATATTTTATTAGAATTAATTTAGACGTCAAAAATGTAATGAATTTCCTCACCAGGCATTAATATTGCTCAAAAACTTCAAATGTTGTACTGGTGATGATACCAAACTAAAAATGGAGACGACGAGATTTTAGCAGATGTTACTGTAAACATTTTAATCTCTGAAGATGTCGGTTGATTTCTAACCGACGAAGCATAAGTTTAAATAAGAATATCTTGCTAATTTTTGGTTTGTTATTATTATCGATAGAAAATTTGAAGTGTTTAGCCATATTAATTCAGATGTGTTACTTATTCTTTTGTAAATTAGTAAAAATGCTTGTTATTGTTTATCGGAAAGACGACAGCAAAAGAAACACCATCTAAACTTCACCTGACCAACATCGTTCTGGACCGAGATTTTGCATGTTTTACGCAAGCCGCAATTAATATAAGGACATATATCAACATTTTGCTCTTTATCAAAGATGGTGCTTTCAGACAAATCAAAAATAGTGAATTTCCATTATTTAAAAAAAAAAAGAAAATTGTTTAACTATCTTTGAAATTTCATCTTTTGTCAAAGTAAAAATGTTTTCTGTGGGTGAGGTAAGCCATTCGACTACCTGGGTTGGGCAGAACTCGACAAAATATAAATTGCTTCTTTTAATTGAGATCATTTTTCAACCAGTAAACAAAAACTAAACAAACGAGTCAAGCTTTATAGCGATACAGAGAATGAATAATATTTTTTGCAATTTTTCACAAAATTTGGCGCCGATAATTTGGCGAACAAAATTTTAGCGCCACGGATTTGGCGACAAATAAAATTCGGTAGTTGACGTTTCATTTTTATTTGACAGAAGTAAACCTGCTCGCCTTGCTGGTTTGCAAGAATTAGCGTTGAATCAATCAAATCCTAAAATTTAAGTATAGAAATTACTTATATTATCTATTGCTTGAAAGTTCTTTTATGGATGGCTAATAGTTATCGGTTACAAGCAGCCATTGAAAATATCAAAAGATGGATAACTGGATTAAAATAAAGAAGACAAATTATAAAAAATATCCACTATACTAATATAGACAATAACGAAATTTTTTACATCATTGGCCTTAATTAGACCCTGATTGCAATATGGACAAATAATATTTTTGTTTATAAATTTTAAAAGTTATCTTGCACTTTAGTATGTTTTTCTCCTATTTTTTTGATTAAAAAAAAAATTTGCAAGCAAACTACTCATAGTTGACTGTTTATTTCAAGTTTTTATCAATTTGCTTCCGATTTTGACTCTATTTTAAGAAAGTTGAAAAAATTGTGCAGGACAGCTACAACAAAGCTGTTAGGATTCACTGAACTTCAACGGCTGAGTTTTTGACTCAACTGGGCTAAATAAAATGCAAATTGCTCTTGAATAAATTTGTTAAAAAACTGTTTCGGTGAGAGTAAATGGCACATTATCGATGAAAATTATAGTTTCATAATACACAATTTCATGTAACTTGCCATTCCTCACTGACGGCCATTAGTTGAAACTAAGTCTGTAATGTGGCGGGAAATAAGAAAAAAGTTGCCCACCCTGTCCTACATATAGAATCAGGAAATAGAATGTCATTGCGATTTTCCTAAATTGAAGTAATTGAAGATCAAAACACATTTTTTTTGGAAAACTAATTGTAGCGCACAAATTGTTATTATACGCACTGCCTTAACCAGTGGCGTACGCAGAAATTTGTTAAGGGGGGGGTTTTGGAGCCGAAAACACGATTGCTCTAGGTTAGGGGTTCCCAAACTGGGGTGCATTTAGGCTTCTCAAAAAGTACATTATCAGAGAGAATATCCTTATTTAAGTTAAATTCCGTGTCCAAAAGAAATAATGGACTCAAATGTCTAGAATTTTCGAATCCGGTCGATTACAGGACAATTAAGAGGGAAGACTTTTTTACAGATCACTGTGATTTTGGGTTTGAATGGGGAAAATTTTTGGCTGCTGAAAAGGGAAGAGTTTTTATTTTTTAGAGATCACCTTGATTTTCGGCATAAATTGGGAAAATTTTTTGATTCAAAGTGAAGACCTTTTTTTTTATTAGAGGACACCATGATTTGGAACAATATCTACCCGGCTGAGGCCACAAACTCGAACGATTTCGAAAAGTGACCCGCAAGAGTGAAGAAGTTGGACCACCCTGTTTTAGAGAAACGTCACAACATTTTGGGGGTACATGCAAACCTGCTACAGTGTTCAAAGGGTACCGATCAACTAAAAGTTTGAGAAATCCTGCTCTAAGTGGTCTTGGTAATGGGCAAAAACTTCCAAAGTTAAGCCTACATTCAAAAATAAAGTGTTTTGGTTTT
This sequence comes from Diplosoma virens, assembly GCA_963680785.1. Classification (NCBI taxonomy): domain Eukaryota; kingdom Metazoa; phylum Chordata; class Ascidiacea; order Aplousobranchia; family Didemnidae; genus Diplosoma; species Diplosoma virens. The sequence continues at coordinate 3,837,194 of OY796897.1, read as the reverse complement.
AAGAACGTCTTGCACTAGCATGAATTTTTTTTTACCAAACCGTAAAACTAACTATTGAAAAGGCATGTGCAGGTAATTCAATTATGATAAGAAACTTTCCAAAAGAAAAGCAACTCGTGTAAATGATGAGAACAATAAGTGAAAAATCAAACGAACAAAAAAATAACCTAATTACTTAACAAATATTTAAAGTTTTTTTAAAGACTTATATTCAAACGCTTGTTTTTTCTCTTAATTTGTTAATTACGTCACCAGGGCAAGGCACGCGTGTGGCTCCTATAAATGTTTAGTAATGCAAGTCCATTCATTCGAGTGGTACCACTTGTGTTTCGTAAGCACGTTTTTCGTCTGCGTAATGTGGAAAACAATTGTTCACTAGTGCATGTTGTCACTGGAAGAGTTAACAAAATGGTCATCAATGTAAATATATGTGCGGAAAAGCATCGGAAGTGCATTCCTTGATGCTGCTCAACGCATTGTCTTTCTGCTGCGTTCAACCGAAAAAGCTTCCTGTACCATAATATCAGTTCAGGCACTAGTTCTCCCGAGAATTTTGTTAAATCATTTTCGTAAAATTTTCCCAAAACTTGAATACTTTTAATTTGTTGAGGAGTTGGTCCACTAGTTGGATCAGAAAAAATTAAACACTGAAATTCATCAATAATCGATTTGTGGGCTGTAAATCTTGCTTCGAGAGTGACAATAAAGTTATCAAGAAATGGAATAAAAATCCCTACTCTAAAATATTCTTCATCTGTTCAGCAGCAATATTGCATCGATTGGTCTGTCTTGAAGTAAGGCGTGGTGTTTCCAAAATAAAACCTTCGGCTTTGTCCGTTTTTTTTGCGCAAAAATATAGAACTAGTGAAATTCATATTCGTTTTTTTCTCTAAGACACTGCAATTCATTTGCAATATCATGTGCAATGTTGACATCCGCAAAAGAGTTTATCGACTTTTTTTGCTTAACTTTGCACAAAACAACACTATATCCAAAAACGTTTTTTAAAACTAAGAGAGCAATGCAAAATTCACTTTGCGTAATTGTCGAAAGCAACTACAAAGCTCGTAATGAAGTTCCTCTCTGTCTGGCCATGCTGAAATTTCTGCCAAAGCTTCTACAACGGTAAATTGTAAATTTGAAAAAGTACTAATACTCTCGTGTTGATCGACCCATCTGATGGCACAAATTTGAACAAGTTTTTGAACTTTTGTTGTTGATGAAATCGTGTTGATGGAGTTGCGTAAAAATGTTTTGACGTTGTGAAGCATTAAAAAATTTGTGAACTGAAGCTATTGTTTCCATGCAGTTTATTTCCATTCCCATACTTAACTTTCAATATTTTACAAGTTTGAAAGTTTTCTTCACAGTGGCAGCTGTACATTAGTTAACTTTAGGCGATAGAAAAAATTGCAAAAAGAAATTGCAAAAAGAAAAAATCGCAATTTAGGCAATAGAAAAAATTGATGCGCAAGCAGTAATTAAGTTTCAAAGTGCGGCAAACAATAGAAACCAAAATCTTATTATTGAAGCCTATTTATTACCATGTATATATGGCTGAACACCATTCTTCAAGGGGGGGTTTTGACCCCTGAAACCCCCCCCTTGCGTACGCCTATGGCCTTAACCAATCAATGTGACGTCTAGACAAATCCACGATGATGAAATAACCATTCATAGTAGACAACCAATTGGCGTTTGCACGAAATTTTTGCGTCGCGTCAACGAAAGAAATTATACAAAAAAAAATTTTTAGTAACCGGTAGTAACAACCTGGGTTAGGTTGGGGCAAAACACTGTTGTAAAAACAAAAAACTAAAAATAATCGAAACTTTTATGTTGATTGGAGTTGGACAAAAAATCGGAATAAAAGTGAAATTTATTCAAATTTGATTTTATCTTATTAAGAGGCATTAAATTTAATATATGAAATACACTATTTGACAACATGTAACAAAATAAAAATAAATCAAATGTACGTTAATCAATATTTTCTGTACTTTTGCTTCTAGTCTCAAACCTTAAATTTTTAGAACATTTGAGCGGTATCTTTGAAAAAAATAGCTCCACTTTACTGTATATTATAGGGGTGGGCAAAATTTTTAATGCAAGAGCCATATGTGAAAATTCAAAACTGCCTGAGAGCCACAAATTTAGTTTGAGGTGTTAATGTAAATACAGTAAACAAAGCAAGTTTTAATCAAATAATAAAAGCAACTACAACGTTACACGATTTACAATTTTTTCGAGATTTTACCAGCCTTACTGTAGATCTACTGTGGGTTTCCACTTTATTAGCTAGCTTTTGAAAATGTGCGCGATATGAAGTCAAAGCAAGGTTGCCAGATGCAAAATTTGAAAATAAGCCAATTAAGGTGAAAAAGTAGCGAAAATTATCAAAATTACGCCGGACAAAATTTAATTTTTGTCGCTAAAAAACGTATTTTCTAAAAAAAAATCTATACTTAATCTGTCAATGATTTCTCAATTTTCGTGCCAAAATCATGGTTGTCGTTGTCGTTTGAAGGGTATCCACTCTAGGTCAGACACAAACAGGACTGGGGCCGAGGGTTTATCCTTTTACTACCCCAGGCTGCTGCACTGCCTGAATCAGATGCTGGCAGTGATGTTATTAAGCCAGCATCGAGTTTCGTCATCCAAAACCGTCAGACCTCGTGCTCCATCTCCATGTGGTGCCCGATGTATAGGGCACATTGTTAGTACATGGTCTGCGGTTTGCTCTGAGGCGCCACACTCGCAATTCGGTAAAGGAGCAGAACTCCATTTGTGTATGGGAAAATGGAATCGCCCAACACCAGTCCGCAGGCAGTTGAGCCTAACCCAAGCTGCTTGGGGTAAGCCCATCCCAACAGGCCTGGCACCGGTCTCGGGCACAAAATTAGTTCTAAGCCTGGAACCACCTTTACAGTACTCCGTTTTCCATTTGTGATTTGTCCATTCAGAAGCGCGGATGCCAAGTCTGGCAAGGTTGTCCAAGAGATTCCGCGCAGCTGGCACAAACGGGCGTCTGGATCTTAGTCTCACTTGGCCAGTATCTGAGGACCCACTTAAAAGACCATGCAAGATATGATCGGGGTCCAGAAATCCACAATAAGCCAAGGAGAGTGTCGCTCCCATTCGGCAAAGCTCAGTTGGCTGGATGCCTGAAAGTACAGGTAGGTGGTCCGTTGGAGTGGGACGCAGGCATCCAGTAACTATGCGCAAGGCGTCATTCAAGATACTGTCAATGAGGCGAGTGTGAGCACTGCGATACCAGACTGGCGCACAGTACTCAGTAGACTAGAGACAAGGTAGCTATGCGTAGTGTTTTAGCACCAGCACCCCATCCCGAGCCCACGAGTTGCCTTAGCAGTGTGACACGCGATGATAGTTTTTTGCGCAATGCCACTAAATGATGATGAAACGTGAGCGATCTGTCCAGTTTTACCCCAAGGTAAGTAGGGGTTGGACAGAACTGTAAAAGTCTACCGTTGTTGTAGACCTTTAGCTCACGTTTGGCCTCTCGGTTGTTTAAGTGAAAGGCTGCCGTCACCGTCTTAGTGTGACTGAGCTTCAACCTCCAAGTCTGTGTAGACAAGTGTGGACATGTCTTGGTTTTATAGTCCCCTCCAAGTCCTTCCAGTTTCCAGAAGAATGCAACAATGCTAAATCATCAGCATAAGCAAACTTTCCGGAAATCATGGAAGGAAAATCGTACGTATAGATGTTAAATAGGAGGGAAGCCAAGACCGATCCCTGAGGAATGCCGTGTTTAAGACGGCGTAGCCTGCTTTGCTTGCTGTCACCGGTAATAAGGGTGAAACTTCGATTTCGGACAAGCTCCATAATCATTTTGACCATGTGCTTATCCGGAAGTAGTCTCAGCAGCTTGCAGGTAAGACCACGGTGCCAGACAGTGTCATAAGCAGCTGTCAGATCGATAAATACGGCACCGGCCTTCTTTTTAGCCTCGAAAGAATCCTCAATGTTCTGGGTTAGCAGAACAACTTGATCTACGGTTGACTTGCCGCGTCGGAACCCAGCCTGCTCTTTAGGGAGCAGTGGATCGATTAATGGTTCAACGCGGGCGTAGATAAGCCTCTTGAGGATCTTGTGGGGGACACAAAGCAGAAATATCGGTCGATAACTCTTTGGATCCCCCACGGGCTTTCCTGGTTTTGGGATCGCGACCACAAGCGCTCTTCTCCAGATCTTGGGAATGTTGAGTCGGTGCAAACAGGAAGAGAGGAAATTATGTAACCAGGACTTCAAAGCAGCTCCAGCATGGAGTATAAGCTCTGGACAGATGGAATCAGGTCCCAGAGCTTTTAAAACCTGATATTAAATCATGGTGATCTCTAAAAAAAGAAAACAAGGTCTTCACACTTTAAATCTGTCTACAATCTCTCAATTTTTCTTCTAAAATCATGGCTAGTTTGCACTCGGCAGCCAAAAAAAGCCGAAAAGCCAAACAAAATTTTTGATGCCAATCTAACAACACTGAATCAAAGGGGTGTGAATTAATTCTCTCAAATCTTCATTTGTTAGGCTTGCACGATATTATGATTTTACACATTTCATTACAGACAAGCGAGCACTATCTTTGTTTCTTTTATTCTAATGTTCTAATGTTACCAGCGTGTCTGGGCGGGCGAGAAATAAATGAAAGAAAGATAGCGCTCACTTTGCTCAAACTTTTGCTGTAGTGTAAATGGTCCCAAAGAACAAACAAAGAAATGCTTTTATTTCTACGCTTTAATCCGACTTAGCACCTAATTAGAAATCTTTGTTTGGTACAAATTAAACCGTGAATAACAATTGTACATCGTTCTATTTCGTTATTATTGTTTAGCTAGAAGAGCCGCAAACGAAAGGTCGGCGAGCCACATGCGGCTCGCAAGCCGCAATTTGCCCACCGTTGGTATATTATATACAAAACATTATATTTCTTTTTCAGCAAGACTTCTATTTTACTTCTCGTTTTTGGACGTAAGCATCATAGCCGCCATCATCATTATCATTTTTTAAAATCTTTTATCTCTATATTTATCCTCCCGACTCACAGTAAGCGACGGAGAAGCTATACATAAGGTAAGCAATTACCCCCACCTACTTCTGGAAATGTTGAGATATTGCTGTTAGATAGGAATTTAATAGACTGAAATTTAAAACCGATATAACTGAAATTTAGAACTGTTTTTTAAGGCCATTAAGCAGGGAAAAGTGCCGCAAAGTGTCTTTCCCAAGGACACAACAGAATGGCGCGAGTAGATTTTAAACCAAGACCATATCAATCACAATCACGGAGCTTTAACTTATTATCATCATAAAAATAACTATTCTTATTAATTATGTTTTTTTTGTTACACGACAAACAGCTTTTATTATTTAATCATCTCATAGGAGATACTGATGAACTAAGCCGTAATACCATCATTCAGAATCCCCAAATCTCGAATGGTGATCTGGATCAGGGATCGACTATTATTTTATGATATGCAATTTGATTTTCCACGCCGCTATTGCTTGTTCCTAAAATTGGCTTTATTTTTCATTTATGAATATGTCCGGCAGTTTAGTGAACCGTCCAGCTCCCGTTCATCTCTTTCAAACGAAGAAAAAGAATGAGGGTACAAAAATATTCGATGCAACTCTTAAATAATTAACCCTCATCAATGCAACTTTGTAAGATATTTTCCGGAGAATGAAATCCTGTGATAAAGATGAAATTGAAGAAGAAATAAAAGTAAGGAAAAAAATTTAGCTTTACAGAAACAACTAGATTCCGTGAAAAATGAATTCAAAATTTGCTTTGTTGCGTCATAAAAATTAAATTAAACAACTAAACTGAAAACATTCCATAAACTAGTCAACGAATATTATTTAGTTCTTTTCTACAAAAAAATTAGCAGGGATTAAATGTCTTTAAATTGTATTAATTAAATTGATTAAATGTCTTTAAATTTTAAATTGTTTGCTAAAGTCTTTATGCTGTATTTTTATGCGGTGAAGCTCGCAGATGAATTGGATAGAACTGAAGAAATTTTTTCCATGGATAATTATTCTGCCTGCATCCTACATTGTAACCCATTACCAAGCTATAGATGAAGTGTTCGACAATCTGTTATACTTGGTATTAATCATGGCGGCGTTCGGGATCTTCTCTCTGGTCATTATTCTTGGCAATATCGCTATTTCAAACGACAATTTAGATTTGGTAGAAAATTCAAAAAGTGAATAAAAAAATTTAATAGTAGTATAAGAGCTAAAATATTGGTAAAAAAAGCCATAAAATGTTTTGCAATAAACTTACAGCATCAATTGAAAAACATTTCAATGGCTTTGTTCACCGCTATGAGGGCTCTTACAATACTATAAAAATTATTAAGAAGATCGCTGCCGTTTACTCTGAACAAAAAACGTAAAAGCAAGTTTACACAGCTGGTTAATTTAAAATTTGTGCACTAAACTAAAAGACTCTACTTCAAAAAGTAAAAACTTAAAATAGGCTAACAATAGAGTGTTTGTTTTTATAAAGTTAAAAATATTTTATTACGAGTATGTCGGCAGCGTGGTCGAGTAGTTAAAGCGTCGTGATTGTGATCGACATGGTCTTGGTTTAACTGATAGATATAGAGATAAAATAAATAAATAAATTTTTACATCCACATGCTTTTCAAATTACGTTACTAGTAGACATAACGCAATGATGAGTGCCAGGTACAATTTATACTTGGTCATTTAATTTATTAAGCGTGCTTTTCAAGATCCTTGACTTTTAAGCTCATTTGTCTTAAGCAAAAGTAAAGCCATTTGATTAGGTTAATAATGACCGGAAAACAGGTGTAATGTTAAATAATAAGTTGGAAAAGGCTTTATGTTTGAAACACGTTTGAAATTCTGGGGTTTTTTAAAATAATTTCTGAATATGGATTTTTGAAAATAATTTCTGAACAAATAAGAGCTAAAGCATCAAAAAAAAAGTAAAAACCTTTTCTTAAAAACTTATTCGCGGAGCAGTTCATTATGATAACAATCTGAAACGCGAGCTTGATGCCAAGTCAGCCAGTCATTTCTGTTGTCCACTTTGGAAAGATACTTAACTGCACTTGGAATGAGGTCGCACAGCTTTGTGCTTCCTATGAAGTAGCGACCAGGTTAACGCCATTTGTCCATACAAAAAAGAAAAAAATCCAAAACTTGCAGCATCTTTCAAGTTTTCAATTAGAGCTGTTTTATGAGTGTGTTTGAAATTGCTCTGCGGACCTGGATTTGAATTCCACAGACTAAGATTAAAACCAATTGTTAAAGTATTTTATCAAATATTTTTGGGGTCACATTCTAATGGTAATAAAGAATTGGAAATGCTTTTATTTATATTTTTTACATTACTTTATTCACTAAGCGTTTGCCAGCATACCAAAAGCAAGGTAATAGTTAATACAATAAGCAAGAGACAGCAAATAGACATTGTACGATTATCAAGTCAGTTATAACATTTTGCAATAAAAAAACAGCAAGAATCAAAAGCACTTTGGCCTTTTTTAATATTTCGAAAAATATTTATGTATATCAATAGAAATAACAACTTAAGTAAGAAAGCCAAATGTATAAACATTGTTTTAAATGTCTGAATTGTTTTCAAAACTTTATGAGTAGATTAATTTTTTATGTTATTACAAAGATTTTGCCAAATAGAGGTCTAATATTTGTCCTAGTTTTTTTAAATTTTTTTATTTGAAAACAATTTCTAGATGATAAATTTTGTGAGTTTACCTGTGGACGCTTCCAGTAAAAAGATTTTTCGGAAGCGAAGAAATTAAAATTGTAATCGCATAAGTTCTATATGCAGTTTATAGATTTTTGATTTAGAAACCAAGAGTTATTAATATAGGGTGCTGCGTATCTAGGCAAGTCAGCCTTTTTTGCAATTTTAATGCAGTCTGCCTGTTTATAATGCTGTGATTGATATATGACTACAAGAAAATAGAATAAACCAGTCACGATGGGTGAATAGATTTAAGGGGGAATGAATCTCAATAAAAGTTTTGCTTAACGTTTGCAGATCTCAAAACGATTGGTTAAGAGCCGTGACGTTTTAGCATTGAGCTTTATGATTGGATATTATGCTGGTGTTCAACAACGCTGAAAAAAAAATTGAAGCAAAAAAGTAGAAAATAATTTCGAGTCAATAATGAAAAAAATTACAACCTGTCAGTTAAACTTTTTTATGGTACATGTAAAGTTTGGTTGAGAAATCACTGACAACCTTGATTCCTTATCCCCAATCGTCACTACCTTGCTTTCATACGTGACTTGATGATTATGTAAAAATGATTGTCAGCACACAGGTGTAGAATTTTTGTAAAACTTGGTAGAATGCAAAAATTTTTAGCAATGCAAACATTTTAGCTATACCGTGTATTATTCATCCTCCGAATATATTCAAATAATACATATACAAATAAGTTAGTTGTGGAATATGCATTTTATTTTTACCTCTTGTCTACATATTCTTAGTTACCACTGTTACCTGCATTTTATTTTAAGGGCAAAATATTCAGTTCAGCTAAAGTTATTTCGCTATACAACTATCTTATTGGAAGTACATTTTCTAATTTAAGTTTTTTACTATTATTCTGAGAATATTACAGTTTAAAAGATAAAAACCAACCGCTATTACGTTGCTGCGAATCGCGGTCGCGATCACGTTTTTTGCACCCCTACGTCAGCATGTGATGTAATATAGTAACAGGAAGTAATCCCGGATATTTACTTCATCGTTCGGGCAGGGTTTCCACTTTAAAAAGTCTTTAAACAACTTTAAACTCAATGTGGGTACATCTCAAAATCAATTATACCGCAATTCAACGATAAATTAATAGAGAGTTTTTAATTCATATTACTTAAGATTCTTTTGGAACTGTTGCAGCAGTTAATGAATTGTCCATTTTTAATCCTGTTTATAAAAAAATTTAGCTAATGCCGTAAAAGTCCATGTAGAGTGTAAAATATTTTTTTTGTACAAAGTTTTAAAAAACTTTAAAAAACCAAATGCAAGTTCTTCTTTCTGGGTCAATAGATCGCAAATCTCTTGTAGGCAGTTAGCACTAAAAAATGTATACCGAGAAAACGACTGGAGTAATCTTAAATGGTTTTTGGTTATTAAATGAGGCTATATACAAACAAGTTTACCAAATTGAAGATAAAAAGTTTGTTTACTTACGTCGTCGTATTTTTTTCTGCAGATAGATATGACTATATGATGAACATTCTGTAGGTATGTTGCATTGATAAGTGGCTCACTCTAAATAAATCGATTATTGTTTAGAAGGGCATTTTGCGAAAGTATTAATAGTTTGCAATTACAATAGTTTTTGTGATGACAATGAATTAAGCACTGCTTATTTAAGTAAATTTTCAAAACAAAAATTTAAAAAATATATATATACTCTATACAGTAGACTTCAGTTAATTCGAATTCGATTAATCCGGAATTTCGCTCAGCTAGGATAAAACTGAGAGTACAAATGATTTCTTATATACTGTAATTCTTAATAAAAATCTTCAGATTATCCTGATCTTTGCCTAATTCGGATGATTTTGTCTGTCAAATCGAATCCTGATTAACCGAGGTATTCTATTTGAATAAGATAATCGCCTGATGGCCGCTTTTTGGCGAAATAATCTGTTGCCGTTTTAAAAATTTTTATGTGTGGTGTTTTAATTTAAATTAATAAATGAATTTTGCTTTGATCCTCACCATTGAGAACTGTCACAGCTATATTGAAAACACTTAGCTTTGTATATATATCGGTTTGTTTCACTTTTCAATAGAAATTTGATATACTATAAACGTTTTCCTTTTAAAACAAATTTTTTTAAAAATCAGCAGTTACTTGAACACCAACCTAAAAAAACTTTCAATTGAATAAAAAAAGTATGTTTAATAAAACTTTTAATATTATTTGCATAATATAATGGACTGATTAATAACTAATAAAATAACAAGACACTCATATATGCCAATAAAAACTGTAGTCTAATATTAAATAAAGCTTTGACTCTTGATGATTTTACTAAAGAGCGAGCAAATAGTAATTTTTAATTCGGTCTAAATTACTCAAAAGTATTAAATACTATGAAAAGAAAGAACTCATTGCTGAAGTGAAATTGAGTGAATCACTTATCAGACAAATACTTCGGAATTTTTATGTTCGGGGGAAGTTTACGAAGAGAAAAAAAATATTGTGCTATCATTCGGTTCCTTGTAGTCCACTCAAATGCTAAGAGAGAGTTGATATCAATGTTTAAAATATATTCAATATTAACTCTAAAGCCGATTTTCTTGAGTTGAATAGCCTCGTAGTAAAAGCAAAGTTCTACAATACAAAATCCAACGAACTGTTTCACAATAAATGGAATCATCCTTAAAACCTTATTCCGACAAAGTGTTATAAGGTAAAAAAGAAGAGAATTATTGGTGCGGGAATGGAAGCCAAGTCCAAAACAAACGACAACGGCACTAACTAGTTCGCTTGTACCAGTTTCGTTTTAGAACAAGAAGGTGTTTAATCAGTCAAATAAAACAAAGTATTGCAATCGCGGTCATTTTCTTCGTTCCTTTTCTCTCACTTTGATCACGTGATGCGTTGAATTGATTTCAGGAATTTTCACGAGCAGGCATTTGTAGAAAGTTTTTTTTCTCGGGAGAGGTTCACCATCCGCTACGACGTCGAGTGTTCTTGCATCCGTATCGTTGACAGGAGTTTCTTCGAAGATTTGGGATTGCAGAAGTAACAAACTTTTTGATCCTAAAGTACAAAGCGAATTTTTTTAAAAACAATTTAAAAGACTTGTAACTGATTACTTTCAGTTTTTCGGAGTATTTTTAAATTCACAGCTATTCTAGAAAAAGCAAAAAATTTTCAATTGCGAAATCTTGAATTGCAGCTCACCTCTGTTAATAATCCCATGGTAGTCGGACCATGAAAACTCGCTGACAGGATCTTGATGGGAAAACGCGTAAATCACTCTGTTTGTTGCACTCTATACGTGGGCAAGTTACTCAGTTATTAATCAGCTTTTCAGAATATTTTGCGCTTTTTACAACAATTAGTCAACAATTCAATTGTAAAAATATTTTGAACTCAGTCAGTCAACCCTAACAGCTAAAAATTTTTGTGGTGTAGATTAAAGTTGGACCATGAATAAGTACATTTTTAAAAATCTTTTGTAATTTGTTCCACAGAACAAAGTTAAAAGCTCAATTAGCACTTTTGGCTTTTTACAATTGAACAGCAAAACGAACGACGGAGTAATTATTCACATGTCCATACCATTTCTACGTGTACTGCAGCTAAATATAACGATTTTAACAAGAAGTAAAAACTTTCACTCGGTTAAAGTACAGCAGTGAGTTAAAAAACCTGAATTAACTGATTTAATAGAATTAAATTTAGTTCGCTTTTTATTAACAAATCATTAACTCTCACCGTTATTTCTCTGTCCTCCCCTTGTTGGCAAGCTGCCAACTGTCGAATAAAGGTGATGACGGTTTCTCCGTTGCACTCCTTTCCTTCAATCAATTCCACGTTCTGTTCCGAATCTAATGGAGGAAAAGTGTTTGTATCCAGTCCATGTCTATCCTGTGAATAGAACTCATCTGATGTAATACAGGAGGATTAGGATCAACTGTCTCAGGACTTGCTCACAGTGATAATTGCTCTTCCTTCGCTCACCCATCCTACGTAAATGTCGGCATGAGCCATGGATCCTAATGCAGAAAATCCAACTCCTATCCATCCAGTAGTAGCCACACGCACCTAAATATATTATATTAGCAGTGGGTGAAAACGTTAACGTTGTAGTATATTTGAAACTATCAATCATTTTAATGATTTTACAAAAAAATGCAAAAATATTTTCATCAAGGTTTTTCAATGAAATAATTTATTTATATTGATGAAAAACACTACAACATTAATTTATTTTAGAAATTATTAGATCATAAGATTAATGTTTGACTTTTGCTTTATTTTATTTTTTGTTATCACGTTACATAAAAGCTTCGCTGCAAATCAACAAAGAAAAATTCTTCTCTTTTCTTATCGCAAAAGATCAGGGACTTGAAAAAAGAATAATCAATTGCGGAACTGAGATCCCTGACATTATTTCAAGAGTTTGCTCCAATTTTGAGCTGGCAAAAACCAAGACTGCTACTTGTATTGAAGAATGAAGCCATTTGGAATTTATTGTGCAACGGGCAACAACTGTGCGCAATAAATCGGGATTGAGAGATCCACTGCTTCTTTTTTTACCGCGAAATATTTCAACCAGAAGTAGTGCTTCAAGTGTGTTTTACACGTTACTGCAAATACACGCGTTACGTGACATAAAAAGATTAAAAATCTGACTTCAGTCCAACAACAACGTGATAAAGATGAAGAATGAGTTTTGGGATAAGAGAGTGATATTTTTACACAGACTCATGTCATTTGTTCGTTTGAGATAAATTTAAATATTCCAGATCTGTATCAATTTTATTGCCTGGCACTTGCTGGATATTTTCTAAATGAGTTTAAAGGTTTCAGACGTATTAAACTTAACAGGATATTAAAAAGATGCAATTTTGGCAAGAAAGGAATTTTCTTTTACCACAATATTGCAATACTAAGCAGTACAATTAAATTCATATCAAAAATTTATTTTTCGAACGTTTTCGGCTTCTTAAGCCCTTTTCAAGAAAAACTTAAACTTAAAATGAATTTCAACAACAATGGTGAAAACAAAGAAAGTTAATTATTTATGTACGAATGGTTTTACATTGTGCGGAATAAGCAAATAGAATTGTAAAGCCAATTTTAGTTTTATTAAACTATTTAACAATCTCAATAAATATAAATATTAATAAATGAAAGTAAATTAGAATTTTAAATTTAATATATATAAACAAAATTAAAAAGCACTTTGTAGATATGCAAATGCTCTTTTTTTCTGCAAAGTGTTTTTAATTTTTTTATTTTTAATTTAAAATTTCGATTTACTTTTATTTATTAATATTTATATTTATGGAGATTGTTAAATAGTTTAATAAAACTAAAATTGGTTTCAATGCAAAATCATTTATGTATAAATAATTAATTTTCTTTGTTTTCACCATTGTTATTAAAATTCGTTTTAAGGTTATTTAAAAGCCCAAAAAGTCAAAAACGTTTGAAAAATGAACTATTTTTATAAACTTGATTGTGCTGCCTAATCGCAATATTAAAAATATTCCCAACAAAAAATCCCAGCTAAATACCAACTACTTTATAAGCTTTTGTTAATTAAAACTTCTTCAGGTACTCATTCAAATTGAAGTAAACTTAAAATAATAGATTCCATTTGAATAAGTATCTGAAGAAGTTTTAATAAACGAAAACGCATAAACTGGATACTATTTAGCTGGAATTTTTATTAAGAATTTTTTTAAATCAATTTTTCTTGTCTATGTATCCTCCTATGGATCTACCACTCAGTGCAAGTTTGGACCTTTACTTAGTTTTCGACAGTTTTGGATTATTTTGGGATTAAAAAGATATTTGAAGTTCTTGTAATTAGACAAATATTTTACGTTGAAATAATTTAAATGGTTTTTCAAACGTTGTATGACATTTTAAACATTAGTACAAAATTTGGAAATATAGTTAGAAAAATCTGAAATTGTACCTTTTTGAAGATAAAAACTAAAATTTCTCCTCATTGCCGAAATGAGAAATATCTAGTTATATGCGCCTTTTTGGTGAGAAAAGTTTCAGAAAAAAAATCTCATCATAGGTCTTCTTTACCACTATGCCCAGTCTCGTAAAGTTTTTAGAAGAAAAACTTGTAAACTAATGCTGACGCAAATTTCTACCTTGTCAGAAATTTAATGCGTTCGATGCTCTATTAAGCAAATAGACTTGATGTAATACAAGTAAGAGCTCGTTTCCACTACGAGCGTTGGCAGGAGTATTCTGTGTTTGTCAATTGATTTTTTGTTTCGCTTAGTGCTCAAGCACGGAAAGAAAGAAAAAAATCATTAAATAAACAAAGAAACCTCCAGCCAACACTCCTAGTGGAAACGGGCCTTTACTTGGGAATCAAGTCAAAACTTTCTTAAAGCAAAACTTCTGCAACTAAATAATAACTTTATTTTTTGTCGCAAAACTCAATTATTTTAACAATATATATATTTTTGGTGAGTTAAAATTTTTTAAATTTTGTTAATGTTAATTTGTTTGAACAAAATATTAAACTACTGCATACAATAGCTTAAAAAATATTAGCAATTATTTTAATTCAATTTATCTGTTGAAAATTGATATAGAATAGTTTTTAGCATCATCCTAACCATTTACCCCACCACCATTTATTGGTGCTGACACATTCCCACCTGGATCAAAATATGAGTTGAATTGAAGTTCCACCACATTTGAAAGTTTTGCTGCTGATCCAAGAACACCTTTTGTTCAAATTTATCACTGGAGAGCGGTTGTGATCTCACAACCGAAACAAACGCTATCAATAATAACAAATGATATAACGTCCACATTTTAAATTATGCCAATATCTGTCAATTATAAACTGATTTTAGTGCAAGTTTAAAGCGATAAATCGAAAGCAATAAAAGCAATGAAACAAGAAATTTTGTTTGCTGCTAAGGAAGTAGCCTTATTTGCATGTGACCAATTTCTCTCTATTTTTGTAGAAATTCGTGACAAGTTCGAAAAGAAAAAAGTTATTGTGACATAGTAATAAGATATTTCTAATATAGAGGAAGTTAAACAGCAGTTACGTGCACAAAACCCCGAATAATTTCTACACACAATTTAACCAAGGGAGGCAAGTAAGTCACGGCAACTAGACGGGAAAAAAAGTAAGTCACTTTAACACGAACTTTCAAATAGTATAACCTGGACTAGAAACAAAGCAGTAATTAAAGCAGTTAGCAATCAAGATCTGGCCATACTAACTTTGTAGACCACTGCGATTTTTTGCTTTGAATAAAGTGCACGGCACAAAAGAGCTGAAAGTCGGTTTAGACTGGAAGTGGACGCGGAAAAGCAAGCGAAAAGCGTAATTTTTAAAGCGTAGCGAAAAATTCAGCTTTTCGCTTGCTTTTTTCTGCTACCGTTTTCAGTCTGAACCAAGCTCAATATTTCAACTTCAATCTTTTCCCTCTGGGCACGAAAAATTTTGCGCTTTGGCAATTTTTTCATGCTTTCCGCTTTCAGTCTGAACTGCCATTCCGCTTTATCTTCTTTACGCTTGCCGTCACACGCTTTACCCTAAATTAAACGAAGAAGTTTATATTTGCATAATAGAAAAATTAGTCAAAAAACGAAGAAGTAAAAAAAGGAAAGCGAAGAAAAGAATTGGTGAGCCTTCAGTTGTGAATGAAGCTGCTTATTTAGGTGCAACTTGGCTTAGACGACCATGAGGTCTCTCAGCTGCTTCCTATCCATGCAATGTTTTAAAGGCTAGTGGTGAAATAACCTTAATTTGACCTAATTTTCCTCTTCCGCTTTCGATCGGACCAACCTTAGCTCTTCTTGCGACCATGTGTATTCCAAACAACACTCTTTTACGCCCTCATCAATCGTTATCCCGTAATACATACATATATATATATATATATATATATATATATATATATATATCCTTCAATCACCGAGACAAAGCAAACGCCACAGAACTCTCCAAAACATTATGGAAATATAAAGATAAAGGAATCAAACCGCGAATAACTTGGTCAATTGTCTGCAAATCATTTGCATACATCAGCGGGGCCAAACGCTGCAATCTCTGCTTAGCAGAGAAACTCGCCATCTTGCAAGCCGACCAGCGCACACTCTTGAACAAACGATCCGAGTTTGTCTCCAAATGCCGACACCGGAACAAATTTAAACTAAAGAAAGCTTAGCCTGATTTAATATTAATACTAATTTTTTTATTTTTTTTATTTTTTATTTTTTTATTTTTTTCCAAATTTTTTTATTTTTATTTATTTATTTTTTTTCCAAATTTTATTTAATTTTAATCCGATTTTCCGATCTTTAAAATTTAAAATTTGCAATCCTTTACCCCCTACCCTCCCCCGGTTTACGCCGTGTTTACTCATTGTTGTCGTGTTCCCACTATATCTATTCCTGCACCCCCCCTCCTCTATAGCCATTTCCTCGCTGTCCGTTCACACCTCACTACTTCCTTCCTTTACAATGTTCTTTCTCTCCCACTATCTACCGCGCATCTGTAATTTGATCGCCAGTCAGTTTTTGCAGCGTCAGATACATAGATGAAAATGTTTAGTTTGCTTACAAAATTCTGAATTTTGAGTCTTACAACTTTAAATTTCCTAGCTTGCTTACTCGTAAATATTTTTAAAACTTTTTTTAAACTTTTAAAATTTATAATCTAAAATTTTATTTTATTTTATTTGTTAATTTATATTTACTTTATCCGTAATATTATTACTTTTGGCTCTTAACTACGTACAATAATTGGCTTTTTTTTGTGCGTTTTTTTTCTTAACTATATACTTTTTGTCTGCGTTTAAAATCACCTCCTGAGCCGAAAAGGCGAAACAGACTGTTGAGGTTTCAATAAAAATCTCTTTTGTGGCTTCTGTAATTTAATTTAATGTTCTGAGTTTTCATTAAGCTCTTTACTGACAGTCTTGCCACTTTTATTATTATATATATATATATGTATATACTCGTATACTTGAAGCCAAGCAACTTTATCATTAACCAAGCAACACAAAGTTGTTGCAAAGGTACAATGGAATTAAATAAAGTCAAAATAATTAGCGAAAGATAAGAGAAAAAAATTAGACGTTTGGTAAAAGTTGAGTTTTTTACTTAGCCTACAGTAAGCAGGTTATATAACTATTAATGGCAGTCTATTGCAAATCAATGCAATACTTAGAAACTTGCATTATAAAGAGCATAGAAATTTTTAATTGTAATTTGTTGTAATTATGAAATTTTTATAGAGAACTCCTGTCGTAGTAATAGTCGGAGAACCAGGCTGGCTGACATTCATTTGCTGGTCAAAGTTGGGATTGCAAATACTTTTTAGCTGACCACTGAAAACTTTGTGAGCAAAAAGCGGCCGAAAATTTGCGGGACAATCATGGCGAGACAGCAAATTTGTACATAATCAAGTGTTAACCATCAAACAAAAAATCCTTTATAATTTGTGTCACCAATTGGATGTTGATTTGTAATGAATTTGGTTTTAAAATAATTTGAATTGGTAATTTTTATTTAAAAAAATTAAGGTTATAACTGCAAAGGAACGTAACTTCTTGCTAATTTAGTTTGAACGCTAAAGTAAATTTAGATACTTTATTATACCAAGTGCCAAAAAATGGTTTAGCATTCTTAAATTTGCCGCTCAAAACCTCAGTCATATCATTAATGCAGCTTGCATAATTTCACGGGTTTGATATGACCGCTCTAGATAACTTAAAATTTTGTCATAAACGATAATATGTGACATGAGTACTTACCCTTGCCCATTATTCTTTGGCTAACTTTAAATTAAGCAAGAAAACGGTAAGCTATGACAAAAGAACAGAAAACTAAATATTTATGACAAAAAGTAGCATTAATTAGTACTAAAAATAGGAAAAGCAAAATAGAATACAAACTTAAAACTTAGATTTGACTGTAATTGTCAGAGGCGCCGGAAAATTCTTTGGCGAGAGGGGCAAAATTAAAAAAAGGGCACTTTTTGTTAAAAAGACACTTTCAACAAACGCAAAGTTTAGCCTATTTGAGATACATTTTTACTAAGCAACTTAGTGACGATAAAAAAAATTGAAGATATGGTTTGTTAATAGCAGGATTTAAAAATAGCAAGAAGAATTGGAGATCAAAAATTTAGCAAGGTTATATTGTGGAGTGTTGATCATTGAAACAACGGGTCGTGCTAGGATTTTGACCCATTGTTTCTATGATTGGTAGTCCAGAATATAAACTTGCTAAAATTTTAGAATTAAAATTACCCCGAAGCATTTTGTCTGACGCTCTTTTGGGAAAATCGTCAGAATGAAGAAGAAATAAGATGAACTAAGTTATAAAGTAAAGAGACTCTCATTGATCGAGAGTCTTTGGGAGCTAAAAAAGTTAGCGTGTGTACAAACAAGTAAAAGTAGGATCTTTGTATAAAGCAGAGATTTTAATTATTGCCTTTTTACTAAGACGTTTAAGAAAGGAAGGGAGTGTTTAGTTTTTTTTATGAGTAAACTATAAGAAAGGATGAAAAAAATTGATGATGAGGCCCCCACTGACGTAAAATTAATCATAATGGTACTTTGGTTCACAGGGCGGTTATGATCAGCTTGAAAAGCAAATTGTTAGAAAAATTGGACAAAATTTGGTATATTTTATTCATCAATGGCTATCCAGAACACAGAATTAATTTTATATTTATTAGCAAAATTAAAATTAAGCCAAGTCCATCTGCAATTGGGAATAATGTCCAATCTGCTTCCATGTTCCATGGCTAGGGTCTGTTTGGCCGAGATTCAAAAAACAAATCACCACGACTGCCAAACACTGCTACTTTGCCATCAAACCACAGAATGTTTTACCACAACTTTTTCCAGCTTTAAAAAGGACATGCTACCTTACCATGGTCGTCGTTGTCGTCGTTGTCATTTAGAAAGGTTCTAGGAACTTTGCTACCGGCTACCTCGTTACCGGACTTTTCGTTACTAAGACAATTAGATATTAGGTCATTTCGCAATCAGTATGCATATATGTGCATATATGCATACTATATACGCTGTATATATATATAAGGGCTATATACAGTATATACATATAGAGGGTGTCCATAAAGTCAGTGTGCACTTTAAAAAAATTATAACTTTGTAAGTATTTGTGTTAGAACGAATCTGTAAAAAATATTAAAAAAATAAAATCTATATTTTAAATTTTTTTGTATTTTTTACGTTTTCACATGTCCTTCATCATTAGCAATATAAAAAATACAAACTCTTCCGATCCGTCAGTTAAGAAATTTCCAATTTAGAAACTATCTAACTAAGTTATTTAAATTTTCAAGGCACACTCATTATATTGGTTAGTAATAAAAAGACCTTTACTGAAAATTTGTCAATGATTTCTCAATTATTCGTCCCAAAATCATGGTGATCTCTAAAACAAAAAAAAAGGGTTTTTTCTAAAATTTGTCAATGATTTTTTAATTTTTTGTCTCAAAATTATGGTGATCTTTAAAAAAAAAGTCTACACCTTAACTCACGCTCTGTTTTTCCCTCCGAAGCTCAAATACAAGAACCGCAAAATTTAATGCCTCTAAACAATTTTTTTTCCAAAATCTTTTGCGGCACACCTGGAGACTTCTCATTGCGGCACACCGGTTGGGAACCACTGGTATAACTCATAGAGCAAAGTGGCAAGGAGCTTCATCTTGTTGAAACACTGCATCATGTTTCAGCTTTAATTGTTCAAGCTGTAGAATAAAGTAATTCTGCAACATATCTAAGTAGCTGTCAGCGTTAATAACACAATCTTAAAAAAAGAATGGCCCTATATAATGACTTTTTCCTGAAGCATACCACACATTAACTTTGGGCGAGTCTCTTTCATGTTCGACAGTTTCATTTGGTTTTTCAGTTTCTTAAAATTAGAAAAAGGGAAAATTATAACACTTTTTCCAGATTCCTTCTATCACAAATACTTACAACAATTTTAAACTTTTTAAAGCGCACACGGACTTTTTGGACACCCTGTATATATATCATTATATACTATATATAGCCCTTTTAAGTCTTTTGAAATAATTAAAAAATGTAACTTTAATTTTAAACCAAAATTTACGAAGCTTTATAATTTAAAAAACATAATCCTGAACTTAATCGACAATTATTTGCAAATGAATCTTTATTGAATATATTTCAGATTGTTATTTCTGTTATTTGGATTCTGCGTGTTGTATCAGCTTTGGGGTTGTTATTTTGCGCTTGTATCTTTTAATCAGCTATTTACCAATTCCCCTTCATGAAAATCTCGTGTGACCATTTTGATAAACCACTACGTAATAAGGTCATGGACCTAGGTCTTTAAATTTGATTGCAAAGTTTCTTTACATTTTATTCATCTGAAGAGGACTAAAAAAACTTTAGTGACCGATGTCTATCTAATATTTAGTCTCTCATAACAGCTTTAAAAAATGAAGAAGCTCTCAATGCACCAAGAATTGCCCATTTCAATAGTGGAGACAGCGTAATCTCAAAGAAAAAATACAGGAGGTCGATCAGCGCATACAAAAATTAGTAGAATAGTATGATTCTACAAATAAAATCCAATATGTTCGTGAAATTGCTCATGACCTCAAACATTTTTGACTTCTTTTTTTAAATATAAAAGTACAATGGTTTTATCTGATAATAAACTAAATAACAGTGTTACATGCTTGTCTTTTGTTACAAAATTGCTGGTCCCAAGCCAGGTTGAGAAATCATGAACTACAAGAGCAAAATAACTGTTTTTGCGATTTTCGTAATGAAAGGTAATCAAGAAGGATATATAAGTTTTTACATCACAGTGGTTGACAATACTTTAATGAATTTTTCTAAACGAAATTGCAAATTAGAAAATATTACATCTATTTATATATTAATTACGTTGAAATATCTTGGTACCAATTTGTATTATTTAAAGCGATTTAGCAAATTTATTTTTCAAAACTATTATTTAGAGAAATGGCCTAATTGATATTTGTCGTTATAGAAGTTTGAATTATTTCATACAAATGATAGTTTTGAAGAAGTGTGTTCAATCGATTTAAGGTTTGAAATATTCTTCCAACGACATTAATAAACTAAAAAGTTGTTATTTGAAAAACAAGTATTACTGCTTGGCCTAAACGGTACTTTCTTGTTTTTTTGAATAGATAAGAAATTGGAGTTGATAAACATTTGTTTACGTTTTAGATCAATGTGCAACTCGTCATCTAACAAAATCTAACATCTAAATTGCATTGGGATGAAGCTCATACGATGTGCACTTCTACAAGCAAGAAAAGCGACTAATAATTATTTATTTACCTTAAAATCCCAACAAAATATTCTTATTGCTTTACTGGGTTTAAATCAAACTAATGCTAACTACAAACTGAAATGACTCTAGTTTAATAATTTGGTGGGATAAATTTTCTAAACTTTCAGTGCTGGGCTTGATTTGACGGCTTACTTCTGACAGCAGTATGTTTAAACTTTCTCAAAGCTTAAAAATATTTTTATATTTTTGCTTAATTCGTTCTCAATTAGGCGAGTTTTAAACAAATGATTGAAATTGGTAATGAGCATTACAAGGAACATGCTAGCATCCTGTGGTCTTGGCAAACTCATGATTATGAGGCGGAAAAGTTTAATTATCACGTCATGCAGTGATGCTAACACGATTAAAATTTTTGAGCTCACGGTCACTACAAAGCTGGAATCAATTACGTGTAAATAGATGGTAGATTTCTAAATGACGCAGTATCTCATTACATTACTGTGCCAAAATCTAATTTCTTGAAGCAAATGTTGTAAGAAAAAAATACTGTTCATTTTTTTGTATTAAAAATACCTACAAGATTTTATGCCTTTTCGACTTTACTTGAATGATATTTAAAACCAGGCCTATTGCAATCTTTTTTTAGGCAATTTAAATTCTATTTAAGTGAATTGATAAAATATACCGTACTTCAATAGATTTACGAATCGTCGCATAAGTAGTAATAGTAAAAAAATCATACGAGATAAACTTGGTCCAATATTATTTAAGTAGCTGCAGCTATAAACTGTATATTGAGCCTTTTTTTGTCTTGAATCTTTGGTCATGGAGTTTGTTGTATCTGCCACTCATGATTATGCAACATTCACTTCATATGGCTTGGAGCTATACATTTAATTGCTAAACTATGAAATTTCTTTTTGCATTCATAAATATTAGATGCACATATATACAGTACAGTACTGTATTGCAAGAGTGAATCGATATTCCTTGCAAAGCGATTGATGAAAAGATCAGAGCAATTTATTACAAAATTTATTCAATTACTGTTTGACAGTATTTTATATATATCTTTTTTTGATTAATCAAATTATCAGACCACAATTTTTTTCATTTTAACATTAATTTATTTGTCCCAACAGTTTGTTTCACCTGTTTTGGTTCATTAGTGGCGGTTAAAAATCTTATTCGACTAAAATCTTTTTTGTATAATTGATTTAAAAAAATTGTATTGAATATAATCTGATAAACCTAAACAAGCTAAACAAATTTTTGAAGCAAATAGATTAATGTTAAAAAAGAAATTGTTGTCTGATAATTTCATACTGCTTACTTGACGTCATAGGGAGAGCAACAAGCGAAAAAATTTTTTTGAAAAAAACTTCCATATATTTTATACTGTATCTATTTTAAATCTATCTTATTCCTTTTTCCTTTTTTCATCAATTTTGCGGTTTGTTTTGAAGGTACAACTACCACGCGCAATTGACGATGTGCGTGTAATAATTATACGGTATTTTTTAGCGGTTGTTTTCTTATTAGCAATCACTTTGTCAATGTCAATTCGGAATCATCATCTTATCTTATTTTGCGTATCATCTTATTTTGCTAATGGATTAAATCAGAATTTTTTAAAAAGTTTTTGATCAGTTTTCTAATCGTCGATTGACGAAATGGACACCAAAACTCAAAACCCAAAAAGAAAAAAAAAACTATCTCATTTGGAAAAGCGACCTTATAATTTCATGTTGACCCGAAAACCTTTATAACAAAGGCTTACCCAACCAAATATTTTTGAGGAAAAATATTTTCACTATATTTTTGAAATAATTTCTGAAGTGTTATTTTGTATATTGTAATTTACATTATAAACCTAAATATAACAAATATAACTAAGCAGAAAGCAATTTCTTTTTTATCTCCGCGAAAATTTTCTCATTACCCCAAAAATCAATTTAAATTTAATCTTGTGGCTTTGAAATTACTACTTGTGCCCGAACAAGAAAAATTTTATTGTTGAATTTAGTGTAAAAAAAGTGTGAAGTAAGAAATTTGAGAATAATAAAACTTTCTTCCGCTTAAGAAACATTTCTACTTGACAAATATAAATATTGCCCTAATTTTTTGTGGGAAAATTAGCTTCAGGGGAGTGAATCTGACCTCTGCTTCGTAAGGCCATGATACTTATTACTTCGATAGAACGTTGATTACAGCATGCCCTATATCAGCAATTCCCAACCTTTTTTGCTGGCCACATCCCTTTATCAAGTTGGAGCGTTCTTCGTACGCCCAACAATTTGATGAAAATTTTCTGCATATAGTTTAATTACATTGTTTTTAGCTTGTTTTTCCTGGCAACAATATTTAAAAAAAAGCAAATTAAGTGTTTTCAAATTTAAATGTTGTTCATTTATCAATAGTTTTATGGTTTATTTTAGCGAGACTTTCGTTGCTGCTTCACCTTTAACATTCTTTCAAGTAATGATTCAGTTTTGCTCAATGTAATGCGTAAATCATATCTTCCAGTTGCAAACGATTCTTACGCTTATTCTTGATATAGGCCTACCGATACATCATTGTCGAAAAGCCACTTTCATAGAAATAGGTTGTTGAAAAAGAAAGTACCACTGTCATAGCATTCACAGCAAGACTTGGAAAGGCTTTCATTGCAGCACACCAACAATCCTCTAACTTTAATTTGTCAAATTGCAGTTGCAATCTTGGGCAGCTTTTTATTTCGATGAAGTCCTCCTTCAAATTATCATCATCAGGCATTTTTGATAAATCAAAAATAAATAGATTTATAATCTAGCGCTGAAAACAATTCAGTTCACCAGCGGAAAAGTATTCATCGAAAGACTTGGACAACATCGTTAAATGCGAAATAAGATTATTTTTGACAATTTGCAACAGACAATTATTTCCAATTTGGTCAAGAGAAGGAAAATTAGCAAGGTTTTCGTTTTCAATTCTACGAGACTACAAATATAACTTTAGCTTAAAAACTTTCAGTTTTTCACAAGCTGTAATCACGTTCGTTTTTTGACCTTAAAGTGACAAATTTAGCTTGTTTAAGTGACGCATAACATCGGCAATATAGGTCACGCTTCGTATGAATTCATCGTTTTCAAGTAAGGCTGCCAGATCAGAAGTTTGGTGTTGTGAATGTAAATACAAGTTGAATGTATCTCAAAGTTTAAAAAATCGTGCCATTACTCGACCTCGGAAAGCCACCTTACATCAATATGATTCAGCAGAATGTCGTGCTCATTTCCGACTGCAGCACGAAAAGACCGGAACATCCTGTGACTTGTATCATTTTTTATAAAATAATTTACTATCCAAACACATGTGTTGAAAAATATCTTTCAAACTTTTTGGCATACTTTTTGAGGCAAGAGCTTGTCTGTAAATCATGCAATGCGTAACTTTTAGGTTTGGTATTTTCTTCTTCAAGAGAGCAGCAAAGCAAGAACGATTACCTAACATAGTGGGTGCTCCATCAGTACAGATAGAACCAATTAAACTCAAATGTAAGTCATATTCGGTAAAAAATTCCTTCACCAAATTAAATATATGGTTTGCAATTGTTGTTGTTTGTAATGGTTTGCAGAACAGAAATTCTTCACGGGCAGTTTCGTCTTTTACATACCTAACCATAGTTAAGAGCTGACAGCATTTGACAATATCTGTGGATTCATCCAATGAATTGAAATTTTTGTTGGCTGTTTTTTATGTCAATAATTACCTGATTTAGAATGTCATTACTCATGTCCGAAATCCTGCTTGACATTACATTGTCAGAAAGAGGGACTTGTTGTAATTTTGTTTTGCTTCTTTTCCCAAAACTATGCTAGCCATTTCCATAGCATACGGTTTTATAAGATTTTCAGCAATGGTATGGGGTTTTTGTTTTTGGCGATTTCATATGCTACTTTGTAGGAGGCAAGTAGGAGCGACTTATCTGCAGATACAAATTTCATCTTTTGAAGGGTTCCACTCGAATCGAAACGAACTTTTTTATTCTTTAATGATTCAGAATCTTGACCAGGCTTGACTTCTCCATGCTTATTGTCGAAGTGTTCTTTAAGTCTTGAAGGTTTCATATTTGCATTGCACTATATAACGCGGCAAAGAATGCATTGCGGCCTTTCTTTTCCATCATTGTCTTTTGTCACGATAAACCCAAAACGAATGCATTCTTTCTCTATTTTCTTTTCTTAATTACTGAAGATTTAGCCATAGGTTTACCTAATATTAATTAAATAACTTTGTCTAAAAAAATTATCAAATTAAAATTTATTTAGACTAAGGAAGATTAATTCGTTCTATCTAACTCTAAGTCTTAGAGTTAGATACATATTACATTGTCAGAAAAATACAAAACGTGTGTACTCTTCATTCCACTTTCTTTTCGTAGTTACTAAAGATTTAGCCAGAGGCTTACCTAATATAGATTAAAAAACTTTGTCTAAAAATCTTTATCTAAAAAAACTATCAAATTAAAGTTTATTTGGACTAACAATAATTAATTTGTACAATGAAAACAATGTTCCACCAGCGCAACTGCAAAAGACACCGCTAAACCGCAAGGGTATACTGGCGGCGGTTCCGATATGCTAACCACATCGAGTTAGCTAACACGGAGACGGGTTAAGACAAGCAAAACCCTGCAGAAACCCGTCTCCGTATTAGCTAACTCGATGTGGTTAGCATATCGGAACCGCCGCCAGTATACCCTTGCGGTTTAGCGGTGTCTTTTGCAGTTGCGCTGGTGGAACATTGTTTTCATTGTACTACCTACCCAGCGTTCAGGTCCACAACTGGATGTTTGAGGTGTAAAAACCACAAACAGAAAGTTGTGCCAGCTGTTTAAGTTTTCAACTTTTTCAGCTGGGGTTAACAACAAGCTGTAGTGTCCTGACGAGTCCTAATAAGGACGAAACAGGTCTGTCGGCACTTGCTTGTTGATTGACTTGACCATTCTTACAATAATTAATTTGTTTTATCTAACTCTAAGAGCTGGATTTAGGGCCTAAATTAGAAAAGGAGTCTTGTTATGACAGTCTAAATTTTAGGAAACTTTGCTACAATCTGAAGTCTAAACTATCAGTCTCTAATACAATCCAGGTAAAAATTCCATTATTATGGGACAATGACGACGTTTCTTGCTAAATAATCAATATTTGCAGATAATCATTTTTTCAAAACAAAGCAAATTCTTCAACAAAACCGTTCAAATAGCTGCTCTGTAGCCAATGATCCTTGTCATCTAATCTTGTACCCCCGGTTGCGAACCTCTGGCCTATATGATGAGCAATAGGAATTATATAAGCAAATAAATAGACATATGTCGACTAGTCAAAACTTTATCTGCAACAGCTGCGATTTTCTTTTTGATGGCGATCGCGACCGAAATGTTTAAGGTTCAACTTCTGATCCGGTTATTCTGTTGTATTCGAAGGAAAAACATTGACCATAATTTTTTTCCGCTTGGTGGTATTTTAATAACAATCGTATTACCCCAAAAAAAGCAAGAAACCAAACGAGAACTTTAACCGGATAGTGGGCTTAAGCAGCCAAGTGTCGTGACATCTCCGGATGCACGTCGGGGAAATTACTTAGAGTATAACTTTGCTTCAACTTACCCACAAATGAACAAATTCACGCTTCTTTGCACTTCTTGAGGCTTTTTGTTTGCAGTGGCGTTGGAACTAGTTTTTAACTGAGAGGGGGCTGACTTTTATGCGCCTGCACTAACGCCGTAAAAGGCGAAGCCCTACAGAACCCCCATTCTCTTGCCTAACTCTACTACTATAAATGTGTCTATATAGCTAGAAACGCGCAGTTTTACTACTGCATTTATGCTTTTTAGCAACCAGTGGCAATATTTTTTTTGATCATAGAAGATTGTAATATTCAAGTCTATTATTGGCTTTATTACACAAGATGACGAGAACACAATTTCGCTGCTAGACTGATAACAGTGAAAAATTGCGACTTTAATCTACATTGTAAAAAAGCCAGATAAACAAAGAACAAAGTTTATCAAATTATCAATAAAATAAAATGAAAGCTATTTGAATGAAAACCATTTGAGATTGAAGGAATCCAATCGAATTGCAGAATATACATCTATCAATCGGTCTCTTAACATTCTGTGATTAAGTTTGTTCTTTTTTTACTTCATAACCAGGCAATTTCAAACAAATTCCAATTACCATTAGAATTTTACTCTTAGGCAGAGAATTTAATTGAAAAGGGGAGGAATAAAGTAAATGAATTACGAAACATTCAATGAAGAAAACAAGTAAAGGATTTCCAAAATGCTAGTACTATACCACAATGTCAATTGCATTCTACCCGAATAATTTTACAACCATAGGGTGCAGTTACTTTAACAATATGCTTAAAATAAATAAAGTATTATGAAATAAAATTTGATTATTATATTTTTTATTTTTCGCATTTTGGAAATATAAAAATAAACGAAAAAATTGTCCCAGAGTTATTAATCAGGAGAAATTATTCTATTTTCACGCGTATGACGTCGACAAATCAACTTGGGTAAAATGTTTGATCTGATTGAGTAAAAGGAGGAAAGAGAGATTATTTTTTGTACAAACTCCTTCAAACACCACAATTCGGAGGAGTCTTTATACGTGCGATGATTGACAGGTTCCTGTTGTTTTGTTGCTTGCAAATCCATTGAATGGGGGAACACATCTTTTAGGTGGAGGGAAATGGTACGGCTCCCATGCTGGGATTGGAGCCCGATATCTTATCATCTAAAATTATGAAACTGTTTATATCATTCAAAATTCTTCTATTGTATAATGACATTACGAAAAATATAGGGTACAATGACATAAGTAATGAGCCTCTAGCGACACGTACTGGAACTTCTGGTTGCGGTCCTCCACAGAAAGAAAATTTATAAGAGTTCTTCCAAGATTCTTCTAATGTTTTGATCGAATTCTTATCCCAAGAAAACTAAAAACAAGATTAAAAGAATTGAAACGTTATTAAAATAGTCAGATCGTCAAAATACTTTATGGGCTTCAACGACTTTTGAATAATATAATGACAATACCGGCAGCGATTTGATTGACCGATTAGACTAAGATAAGATTTTCTCTGGCAATAATGTTGTTTTGAAATGAAATTTTTTATTCTTTTATGTCAGTCCTCACGTCGCTTACAACCAATTGTTGACTATAACTCACCGAGCTTATGACGTCACCTAGAGACTGGTTGGCTTTGTCTTCTGGGGAGGACACAAGAAAGTCATTGATCGTTTTTGCTCGATACGATTTTTCTGGAGCAGAATCCCTGTCAAACAATTAAGTGCGGAAAAATAATAAAGGTATGGCAAACAAAAATTTTTTTTGTTGAAGTCACAAGTAGCTTGGAAGCTCAAATCGTTGAAACAAATATTCAAAAAAGTAAATTTATAAAACATAGTTTTTGTTTAAAAACATTTAACCTGATGGATATTTTTTAAATGCTCATAAAAAATGAAAAGCATAAGCTTAACCTTGAAAAAATTATTAAGGTTAAAACGCCTTGATCATAAGTCTTTTAACAATAAAGAAAGTATCTATACTAGAAAAAAAATCCTTTTAAGATATTTCAAAGTCGTTTGAGATCTGTCATATTGCATTAAAGTGAGGCTTGAAAGTTTTTAGAAAAAATGAGATAGCTATTCTAAAACAAGTTGAGAAAGCTATCAGACGAACTATGTTGTTAGCTAAGTTGTTAAAAAATTACAATGGATTTGATCGATGTGTCATACTTGAAAAAATCAAATGTTGGTTTAGCAAAGACAAATAAAGAGTTTGAGCATAATACGAAAGTTGACATTGCTTTGAAAAAACATGAAAATTTAAAATGGATTGGAGAAGCAAACAAAGCTGTCAAAAGAAAACGCAAAAGTTGCCAATATAGAAGGATCTTAGAATAATATTGGTTTTCAAACGGAGAAGGCTAAAAGTAGAATAAAATGGCGAATGGTGGGAAAGTTGCTGAGGGGATGAGATGAATTTGAAAACCTTGAAAAAAAGAAAACAAATCCAATTAAAAATCGATAAACAACAAAAGCAACAACAACTTACCAAACTTCTGAAATATTCAGAATCTTTTTCAATTTATCATTAACTGGTGAAGATGGCCCTGCTGAGCAAAAACCCAGTGGAATCCTTGGATAAAAGTAAACGAAATTGAAGCACATTTCCTCTGAAGTGGACAAACCTCCCTAAAGTTGATAAACTAGCGCACATTTGGATTTTTAAATCACAGTACTATTCTATCGTTTTGTCGGTAGCGTGGTCGAATGGTTAGAGCGCCGGGATCGTGATCAACATAGTCTAGATTCGAAGCCTACTCGCGCCACTCTTTGCGTCTTCAGGAAAGACTCTTGAAGGCACATTTCCCTGCTTGGTGGTCTTGGCGAGCAGTTCTAAATTTAAGTGATATCTCCATTAAATTAAAAAACTAAAATAACAATTTCAACCGGAAAGCAATATCTTGGGATTTCTGGAAGAAGGTCGGGGTAATTGGTTGTCTTAAATATTAGCACCTCCGTTGTTTTCCTGCGTGTCAGGAAGAAAGATACAGAATATAATAAAAATAAAAAATACTTATGTTACTAATAATAATAATAAAATTTTACATTAACAGGTAAATTTTCTGTCTTATTATTGCCAAAACAATTCACAAAAAAAATCGTTATTTTGAACAAAGTCAAAATTAGAAATATTTTGTAAGAAAGTTTAGTTTTTTAAAACGATTTTTGAAACCGAGACCTCAAATCCGATTTGACATAAAGTCATCTAAAAATTGGTTAATAAGTTGTCACTACAATGTTATTCATAGCTTCCAACATGGTGGTCATTATTCGTGCAATGCAACTAGAATATCAAATGTGTCAAAGTCAAATCGTTTCTAGGATGACGCATGGCCTCTTTAGCTTATGTCAGTGTTCCACAAGCGCTTTAAAGCTCGTCGTTGTCGTTGTTTGGAAGTAATCCACTCCCGGTCAGTTACAAACAAGACTGGGCTGAGGGTTTATCCTTTTACTGCCCAGATTAGATGCTGGCAGTGATGGTTTTGAGCCAGCATTGGGTTTTGTCATCCCAACCGTCAAACCCTGTGCTCCATGTTGTGTCCGATGCATGGGACACGCTGTTAGAACGTGGTCTGCGGTTTGTTCAGAGGCGCCGCACTCGCAATTCGGTGAAGAGCGAGATCCCATTTGTGCATGGACAAATAGAATCGCCTAACACCAGTCTACAGGCGATTGCGCCTAATCCAAGCTGTTTGGAGCAAGTTCATTCAACAGACCTGGCACTGGTTGTGAGTATGAAAGCAAGCAGCCCGGGTATAATCTCACAGTACTCCTTGTTCCATTTGTAATTCGTCCATTGAGAAATGCGGATTTTTAGTCCAGCAAGGTTATTTAACAAATTCTGCGCACCTGGTACTATGGTTGCCAGCTAGTTTGAAAATGGATATTTTAGGACAAATTTAAAAATATAGTTTATTTATGAACAGTTTACAAATTTATTTAGGGTAAATATGCATATTGTAACAAGAGTAACTATTTGCAAAAAACAGTCTATTCTATACAATATCAATTTGTAAAAACAGGAAAAAAAGCAAAAAAAAAACAATGTTGAACAAAAACAGTTAATACTGCGCAGCATAATGGGTGCAATTTAGTATTTATTGAAAAATTTCAATGTGCAATTAATTCTTTAATTTCTTTTTGACTGGAGTACATTTTTCGTTTGCAAAACCTTGCCAACAGCTCTTCAGTACAAACAAAATCGACGCAGTGTGTTTTAGCAAAATGAAATTCGCTTTTGATGAGCAGTATCGACTCCAGCAAGACAGGTTTCTTTCGGTTTCTGGTTTTTGTCTTTGTAAATAAAATCATGAAAAGAGCCGCTTAATGGTTGCATTAGATACAGGGACGGACAGGCAGTTTACGGCTGAAAGTGTAGTCTGTCTTGGCTTAAAGTTTTTTCCAAGTCCTTCCAGTTTCCAGAAAAGGTGCAGCAATGCTGGATAGTCTGTATTAGCAAACTTTCTGGAAGTTGTGGATAGCAGTTAGTACATATAGATGTTCAAAAGGAGAGGAGCCAAGATCCATTTCTAAGGACGGCGTAGCCTGCTTTGCTTTCTGTCACCGGTAGTAAGAGTGAAAAGTTGGTTTTGGACAATCAAAATGATCATGTGCTTGTCCGGAAGCAACCTCAGTAGCTTGCAGGTATTGCCACGGTGCCAGACAGTGTCATATGCCGCTTTCAGATTAACAAACACGGCACCAGCTTTTGTCTTAGCCTCAAAAGAATCCTCGATATTCTGTGTCAGCATGACTTGATCCATAGTTGACTTTCCGCTTCAAAACCCAGCCTTCTCTTTAGGATTAATAATTGGATTAATAATTGGCTTGACACGGATGTAAATATGCTTGCTTGTGGGGATACAGAGCATACATATTGGTAGATAACTCTTTGAGTGTCCTAGATGGATTATCGGTTTTTGGGATTGTGACTACAAACGCTCTTCTACAAATCTTGGGAATTTTGAGTCGTCGCAAGCAAAAAGAAAGAAAAGGACGTAACCAGGACTTCAAAGCAGCTCCAGTATAGATTATAAGCTCTGGAAAGATGGAATCAGGACCCGAAGCTTTGCCAGGTTTTACGTGTTGCAGGGCAGCATTGCAGTAAATTCTCTCAGTGAGAAATTTTCATAAATATTCACTGGGTCTGGCGTTGTAGCCCTCCCAAAAATCGGACATTTCTTGAGAAACACGTGAAAACAACTTATAATCAACAGCCTCGTATTTCCCATTTTTAACTAGCTGAAATGCAATAGCATCAGCTGCAACTGGACAGTGACGAGGAAAGTGTCGTGACCTACCAGTACAGTTGTTTAATATACTCAAAGCTTTACGACTGGAGCGTGAAACGTCGATGCTCCGAACTGCTTTGGACCATCAATCCCTCTGCTTCTTGTCAAGTTTGGCAAACAAAGATGTACTAGCCAAAGTAAATTCTTAAGGAGATTACAGGAACGTTGTGCATAAGGATATTCACTCTGCATTCAACACGAAATATAGTTGTTTCGATGAGCGCGTAAGAGGTCGTTTTGGCTGCTTTCCTGGTGCTGTTAAAAAAGCCCTGGTAAACCGCATCCACATCAACTGAATCAGGCGGCAACAAAGTCTTTTCGAATTTGTTTATCAAAGCAATGTAGTGACTCCATTCAGCCTTGCGAAAGTTTCAACGTTTAACAGGCATGCTTGGCACTGACAAAGCAAACCTTAGTGGTATAATAAGCGAAGGTCGATGTTGTAATCTATCCGTTAAGCGATTGCAAGGACCTAGTCTAAAGAAAGCTATCTGGATTAGTGCCAGTGTTCCAGAAAAGTAAAAGCTGGTGGCATCCTTGGCATTGTATAGGAAGGGCAAGACTATTAATACTTGTCCAGCCAGCCAAGCATTTACCGTATGAACTATTTTTTGTAACCCCCAACCATGTGTCGACAGTTGAAATTGCTGGCGCAAAGACATTGAGGAAACATTGGGAGATCTAGGGATTGCAGTCGCGTTGATGGAGGTTTTTAAACGTTGACTATTTTACAACGACCAACATTCACGCACAACCACTCAATTTCCGTTGTCGGTGGAGGTTGGTTCAAAAGCGTATACCTTAGTCGCTCTTGGAAAAACGTGGCAAAGCCAGGCTTCCTGCTTAAGAAAAACCCAGCTAATTGGAAAATTGGAAGCACTAGCTTCTCTGCATTAGTGCAGTGGGTCTCCCGTATTAAGATGACGAATACCTCAAACTGTAAATCAAGATGATGAAGAACGTTCGTCTTGCTTGCAGTTAGGTCTTCAATGATCAGCTAGAAAATAATGGATCTTCGGAGCTTGTCGGCAATCTTTCCTGAAATGGGTATTTTTTTCCAGAAATTTCCCTCCTGAAAAGAACATTTGCCGATCAGCAGACCCTCGTTGAACATCGGGATAGGTGGATACCCTTCCGTTCTGGTAGTTTTCGTTTCAGTCTGTCATGCGTAATATCAAGAGCAGATTTACTTACAGCCCAGGATGCAAGAAAGCAACTGCCATCTGGGCCATCTGCGCCAAATCAGTTTTTAACCTTTTCATTTCGAAATACTTCTTTAAGTTATGTCAAAATTATCAGTACTCACGAGAATAGGACGGGACTTTCCCATGCTAGAATAGGTACAGATGGTCATCAGTTCATCTCCTTTTCGAATTGCTCTTTCCGGGGTGATTAGGTAATGCTTCTGATAATTGAAATCGTAGCTGTCGTCTTTCGTAATGGGGGGGAGCTCGACACCATTTCTAAACAGCTGTATTGGTGAAAATTATTTTCTTAATTGTAGTCTTTGTAATCATCTCAGCAAAATACAAGGTTCCATTCACAATCATGCAGAATCATGCAGAGGCTGCTACATCAAAAATCTTGATTGTGATCCATTAAAAAAACCTTCTCTTGTTCTTAATTAATTTTACCGTTTAGTAAAGCATTTTCGGATAACTAGCTGTGAGTTGCCTATTTTAAAATATTCCATCACTTCTTAGCAGAACAAGAAATTCAATTGCTGCACTTGACATTAGAATCAGTTTTCATACTAGTGCAAAAATTTTTTTCAGAAACGTGTTCTACTGTTAATGTAATGTGCGGATGGGAGTAAGCTTTTTCTTTTGTTGTTTACATAAGCAGAAAATGTTACCTAAGTTTTTTTATGGTATTATCAAATTTACCATTGAAGAATCTTTGGCTGCTTGGATACGAAGTTGTTGCTTTCGCGATCGCATGATCGCCACTGTGACGCCCGAACGAGATAATTTGCATTGGGCCATTAAAAAGCATTCTTTAATTTTTCGACAGTTTTTATAACGCAAATTTGATAAAAAATTAGCTTCTTACCGGAAATGAAGCAATTCGATTTTTCTTCCGGCCAGATGTGAATGCGGGAGAACGCCGAAGATGTTAATCGAGTTAACTCCCGCCTTCTTCATCGCCTGTGGAGGAATTAGAGCGATTAAATGGCTTGAAGGAAGCAAGAAAAACGCTTTTAAAAAGTGTAGTATTTTTAGTTTGTATTTGATACGTTTTAAGAACCATTGAAAGGTTATTGGGTTGACCTTGCAGAGCTTTCTGCAATAATATTGCTTCTTTTGCTGCATGTAATTGTGTGGAAGACATAGTTGACCAAAATGCGTCACTGGACCGTTAGTTTATTAAGGTCCAAAACTATAGCTCGTGAATAGTAAATTAAAATTGTGAAAAAAGGATATTCTCCAGCAAAATAATAGATCAAATAAAGGTGAATATTTTTTCCTTCTGAAGCGTACTTTCAAATCTAGGCTTATTATTAATAGTTACATGAAAACAAATGGGATAAATCAAGCATTATGATCAAATTTGTTTTGATAAGCGCCCGGACGTTTTGTTAAAGTAAATGCAGTCTTTAGTAATAAGTTTCAGAAAAAAGCAAAAACGTGTGTTAGATTTAAAAGCATTGTTTCAACATTTAATAAAATAAGCTAGAATTTACCGTTTCTTGCCACTAGACCACTGAATGACTGAGCAAGATTGGCGGCTATTAGAAATTAGTGGGATACAGTTTCTATAAAGTTTAAAGATAAAGTTCCACGTGATACTTGGATTCTTATCAATAATGCTTTTGTTTGTTGAGATCAAGATTTTTTTTGGTTGTTCATATATGTTCTGTTATTGAGTTACACGCAATTTAACCCTTCTTCTTTAAGTAAAATTTTTATTTAACTTACCGCTCCTAGACAAGCCGAATCGCAACTCCCGTAAACTTTGAACTCCTCTGTGTTGGGAGGGATAACTATTTGGGTCGCAGTTGAAGGAAGAGCGACAGCCATTGCGGCGGCATGATACTCCCTCAAGTTTGGAGTGTAAGTAAACCTCATTCCAGAATTATCTCTTATTTCTGATAAATAAGTGAAAGAAGAATAAACACGTTTTGCACTTTTAACTCTTACGCGTCCACTGGCAGCCACAGCTGCTTAGTGTACTGTAGATGTCCGCTGGCATCTTGAGATGCCAACCAATAATGTACACCGCTTAATTTTATTTACTAAAATTTCCAAAAAACCCTCTGTGACGTCACAATACCCAAGCAAATGCGCAAGTCTGTTTATCTACGGCTGCGCTTTGATGCGAAGTCAGAATTTCAATTGTCAGCTAAAAAGTTTTTAAAAGCCCAGCAACAAACGGCATAGAGATAAGTTGTTCAATATAATAAATTATATAAAAAGATGAGTATAGGGAATCACTCCTAACTCTGCCACTGCTTTAATGAATATAACCAAAATCACTTTTGGCCTGCAATATATTCAATTGATCGAGAAAATGCACACACAGGGGTAATTTGACCTCTTACCATCGAGGCAAATGACACATTACTGTGCAAAAGTACAAAGACTCTTTAACAACTTTAACAAAGACTTTTGCACAGTAATGTGTCATTTGCCTCGATGGTAAGAGGTCAAATTACCCCTGTGTGTGCATTTTCTCGATCAATTGAATATATTGCAGGCCAAAAGTGATTTTGGTTATATTCATTAAAGCAGTGGCAGAGTTAGGAGTGATTCCCTATACTCATCTTTTTATAGTAAATTTCTTGCTTGCCATAAAACCAAAAGATCTTTAAAATAAATTATATTTTAGCTAATCAGGTCAGAATTATCAAAAAATGTTTCTGTATCCTATAACAACGGTGGGCAAACCGTGGCTCGCGAGCCATATGCAGCTCGCCAACTTCTTGTATGCGGCTCGCGGGATATGTTAACTATGAAGATGGTCGTTTGCATCGGCTCATACGTGCTGAAGGAAAGAGCCTTTTTTATAGAACACTACGTGTTTGGGAGGAAAATCAAGAAATTGAAGACAAATTTTAAGTGAAGACTTTTTTTTATAGATGATTAAGTTTTTGGGACAAAAATTTGGACAAAAGTTAAAATTTGGGCAAACCTCGGGATTGAATAAGCTAATTTATTTTAAATTTTACCTAATTAAATTTTTATTAATTTTTGCGGCTCGCGAACTTTATTAGTTTATTAAATACGGCTCTTGTTTGAAAAATTTTGCCCAGCTCTGGTGTATAATTTCGCATTCGTTATAAAAAGTTAACAGCGTGACCGATTCGATAAAAGCGCTTTGATTGATGGCGAATGCGATCGACACGGTAGTGGTTCGAAAAGTACTCACATTATTTTGTCCTTGAGAAAGACACTTTACGGCAATATTCTTTGCTTGGCGGTCTTGGCAAGCAGCTCTAGATTTTGTTAATATCTCTAAATAACGACTAAGAAAGCAAAATATAAAATTTGAACCCGACAACAATATCTTGGCATCTCCAAAAGCAGGTTGCAACAATTACTTGACAGTTGCTCTATTTATAGCATCTCCGAAGCTTTTTACCGAGTCAGGAGGATAATATGAAAATAAATAAAATAATAAAGGATTGGTGTGCCATGTTTACCGTGACCTTATGTTAGT
Organism: Diplosoma virens; assembly: GCA_963680785.1. Taxonomy (NCBI): domain Eukaryota; kingdom Metazoa; phylum Chordata; class Ascidiacea; order Aplousobranchia; family Didemnidae; genus Diplosoma; species Diplosoma virens. The sequence continues at coordinate 3,800,562 of OY796897.1, read as the reverse complement.
AAAAATACTTTATTGCTTATCACACAAAACAATTCAATAACCGCATAAAAAAATTGGTTTATAAATTTCTATTTGCTAAAGTTAAATCAGTCAATTGAAAATATTGTGCTAAAACTTTTAATACTGGTGGAGTTTTATGCTTTAGCAAAAATACTCGATTAAAAAGTGAACGTCTTTGATTTTTTTTCCTTTGATTTGTTACGAAAAAAAGGCAGAAACATTTTTCTCGGTCAAAGTCAAGCGTGCAAAGATTCAAACAAAGGCGCGCAAGCACACACACTTGGATCAAATTCAAAAAATGGTTTGCCTAATAACTAATGAGCTGTTCGCCATATCTCTTTTGCAATAAAATCGCGCAGAGCGCGCGTGTTTCGCTAGGTATCCAAAAAAACTTATTTCACCAGACAGAGGACGATTCTAGCGACACGTAGCGACTTAAAAATTGGAATTATCTTGCCGCTAGTTGTAATTATTGTTTGCAAGGAAAAGTGAGTTCTTTTATTTTTTTAATTGCAAACTTGTTTTTCAAGAAATTTAAAAAAAATTATATATCATTTTACTCATGAAAAAATTATCATTTCAATGATATGAAATTTAAACAGCTTCTTTTTATAATTAATGGGAAAGTACTAATTAAATATTGCTTAATTGTTAAAAAATCCATTTTATAGCGTTTTTTGTATCTATATGGACTGGCAAAAAAAGGCACTGCGGACGCTTAGAGGTTAAACAAAAATAATCAGAAATTTTAAAATACAAAAAAATTTAAAAACTCTCCATTCTTTTTCTTCTTGCATATATTTTCAAAGAAAAGCAAAAAATTAGCGGCCCTATTAAAGGTAAAAACCAATAGACTAAGAACGTAGATAGAAACGCCATATTGAAGGTGAACACTATTGCAAATAAGATTGATGCAACGTTGTTTCATCCACTACTCTCGTCTTTGGGAAAGGCTTTTACAACTCTTTTTTTTACTGAGCAGTCGTAAAAGGAAGATCTAAATTTCTCTTATATTACGAAAAAAATGGAAACCAATTGGAAACATTCAACTAGACAGCAGTAACTAGACATCTATAAAAGGAGGTGGTGTTAAGTTGTTTGACTTTTACCGAGTTTGATATCTCCGATGTTGCCTGAAAGTCAGGAAAGTAAACAGAGATGAAGGCCGAGCGATTCTGTGAAGTCATTTTATCAAACGCACTAAAGCGCATAAGAATTAAAGCTGCTTATAAAAACGCGCAACACAGATATATATTGCATAAACCAACAAATGCACACATTTAATCACCTTCTAAATAGGGATTGTCATAGTGGATTTCTAATCGAACATATCGTCCTGTGTCTGCTTCCCCTATGGGAATTCCAGCATTCTTAGGGTACAAAATTCCCTGAAAAAGAAATGAAAATTTCAGTTGAATAAAGCCAGAGCATTTTATATTGTGAAACACTTTTCGAAATTTGAGAGATCCTGCAGTTTATGAGGATGGTTTATAAAATAATGCCTCCTATCTTCCAACTTAAAAAGTTTAAGAAATAGAAAAACGGAAGCGACAACACCAAATCAAGCACACATTATATTCAAGAATTTTATTTTGCTATGTAGTCGCCACCATTTTCAATTCATTTTTTTGAACGATAAACGAGGGCCTGCATGCTGCGCTGGTAAAACTCTCTTCCAGCTGTGGCAGTCCATTTTGTGACTGCGTTGATGACAGCATTGTTGTCAACAATATGCTGTCCCCACAATCCTTCTTTCAGAGGCCCAAACAAATGAAATCTAATGGTGCAAGGTCATGGTTATATGGCAAATGAGGGAGCACTGACCAGCCAAACTTGGTCAGGTCACGGCGCTCAGCAAGCAAAGTGATGTGTACTGTTCTGGAATGCGCAGGGTATTATCCTCTTGAATTTCTTGGAATCAGGGACAACTGTCAACTATGAACGTTACTTTAAAATATTGATTAAACTAAAGGCTAAAATTATCCGCACTAGATTAGAGAAGAAGAAAGCATTCTTCTTGCAACACGACAATGCCAGGTCAGACGCGAGTCGCAAGACCACAGAAAGTGTAATCAAGTTTGACTCGAGAGTGCTGCCTCATCTACCATATAATCCTGCCTTTACACTATCAGATTTTTATCTGTTTGGGCCTTTGAAAAAAGAATTGCGGGGACTGCCTTTTGTTGACAACAATGCTGTCATAAACGCAGTCAAAAAATAGACTGCCACAGCTGGAAGAGAGTTTTCCTAGCGGTATAGGCTACAGGCCCTCGTTAACCGTACAGGCATTACTTTATGAACCACCCCCGTAAATAAATATTTCTAGAGTAAAAAACAAATTCGATATGATGCATCACGTTTTTTAACAGCTACAGAAGCATCGTTGGAGTGGGACGCAGGTATCCAGTGACTGTGCACAAAGCGTCATTCAGATCACTGTCTATGAGGCAAATTTGAGCGCTGCGACACAAGACTGGTGCACTCGGCTGTTGAGTAGACCAGGGATAAGGCAGCTGTGCGTAATGTTTTAGCACCAGCACCCCATCCTGAGTCTAGAAGTTGCCTCAGCAGTGTGACACGCGACGACAGTTTTTTTTGAACAATGCCATTAAATAATGACAGAAAGTGAGCAATCTGTTCCGTTTTACACCAAGATAGGAAGGGATTAGACAGAACGATAAAAGTTTATTGCTCTTGTAGGCTTTCAGCTAACGTTTGGTCTCTCGGTTATTTAAATGAAAGGCTGTCGTCACCATCTTTATGTGATTGAGCTTTAACCTCCAAGTCTGGAGATTCGCTGAAAGTGTAGTCATGTCTTGGCTTAAAGTCCTCTCTTCCAGTTTCCAGAAGAGTGCAACAATGCTAGATTGTCTGCATAAGCAAACTTTCTGGAAATCGTGAAAGGAAGGTAGTACGTATAAAAAATGTACCAAGTAAATAAATGTGAACAACTACATTAATTGCTTACGAATTATTGTAATACGAACACTTACACTGTCACCGACTGTCCATCCGCCGAATGGCACTCGGCAATATTGTGAGAGTGCGGCGAATCGACTTCGATAACACTCCGCTGAGGTTCCATAAAACCTTTTTAAAATCTGCTGACAAATTGAAGTTATAACACACAAGATACAAAAACAAAGTAATTTAGTTGTTGGTTGAAGAAACAATTTGTAATCAGCTGGACGCCAGTTTACTGCTCCGATGAAGCACTTGCTTTCTTGAATAAATTAACTTGAATAATAAATTACATAAATAGGAAACACAACCAAAATTAATAATTCTGTTATCATCGTGTTCATCGTTGTCTTTGTCGTTGTCATCTTCGCATGGAGAGGTATCCACGCTGGATAATACAGAAACAGGATCGAAGCAGAGGGTTTTCCGTTTTACTGCAGGCTGCTATACTGCCCGGATCAGATACTAGCAGTTATATTATTGAGTCAGCATTGGGTTTCGTCAGAGCTCGTGCTCCATGTGGTGCCCTATGTGTGGGACACGCTGTTAGTGCGGTTAGTGCACTTTTGCGATTTGTTTAGTGGCGCCACGCTCGCAATCCGATGGAGGAGCAAGACCCCATTTGTGCATGGACAAGTAGAATCGCCCAACACCAGTCCGCAAGCGATTGGGCTTCACCCAAGCTGTTCGGGGCAAACTTATTCTAACAGGCCTGGTACTATTTATGGGCACTAAAGCACGAAGCTTGGATGTACTGTAATAGTGTTACGTGTTCTACAATTTGTCCACTGAGCAGCGCGGACGCCTAGTCCGGAAAGGTTGTTTAATAAATTTTACGCAGCTGGCATAAACGGGCGTCTAGATCTTGGCGAGCATCTAAGAACCCACTTAAAAGACCATAAAGACTATACATTGCTTCTCATAATACTGTTTTGTGTTTTGAGTTATTAAATCATAAAACAACAACTTAATGTTGAATTGTTGGCAAAATGTATTTAAATTTATACATATCGGGTTGAATCTAATTACTTGAAAACTTTTACTTCAATAATTAATGAATAGCCTGAATTGATATAACCTGAATTAAATGAGTTTTGATAAAAAAAATAAAAAAATAAAGCAGTAGGCTAAGATGATAGGTTGGCTTAAATTGCGGTACTATTTCTAATTTTCAAGCAACTTTACAAACTATTACGGTAAATTATTCAACCGGTGGGAAAAAACCTAGAATATTCTTGAATATTTCCAAGTTATTGAATAAAATACTATATAATCACTTATCACAGCTATGAAACAAAATTTGTTTAACTTACATTGTCGTATTTTTTGCTGCATATAGATATGCTCATATGGTGAACATTTTGTAGGTATGTTGCATTGATAAGTGGTTCACTCTAAATAAATAAGAATACAAGTTAATGAAGAGCATTTTAAAGAAGTTAGTCGCAACCAGAAATTTTTTTGTGATTACAACAAATTAAACATTAAAAGCCTATTTTTATAAAAAAGTTTGATGGAAAAACAATTTTTTCCTTGAAGTGATTTTGATAGTTGTCCTATATGTAGCGTCTCCAATTCTTGTGATTCAAGAAGATAAATAGAGAAAAAAAATGTTTCAAACAAAAATGAACTTACAATTGTGCCAGGCAGGGTGGATCCTACCTGATATAGATGCATACCCAGTGGTAAGGCGGCAAATTTGGGTCATAAAAGAAAAATTAACGAAAGAAAAAGTTGTGATAGTTGATGATTAGCTCAAAGGTTCATAACCTTTCTCTTTTCTTTTTTTCTAAATTAGGGCACTGTTCATAGAGTTATCGAAACAAATTGATAAGTCTAGAAGTGCTTTCAAACTTTTGACCAGCAAAAGTAAATGGAATTGGTTTGAGAGCATGCTAAATTACTTTTGTCCAAAAACACGATAAATTTTTTTCAAGAAGTGAAAGGTAAGATTTGTAAGGGTGAAAGTGAGGTATCAAAGGAGCTCATGTTGTGCGGAAACTCTGCAAATTAAATTCGCAGATGTTCACTGATGTGTGGAAATTGTGGAAAATAACTAATATTTGCAAGTTATTCGGAAGCAAAAGCATTAAAGGGTGTTTGATAAATGCAGCATAAACACAACAACTGGAAAATATGACATTTTTCAAGTGAGATAAAAATAGAAATTTTATTGACATTTTCGAAGCAGACCGGGGTGATTGCTTGCCCTATGTACAGTGGCTTCGCCGCTTTACTGCGAGTCATTAGGATAAATATTGAGATGAAACAAAAAAATAAAAAATTAGGAAAACATGAAACAATGCAAACTGATGAAACGCCAGCCGTGTTGAAACAAAGTTGCAATTTTTAATTTTGTGTCATGAAAGAGCTCTGTGTGCATTTTTGCATTACGTCACTCACTGTCACAAATTTCTTTATCTAGACAAGTTTCTTATGTTGATGTATGAAGCCTTCAATGGTTAACGTTTAAGCTTTAGGAAGGAGTCGGAGTCAACTTTTTAGATTTGGTAAAGTCAGAGTCGCTTCTTAAAGCTTGGCGGACCTGGATTCGGGAACCGGAGTTGTTTTTTAAGTCTGCTGGAGTCGGAGTCACGTTTACTTTGGAGGCTCTGTTTGACGTTAGATTAGGTCTTTACGGTTTTGGAGTCAGAGTTGTCTTTTAGACATATTGGATTCGGAGTGGGCAGTCCGGGTTGTTTTTTTAGATGCTCCGGAGTTGAAGTTGGAGTCGGAAAATTTTAAATAGCGGGAGTCAAAATCGGAGTCGTAAAAATTTAAATATCTGTAGTCGGAGTCGGAGCTGGAGTTGGAAAAAATTTATTTGACTCCACAACCATGCTTGAAAATGCTGCTGCGCCAGTAATTATCACATCAGTTTGTTTGACAAGTTTGGCTAGGTCTTTTCAGTAAAATAGCTGCGAACAACCAACAGTTTAACTAGGAACACTTGGTCTTTGTTTGGCTATTGCTAACATTTCTTTTGTTTACAAATCGAGCTGCTTTCAAAATGAGAAGCACCAGACTCGAGTTTTGCTCTTGTTAGAGCTCGTCAGTGATGCTTATCTCACTGCGAATCGAAAATCACTGCGAATCGAATTTCAATCACTGCAAATCGAATTTCTTTAGTTAAAATCTTTTTTTAAATTTCTTTTGTTAAAAATTAAAAAATTTTTTTTGTTAAAATCACTGCGAATCGAATTTTTTTTGTTGTACGTAATAAGGTTGTTGTTTTGTAGCCAATAGCAAAATCGATCATTTTATTTGGTTTCGATTTCAAAGATAACGTTTATTGGCTGGATCGTACTGCTTGTTCAGAAAACAATCATACAATAAGATTAGATAATATGAATAGCTTTGAGTACTTTCTTGAACTTTTCGATTACAAACAATTACGACAGACAAATTTCTTATTGATGCAATATTAAAAATTACAATGAAGTCATTTTTTTGTATTCCATTTACTCACTTTAATCATGTGATGCGTTTTATTTAACTCGGGAAGTTTTATAAGCTGGCATTTGTAGAAAGTTTTTTTTCTCGGTAGTGGTTCACCATCCGCTACGACATCGAATGTTCTCGCATCCGTATCATTGACAGGAGTCTCTCCGGAGATTTGGGATTGCAGGAGCAACAAACTTTTTGATCCTAAAGTTATAAAAAGGTTTCAAAGACGCGTGGGTGATCACCGTTAGAGGTTTTTTCAAAGTTTTGTTAAATTTTTATTGATAAAACAAAAATTAATGAACTAAAAATCTTGAACTGCACCGTACCCCTGTGTTGAAACCCGTGGTAGTTAGAAACCGAAAACTCATCGACTGGATCTTGTAGAGAAAACGCGTAAATCACTCTGGCTGTGGCACTCTACATGTTGACAAGCTGTTCAGTTATCGATTATATTTTAAAAATAATTTGTTTTTTACAACGACTGACAATCATAAGCTTTTCAAATAGACGATTAGGAATACATTGACTTTTCCACACAGAAACAATAACCAGAACCTTTCTGAACCTATTCTTGTTTAAAAAAATAGCAGCGGGAAATTATCAGCTGGGCTGCTAGCTCAAACTCGATGAATAAAAAACTCCAAACTCGAACTCAAACACGAAACACCTACGTGTTAAAGCAAAGAACTTTTTTTTAGTCTTCACTTTGTAACTCGGAAATTATCGAACTCGATGGATTAAAAATGGTGAACTCAAACTTGCATATTTTTGCAAACTCGAAATCGGTTTAAAATGAATCGAATTTGCATAATAATGGTTCTTATAAATTTAATACAGCGCGCGGCTCGGAACAAGCTAAAACCAAATTTGAAAGTTCTAATTTCGTAATCCCAATAAACACAAAAGACTGAGCAATTTCGACAGAATTTCTTGGCATACTGTAACAAAATGAAAAATTTCTAGAAAGCAGTAACCGGCCTTCTGCAGAATACAACAAGTTAAAAAACTTTAAATTAATTATCCGGCTTGATTTAAATTAGATTTACTTTTAAGGCCCACTTTCAAATCCTTTTAAATTAACTCTTACCGTTATTTCCCTGTCCTCCCCTTGTTGACAAGCTGCCAACTGTCGGACAAAGGTGATAACAGTTTCTCCGTTGCACTCCTTTCCTTCAATCAACTTCACGTTTTGTTCCGAATCCAATGGAGGAAAAGTGTTTCCATCTAATCCATGTCTATCCTGTAAACAGAAATTTATAAAGTAAAAGAAAAGAATTAGAATCAACTATTTTAGGATTTGCTCACAGTGATAATCGCTCTTCCTCCGCTCACCCATCCTACGTAAATGTCTGCATGAGCCATGGATCCCGATGAAGAAAATCCAACTCCTATCCATCCAGTAGTAGCCACACGAAGCTGCAAAGTAGATGAATATTTAGCCGAACAGCTATCAATGGTTAATTCAGTTTTTATAATTCTACGAATCGGTGCAAATTATTTACTATGCAGGATTTTATTTATAAAAAACTCTGCATAAAATCCTTAAATCATTTTATTTAACAGTAATATCTATTATTTGGTCCTAAATATAGGCTACATTTTTTAAAAATATATTTCTTTGAATATTTTCTGCAAATCAATATCAAGAATTTGTTTTTGTGATTGCTGAGAAAAAGCACCAAAAAAGAATGAAATAACACGCAGCTGTGATTGTTGAAACGTGAGTTTACTTCTTGGTATACGCAAACAAAAGACCGCCGCTGATCGAAGCGATTTGAAGTTATAATGCAATTGCATGGAACTAAAAGTCTCACTTTTTAAGGACTTCTGTGTATATTAAGTTTTTCTTACAACGTTTCGCTAACATCACAATTATCTAATCAAGGTCTTGTTTTCAGACTGATCTGCTTTTTTCAGATTCTTTAAAAAATTGAATGTAAAGAATTTAATGATTTGATTTCTTTCATTGCTGTGTTTGATAGAGTCGGCAGCGTGGTCGAGCGGTTCAGAGCGTCGTAATTGTGATCAACACAATATCGGTTCATGGAGACATTCTCTTTTGACACAGCAAAAAACACTTTCCGACACTTTCTCTTGTTTGGTGGTCTTGGCAAGCACTTCGAAATTTCAGTCCTACGTATCTCTATAAAACTAAAAACACCAAAATGAAAATTTGGAATACCTATGGAATCCAGCACCCAAGCATATCCATATCTAGATTATATAATTAAACATGAGGATTTAGTCGATTACAAATCAAGTTGCTTCGAAAACGAGAATGGTGCTTCTCGTTTGATTGTAAGTCTGGTGATTGAGAATTGAGAGTCTGGTGCTTCTCGTTTTCAAAGCAGCTTGATTCATGTCTAGATTGTAGTACAGTATAAACACTAATCAGCTTTATGTTTTCATATGAATCAAATTATGGGCGAACATGCCTTCACATTTTTATATCGTATATAATGAAAAATATGGTACAGCTTTCCCAGAGTTTGATTAGGGTTACCCTACCTAACCAAGTCGAATCCTAACCACATATCATGTAAATTAAAATATTGCACACACATACGCATACACGTCTCCATCTGAATTATATGGACTCAAATATTGTTCATTCACACCAATGTATGAAAGTATTAACACATAAATCTTCACATTCCTACTTGGATCAAAATATGAGTTGAGTTAAAGTTCCACCGCATCTGGAAGTTTTGCTGCTGATCCAAGAACACCTTCTGTTTAAACTCATTACTGGAGAGCGATTGTGATCTCACAACCGAAACAAACAAAATCAATGATAACAAACAATATAATGTCCACATCTTAAATTGTGCTAATGTCTGTGAATTATTTAAATTGGTTTAATTTTAACTTTGAAATCAGAACAAACATTTCTGTTGCCATTATGATATTACGTTCTGAGTTTAGTTGTCAACATTTCTTTCTGTATTGGAAGTGGGTTCTATTCGTGGACTAATTAAAACAGATAAATTATTTTTAATGGCTCGCAACTGGTGCAGAGGTGAAAAACGAACAGTCGTACTTTTGCCAAGACCCAAGGGCAAGCGCTCCAAACTATTTAGATATTAAGCCGTTTGAAACAAGCTTGTAATAAAGCTTCTTGAAAGCAGAAATTGTTGGCTTTTAGCCACGTTAGGAACCAATTAAGTTTTGAATTAAATTAAGTTTAAGAACCAATGGCTGGAAAAATTAAACAATTTTAAAATAAAAAAAATTAAAGTTTGACATTCATTTTATTTTTGACGTTTCAAGTACTGTTAGCTTAAAGAGAGGGCACACATGCCGCCCACTACAAGCTTATATGAAGCGTTGCATTGCAATAAGTCATATTTCATAATTTTTAGATATGGACTAGTCATTGAGCGTTAGCAGCGCCTGCCAAAACAACGGATTGCAATCACACGTTCTGTTCTTACTCTAGGCAAGATATTATTGATTATTCTGTTACTTAACTGTTACTGCGTTACCTGTTTTGTTTTGCTTTTTTTTTCAAATAAATGTGTTTCAGCCTTTTCGGTAATGTTTTTACATTTAAATAATAATTAATAAAAATTTCATTATTTTGTTTCTTAAAAATCGAGTTATAGGACAAATGGCACTAAAGATTACCATCTCTGGCATGAGATTTTTTTTTGAAAGTCTTTTATTTCAGCTATTTTACACAAATGACTATTGTAACTAACTATCAAAAGGTAACTGTGTGGTTCATTGAAAACTAACTATTCTGTATAAAAGAAAACATATCACGTGAAAAGCCACAGTTTCTAGAAAATCAGAGATTCAAAAGGTAAGACTTTTTTTTAGAGATTACTATGTTTTAGGGACAAAAAATTGATAAACCGGGACAGATTTAAAGTTATAAATTTTCTCTTTCATTATTCAATCAAGTGTCGTTTTGATCAACTGTAGTTTTAATCAAATGTCTTTTCGATAAAGTGTCTTTTTGATCAAATGGCGTTTCGATTAAGTGTTGTTCAATCAAGTGTCGTTTTGATCAACTGTCGGGCCACACTTAAAAGAAACTTACAAATAAATAAATTCAGTGGGGGTCGTGTAATGAATAGGAAATGATTACTTAGAAATGAAAAACATTAGGTTATAATAAAAGTTTAAAATTACAGTAAAAAACTGAAAATTAACTATAATTTATACGGTTTGGTTAAGATTATGAATGAAGTGAGACGCATGTTTACTGGGAAGCCAGACGCTGCAAAATCTGCGACCGTCCAAAATTACAATTTCAGTTTTGGTTTCAGTTTTCATGCATTGTGCAGGAAAATAACAGGAAATAACAAATACATAATAAGAGAAAAAACAATTAGTAAGAATGAACGTGTCAACCGTCAACCAACTAATAAATATCCACCAAAAATGCATTGTTTTCACTGTAACAATACATAATAGAAATAACTAATGTTTACAAAAGAGGAGGTTTGGAAGAGAGCGAGAGGTAATCGAATTGCGGCCTACCTGTTATGTCATGAATGACATAAAAGAAAATAAGGAGGCGATGAAAATATAATAAATAAGCAAATCACTTAATAAGGTACATTGAAAAATAAATCACAGAAGGTAAGTTTTGATAAGATTTAACAAAAACTTGAGAACCGTAATGAAAAAGATATTGATGCATTAGGCTTCAGGTTTCTTCAATACATATTGTTCAATTAAATCCAACGTTTAAAAAATTCATCAGTTTAAGTTTTTTCAATTTATTAAAAAGAGACTAAATATAGTGGGGCCAGTATGTTTGATGAAGTGGGTGATCTGTCAAAAAGAAACAAAGAGTTATGAATTGATCGATAATTGAATTTTTGCGGCCCAGTGCCTCTCATGTTGGTGCCAAGTATATGCCAAATATCGATTCATGACGCTATTAATGCACTCGTTTGTTTTAAAAGAATTTTATGATTAGGCAGCTGTTATGTTTCCTTGAGGTGATTTTATGGACAATCAAGTATCGTATACGGTCAGGCTTGAAATAATAGTCGTGCCTAATAGTACATGATTTTATTAATTTCAATTTCAATTAAATTTGGTTTACTAAAGATTTATCGTAAACTTCCAAACAGCAATTTGTCAGTGCAAATCTCAGGAACGAGTCCAGAAAACTGAGGTGCCAGATTTTTATCAAATCAATTAAACAAGCATACAAATTTTAATTTATTACGTTGGCTAACTGACGATTGCAAAAATGCAAAAGTAAGCGGTAACATTATGAGCTCATAACTACAGATAAGTTAAAGAAATATAATTTTTTATAGTACTAAAGAGTTTATACTGTATCTCTGCTTCATAAAGCTCATGAAATTAAATTAACTGCGGCGTGATAAGTTGCAGGCACATACTTATTTAAGAGAGCCGCCGGAAGACTTTTGAGTAATGACCTCACAAATGTTTTTTTTGCAGTTTTTTATTATCTCCTAAATCTTTTCTGCTCAAAATAAAATTGATTCGACGACTAAAAGAATTGATTCAAAATGCTCAACATACGAGTGGGGGGAAGCGGTCGCATTTATTACTTACGCCACGAAGTCGCTTTTCAACGACGCAAAACACAGACAGCTATTTGTCGCAACGCACAAAAGCAGCATCAATCTCTTTTGCTGGGGGACAACTGCTGCTTTAGCAAACTTTTCATATCGGGCGCTGACTCTTATTGTGTTTAAATCAAGAAAACGACGGTTGCAACTTTAATCCAAGCTAACTTCTCTGTTTTATGAAAGCAATCTACTTTTACTTGTTTTTTTAATTTCCATTATTTTACCTGCATGATCGTTTTTAAGCGTGAAAATTTCTGCTATTTCAGCTTAATTTAGGTCTTAGTTTTACAAATTTTCAACTAAATGATTTGATTTGTGATGAGCATGGCAAAAATCATGACAAACTTCTGTACTACTTGGCAAACTCATGATTATGAAATAAAAAAAATTTAATTATCACGTCATGCAGTTGATACCAGCACGATTAATATTTTTAAGGCAGAGATTTTTTTTAGCTTTATTTAAGCACAAAGTGTTTCTTTTAAGGAAAACGCAACCCCTTTCAACAAAAACTTTTACAGGCCTTTTTTTCCAGTTTTCAGAAAATTTTTTGGTTCACACTGAGTTTTATTTCATTTGGAAGTGTTCTACTCCCCACTTATTGACTATTTATTAAATTATATTTAAAATAAATTTAAGAGCTTTACATTTGGTAACTTAGGCTTAAGTTTTTGAAAATTTTCAAAACTTGTTTGAGAAAAAACTTATATTGCAGATTTGATAAAAGCTTTTTTTATTGCTACGCAATAAATTTAACATAGACTCAGTAAATTCATCGTAGATACCTTTATTTATTCATCATCATTATTATTTTTATTTTATCCGCCTGATTCTCGAGAAAACTTCTTAACCATTGAGCGATTATCTTAACCTGCTTTCGAAGATGCTAAATATTGTCGCCCGGTTAAAGTTTTAATTATTTAAACTATGAGCCTCTACAAGAGCCAGATGATTGATAAATTAAAGATTTCCAATCGAATTTGGAAACCTATCATGGCTTATTCAAAACAAAGAAAAAGATTGAAAAAAGCTGTATTTTGCCACTTCACTTTGTCTCAATAAATGTCATAATGCGTCGAGTGAAAGTTGTAAAAAATTGAAAAAACATTGAAAACAAGCAAAACGTTTTCACGTCGAATCTGTCTTTGCAAATAATTTTGTTCGTTTAAACTCCTGTGCCACGCTCTACAAACTAGAAATCAAGTTTTTTTCCTGCTTTAAATAGAGTTTAAAGAAACAATAAAATGTTGGGACAGAGCGGAAATTTTTTAGGAGCTCTGCTATAATCATTTCGCAATTATTAATATAGTTAGAAGATTAAGATGTTGGGCAAATAAAATCTTAATCTTTAGACTCGTTTTCACCACGAGCATGGCGGGAGTGTTCTTTGTTTGTTTTATAGATTTTTCGAAATTCATTCAGTGCTTAAGCGCTAAGGGAAGAAAAAAAATCAAAAACACAAACAAAGAATACTTCCGTCAACGCTCGTAGTGGAAACGAGCTTTCAGTTCTACGAGGGATTTTAACTTAAATCAGTGTGGAGAAGTTTTGGTTCAGGACATTTCTACCCGGGGTGGAAAGCAATTATACAGGTGGACTGGTGAATGAATATGAATAAATTGTTTTAGAGGAGATCTCCTAACTATCTAGAAAGAACTAATATTCCAGTTTTTGCAAGTTTTTAAGTTTGAATTTTGTATTGAACCCTCCTTGTTGTTGATTTTGTCGTTTTTTAATTAGTCGCCAATGCTGTGACGTGATAACTGCTGAGATTAATTAGTCGCCAAAGCTGACCGCTAAATGATTGATTTCTGCTTTTTTCTTTGTCACTTGATTCTTAGCTACCGACTATTTTTGATTCATTTCTTGTATGATTAGTCTTTTCGGCTACTGGGAGCTAGCAAATGTTGATGATGTTGCGACATACGATGCACATCGTAACGCTATAGCGTCAAGCCTTGAGCTTCCACAAACGGCGAACTTTTAAACCTGCGCCTTGGCAGAAAGACAATTTTATGTATTGATTTAGGTTATTTATTGTTTTGATAATTTTACATTTATAATTGTTATTTTATGTATAAATATGTACATTTTTTTCAACTCAATCAACTTTGAATGGTATCATCGTCTTTTATGTTATTCATTATATTGTAAATTGTTCGCTTATTATTTGATTTATAATCCATTAATTTTTGTATATAGTCTTTGTATTGTTATCAGATGCATTTATAAAAGGTTTCCAGACCTGGTGAAGTTTCTTTTTGTGGTTGGTTTTTTTTCTTCACCTTGTCTAGTTGAACTAAATTCCCATCTCGACTAGCTGTGCCACATCATCATTACGCAGACTGATCATGAACTGGTTATACAATCTTTTGATTCGCTTGACTATTTTCATTGTAAAATTTTATATACTTGTATTTTTCTTTTCTTTTTTCTTTCTTATTTCTTATATTTCACCTGATCAAGGTGTTGCGGCCATGCTTTCTACCGTTTTATACTGGCACTTTTTAATTATCTTATGCATGTTTTAACGTCTGACGTTGTGCTGCTTTTTTCTTTTCTTGATCTTATCTAATTTTTATGATTTTTTGTGTGAACTATTTAATAGCGATCGAGAAGAATAAAAAAATAAATGAACGAATTGTTTCGCTTCAATTTAGAATCACGTCACTCTTTAGTATAATCCGAGTGATCGCAATTGTTAATTTGTAATAATTTTCTTCTTTCTGTTCGATCTCTTGTGGCGCGTAATTAGTTCTTATTCCGTATTTTGTTTAAGTAATTTTTGATGACTGCGGTTTAACTAAAATACATTCACCAGATACACTCTTTTTTAATTTAGACTTTTTTTCGTTACAGAATTGAGATCAGCATCTTAATTTAAGTTAAAGTCTAATTTCAATTTAAAATTTTCAATTACATTTTTGTTTGTAAGCTTCATTTTATGATTTTTTCTAACATTTTATTTAAATAAGTTTCTAAACTAATTGATGGAATTTAAATAATTTTATTTGCGATTTAAGTAGTATCTTTAGTACGTCTATGATTGCAACGCCCAGATTTTTCTATCCCGCTTACTAACTTTGAAGATTGTTGAAGAAAACAAATTTTTTGAAATTTGACAGCGCAGCTAAGTACAGATTAATCTCTTGGTCAAGCAGAGACACGTGGTATTGAACATCTGTCTTGATTTTACTACGTTACAGCGAATTAGTTATACTAGAAACCAAACTGCTTAAAAATGAGAAGCACCAGACTCGAGTTTCGCTCTGATTAGAGCTCGTCAGCGATGCATATCTCACTGCGAATCGAACTCGCTACATGTGGTCTTCCACGCAGGAGACAACACCACTAGACCACGCGAGCCCGACAACAACTGGATCACAAGCAGCTGGAAATCATTCCCGGCTTTGCCGCGCAAGGAAGACACAGAATCCACTGTGTGGTAAAACCAAGGCCGCACCTCATGACCGGGACTCAGGACCAAACCTGACAAATTAGTTATCGTGCAATTACAATAAAGTTCTACATTCAATTAAGAGTTAATTGCTCAATTTATTGCAAACTTGCAACATTTTTCCCAAAGCCTTCAATATGCCTTAGTGAAGCTAACCCAAGACCAACGGCAGTGGTTTTCAATCTGAGTGCCGCGAAACTTTTTAAAAAACATTAGACCAATGTTCCGCAACCTTTTTTTGCTGGGCATTATTTTTTAGGGACAAAAATCAAAATCTTCGCTCTGGTCCAAGTGTGCCGTAAATTTCGAAAAGGTCTCAAAGTGTGCCACAGGTGCAAAAAGGGGGAGAAGCGCTGACCTACAGCCTCAAGACTAATTTTGTTTTCACATTTTCTTTAATTCAGTACAGTATAAGAAGAATTCCAGTATATTTGGGAAGAAGTTTCATAATGATATACTTGTTGGATGCGAGTTTATAAAAATACTTACAGGTATGTATAAATAAGAACTTGAACGAATCAGTTTGCCAATATCTATTGCAAGGTAAGACAAAAGCGCAAATTCAAAAAGTTGCTTTTTTGTAATCAAGCTGTTAGTCGGTACTAAAAAATGAGAAAAAAATCTATTTAAACAAACGAAGTAAAGAGCAGAACGAGAGTCCAGACAGAATAATATTTCACTCTCACAATCCTCCAAAATTAATGAGAGAAATTTTTTTGTTCTAAATTTTAGCTTGGCAAGTAGCTGCTGGTTTTTGAGTAACAAACTTCATAAATGGTAAAGGACACTGCTGAGGCGAGGGAAATCGATATGGTGCCCGTTGTTTGAACGGAGGCCGGAAAGAAAAACCCTGAAACACGATGGTGAAGTAAAAAGCAATTTATTAGTAGATTTTTTTGCATATTACAACTTACTGGAACTTCTGGTTGCGGACCAAGGCAAATAGAGAACTTGTAACTTCTCTTCCACGTTTTTTCAAGTCCTTTGACTTTGTCAGTGTCCCAAGAAACCTATAAACAGCGCCATTATTTAAAATTACTCAATATGTTATCATTCATTTCTCAAATTTTACATGCTTTTACAGATGTCCAAATTCCTTTGTAATATAGGGTGTTTCAAAAAAAGGATACGCCAAAATCATGATGTGATACATCAAAAACGAAAATTAATAGAAAACTCTTGCTTAAACACATGTGTTGTACATACCTTCAAGTATTATTTTATGTTGTACCAGTGTTTAATGTGGCCAACACTGCCAACACGGACAACATCAAGCCAGTATGAGAATTCATCCCAAACGCGCGTCAGAATGTCGTGGTCTATTGTGTTGATTGCAGGTGTTATTCAATCTTTCATGTCATTGATATTTGCTGGAAGCGGTGGAGTATAAACTTTGTCTTTAACATAACCCACAAGAAAAAGTTACACACAGTGGATCCGGGGATCTGGCGAACGAGACGCAGAGAGCAAGATCTCTAGCACTTCTCCTACCAATCCATGGTTGCCGCACGTTTTTATTCAGATAAGCTCAAACTCCGAGATCCCCATGGGATGGTGCTCTATCTTGTTGAAAATGAAATCATTTGAATCTGCTTGCAGTAAAATAAATAGCCAGTTTTGAAGCAATTCCAGATATGAAGCATCCTGTAACGGTTTTTCCTTCAAAAAAAAAAGGACCATAGACTTTGTCCTGAGACACAGCACAGAAGACGTTCAGTTTAAGGGGAATCTCTTTGATGCTCAACTGTTTCATTTGAGGAATGTGTTCCCCAAATGTGCACATTGTTACGATCAATTGTGCTACACTAATAAAAAGTTGCCTTATCAATAAAAACGAGACGTGAAAAAAGGGCTTCATCACCTTCCACTATTTGAAGCATTAACTCACATAACGTCCTTTGCATCACTTTGTCGTTATTGGTAAGTACTTAGACAAAACTTAGTTTGTGTGGTTTTATGTATAACCGTCTTTTTAACACATACTAGACAATGGTATGCGGGATTTCAAGCTGAAGACTTGCTCAATGTGTAGACTTACACGGGCTGGTTTTCGTAAATCCTCTCCACCTGCCCTTTAATTTTTGAAATAATATTTGTATTTTTCTTTCGCGCGCTTTTCCTTTTTTCGTGTTTTCTTGCCGATCTTTATCAGTTTAATTTAGCAGAGTCCGTGTTGGGATGTTCCGACCTAATAAGCGTTTACAGTGTTTAAAATCTTTTAAATTTTTTTCTATAAATTTTTTTATAATTTTTAAAATTTTTAAAGTTTTTTCAGTTTTTTCTATTGTTTGTTTTTTTCTATTGTTTTCTATTCTTTCTGGCAGTTTTATTTTATTTTATTTTACTTTTTAGATACCCCTGATGATCCCTTTTATGGGTGAAACAGTCTGTAGGGCTTTTAACCTTGTTTTTATTCCCGTGTTTTTGCTATTGTTAATTTAAGCTCTAACTTTGTTATTGAGCACTTTAGAAGTACTGATTTTCATACGGTGTTATGTAAAAAATTAATAAAATTGCATAAAAAATCAAAGTGCTACAATTGTGTCAACCAGATGGTAGGTGCTTTCACGCAGCCTGGGCCGTGAGTAAGTCTGTTCATTGATTTTAAAATGACAAACCGAAACCGAACCTACCAAAACGGAAGGGTATCTACCCATTCCGATGTTCAGTGTGGGTCTGCTAATCGGCAAACGTCCTTTTCAGGACGGGGCAATGCCAGGATAAAACTGCCCTTTTCAGGGCACATTGCCAACAAGTTCCGAAGACCCACTATTCTTCAGCTGAACATCGAAGGCCTCACTGCAAGCAAGATGAACGTTCTTCATCACCTCGCTATGCAGTCTGAGGCACTCGTCATCCTACTGCAGGAGACCCACTGCACTGATGCAGAGAAGTTGGTGCTACCAAACTACCAACTAGCTGGGTCTTCTTTAAGCAGGAAGCATGGCCTTGCCACGTTTGTCCACGAGCGACTGAGATACACACTTTTGGACCAATCTCCACCGACATTGGAGATCGCGTGGCTGTGTGTGGACGTTGATGGCTATAAAATAGTCAACGTCTACAAACCACCGCCAACGCGATTGCGAACCCTGGATCTCCCAGTGTATCCTCACCCCTGTCTGTACGCTGGCGATTTTAACTGTTGTCATGCTGACTGGGGTTATGATGACAACAGTCCGGACGGTGAGTGCTTGGCTGGCTGGGCAAGTATTAATTGTCTTGCCCTCCTATATAATGCCAAGGACGCTGCCAGTTTTTATTCCGGCCGCTGGAACACTGGCACTAATCCAGATCTAGCTTTCGCTAGCGTAGGTCCAAACAGTCACTTACCGGATAGACGTGTCCTTGAGAAGTTCCCCAGGTCACAACATCGACCCTCGCTTATTACACCACCAAGGTTTGCTATGACAGTGCCAAGCATACCTGTTAAGCGATGGAACTTCCTCAAGGCCAATTGGAGTCACTACATTGCTTTGACGAATAAATTCGCAAAGACTTTGTTGCCGCCTGATTCACTTGATGTGAATGCGGCTTACCAGGACTTCTGTAACACCATTAAGAAAGTAGCCAAAAAGACTATTCCACGCGGGTATGAAAATAACTATATTCCGTGTTGGGATGCAGAGTGTGAATCCCTCTATAAAACCTTTCTGCAGTCTCCTCAGGGAGACGACTCAAGTTTGGCTGCTACAGCTCTGCTTGCCAAGCTTGACAGAAATCGGAGGGATCGATGGTCCGAAGCAGTTCGGAGCATTGACTTCTCACACTCTAGTCGAAAAGCATGACGTATTTTGAACAATCTTACTGGTAGGTCACGACACTCTCCTCGTCACTGTCCCGTTTCAGCCGATGCTATTGCATCTCAGCTGGTTAGAAATGGGAAATACGAGGCTGTTGATCCCAAGTCATCTCGACTTGTCTATCAAGAAGTGTCTGACCTATGGAGGGCCACAACACCAGACGCAGTAAATATCTCTGACAATTTTTCACAGAGAGAATTTGCTGCTGCCCTCCAACACTTAAAACCAGGTAAAGCTCTGGGACCTGATTCCATCTGCCCTGAGCTTATACTCCATGCCGGAGCTGCTTTGAAGTCCTGGTTACGTGACTTCCTTTCTTCCTGTTTGCGCCGACTCAAAATTCCCAAGATCTGGAGAAGAGCGCTTGTGGTTGCGATCCCAAAACCAGGAAAGCCCGTGCGGGACCCAAAGAGTTATCGACCGATATCTCTGCTCTGTGTCCACTACAAGATCCTCGAGAGACTTATCTACGCCCGCGTTGAGCCATTAATCGATCCACTGCTCCCTAAAGAGCAGGCTGGGTTCCGACGCGGCAAGTCAACCGTAGATCAAGTTGTTCTGCTAACCCAGAACATTGAGGATTCTTTCGAGGCTAAAAAGAAGGCCGGTGCCGTATTTGTCGATCTGACAGCTGCTTATGACACTGTCTGGCACCGTGGTCTTACCTGCAAGCTGCTGAGACTACTTCCGGATAAGTACATGGTCAAAATGATTATGGAGCTTGTCAGAAATCGAAGTTTCACCCTTACTACCGGTGACAGCAAGCAAAGCAGGCTACGCCGTCTTAAAAACGGCGTTCCTCAGGGATCGGTCTTGGCTCCTCTCCTATTTAACATCTATACGTACGATTTTCCTTCCATGATTTCCAGAAAGTTTGCTTATGCTGATGATTTAGCATTGTTGCATTCTTCTGGAAACTGGAAGGACTTAGAGGGGACCTTAAATCAAGACATGTCCACACTGTCAGCGTATCTCCAGACTTGGAGGTTGAAGCTCAGTCACACTAAGACGGTGACAGCAGCCTTTCACTTAAACAACCGAGAGGCCAAACGTGAGCTAAAGGTCTACAACAACGGTAGACTTTTACTGTTCTGTACAACCCCTACTTATCTTGGGGTAAAACTGGACAGATCGCTCACATTTCGTCACCATTTAGTGGCATTGCGCATAAAACTATCCTCGCGCGTCACACTGCTGAGGCGACTCGTGGGCTCGGGATGGGGTGCTGGTACTAAAACACTACGCATAGCCACCTTGTCTCTAGTCTACTCAACAGCTGAGTACTGTGCGCCAGTCTGGTGTTGCAGTACTCACACTCACCTCATTGACAGTGTCTTGAATGACGCCTTGCGCATAGTCACTGGATGCCTGCGTCCCACTCCAACGGACCACCTACCTGTACTCTCAGGCATCCAGCCAGCTGAGCTTTGCCGAATGGGAGCGACACTCTCCTTGGCTTACCGTGGATCTCTGGACCCCGATCATATCTTGCATGGTCTTTTAAGTGGGTCCTCAGATACTCGCCAAGTGAGACTAAGATCCAGACGCCCGTTTGTGCCAGCTGCGCGGAATCTCTTGGACAACCTTGCCAGACTTGGCATCCGCGCCTCTGAATGGACAAATCACAAATGGAACGTGGAGTACTGTGAAAATGTTTCCAGGCTCCGTGCTTTTGTGCCCGAGACTGGTGCCAGGCCTGTTGGGATGGGCTTACCCCGAGAAGCTTGGGTTAAGCTCAACCGCCTGCGGACTGGTGTTGGGCGATTCCATTCGTCCATGCACAAATGGGGTCTCGCTCATTCACCGAATTGCGAGTGTGGCACTTCTGAGCAAACCGCAGACCATGTACTAACAGCGTGCCCTATACATCGGGCACCACATGGAGCATGAGGTCTGACGGTTTTGGATGACGAAACTCGATGCTGAATTAATGACATCAGTGCCAGCATCTGATCCAGGCAGTGCAGCAGTCTGGGGTAGTAAAAGGATAAACCCTCGGCCCCAGTTCTGTTTGTGTCTGGCCTGGAGTGGATGCCCTTCAAACGACGACAACGAATGCGAAAGTACACACAAAAACGTGCTTACATTGGGCACACACATGTAATGTGCGAAATCTGTTAATATGAATTTGGTTAATCCAATAGTCAATTGGCTAGGTTTTTTATGTAATAAAGTAAATTATGTATTCATTTAAAATTACATGCAATAAAAACACAAAAAAAGTACTAAATTGAGCAAAATATTTTTTAATTCCTTAAAAATAGGCTACAGTGCAATTGTTGTTTGCTAAATGTTGTTTTGTATCCCCTTTTGTAGTTGCTTTTCTAAACAAAATTTTTGGATGTCAGCGATTTCAAACATTCTACAGGGTTTCGTGCAGTAAAAACTTTGCTAAATGCAAGCCACATGCAGTTGAACGCCAATTATTTGAACGCCAAAAAAAAATGTTTACAACGCTGACGAAACTGGAATAAACAAAAAAGACTGCCAGAGGAGTCACTTGCTTCTCGGCGAAAACCTAGAACTACAGGGTTCAAAACAAGCAAAGAACAAATTACTACCTTGACTTTGCAAATGTTTGCGGAAAAATATCTAGCCATATCTTGTGATCGGAAAAGCTAAGAAACCGTTTTTCTTCTATTGTGTTGTGTGAAACTGTAATTGATTCGATTACCCGAAAAAAGTTGATACTGTAATTGATTCGATTACCCAAAAAAAGTTGATTACCCAAAAAAAAAAGAGATGTGTCTTTTTCCAGGGCAAAATAAAAGGGCGAGATTAAGTTTCAACCTGGTTCAACTTTTTTGCTAACATTAAAGTCAATAAACCTGGTATCAACCGTTTTTCTTCTATTGTGTTGTATGAAACTGTAATTGATTCGATTACCCAAAAAAAGTTGATACCAGGTTGAAACTTAATCTCGTCCTTTTGTTTTGCCCTGGAAAAAGATACATCTCGGCACTTTCCTCGGCTTGGAGGTCTAAGCAAGCAGGTCGAAATTTTAGTCATATCTGTAAACAAAATACCAATAAAAATTTTCAACTGGACAGCGAAATCCAAAATCTCCAAAAGCAGGTCGGAATAATTATTTGACAGTTGCTCTCAAGTTTAACACCTCTTACATTGTTCTGTGAATTAGGAAGAGAAATAGAGGTGATAACAAAAAACTTCGCAACATTTCCACAAACCTGATGCAAAGCCATTTAGTTTTGATGCTGAGAGTCTGGTTTAAGTTGTAATATTACAAATTGTACTTTCATTCATTAAACGGCTGCATGAAATCCTATTAAAGCTTTCCTCATGCTAAGCAAGATCCAACGCTGGGCAAAGACGCTCACTACTTCCACTCGAAACTAACTGCCAAAGGGAAATCAATATTTTAAGTCTCAATCAATAGCAATCAACTGCATTTCTATGCACGTATATTGTACTAAGAGCTGCAACAGCAGTTGCACATTAAACTGCAGATAGAAATCGGATTACTGCAGATAAAACAATAGGATCGTGGGACACGCTCTTAAATCAGTTCGAGCTAATTAATTTAAATCAGTGGTTTTGAACTTTTTTGGGCGATGAATCATTTTGTAAAATATCTGACGGACCACGTTGCTAAAATCCACTTCTTCTCTTCCTAAACGTCACTAGTCGCAACTGTTGTGAAGCACATAGGTCAGTGAAATCAAGAAACTTATGCAACTCTCTGCGAACTTTTAAAAATTCCAGACGGACCACATTGGAAATTATTGATTTAAATTAAGTTTATAGAGAATGGACCATAATGATGGGACACATTTTAAATGCTATTTTCTCAGATTATACAAACGACACAGAGTACTAAATTTATTTATTAGATAACTTATCGTTAGTACACTCTGTCGTTTATATAATCTGAGAAAATACCATTTAAAATGTGTCCCATCATTATGGTCCACCTTATATGTTTTTCAGAAGGTCACAATGCAACTGGGCGTTAGATAAAATAAAAAATACTAAAGCTCATGAAATGATATAAAAGTAGTTGGCATAATACGTCTTTGAATTTTTTTGCAATGCAATCGTTAATTTTTCTAATTTTTATTTTTCAAAAAATTGAATTGGTGAAAATAGCAAAAGCTGGAAACAAGCAAAATTATAGATTTGAATGTGTCGGGATTTTATTAGAATGCAAAATGCGACTTCGACAACGCGAAGTGGGTATGCATCATTAGTGTTTGTTAAGGGTGTGTGTCATCAGTGTTTGTTGTAATTGTGCGTCATCATTTTTTTTATTGGTGTTTTATCATCATTATTCTTCACGGATCTATGTTACATTAGCTTGATTTGCATAGTACTTTTTCACTTCAAAATAGCCTAAGTTTAATTAAGTTTGAATTATTTGTAAGTGATTTTTTCAGGTCTAAGTAATTAGTTTGATCTCACTGACCAAATCTAAATCAACAATGCTAGTAGGGCCTGCAAGGGCCTTGTAGAGGCAGCTTGTATGGGACCTATACTAATTTGGCCGTTGGTACTGCAGTGGTTAAGCACGGGCTTACCGCACGGGGTTCATGTATTTTAAGTCATTTACGCCCATTGTTTCATTTTTGAAACACTTAAAAAGATAAATTATTAGCATCCTTCTTTTTAAAATCACAACTGAAAACTGAAAGCCACACAAAACCTGTGTAATAAGCCCAGGCGGGGCCATCACCTATCAAGAGAACACGAATCATGGGTTGTGTTTCTATTCTTAGCAATTTGAACAAAAGTATTATACTCAAACTGCAATGACTACAGATCATCCTGAGTCATTGAAGTTTAAGTATAATTCTTGACTACAGGTCAGCCGAGCGTGAGGATGCGATCTTTCATGAGAAGTATTTACTGAAAAATTTTGTTTGAGTTTGTCAACTTACCGAACTCATGAGATCGCCAATGGACTGGTTGAATTTACCGCGAGGTGAAGTGACTTTCCAGTCGTCAATATCTTTATACAACGTTCTCCAGTTTCTGGAAGTGTCCCTGAAAGATAAAAAAAAGATAAAGATAGATTCAATTTTTGCAATAAATAAAATGTGACTTTAGTAAACTCTAAACTTTGCATTCTTTGTAATTACGGTCGTCAATTCCTGAAGTTTTTTAGTTTCGGGAAGCCAAAACGGGTATCAGCCGCTCACGTCATACTGCCAATAGTGTTGTGAGGATATGGCAATATTGTACCTGATTTCTTCGGCCCGGTAATCAAACACACAGGGATCTGCGCCGGGAAAACTTGGGTAACTATAGAAAGGTGCCACTGGATCCATCTCAAACACTTGATTCGCTTTGATTTTACTGATCCGTCGCTAGATGATTTAGCAACTAAAAAATTAGACTTTTGTTCCTTTGTTTTCTTTGGGTCGCTACACGAAATATAGAGTTCAATGTTTTTTCAATAAAACTCTATTTCAACCAGCTCTGATGACGCGTCGCCACTTCAACAAATTGCTTAACGCGCCCGCTAGAGGTAGTTGTCTCCAGACGTGTTTGGATGTTTGTTTTTTAAAGTTTTGGAGATCTGCGTCTCGATTCCAGATCGAGACATTAATTCAGTGTGGAGAAAGCAGCTAAGTGCTGTAACTATTGTTATGATTTTTAAAACTTCTGAGCTTGTAACAGATGGATCGCTGCATCGATAGAAGCGGCATTGTGCATGGAATGAAACTTTTCTCTTTATATATCACTGGCATAAAATTTTATTTTCTTTTTATATATGATAGAAGCAGCTCTGTGACATAATCTGGGTAAGCAGACTGTCCCCGATGATAGTTGAAAACTCAAAGCAATGGTGAAGCAGTGAGCTAAGGTTTGGCATACTGATGCAAAACAAAAAACATAAATGGAACTCTTTAGTGCCATCTTCCTAAACTCGATATGTGATTTTTAAGTTTTATAGTCTATTTTTATGATATTTTGAGGATTGTGCAAAGGGTTTAGGTTCATGGTCTTTATTAAGTTTGTCATTAATTACAATAGAATTGATGTATGGCACTCTACAACAACTTGGAGTTTGTACAAGGTACTCAAGAATTCGGGGGCCTATTACATCAACATCCAAAACCAATGGTCCCCAACATGAGGCGTACGCTCCACCGACGCAATTTAATTTTCAGATGTTTGGTTGTCAAAGTCATAGCTCTTGGGATCTACAGTATTAGCCGTAATAGTCCAATGAACACAAATGAAGTAATCAGGGTGATAAATATAAAGATAAAAATAAAAAAAATAAAATTATCACACATTTGTCTCATTCATAAACTTGACTTTGATTTTTAAATCACATTTAATTGTCACACCGATTTAAGATGAAAAAAATTTTTTTTGGTGTTTACTAGATATTTGGGACGTAAAAGGAGCGATGTCAAAAGGTTTTATAGTGCAGACCTTTTTTGTCTGTAAAAGAGAAAAATATTCTTCTCTGCCTCTTATTTGACTGTAAAATCGAATGAAGACCAAAACAAGAAAAAAAAATCTCTTCACTTTAAATCTGTATGACGATTGGGTTTTTATTTGGGGATGATAATCTGGTAATTCAAAATTCCAAAGTATGTGTTGCTTCATATCACCGCACAGAGGACATGTGGAATGTAGTAGTGATTAGGTGGGGCATGGCCGAAAAAAGGTTGGGAAGCACTGATCTAACATCTAGTTTTTCATATTCGAATACAAAATTTGTTGTCCTGACATGCGGCTATTACAATATTTTAAATTTTAACAATGCCGTTTTATGACATTATAATAGGCTACATGTCTCCACATTATTGTTCAAGCAAATGGCAATTTTACTGTAAATCAGGATCTTCTACTCAAATTATAAATTAAATCGATGGATAGTTTTTCTTAAAAATAGATCTATTCATCATATGAACGAGCTTCCACCTGGGTCAGACACGACCAGAACTGGACCAAAGGTTTATCTTAGGGTTTCTTTATCCGGGTTCTTGGCTCCCCAAGTAGGTCAACAGATATTTTTGGGGAGCCACGAGCAGAAGTCCCTCTGAAGACCTTTTTCTTTATTCGTCTTCACTCGTCTTATTGGATAAAAATAAAGAAATAAGAGACAGTTTTAAAACTACATCATCTATATTATTTATCATTAATAGCGTCATTAATATTGTTTATTTGTATCTAATCTTTTTTTTGGATTCTCTAACTGGCCTACGGCAGCTCTTACTTATATCGTTACGAAAAATAACAACAAAAAAACAAGCTTATAAGCCTAGCAAAATAGTAGGATAAAAATTAGTTGCCACGGCATCAATGCAAATAAATACATTGATTAACGTGTGGATCAAAGGGTTGATAGAAATTTTTTCGTCGAATAGGGGTAAATGTTCAAAAAAATTTGAAAACCACTGCTTTAAACGATTATTTCTGATGGTCTACTTAGCCTATATATTTTTTTATGTTTATTATACTTACAAAATTTCTGAAACATTTAGAATTTTTTTTAAATAATCGTTTATGGGAGTCAATGGGTTCGATAAGCAGTTCTGCAGAGGAATCCTGGGGTAATACGTGATGTAGATAACGCACATTTCCTTCCATGTATCCAATCCACCCTGAATTTTTAATTTTATGTTTCAGTTTTCGAGTTTTACGGTTTTGAAGTTAAATAAAAATGTTTTAATATCGCTTTAAACAAAGTCGATTTTTTCGGAGCCATAAGCTTTTCGTGACGCTCTCATCAGTGGCAATCGCGTCAAAATGGGACGAACCAGAGAAAATCAAAGTATTTATAGTCTCAACAGTTGGGAGAAAGGTGCTGCAGTCTCGGAAAGGAGAAAGGCACAATTGCACAGTGTGGTGCAATACAGGATGTTCTCGGAAAGGAGAAACGCACTATGTGCAATTATCCAGGAGAAACGCTGTTACTCGCAACTTAGGTTATTTGAAAAGTTTCAATGTGTAAACAAATTCCTTTTACTTACATAAAACCGGATGTTTGGTTTTGATAAAAGTTGCCTCGAGTAGACACAGATGGAACGAGTTGCGTGCCACAGCAAGAATTTTAAAACGTTTGTCGTTATAGTTTGCAGCACATTGCTCGTTGTCAGGCAAATGTTGTCCTATGGCAGAGTCACAATCTGGATTGTTAGAATCAATTATCAATTAACAATCCAGATTGTGACTCTGCCATAGGACAACATTTGCCTGACAACGAGCAATGTGCTGCAAACTATAACGACAAACGTTTTAAAATTCTTGCTGTGGCACGCAACTCGTTCCATCTGTGTCTACTCGAGGCAACTTTTATCAAAACCAAACATCCGGTTTTATGTAATTAAAAGGAATTTGTTTACACATTGAAACTTTTCAAATAACCTAAGTTGCGAGTAACAGCGTTTCTCCTGGATAATTGCACATAGTGCGTTTCTCCTTTCCGAGAACATCCTGTATTGCACCACACTGTGCAATTGTGCCTTTCTCCTTTCCGAGACTGCAGCACCTTTCTCCCAACTGTTGAGACTATAAATACTTTGATTTTCTCTGGTTCGTCCCATTTTGACGCGATTGCCACTGATGAGAGCGTCACGAAAAGCTTATGGCTCCGAAAAAATCGACTTTGTTTAAAGCGATATTAAAATTCTGTACCACAAAGAAGCTCTTTAAAAATGTTTTGCAAAATATGGTCCTTTACTTAACGATGTCTACTGTTTTTCAAAATCTTTATCAACAACAAAGCTTTATTGATGCTGCAGCTTACGAATTATTAGTAAAAAAAGCCCAGGTGAATAAAAAAAAATTTTCCGAAGCTCAAAAGTTTTTCTAGGCTTTTTTAACTTTGAAATACTTCTTGGAATAAAATTTGGAGTTTGGTTTTTTTTGCATTTAGAACCAACGTCATTACGGTCTCAATTATTGGGGAAGAAGGGAACGCATTAAAATGTTTAAAAAAAATCCATAGTTTGATTGATTTGTGATTCAATAAAACTTTTTCCTGCTCGGCAGGAAAGGCGTTACTCCCCATAGATGTACGGTTCTGTTGATTTACAATGTTTTTTTGTTATTGTCATTAATACTGAGGCAAGTTCAAGATAAAACCACGAGGCTTTTCTGTGGAAGTAAAAACAGGAAAACTTGAGTTGAAACCTTGAATATACTCGTAGTTAAAAGAGAGTTCGAACGTTTCCAGTACTTAATTTTGTATTTGCTGTTTTGTATGCTTAGAGCAATGTCGCAAAATTTTTTGCTCCAAAGGCAAACTCAGGCATTTTCGGCCCAAAATTTTGACGTTTTTTACTAAAATTTTTAAACCTGTGTCTTTACTGTTTTTTATTGTTATTGTGTCCGAAAAAACACAATTATTTTATTATTTGGGTAGTTCAAGGTAATTTGAACCGTATTAACAATAACTACTCTTACAATACTATCACCTGATTGACCTTTGACAAAAAAAGAGACGTTCAATATGTTATTAAACATCTTGCATAAATTGTGGTTTTAATACTTTTTTGCAATACTTAACATAAATGATGTGTATTTACCTTTGTGCTAGAATCTGAATAGAAGGGATGAAATAAATAAACTTTTTTTGTGACTGTTTTGCATGTACTCTCATTCACAGCTATCATTACAATTAATTTGTTCTGGCTAGTTTTTTGTTTTTAATTATTGCCAGTACACAGCATTGCTTGTAGCAGACATTCATGCGTCCAAGCGGAAAAATTTAGATCTTTATAACGCTGCAGCATCAAGTTCAATTTGATCTCAATGAGGCTCATTATCATATCATCATATCATCATCATTATCATCTTTATTAATTTGTCTGGCTCGTAGGACAACCTTAGAGAAGGTATAGTCCACTGAAACTAATCGTCAAGCAGTTATCCTGACCTGCTTTCGGAGATGCAAAGATGCTGCTGCCCGGTTAAAATGTTTTACTCTGTTTTTTTGGTTTTTACTTAGTGATGTCACTGAAAATTAGGGATGCTAGGCAAAGGAAGTGCCGTAAAGTGTCTTTCCCAAAGACATCACAAATGACACAATGACTCGACGGAACCGTAATAGCTTCCATCAGGTTCGCCGTCAATATAGGATTTTAACTACTGCTAACGGCTCTGATCACCAAATCAAATTTCTAAGCAATCCTGAAGTAAAAAGCAGAGATTTTGCTTGTTTGCTTTTTAGTTTGATACTTACAACAATCGGATAGGATTTTCCCATGCTAGAATAGGAGCACACGGCCATGAGTTCATCTCCCTTGCGGATCTTTACCATGGGCTTGATTAAGCGGAATTCCTGGTAATCGAAATCGTAAAAGTCATCTTTCATAACGGGAGGGAGTTCCGAATGGTCTCTAATTAGAAACACTGCTATTTAAAAAACTCTTAAAACAGGTTTTTTATGAATATAACAAAAAAAGTCTTCGCCTTTGTCACACTTCATTCTTAATTCCAATTTTAAATCTATAAACTTATTACTTATTTTCAGTCTTTTGCATTATTTTTTAAGCTTTTAATTATGACGTCCTATTCTCCATTATTAGAAAGTGATTACGTATCGGTGTTTTACTGTTTTATTCAAGACACATTGATTGACTGAAGTTAAGCATTGTGACATTTGCGGGATTATTACGTAGTTTTTCTAGTGTGTTCGAGGGAAGATTAGTACGATCAACTTTTTTGAATCATATTCCATTTTGTAAGTTATATAAGCTATTTTCTACTTTGTCATATGATTGTATTTGTGACGCCATAGAGCACTTTATTCAATGGCTAGATTTAGCATAATAATTAAACTAAGAATTTTTGTTTGTTCAGGTACATTCGCTTTTTATCTCGTAATTTTGCTGATTCCGCTTGCAGTGTGTTATTCATTTATTCATTCTAGTTGTATTTTAGTTAAGCGTAGAAATTGCTTTGTGTTACTGGTGCCTTTCGGCTGTGGTTTAAGTAATCAAGGATCAGATTGATGCCTTAGAACAGTGGTTTTCAACCTTTTCTGTACCGTGGCCTATTTTTCAACCCAAGTTAACTTCACAACCCACTTTGCTGAACAAAATTAAATTCCCATCCCAAAATCATAGTGTTCTCTAAAAAAAAAAAAAAAAGGTCTTCACTTGGAATTGCTGTCAATTTTCCCTATTTTTGTCCCAGTCTTCATGTGGTTGACTGCACAGGACGCCAGAAAAATGCCTAAAAAATGGGACGGATGGCAAGCCTAATTATACATATATACAGTATTATACATATTGCTTTCATTTTGATTTATGCTCCATGGCCCACTAAAAAAAACACTGTGGCCCACTACTGGGCCATGGCCCATAGGTTGAAAACCCCTGCCTTAGAAGTTAATTCTATGGTGAGATAGAATTGTTTGGACAAACTATTAAGTTAAATATTAGCCATAAGGGTACTAATTATACTTAAAGTTAGTCTGTATAAAGCAGCGTTTCCCAACGGGGGCGGTACCGCCCCCTGGGGGGCGTTTCAATAATTTGAGGGGGCGATAAAATTTTATGGATGACAAGGGGGGCGGTAAACCACACATGGGCGCTGATACATTGTTAGCCCATACTTAAAAAATCACGCCACGAAAATAAAAACAGTTAGATTTAGAATAGGCCTACTAGTGCTAATCTCCAAATGAGGAGACCAATACAGGTGACAATGTAAAGGAAGTAGTATTTCCAATATTAATTTCAATTGTGTATTTTCATTAACCTCACAACTAGCTGATCAGCTTGAATTATTAGCACCAAATGCGTTGTTTTTCTAGCGCAATCCAAATATTAATACAATTGTTTATGCGCAGATTCAATTGTTACGCTATATGGCATCACAAAAGATTTTGCTTGTTACTTGCCTGTGTATTGCGAAATCGTTTATCACATGATCATAGGAAGTTGTGATTAATTAAGACAAAGCTTTGGTAAAGCGAGTTTACTCTTTTTTAAGGTGTCGGAATTCCCATCTTACACTGAACACTGGTTATGCTTCAATGATTTTATTATGACATATATTTTTCGTAGCTATATAAACGCTTCGCAGTGTTTTATTCTTTCTCTTTTCTCTTCCACACGTGTAATTTTCAAGAGGACAGCAGTGCCGTTTCAAGACTGTACCACGTGTGTTAAAAATTCTTATAAATTCTTTTTGCAGTGGATGAAAGTTTATTTAGTTTTTATATTCATTAGATATTGTGTGTTTTATGCCCTGCAGGAAATCGAACATGAACAGCAAAAGAAAGTGTCGTCAATATTCAGAAGAATATTTGCAATTTGGTTTTATTCCTTCTCCATCAAATGTTCAGTTACCAATGTGCTTAGTTTGTGGAAAGTCATTTTCCAATGAAGCGATGAAACCTTCGCGACTTTTAGATCATTTAAAAAGCAAACATGCTGATAAAAAAGATAAGCCAGTGTCATTTTTCCAAGATTTGAAAGACAAATATGGAAAGAGAAATACAATAACAAGCATGATGACAAAATGTTCAGAGCAAGCTGGTCGAGGACTTTTGGCTTCTTACAAGATCTCCTATTTGATTGCCAAATGTGGAAAGCCCCATACCATTGCAGAAAATCTTATCATCCCCGCTGTCAAAGAAATAATGAGCACTATGTTTGCGAATCCTGTTGACATAATTTCCAATATTCCTCTGAGCAACAATTCAGTTTCCAGAAGAATTAACGACATGGCAGATGAACTTACAGGTGCCCTGGTTGCTGAATTAAAATCCACAAAGTTTGCTTTGCAGATAGACGAATCCACGCTTCGAGATAGTGAGGCACTACTACTTGGATATGTCCGTTTTCTAAGTAAGAACGATGAAATAAGAGAAGAGTTATTGTTCAGCGAGTCCTTGACTGCAGACACGAAAGCCTCCACTATTTTCAAAACAGTTGAAAAAGTGTTTAAGGACAAACAAATTCCGATGTCAAATGTGATTGCTTGTGCAACTGACGGTGCACCAGCAATGATTGGTCGCCATCGTGGATTTATACAGCATATGAAAACCGCATCACCTGGAATATTAGCCATTCATTGCATAATTCATCGCCAGCATTTGGTAGCTAAACACCTTAGTGCTGAGTTACACGAGTCCTTACAGGTGTTCATAAAAGCTGTGAACAAAATTAAAACTTCTCCTTCAAACGATCGTTTGTTCCGTAAACTATGTCAAGAAAAAGATGAAGAATTTCAGCGTCTGCTTCTACATACCGAAGTTAGATGGCTGTCAAAAGGAAATTGCTTAAGGCGATTGCATGACCTGTTTGACACTGTTGTTAAATTTCTGCAGGAAGTTGATGCTAATTTAAGTAAAGAATTGAGTAACAGGCGCGTTGATTTGGCCTATCTGTCTGATATATTTGACAAATTAAATGAGTTAAAACTGAAGTTGCAGGGAAAGCAAGTAAACCTTATCAAAGCGAAAAGTGTTGTCATGGGCTTCATCAACAAGTTGACTCTTTTTAAACAAAACATGGGCCGACGTGAACTGTGTCACTTTCCTAAATTGCAGGAAATGCTGGAGAAGAATGAATTGAAGGATGAGAACGTGCGGATATATTGTTCGCACCTTGGATGCATGACAGAAGAAATGACTACTCGCTTTAAGGATCTCTCTAATCTCGTGATTCCGGATTGGATTATAAACCCGTTTTTGGCGGACTCACAGCAGGCGCAACAAACTTTGCAAACAGACTTAATAGACCTTCAAAACGACTGTGAAGCTGAAGTATTGTTTAGAAAAAAAAAGACTTTGAGTCATTTTGGATTGCACAGCGATCAACCTATCCTCGTCTTTGGGAATTTCTCAAAGTATTTATCCTGGCTTTCCCTACTACATATTTAGTGGAAAAAGGGTTCAGTGCAGTTGTAAACCTCTTACAAAAAAACAGGAATCGTTTACAAATAGCAACAAAGGGTGACCTGAAACTTTTTTTATCTGACATCAAACCAGATTTTGTTGCCTTAGCATCGCGACATCAGGCACAAGGAAGCCATTAAATTGTGTTTTTTATTTTGTCTGGGTATTGCAATTCATTTTTTTTGGTTCTGGTAAATTTGCTGATTTTTGTACAATACGAGCAAAATTTGTTGTTGCTATAATATTTTATGTTAGTTTTCTAAGGGGGCATTGGCAGTTTATTTTAAGTCAATTTCTATACTTAGGGGGCGCTGGGACAAAAAAGGTTGGGAAACGCTGGTATAAAGTGTTCAGTGATTATTCGCAGTTGATTGACGCTGTAAATTGCTTTCGAGTTTTGCGGAGCTTGAGTGTCAAGTTTTAACGAGAGTTGATCGAAGTTGTTCATTTTGCGAATAACATATTCTTTATAGTTAGAAACTGTGGTTTCTTGCTATTTATTGAGAGAAGTTTTTGATAGAATTTACTCGTGCTTGGCCAGAACTAACTGTTTAAGAACTTCAGTCTCGCAGCAAACTATTTCTTGAGCCGGAACAAATAAAATAATAAATAAAGACAACTTTACCGCAGATATTCGGGTAACCTATTTCAACTGGTCGTTTAAGATTCCTGAATAAAGTTGTGATAACCTTACATTAACGAAAAAAAATACTCAAACTTCAATGGATGACTTCTTTTTTTGGTCTTTATTTGACTTCCGAAAAAAAAAATTCAGTTACCGAAAATGACGTAGTTCCATTTTTCGTGCAGCATAGTGTGCATGAGGAAAGGCTTCGAATACGTTGATATGGTCGAGCCGAGCTTTTTTCATAGCCTTTAAAAAGAATTGAAAAAACATTTAATTTTTTTATGTTTTTTTTTTATCATACTTAACAAAAGCATTGGTTTAGCCTGAACTGAAAAGTACCAATTATAACCGGAAGCTAATCATATGATCAAACTTTAGATTTTGAGGTAAATGCCTTGTTTTGAAGCAAAATGCGTTCTTCAACTCTTTACAATACTTGCTTAAAGAGTTGTTTTCTGATTTTCAATTATAACTATTTCTCTCTATAAAATAGGCTAAATCAATTTATTTAGTAAATTGTGCCCGAATTGTGACCAATTCTAAATTCTGATGGCTCTACAGTATAATATCCTATATACAAACATCGTTTTTCAATTCAATTCGTAATTTATGTTAAAATAAAAGAAGTTGCAAAAGAGTGATTTGTAAATTGTTGTTGAAACCAAAAGAATCTAGAATATTTCAAATGCGTAATTTCAAGTTGAAACAAAAAGGAAAAGCTCTTATATATACTGTATTTGCTCAGATAGTAGTTGGACTTTGTAAACTGCTTCAAGTTTTTGTTGTTATTTGATACATTAGTATTATTAGTAAAGGAAATTCGGAAGCGTTCTACCTAAGCTAGTTGAAATAGAATCGGTGTAGTATACCCGTACGTATTTGAACTTGCAAAGAGAAAGAGAGAAAGAGAGAGAGAAAGAGAGACAAAGAGACAGAGAGAGAGGGAGAGAGAGAGAGAGAGAGAGAGAGAGTTGTTGGAGTCTTTTTAGAACTTCTTGTTTAATGTTCATTGGGGAGATCGGGCGCTCGTACTGGACTACATAAGAATTTTAAGTGTAAATCAACTTTCTGGTGAACATCAACGTTCATGCTCACTACACTACAAGGATTCTCTATTTTTTGCATGGCCAGAAGCGATCCTTTATACGTATAAATAACGGATATTGAGTTGACTCCTCCTTTCTGTTTTTACAAAAATTAATTTTGTAAAAAAGCAGCGCCATTATTTGGAAATATGTTGAAAATATCTTCCGTAAAGGCTTTATAAAATCACTTAAGTGAGCTCAGCATCAAACTCTTGTTCTTCTGCTGGCATTCCAAGTGTTTATTGGCACCCTGAGCTATTTTTTCATAATTTTCTAAGGTAGAAAACGATTTGCATCAAGCAAACTTTTGCGGACCTATTCTTTTCTTTTCTTTTTTTTTTTTTTTTTTTTTTTTTTATCATATGGAATGTCTATCCTTCTTCTTTTCATCAAGTGCGCCAGACCTATTCTTGTCATTGTGCTAATATTTAAAACTGTTAGCTTCAGTTAAACAGTCTTTTTTTTTTCTTACACAGCCTTCTAATACGTTTTCCTCTCTTCTTTTTGATATTTTACTGACTCGTTAAGATCCTGTTTGTCAACAGCACTGCTGGTGGTCATTTTTAACCCAAACCTCAACTGATTTGGTAACGCCAGATGCTCTTCCTGGCATAGCCCTCAACATCGTTCTCGGCTTGAAACCGTGATCAATAACACGCAGTCTTGGCTTCCGTATGGCTGGTTGAATAAAAAAGTTTTACTAAAAGCATATTTAAGTTTAAATGATAGCTTTTCAGCTCTTTCAGAGAAATTATATATATTTTTAAACGAATTAGATGTAATTTTTGGTTATTAAGAGAGTTTTAATAGAAACTGTTTAAATTTTTTTACACAATATCAAGTAACTATTTTGTTTAAAATGCTTTCAGTTTTTCGACTTACCCCTCCCAAACAAGACGAAGGGCATTCTCCATAAATTTCAAAATTTGAAATGTTTGGAGGAACAATTATGCCAGCTGCTGATGGTGGTAGTCCGATAGCAATTGCACCGGCGTGGTGCTTCCTCAAATTCGGAGTGTAAGTCAATCTCATTCCCGAGTTGTCCCGAATCTCTACAAACCGTGTTCAAGACACATTGTAACAGAAAAAGAATTAAAGAGGGATTAATGAGGTTGTTTAAACAAAAACGTTAGTCATAAATTTCTGACATAGTCACTTAAATTGACATGGCCGAAGAAAAAATTGGTTGTTGTAACTAGCAGCTTCCCACAACACGCTTTTGTGACAATATTTTTTAAAGATATTTTCGTTCATCAACATTGATTGACATTTCAATACCAAACTACAAGTTCGTTCGCGCTCACTCAATTACAAACGCAGGCGGTATGGCCGTTTACATCTCTTTAAACTACAAATTCGAATTAGATCCAGAACTTGACATGAAAGTAAACGGCTGTGAAAAATTATGGCTCAATTTAAGAACGGAGGTAATTACCTCCAGGCAAATCACAATTGGACCTATATATCCGCATCCACACACCAATCGCAATTATATCGAAAATTTTACAGATCCCTCGTTGACACTATCAATAAAATAAATATACAAAAAAGTACGTTTTGTCTTCTTGGCGATCTAAATATTGATGGCTATTTAAATATTGATACAACAATTAATAAAAGAACAGCGAGTAGCTTATTATTTCTTGATTATATAATTAGCTGCAGTTCCCTTCCTATAATTACTATTCCACCGTGTAACTACAACCTCCTCCACTATCATTGATCTTATTATAACCAATGATATTTACATATTATGAATTCATGGGTAATTCAATGCAATAGTAAACTTTCTGATCACTATGTTGTATTCTGTAGTATAAACAATTATCCTACAAAACCGCTAAACAAACTTTTTACACTATTCATGTAAGTCCGATTTCAACGCAGAAGCATACTGTAATGAAATGCATAAATCAGTATATAATTCTATAACCAATATAAAGAAATTGAATGATTTCAATTTTGATAATACATTTGAAAATTTTATGTCGTTAATCCAAACGCTAATAGAGAACCATACCCCCCTCAAACGGCTATCGCTCAAATAACAACTTAAAAATAAACCTTAGATAACTAAAAGCATTTATACATTCATTTGTCGTAAAAATAAAACGCACGGATCTCATTACATTTCAGTTGATGAAGCAATAAAACGAGAGTACAAGAAATGTTCAAATGAATTAAATAAAATTAAAGCCATAGCAAAAAAGCAATATTACGCGGACGAATGAGAAAAAAATAAAAGCAATTAACGAAAAACGTGGGAAGTTCTACGTATGTTCTCTGCTTCCAGGAAAATTAACAAAATCTTCCGGTTTAGCAACCTATCTTAATATCAATGGCAACAAATTACCGATCAACAAACTGTATTACATGAGTTTATTAAATTTTTTTCCAAGGTCAGAGAAAATTTAGCAAATGACTTCAACATCACTGAGGAAAACTTATTTAAAAAATTCATTCGAAACCGAGTAAAATTCTAAATATATGGAAATATCACAAGTAAATGAAGTAATAAATTTAATTAATTCATTAAATTTACGTAAGCCACAATAATATTTTGCCTTAACTTTTGCGGGCAGCTTTCACCATTCCTGCACCAGCTTTATGCTATTTTATTAAAAATGTTTTTGCCTTGGTATATTCCCAAAGAGTTGAAAAGTTGCTAAAGTTACCCCTCTTTTTAAAACAAGAAATACTAATCATTTAACCAACTATCGAACAATTTTGATTTTAACCTGTTTTTCAAAAATTTTTGAAAAATTAATTCATCAACCTATGACAAACTTTTTCGAAAAAATCTTGTCTTGATTGATACTCAGTATGTTTTCAAAATAACATGTCCACAACCTTTGTATTTTTTGGACGTTTTGACTACTGGCTATGACCAAATTAACAATAACAAATGTACTGGATCAATATTATTAGATTTTAAAAAAGCCTTTGATACTGTTTTTCCCAAAATATTATTTGGTAAACTGAAGCATTACGGTATTCGTGGTGTTGCCCATAAACTTATAGACTCTTTTTTATCTGACAGACAGCAATACATTATTAGGGTAGGACAGGGCAGGGCAGCAATTTAGGGCCACTCCTATTCTTGATATACCGATTGAATTTTGCAACGCCAGGATTAACTTCATTTTCTGGTTTTAGATGCACCGTTTTGGTTTTTTACATTTCGCGTCTTAATTGTTTTGCCATCATCGCGTTACAAAATTTAGTTCAATTTCATTTCGTTCATCTGAGTTTTCCGACTTCCATGCTTGCTTTTTGCTTTGACGTCTTACCCATTGTGTTTTAATAGATTGGAATTAACTTGATTCTTTGTTGCAAACACTAAACACTATTTTTCTTAATAATGTTATTCTGAGCATCACTAGATTAAAGTTAATTGTATGCGATAATTATGCCAACAATCGTTCTTTGTATTTGGTGAACTGCTTTGTATCTTGTTTTGGTTTTCGGAACATCAAAGTTCAGCTTTAATTTTTCTTATTTATTTTATTTTGCTTTTTTCGTCCGCCAACGTTATCCGCCGGAAATGTATCTTTAATTTGCTGTACGGCAGAGAAGCAAAAACGAAGTCACTGAGAGAGAGATACCGGACAGAGATCAGGATGGAAATTGCGAGAGACGCAGAAAAAATTGGAAAAGTGTGGGGACAGTGGCCGAGACGAGCAGGAGTGTCGAAGTTGAGAATCATATAACGTGGACTTGCTTAACGCATTTGTATTTCTTTACGTGTTAGCACCTGGGCTGACACTTAATTATAATAATCTACACTTCGAATATAATCGATACTTGCGTCCTTTTCGATTTTTCCAGTCAAGCAACCGTTTAGCATCCAAATCAGTGTTTGCCTTACTGACCACACTACTTTTTTTTGTCGATAAGCGCTCTTCAGCGAGTTAGCTATTCGTCTTTTCCCCACTAGAATGAAGTTGCTAACTTTAGCATAATAAAAGCGTGATACACGCACATAATGTAAACCAATCGTGATCCGACAGTTGATTATCAAAACTGCATAATGGGGAAAAATGGGAAAAAATGGCATCGCAATTTCATACAGTTGTCCACTTACGTTAATAAATCTGATTTGAAGTAACAAATACATAGTTGAACTGTTGTTCAATCAACTGTAGAATTACCTTGCAGCCTGACTATATATTACCTGACTATATACACGGCCTTGATCTTAGTATCTCTTTAACACACAAAAGCAATGGCTTAAAGTTCACCAAAGCATAGACAAGAGCTCAATGATCGGTCTGCCTGAGTAATTACTAATGTTTCCTTAAGACTTTAGCCGCATTTTATTAATTTTTTTGAAAGTTCTATTTCTGAAAACTAAAAATCTGTTTTTTGAGGTCATGGAATATAAAATTTGGG
This sequence comes from Diplosoma virens, assembly GCA_963680785.1. NCBI lineage: Eukaryota > Metazoa > Chordata > Ascidiacea > Aplousobranchia > Didemnidae > Diplosoma > Diplosoma virens. The sequence continues at coordinate 3,761,397 of OY796897.1, read as the reverse complement.
TCTATTATAACCTAACTACTAATCGCATCAAACCCATAACTTCAAATACAAAAAAAAACCTTTTTTGTATGGATTGTCGTAATGTATTTCCAACTGGATGAACCTGCTGCTCTTTTCTTCTCCGATGGGAAGTCCAGTATTATTAGGAAGCAATATCGCCTGGAATAAACATAAAAAGTTGAAAATCGATAAAAAATACTTTTAAATTAAACGATAATTTGAGTAATAATGTTTTAAAAATTTTTGTTGTATCCATACCGATAAATTTACTAAAATAAAATTGTAAAAATTGATTTTTTTGTAGGATTCTGGGTTTCTGGTAGCTACATGGGTTCGGGCAAATAATTAGTTATAAACTTAATTGCATTAGTTTAAATACAGATATTTATTACGACAACAAAACGAAAACACACCTACGGCTTGTTTTATCTAAATGAACAAAACAGGCTCTAGGGTTGTTTTTGTTGTAATAAATATCTACATATATACGCCCTGACTTTCATCGAGCACTCTACAAAAACACATCCATTAATTTTTCCAAATTTATCATCAAATATTTTTATTTTCTAAAGCATTGCTTTTAAAACTTAGCCCAACGCCTACAAGTAAAGACTAAAATTAAAACCCTGGCAATGAATCAGCCTGCAAGAACATACTAAAATAATCAACAAACAGCCGAGTGATTAATAAAATTTACCCCTCCTCCAACTGCCCATCCTCCGAAAAAGTAAAGACACACTGATTCCAACACAATATTCTGGTCATCAAAACAATCTCCTGAATTTCCAGCAATCTGTTCTAAAATCTGTTGACAAGCAATGTGAGAAACGGTTCGTTATTTTTTCAATAAATTTTAGCAGTATCTAAAAAGCTTTTTTATGATAAAAAAAAGTTTAAAAATAGAACTCATACAGTCAACTTTGGATACAAGGGATGCGGATATAAGGGATTTTTGCTTATAAGGGACTATTTCAAATAGTCCCAATGATTTTCAATGTAAAATAATACTAAAATATTCGCTTATAAATGATCCGGATATAATGGATTTTTGCTTATAAGAGATTAAATTTCCAAGTCCCAATCATAATTTTCAAGTAATTTCAGTCGGTTATAAGGTATCTATTTTTTGTTCTGATAATGCGTCAAAATAACCAAAAGCGCGCGTTTCGATTTCAATTTTGCAGGCATTTCTGCGGGCGCGCTTTCTTCGCGGGCTTTTTGGAACGAAAAATGTGTGAAAAGCTTCAAAAAGCTGTTTTGAGCATTTAAAACTTGCGTTCTTAGGGTATCCGATCACTTTGCGTCAGTCCATTATAAGGGATATTCGGATATAAGGGAGCACTAATAAGCACACTAATAAGGAGCACTAATATTACACAAAACACTAATTGGAAACGTTTAATAATTTTATCATGTTATTTTTGGTTTGCTTGGAAATGTTGCTTTTTTCGACAACAATAGTTTTAAATTAAGACAATAAATATTACTACAAGTTTGTCTTCTTAAAGCATTTGAAATTCGTTTTCGCTTCCTATTTTTACTCGGTTCCGTAATCAACGTTTTAAATAAAACTAATTTTGCAAGTTGTAGTCACAGTTTTGCCAAGACGACGATCGTGAAGAGTTTCGTCATCTTGTGTGTTTTGAGACAGTCATTTATCAAGAGAAACTTATAATCGTATTGCGAAAACAAAAAGTGAAATATAAAATCTAACTGACCATGAGTTGAAGTGATGGTCATGCCGTTTGCCTTACCTGGTCATGAGCTTTTTCGCAGCTATGTATTGTTATGTGATGAACATTTCTTGCGAAGAGAGGATTGATAACTGGTTCCATCTAAAAAAGTTGTCAGAAATTTTTGCTTTTTTTGCGGCAAACAAAAAAAATTAAAATTTTTTGTAAAGTTTGTTCAACAAATTTTGAAAGTATTCAACTAGGGGTTTATAAAAAGACAAAAATATTCGTTTGTGTTTTTTCATACCGGTTACAGCTTAACCAATGCTCGTTTGTATCTACAAAAATCTTTTCAAAAATAGAAAGAAGATTTTGAGGTTTCTCGTGCTTTTATTCCCTGCTTGCAGTTTTTACAAGAACAACAAATAATGATATTTTCCTATTTTTATCTTATATGCTCCACGCAAATATTAGTGGTGTTAATATTTACTAATTCTAATTTGGGTTTCCATAAAAATGACTAAGTTGTAATTGCGCTCCATTCATCAAGCACCACATGAATTGGCGACAAATTCTGGCGGTTCTGGATGACAAAACTTGAAGTTGTATCAACATCATTACTGCCAGCATCGGATCCGGGAAGTACAGCAGCCGGGAGTAATAAAAGTATAAAACCTCGGCTCCAGTCCTGTTTGTGTTTGACCGAGAGTGGATTTTCATCTATACGCAACAATGACAATCAGTTTTGCTTGAAAGTAGCTGCTTTCACGTATTTATGGAAGCGCATTTCCAATATTATTAAATTCCAAAGCTCCAGCAACTGACTGGAATTCTTTCTTGCCTCCCCACCGTTGAAGAAATTTGCCACTTTCGTCGCGGGTGACGCATTCACATCTCTTGATGATTCTAGAGCAGTTAAAGATTCAGCCAGATGTCCAGCTGGACCCAGTATCTCAAGCTTAATTTGTATTTAACTTTGGCTCACATAATTCATTTCTACAGAGAAATATCCTTGCTTGACACTAATGCACAGAATAATACCTTTGCAATTAAGTTCAATTATCTTTGTCGGACACATCAACTAAATGTTCAAAGCGAAAAACAAAATGATAATCAATTGACTTCCAGTAATTTTATTCAACGTCTTCGAAGTACTGTATATCTTCTATGATATGCGAAGGTTAAGCCTCATATTTAATTGCCTGGGTTTTATGGAACTTGCTTTCTACACCAAGCGAATCTCAATTTCGCTGCTTCCTTCCTCATACATAGCACCTTAGCCTCACAGCCACTAACAGGCTGCAGTTTTAGCAGTAGAGAGTCGTTGGTAGCACTGTGCTAGTTATGGCTGGCCTAAAATTAAACTGAGTACTTCTATATTAAAGCAATAATGATAATTGCTACAAAGAAAACGCTTTTGAAATTGATTCATACATATTCCACCTTTTTGTTTGTCGTTGCGATTTTTTTATTTTACAAAATAGACATATACGCATTTTAATGTGTTTTGTCATAATTTTTAAGGTTTTTTCTGTGGTTTTTAGACAAAAAAAAGATTAAAAATTTGTTCTCTGATTATTGGTTTATGACCTTAGCGTCTTAATTGCCATTGGTTAACGCCCGTGGTATTATCGATTAAAACTTAATTTCGACAAACGAAGCTTTGGCTAAACAAGCTCTGCTTATTTTTAAAATATTCTTTAATAGTTCTTATAGTTTACAGGTACTGTAAAGATATTACTACAAGTCTTTGATTTTTTAAGTTTTTGCACTGAACTAAATAATGCGTTAATAACGATGTCATTTCTCATTCATTCGCTTCTCTCACTTTAATCACGTGATGGATTTTATTGAACTCGGGAAGTTTCATTAGTTGGCATTTGTAAAAAGTTTTTTTCCTCGGGAGGGCTTTACCATCCGCTACGACGTCGAATGTTCTCGCATCCGGATCGTTGACAGGAGTCTCTTTGGACATTTGGGATTGCAGGAGCAATAAACTTTTTGATCCTGTGATTTAAATATATTTTCGCAAAAATTGTTAAATATTGATCTTAAGTAATTATTACGCTAAAAAATCCTCCCAAAATTTCTTGTCAGTAATTCAAAGAAAATAAAAAATTAAAAAACAGCCTTGAAAGATTTAATTTAGAATATTGCTTTCATATACTGTATAAATAATTTTATTCGATTGTCGACAAAGATTATCTCCCAGATATAACTAGATCTTACAACCATAAGACAACTAAGACAGCAGGAAAATTGCAGACAAAAACAAAACTTGATTTTTTTACAGAAAAGTAAGACAATAGTGCTCTTTTAACAATTGGTAAATCATACAAAACTTTTAAACAATGTCAAGTTTTGATATAATGTGATTCTTTGATGAAATGCAAGTGACGAGATAAAACAATCACAAAGTTTACAGAACCTTATGTGGTTTTAAAAATAGACAAACAGCTTGATTTCAATAAAAAAAGATTTCTCAGCACACTAACAATGGCAAACAATTATTGTGGAACCAGATACATCGCTTAAATCTATATTTTGTGTTGAATGAACCTTAGTGGACGAGAAGATAAAAAAAGGTTTAAGATGGAACTAGGAGTGGGATAATTACCCTGTAGTAACACCGTTTCTTTAATAGAAGCAACAGTTAGAAATTTTAAGTTCAAACTATTCAATTCAGAGCATGAAGGTCACTAGTATGACCAAGTGGTGAGAATGCCGTTTTCATAACAACCATGATTGACACTGACTGGTTCAATCCTACCCACCTGAAAACAATTAAAATCATCAAAACAGAACGCCCACCTCTGTTTTCGAAGCCGTGATAGTCGGACCATGATAACTCATTGACAGGATCCCGTTGAGAATAAGCGTAGATAACTCTAGTTGTTTGACTCTACAAGTTGATAGATTGAATAATCATTATCGAAGATCAAGGATCCTAACATTAAAGCGCGAAAATAGAATGCATATCAATAGAAACAAATAAATAGTTTTATCCAAAAAATTATTTTTTACATTAGAGCCACACTCCAAACGCATTTGTAAAATTATTTTATTTTTTGTAATTTTTTAATACGCTCGTATTTACTTTATTTGTTGTTTGTTTATGGCCATAGTATTTATTAATAATTGTAAAATTAAATTAGCCTACGGAAGAAAACAAATTTACATCTTCATCTAACTCAATTTCTCGTTTAAGTTTGATTCAACACAAAACCTTCAAGACTGATGACGATTTTATGATGCTTGAGCCGAAACTGCTAATAAAATTTTGAAAATTCAAAAAAAAGTTCTTAATTTAATGCAAAATTTCCGTGCATTTGTATTTGTAAAAAACTGATTTTTATCAAATGCTTTCGTCAACCAATTCAACTTATTTCGTGCACGTATTTTACATTTGTTTGCTTTTATTGAAATTTAATAGTTTGGTTGGTTCGCTTTTATTGGAATTTTGGTTACTTATATTAATTATTTCTTTTTCTTTCCCTTTTATTTTTCTCACAAACAACATTAACAGAAAGACGATTAGTTGTAGTTGTCCCGAGTATACTGTCGATCTGGACCTTCGCTACTGGTTTGAAACAAGCAACGTTCAAATAGGCTTGCTTATTTGATGACAGGCTTCTCAGTTTAAGCCAGCTTGTGATCGAACAATCGACCTCTGCTAATCACGTGAGGAGAATCTCGCACTAGATCGGGATAATTAAGAAAGTATTTTTAAAAAGACTAAAGGTATTTAAAAGTTTAAATAAAAAATAAATAAGACCGAGGAGGGGGGGGTCTTTTTGACCCAATTTTAAAACATTCACACCTAAACAATTAAAGTTCCTTTATGTGTTATGATTTGTACTTTTCCTTTGATGCTTCGTGCTAGCTTTTTCTTTCATAGCTGTTTTATGCGTAACACCCTATTACCTTTGATGTTTATTTATATTTGCTTTTTATCGCGCAACAACGAAGCGGTGACGTATTATTAACTAAATTTAACTTAAATTGCTCTGTTTATGTTTTTTCCTTTCTTTCCTGTAATTTTATCCGAGTAATTTGACTCTGGTATTTTCATCATGGTAATTAGATCACATTCATAATCATAATATTGTAATTCCATCTCAATAAATTACACTGTTTAAAACTTTTTTAATAGATTTTAAAAATTGATTGTTATAAACGTGCTGCTTTTTATTTTTATTTTTAGCTAAACTTATTACTTTTCAGATAAAAGAAGATAATAATATCATAAACGAGCGCTGGCCGAGCTTTTTTTCTGCGACCTAAATTGTTCAAAATCCTTTAAAAATGACTATGATCCAACTAGTCAAAGAAAATAAAAAATGTCAAAAAAAAAGGATTTCTATGTTTTCGTTTTATTTCCCTTCCTCAATTTTTTAAAATCACGTCAAAACATTGTTCAGTTGCCTACGCATTTGAATCTTGATCGTCTCAACGTTTTTAATATTTATTTGACTCTTTTAATAAATTTCATGCACTTCGAAATTAATCAGTGTTTAAAAGAGAGGTAGTAACTTTATTTTTCCAAAAATAGTTTTTATTAAAATGACCTAATTTTTCGTTTCAAAGAGGATTTTTTTATTGCTGCGTAATTGCAAGCCTGTTTCAACTCACTTCTACAAAACATAATATTTAGTCTTAAATCGTTTAAGCCATGTCCAAGAATAAAGTCAATCAAAAGATAAAGATTAATTATTAAGCGGCAGTTTGGCTAAATAATATTCTTACACCTCTTCGAGAGCATTCATCGGTTTTAAAAGATACTTTGAGTTTTGTCAAATTAATTTCGACAATACCACAATTGAAACAAAAATTTTTGGTAAGTTTTGATGTTAAAAGTCTCTTCACTGACATATCAGTCAATTTTACAATCAATCTCATCATCGACTACTTATTTTCAGACTCATCTTCTAGGGTTCATGGTATGAACAAACAACAGTTTCGTAAACTTCTTAACTGGCTTGCAACCACACTACTTTTCAATTGAAAGGAAAATCTTACAAACCACTTGATGGTATGGCAATGGGATCTCTTTTGGAACCTGCCATGGCAGACATTTTTATGAATTGGTTTATAGATAAAGCTTTGTCACAAATGAAGCGTTCTTTTAGTGCTCTCCGTTACGTTGATGATTTGTTTTTGTTGTTTGATCATCACAAAGATATAGATGAGTTATTTAAAATTTTTAACTCCACTCATAACAATATTGCCTTTACCAAAGAATTGGAAGGAAATAATACTTTACCTTTTCTGGACACTTTAATCCATCGGACCGATGAGAACATTAATATTTCTGTATATACAAAAGCAACTCACACCGGATTTTATAGTCAATGGAATAGTTATGTGCCAATTCAGTTTAAGCAAAAATTAATCAAAACTTTATTAAATAGATATCACAATATTTGCAACACCTATATAAATAAGCACAAAGAAATCCAAAATATTTTTGAAAGTCTTGTACGTCATCCAAAATCATTTATAAATAAAAATATTGAACGATTTTTAATGAAATTTCAGTCTCAAAATAATTCTACGTCACAATCAAACGCGTTTGATCAACCATCGAAAATTGTTTACATTAAATTAAAAACCTCAAAATAATTCCACGCCACAAGCAAACACATTTAATCAACCATCGAAAATTGTTTATATCAAATTACCTTATGTTCGAGAAATTTCTAATCAACTTTCCAAAAAAATAAATTCCGTTTTTTTGGAAATTCGGCACAAACACACAACTATGTTTAATATAGCGATGTCCAACCTGTGGGCCGCGGGCTGCATTACGGCCCACTTAATGTTTTTATGCGGCCCAGCTAACTCAAACTTTTTAGTTATATTTTCATAGCTGCATCGTGGGTTGCTCAAAACTGAGTTCCGCGAACTTACTTTTTTGACGAAAATCGAGAAAGCAGAGAAAAATTTAAAGTGAAGATCTTTTTCTAGAGATCATTAAGTTTTTGAGACAAAATCACAGTCAGATTCAAAGTGAAGATTCTTTTTCCAGAAATCAATACGTTTTTGAGACAAAAATTGAGAAACCAGAGTCAGATTCAAAGTAAAAACCAGGGATGCAAACTCGGACTCGGAACTCGTCGATTTGGTGCAACATAACTGGACTCGAACTTAACTCGCCAAAAAGTAGCGATTCCGACTTTCTAGATTTCATGCAGGGCTGACAATTAGAAGGTTTTGCAGATTATTGTTATCAATACTTATTAAGAAAAAAAAGGCTAAACCTTGAATGAAAAATGAAAGAAAAGTTAAAATATATAATTTCTTTTATATAGTTCCTCTTCACTATTCTAAATTTTATAAATGTTTCTTACTAATTGTATGTTACGCTTGAGATCGTCACTTTTTTTGTTATACCAATTGTTCGAACAGAGGCGCCGGAAAGCTATTTTGTCAAAGGGGAACATAATTTATAAAACGGCACCTTATTTTTTAAAAAGCATTCTTTTTATAAAAAAAGATTTTACAGAATTTCCATTTTGTATCGCGACCGTTTTCAGTGTATACATCTAGTGATGAGTAAAAATTCATCACTTTCAATCAATGTGCAAAATCGCCATTATCGTCCCAAATTTTAGGCAAAGACTAAAAAAAAGCTCATCACTTTCAATCAGTGTCCAAAATCTTTGTTTTTGTCTCAATTTATAGGTGAAAACTAAGAAAAAGGTCATCACTTTTAATCGAGTCCATGATCGCTATTTTCGTTAAATTTAAGGTGCAGAGTATAACTAAAATAATAACATTCACCTTCAATCAATATGATATTTTGGTAAAGTTTTTATAATTGTAGAAGCAAATCTGACCCAATGTTTCTGTATCTAGGCACAAGTAGGCTATACTCCTTTTTTGAAAAAAGCAGGGGTCAAAAAGGTAGGGATGATTGCCCCCTGCCTCCCCATTTTTGGACTCTCCTGAGGTTCAATATTTATACAAAAAATATTGCCAGTAAGATTTTATTTCAACTTATGTCAGTTTTTGACCGGCTTTTTCTATAAAAGTTAAAGAGATAATTCTTAGTGTTAGGAGGATACGCACTCGGTACTCGGACTCTGATTAGCCTCAACCTTGACAAGCCGCATGTCTGGTCAAGACCTTTCCTTTAAAGATCACTAAGTTTTGAGACAAAACTTGAGAAAATAAAGTCAGATTCAAAGTGAAGACCTTTTTGCGGCTCGCCGACTATAACTAAATTTATAATTTGGCCCATTATAAAAAAGGTTGGACATTCCTGGTTTAACACACACAACTTGTAAATTAACAAAATCTTTTCGTATAAAGACAAACAATCTCATCTGCAGCAATCTAACGTCATCTACATCTATTAACTAAAATGTGATTATAGAGCTTCGTATATCGGGCAAACTAACAGAAATCTGATCACCAGACTCAACAACCACAACAATGATTCACCATTACGGCAAGAAAATGATGTAGCAAAACACCAAGTTGACAATCCAAACCATAAAAACGACTTCTATAATTGCGCAATTTTAAGTTTTTCAAATCATTGGCGAAAATGTTTGATAAAAGAATCTTTATACATTCAAAACTTAATCCATCTATAAATATCGACAAAAAAATCTATTTCACTGTAATTATTTAACACTTAATGCTTCTCTATTTTACTGTGTTGTGTAGTTATTTTATTGTCAATAGTGTTGTGCAGTAAATGTTTAAATTCGGTGTTTTATTTTTCGTTTCAAATTTTTAATCACTTTATTTTGTATACGCGCAAATTGCTGTTGCATCAATTTTATTTCGAAGTTGCGCGCATAACTCTGTTTTATTTAGTAGTAGATATTGGCGATATCAACCCAGCCATCAGGAACACATTCTAGTGTCTCCGGGAGCAGGTGGGGTAATTTCTTGCCCTGTGTATAGCGCCTCCGTCGTTTTCCTGTGACAGAATAACAAATGTAGAGATAAAAAACAACAATAAAAACAAGTAATTTATGGAATACAATTTTTTTGAATGTGGTGTTATCGAAAATAATTCAATAGAACATTGTTGTTTTTTGGTTGCGACAGTAAATAAATGTTGTTGGCAACATATTTTAAATAATCTAGTATAACAATAAAATTTTTTGAAAGATAATTATGCAAAAACATTTTTTTAGTATTATATAACTACTCAGTCAACAAAAACTAATTAGACTTATTCATGTTTTTTATAGCAAGCAATTTTGCATAGATAACGAGGCGTAAAGATTTAAAACTTTAACAAATTATTTTGGATCAAAAATCATGATGACATGATCTAAAAAAACTTTTAATTTCATTTCATGAAAATTTTCAGCTTCAAAAATCATCTATTCTACGCACTGAACCATAATGTTGCATAAAAGATAAAAAATTAGACAGACAAAGTTTTCAAACTTTTGTTTATCGAAATCATGCAAAGTATGATAGCTCAGAATAATTTTCATTGTACGACTGGTAGGATAATTTTTTTGTATAATGTTTCAAAACAAAAATTAAAAAAATATAAAATTTGAATAGCTCAACTTTAAAATGAAAAACAATACTGTAATATGAAAAAACATGAAGTTATAAATTCAAATATCATCTCACATAACCATACTATTCACATACAGCAATTTTGGGTTTGAAATAGAATTACAGAAGTTACTACATATATTGTGTTATGATTGCATGAAATCAAAGTAATTACATGTATAATTTTTCGACAACTCGGTAAGTGGCTAAGAGTGCCGTTTAATAACTCAAAAATTTGTTCAAAACCTACTCTGGCCAATCTTTTATGTCCTTTTATTATTAAACTTTTGACACTTTCTCTGATTGGCGGTTTTAGCAAGCAACTTTAAATTTTTGCCGTATATCTAACTAAAAACTAAAAAAGCAAATAAAAAATTTCAACCGAACAGACGCACTGTGGTGTCTTAAAACGTCGTGGAAATTGCTTGGCGGTTCCTGTAAATATTAGATAGGCCACTAAGAACGTTTTTTTGTTAATTACGATAATTATTAGCTAGAGTACAAAAAAATATATGAGAAAAAAATCTACAAAATCAAATCATTTCAGTGAAATAGCCAACGGCGCTTGAAAGCAAATGCTTTTGAAAGCAAAAAACTGTATTTTGGCTTTTGTTGTTTAGTAATAAAATAGAATTTTAAATATAATCCTGCAAAAGTTTATTTGAGGCAAGAATCTGGATTAGATAGTTAATGCTGTAATTTTAAGTTTTATTTTATTTCTAATTTTGACAAAAAAGCTTTTGAGCATAGCGTATTTTTTAATAACTTTGAACGTCAAAAATATTAAATGTAAATGAAAAGTGCCGGAATTTTTTTTTCTATTTCTAAAGTTGTTTGTTGTGAAAATAACAACTTAGATTGTAGCTCACTAATCGTATATTCCAAGCAACCCGACCAGAAAATCTTTTCTTACACATTTTAAAACTTTGTGGTCTTTGTTAATAAAAGCAACGCAACCAAAGCACTTGACATGGTTGGAGAGTAATTTAAAATCATTATAATTCTTTTTTAGAATAATGCTTTTTAATGAGTTTTTTTTTTATATTTATTTTATTGACCTTTATGTAAACTACATTTTTTCTTTTATTTTGATTTTACTAAAACATATTTTTATAAGAACTCTAATCAACTTTTGAATTTGCTTCCGAAGTTTACTAATAAAAAACAAAAAACAAGTAACAAAAAACCTGCAAAATCAAAACAAATTTTATTATGATTATTACGAAGAACGCAATAAAACTCACCGTTATTTCTCTGTCCTCCCTTTGTTGGCAAGCTGCCAACTGTCGAACAAAGGTGATGACGGTTTTTCCGTTGCACTCTTTTCCTTCAATCAATTCCACGTTCTGTTCTGAGTCCAATGGAGGAAAAGTGTTTCCATCCAGTCCATGTCTATCCTATAAACAAAGATTATGTGTCGTAACGCAGGAGGATTAGGATCAACTGTCTCAGGAATTGCTCACAGTGATAATTGCTCTTCCTCCGCTCACCCATCCTACGTGAATGTCGGCATAAGCCATGGATCCTAATGCAGAAAATCCAACTCCTATCCATCCAGTAGTAGCCACACGTAGCTGCATAAAGTAACTTTTAAAATAGTGACTGCCCAAAAGCCAAAATTAATGTAAATATTTTTTAGTTTTTCTTCTTTTTACCCTGAAATAATTCAGTAAAACTTTTTGTGAGGAACCAACATTCCATACATGAATATTTTACAGATTTGCTACTTAGTACCACCACAGTTTTCAGCGAAAGAATCAAGAAATGGCTTAAAAAAGATTATTCCTTTCAATCAGTGTCCAAATCCCTATTTTCGTCCCAAATTCAAGGTGAAGACGAAAATAAAGTCATCGCTCTCAATCGAATCCACGATCTCTACCTTCGTCCTAAATTTAAATAAAGATAAAAACCAAACTAAAATCCTTTCTTGCCATTCCTCCTTCCGGCGCCCCTGATTCCACGGCGAGTAAATCTGTAAGATTCTGATCAGAATTTGTTATGACCTTTTTGGAAATATAATTTTAGAAGAGTTTTTTTACAGCATTAATTTTCCTTTTGGAAATCTCTTCAAATTAAATAAATTTAATCGAAATTAAAGAAACAAAGCAACTGATTATTGACAAAAAATTTAAATTTGTTTTGTATCTGGCGGTCAGCAATGTTTAAGCTGTGGTCACGGTTGATTAAATTCAGTAATTTTATGTTACTTTCCTCATAGTTTTTAGTTTTATAAAAGTCAAAGCTCCATTTTCATCAGACGTATGTTGTTTGTCTAGTGAAATTCAGTATGTGCCTCGAACGCTCGCTAAAGCTCAATAAACAAACCAAGAAAACCCAACTTATCAATAGAATATCGAAAAGCTATTTGTCTTAATTTTTGCAAATTTTTCAATTAACTCTTGGAAGTTTTGAATCAAGGACCAGAAACTTTTGATATAGCTAAAGACTTCGACACACCTATCTGTGGTGTTTTCTCTGACAGTTTTCGATAAAAATCATAAACCTGCACATTCCCACCTGGATCAAAATATGAGTTGAGTTGAAGTTCCACAGCATCTGGAAGTTTTGCTGCTGATCCAAGAACACCTTCTGTTCAAACTCATCACTGGAGAGCGATTGTGATCTCACAACCGAAACAAACGCAATTAATGAAAACAAACGATATAATGTCCACATCTTAAATTATACTAAGACAGTTTCTGTAATTATTTAACTTGTTTAAATCTACCGGTATGTATGTTTGATACAATTTAATTAAAATAACAAAATATTTTGTTTGTAGTATTTATACGTACTCGAATTGATGTGCTATTTTTTTGGTAAATTCTGAACATCAACAAACTTTAAACAAGATTTAAGATTAATTTTTTGTTTGTTTGTTTTGTTTAGAATAAAGATTGTTTTTGTTTTAAATTTTTCTAATTTTAAAGCAAATTGAGGAAATTTAGGGAGAAACTTTTACAAACATATTTTTCCATATAAATCACAATTTATATTTTAGTATTAAGTGGTTTAAAAAATGTATCACTCATTTAAGCAATGGCGAATTTGATGGTTGGGTAAAAATTGCATTCAACTCAGAATATCCAGCACTAACTGCACAAGGCTGGCACCCTCACGCACTGCTCTAAATAAGTTGCGAGGACGCTGGTTTTCTCGCTTTTTTTGTGACTTCAAGATCTTTTTGCGCTTCAAGTTTAAAACGGCAACATCGTCATAGTCTCCCGCTGCAGGGGAAGCGTTGCTAAGCAATGAAACGCTGCCGTCGACGCAGTTTCTTTTTTGCATCGAGCTCATTCGTAGAGAAAAGCAAGATTGTATTGCAGTGAATTTGTACGCTACATCGAATTTCAGAGTACTCCGAATTCGTTCCGTCATTATTGCTAAATAAAGCCTATCAAATAACAAGTTTTAATCAGTCGGAAATTTTGTAGTGACCAAAATGATGTTTTAATATCAAACTTTTAAATTAGTGCAAGCCAAATGTAACAAAGCAGCGTTTTGATGGTCATTTTAACCTCTTTCCAAAAGTTATTTTCAATTAGTTGACAAACATTTTTGGTTACAAAACTAATTTAAGCAAACAAGCATGTGCAGTTGATTTCTTGGTTGAACAGAGATTTGCTTATTTCGATTAAAAACCAGAAAAAGCTTTTCCAATGGCCATTTTTTAAAAGTAAGGCAACAGAGAATCATTTAGCTTAAAAAACTTCTCTACAAATATAAGCAAATTTAAATGTTTGCAGCATCTATGAATCTTTATCAGCAAATGTAGTGAAATAAAAAGTTTAACCATATTCTAAACCAGGGCTTCCCAAACTTTTTCACTCGCGACCCCTTTTAATCTCCAAAATTTTTCCGCGACCCTTTACGGTTAAATGATAAGCAGTGCGGAATTTGCGTTTGTGATAATTTATTGAAATGCAAAAAGTAGAACAAGCTACCAATACTCAAAGCCTACTAATTTACACGTAGGTAGCTCATTGGAAACAAACCAAAACAAAAAAGCAAGCCAATTTATTCAATGTGATGGGTGCGACTGCTTTCTGCTGCAAAGCAAGTCCAACTGTGGCTCAATATTTGTTAATGCTGATCTCAAAGCGGTTTCAATATTGCTTAGGCTGGAACGGTATTTTGTTTTAATTGCGGTCAACGTTGAAAACGTTGACTCGCATAGATACGTCGAGACAAACGGCAGGAGTGTGCTTACTGCTAAGTCAGATAATAATGGATATTCCGCTCTTACGCTAAGCCAAAAAGTGTGAAGCTTTTTTCCAGAAAATTCAAGCCGAGACTTTGAGTCAGAAGATAGATCAGCAAGCTCTTCTTGAAATTTAAGAGAGAGGTGCTTTGTACTTTGTTTTTGCATTGCAAATGGGTTTTGGATCCAATCTAAATTGGTATTATCCAATTCTGGAAGAAAATACTTCTGAAACTGTTTTAACAGATTTGACAAGTGCTCGATTACAAGAGGTTTACTAACGTTTGATTTCACATCATTGTTAGCCAAAAATTCTTCTGTAAATGAGAACATTTTAAACGAACCATTTTCAACCTTTTGTTTCCAAATGTTTAATTTTTTGATGAACGCTTCATCAATTCTAGATTTTAACGTAAAACTATTGGTGTTTTCTCCTAGGAGGGACAAATTAAGTTCGTTTAGTTTTTCAAGCAAATCTGATAAATAGCATAATTTCAACAGCCAACTCTTATTGCGAAGATGATGGACCAAATCTAAATTTTTTTCCATTGAAAAAATCACAATTTCATTTTTCAACATTAATAACCTTTTCAAAGGTTTGGCTTTTGAAAGCCACCTTACTTCACAATGCAGTAAAAGCCTCTTAAACTCCGATTCCATTTCACGACATAAATTTGCAAAAATACGGGTATTCAGTGCGCGACTCATAATAAAGTTAATAATTTGCACAGCATCTTGCACTAAAGCATTTAAATCAGGAGAAATTTTTTTAGCTACGAAAGCTTCTCGGTGAATCATACAGTGTGTAAAAGTAATAGATGTATCACTTGCAGATCGCACTCTTGCATGAAACACAGCTGTATGTCCTGTCATTGCAGCAGCTCCGTCAGTACACACACCAACACAATCCGTCCAAAATAGTCCCACTTTCGTGAAAAAATTATCAACTATCTGAAAAATATCCATCCCTGTAGTACGTCCATGAAATGGTTGACAAAACAGTAAATCCTCGAGAATGTCGTTATTGTAAATGCATCTAACATATGACAAAAGATATACGTACCTTATTGGTTATGTCCGTCGACTCATCAAGCTGAATAGCAAATTTACGGCTTTCTTTAATTCGTACAATGAGTTGCTCGCGTTGATCTTTGCTGATTTCCGAAATTCGTCTTGCCACAGTATTGTTTGATAATCAAATTTTTTGCATTTCATTCGCCTCTTACTGCCGTAAACAATTGCGCTCATTTTAATTGCTGCTGATAAAATAAGTTCTTCGCCGATGTTTTAAGGTTTCTTACATTTTGCAATCAACAAGGAAGCCTCAAACGATGCTCATATATACTCATTCATTTACAAATTCACTTTCAAATGATTGTCTTTGTCTTTCCAATGTTCGCAGTAAACGATGAAAAAACTCCACAGGCTTATTGCAATGAGAATCATGCTTGGTGTTAAGATGTCGTTTCAATTTGGCAGGCTTAAGACTCTCACTTGCCAACACTTTATTGCAAAGTAAACAAAGTGGGCGATGTTAATCGTTTTCCGATATGAAAGTGAAGCCATATTGCAAAAAACTTTCATTATAAGTTCTCTTTTTGGTATGACTAGCCTCGTTTTTCTCATTAAACTTGCAGTTTTTATGTGCAAGTCAGTGTTATATCTGCCTCAATTCCCGCTTCAACATCAGCAGTAGTATGTTGTTACTGTTATCGTCGAACTTTTCTAACCAGTTATACATTGATTAAAGTAATGTAAAGCAAAATTCAAAATTAACTTCACTTAGTAAGATTAATTCAAAGCTAAATAATAATAATATTAATTGATTAATATTAACTATTAATTTTTTATTATTAATCAATTATTTTTAATTTAGAAAACAGTTTGAAAACGTTTAGTTTTTTCAATAAAAATGCTTGCTACCTAGCCTCTCGTCTGCCGAGTTCTTATAGCGTCATAAACCGAAATGACGAAACAAAAGTTTTGCATTCAGCTGTGCCACGTGAAACGATTGTGGAAACGTTCATCCGCTGTCAGTTAACAAAGTCCAACAATTCAGCACTAAAGCTAGGCTTACTTACGTAAAATCTACCGCTAAGTTCAAAATGATGTTTTGTACAATTGCACCAGTTTTAAACGTATTAAAAGTACAATAGTTCATGCAGTACTTTTTGTGAAATTGGTATACATTCTGCGACCCCTAAAGTTCGTTACGCGACCCCTTGCGGGGTCGCGACCCCCAGTTTGGGAAGCCCTGTTCTAAACTATAGGTCCATGACATTATTACGTAAGTTCTTTACCAAAACTTTTACTGTAGTTTAAATTATTTCGACAAATTTTTCGACACGACACTTTTAGCGGACAAACAACCATGAAATTAAAAGGCGCAAGCTACAAATGCAACTTGAAAAAGCAAAATAAAATTCAAATAACGAAAACAATAACATAAAAATACATTTAAAAGAAATGACAATCTATTTGTGAATAATTGATTGTAAAAGTAGGGAGTGACTGGTTTGACAATAGTCAGGCGCAGGCGCACAGACGCGTGCGTACAAGCGCGTGAGGTGCGTGGACGGGTGGAGGTGTGTAAGACCCTAAACTTAATCTTAACCCTATTCCTAACTCTAACCTAAACCCTAATCGTAACCCTAACCCTAACCCTGACCCTAACACCAACCCTAATTTTAGCCTTAATCCTTACTCTAAACGTAACTCTAACCTAACTCTAACTTAACTCTAACCTTAACCCCAACCCTTAGAAAGACAGTGGACCTGAGTTCAATTCTTACCCAAGACAGCAAAGCAGTCAAATCTAAAAAATACTCTAACTTTAACAAAGACAGTGGTCTTGAGTTCGATTCCCACCTAAGACAAGTGTAAGGCTTTAACTTTAACCCTAAGAAAGTCAATGATCCTGAGTTCAATTTTCACCCAAGGCAGTTGACAGCGAAGCTATCAAATCTAAAAAATACTCTAACCCTAAGAAAAACTGTGGTCCTGAGTTCAATTCTCACCCAAGACAGCTGTAAGTCTTAACTCTAACTCTAACCGTAAGAAATTGAGGGGTCCTGAGTTTAATTCTTGCCCAAGACAGGAAAACTTTCAAACCTAAAGAACACTCTAACTCTAAGAAAGAGAGTGGTCCTGATTTTAATTTCGAACTAAGGAAGGGGTGAGATTTCAACATAACCTTGAAAAAACAAAGGACTTGAGTTCAATTCCTACCCAAGATAATATAGCTGTCAAACCTAAAGAACACTCTAACCCTAAGAAAGACATTGGTCCTGAGTTAATACTTGCCCAAGACAGGTGCAAGATTCAACCCAAACTCTAAGAAAAAAGATGTCTTGAGTTCAATTCTTTCCAAACACAGTTGACATTGAAGCTATCTCTGTCTAACCCAAAGAAAGAAAGACAGGTGTAAGGTTTCAACCCTAACCCTAATAGAAATAAAGGTCCTGAGTTCAATTCGTACCCAAGACAGGTGTAAGATTTCAACCCTACTCTAAAAAAGCAGAGGTCCTGAGTTTGGTCCAAGGCAGCTAACAAAAAGTTGTAACTCCTAACCCAAGCTCTAACCATAATTCTAAGAACGCCAGCGATCGTGAGTTTAATTCCCATTCAAGGCAGAAGCAAGATTTCAAACCTAACTCTAAGAAAAACAGTGGTCGTGAGTCTGATTCCCTTCCAAGACAGGTGCAAGATTTCAAAACATTGCATAAGACTACTTTAAAATATTGCATAAGATTTCAAAGCACGACGTAAGACTATTTCAAAATATTACGTAACGCTATCTATCTTTAATTTTTTTCCTAGACAAACTTGATTTATGTTCAACTCTTGTTAAATTTTCAAAAAATTTTCTTTGTAAATCTTGATTTTAGATATCTGCTTTCAATTTTTTTTTAGAGAAACTTGATTTTTATTATACCTTTCAATTTTTCAAAAGTTTTTCTAAGCAAAATTGATTTTTGTTATGCCTATATTTAATTAAAAAAATTTTTTTGGCAACTTGATTTTTGTCATGTGCTTTTGTTCAATTAAAAAAGCTTTTTCCTAAGAAAGCTTGATTTTAAAATATCTATATTTAATTTTAAAACTCTTTTTTTTATCGGCAACCTCGATTTTTGTTATATCTATGTTCAATTTTTTAAACATTTTTCCTAAGAAAGTTTGATTTTAGACGCCTATATTCAATTTTAAAACTTTTCTAAGCAACCTTGATTTTTGTTATATCTATATTCAAAAATTTTTCTTGGCAACCTTGATTTTTGTTCATAGTCAATTTTAAAGTATTTGTTCAAACGTTTTTTGACAAAATTTTTATTGATAGGAAAGTTGTGTTTAATCTTTAAAACAGGCGTTTCATAATAAAAAAGTTCGACTTTTTCCCATTTTTGGTTATTTAGTAAACCAACCGAATTCGAACATAGTTATTATTTTTATGTTATGTGAATTCGCTTTCTAGTTTTAACATTTCAATTGTTTTAAAATGAGTTTTAACTTCTAACTATTTTTAATCTTTCGATCGTTTTTATAAACTTTTAATAATAGGAAAACTACCTGTAATCGCTGTAAGCATGACATTGTATATACGTAAGTGTGTCAAGATCTCTCTCTTACACAGAAGCTTGCTGTTCATACGGTATCACGTTTCCTGTTAAAAGTGTGACACATTCATGATTGGAGTGTGAAAATCTTGTTACCTTAATTTAATTTCCAGTGTAAAAATAGAGGAAGCAAAAAAATTTATATTGCACCTTGATTTTCATAGTTTTTCAAAATTTACTTTATTACAAGCTTGACCAAAAAATCGATTTCAAAACACCGACTTAATCGATTTTCAAAACACAGACTTAATCGACTGCTTCGACTAATTTACTTTATTACAAGGTTGACCAAAAAATCGATTTCAAAACACCGACTTAATCGATTTTCAAAACACCGACTTAATCGACTGCTTCGACTAATTTATTTTATTTCAAGCTTGACCAAAAAATTGATTTCAAAACACCGACTTAATCGACTGTTTACAAACCGAGTAAAAATGATTCATGTTAAATCAAATTATAAACTTTTGTTTTTTCACCAGCTTAATAAACCTTTAAAAAATCAATTAAAAAAAAAAAAACACGGCTTGACACTAGTTAAACCAAAAATATTTCAGTTTTTCTTTCTCCAAATAAACGTTTTAACCAAAAGCAAGAACTTCTAAATCAAGGACATGCATTGTCTATGTCCAGACTTTGCTAGCGAAGGCGATCATCTTTACTGTATAAGTGCTAATGTATTACTGAAATCAATTAATGATTGGTCCGTAATTGCTTCAGACAAAAGCATTAAAACGTTTAAACGCATATTGAGGGATAAATACCCAAATATGTGATACCATGCCCACAGAACTACCCTTGAGTGAAATACCTGAAACCTGCCATATACAGCGCTAAATAGACATAAATATTTAATATGACATAAAAACTTTCACACATAAAAATTACAGTTATAAGAAATAAAAAAAACTTTTCAATTGCTAATAAACTTAATCGGACAAGCGCGCTTTCTTGATTGATGTCTGGAGGAGGACGGCGTTCTTTTGCTGATCCTTTTCCCAGTTATGCAGACCTTTCAAAAGTACATTTGCCACGTGTCATCTGAGCTTGTCACTAGTGTTCAGGTTATTGTAGTCCTCCATCACTTGCAGAATCATCATGAGTCTCCTGCAGCAGCAGGCCCTGTGTCTGGCTTTGGTGATAAAGGCAAGTCCACATCGCACAAGGTCAAAAGTGGTTTGGTGGGGGATTTTCAGGGAGCCTCGTGAAACTTCGGAGATAAAGGCACTGACTTCTGTTGAGACTAGTTCATCCTCCTCATTGAAGATCAGGTGTTCCTCACACTTTTTCTCCAGCCACCCTGCCACATAGGCTGCACTGCTTTCCTCATGGATAGAGAGTGAAGGCTCAGTGCAGTCCTCAATGAAAGTGGCGTCCTCAGCATCGATGGCACTAGTAACACACGTGTGAGCCATGGTTTCCCCATTTACGTCCAAGGTCTCCAGATAAGAAGCGGCATGTCTAGCCAGGCGTTTTTTGCAGGCAGTCAAGACATCCCCAGAAGTCATAAAAGCATTTGCACCAGTCGATTGCCTGTACACAGAAAATTCACCCTCTATCCTGTCACTCTGCAGCTCACGAGGAAGTACATACTGGAAGCCAGCATGGGTCAGGAGGTGTGCACAAATGGAAGTCAGGCCTTGCATGGTCTGCACAAGTGCTTTCTTAGTGTCATGGGTTACACACTGCTTTCTGCCTTTTCCGTGCCCAGAAGGGGCTTTCTGGAAAATCTGTAGATAATCGGACAAGTTGGTAGTGGTGTGGTCCTGAACATGCCGGTGGGGATCATTTAGCCTCACTTCTTGATGTTTTGATGACACATTCACAACATTCCACCAATTAAGCACAAATTGAATAAAGTCGGCTGTGTCGCCACACTTCTGGAGCCTGAGGGCAGCTTCAACTTTGTCGTTGAAAACTTTCAACACGTGCTGGACATTCTGCAGTTGAAGTTTTGAAGGTCGAACAGCAGCATCTGTCAGGGGAGATGTTTTCAAAAGGTTTGCCTTCTCAGCATCGTATAACTTTCTGAAGTCGTTGAAGGAACCAGTGACTTGGTTGTCGAAAGTCATCTTTTGGCAAGCCTCTGAAACAAAAGGAACAAACAGTAAAATCATCTCATGCTGGCATTTTTTGTTGTGGTGCTGCAGTATTCATTTCATTTTTTTTTCTGTCACTGATTAAACAAAACTTTTTCACGTAAGAACTACATGAAGATATAATTATTTTGTAAGTGCTTTTTCTTAGGCTATTTTAAGTAAAATCACGAGTAATAATTGTTCGCTGTTGGTACTTAAATTTTTTTGCAAATCATATTTTTATAATAGATACGAAGTCTTTGCATAGATAATAATATTTAAATTTCTTATTAAGAGCAATCAAAATTGACAAATCTACTTATTGCGCAAAAAAACTCTCACAAACAGAAATGTCGAAATACAGCAAAACGCAGTCCAATGCATGAATACCAACACAATTAAAAATTAAATAAAAAAATCACGGAATTGTTATTCTTTTTATTCGTCAATTAAGTTCCAGTTATAATCAAAGATTTTCATTTAAAATAAAATAATTTTCTTTCAAGCTTTTTTTCAAAATTTGTATTAAAATGTTACATACAGCAAATCAAAAATAGTGTAGACTCACCTGATATCCAGTTGTTTCTTATGCACTTCAATAGATGCACTGTGTCAAACAGTAGGTACCAACTCCGTGTGTTATCTAAAGGATGAGTAGCAGTGGCAGGGTAATCCGACTCTGATGGACGATCGAACATCTTGCAGTAAAGCTAGTTGATCTTGTGGTTGTCTGTGATGGACCCAAGAACAGTGCCTCCAGCCTGTTCTACAACCATGGCAGCCTGCTTCACCACCTCAAATTGAAAAGAAGCTGTTAATTTATGGACAGGTGTAACAGATACCATGATGCTGGGGCCTCGATGAAGACACTTGGACATGACGCAAAGCATTGAAGTGGCTTTTGCGTTGTGGTCATTCTTGGCCATGCCACTGAGGACTCCTCCGGAGAAGGCTACTGTTGGCCAAATCTTCATCTCGTCAACTAAGAGAACTACATTTTTCTGTTGAGGCTTTTGAAGTTTGGCAAACGTCTTTGATAAAATGTCCTTCACATTCACTGAAGAGACGACAGCTTGCAATTTTCTTCTACTTGGCAAAACTAGATACTCACGGAGTACTTCATAATTGCAGTGTGGAAAAGATCCCACAGCAAAGCAGTAGTCTTTTACAGTAAAATTTTTGTTGACTAGAAGCTTCAAATTATTGATAATAAAATCGATTTTTTTAATAAAATCGATAATAAAATCGATTTAATAAAATTGATAATAAAATCGATAATAGATCACAAAGTCTACCCTATGATGTAACAATAAGCTTTTATCGGCTGTGCAAATTAATAGAAAAAACAGTCGCCTTCGCTAGGATTATCTGAAACTAGCGCCTGCATGTCCTTGATTTAGAAGTTCTTGACCAAAAGCTTTATTAATTGATGTTAAAAATTGATCCATGAATATAATTTTATAAACTTTTTCACATGGAAGTTTTGTGGTCAGGTTCTTAAAATTACTGTGTAAAAACTTTAAGCCTAATTGCACTATTTAAAAATTCTCTCAGGAGCCTCGCATTTTAAAACTTTTAATTTGGAAACACTTGGTTCCTTCTACGTAAAAAAATTTAACTTTTTTTGAAAGATCTATCTTTCTTTCTTTCAAGTGTCTTTCATTTTAAAGTTTTTAATATGAAATCACTAGCTTGCTTAAAAAATCAAAAAAATTTTTCCTGAAAAAAAGGTGTACATTTCTTCCAAGTGTCGCAGAATTTGTTAAACAATGTCAGTTTTCAGAAGAATGTCCTATAAAATGTGTGTTTTATTTTAAATTTTTGCTGTTTTTTCAATACGAACAGCAATTCAATCTCAAAATTTTGGTCACAATAGTTTTCTTGATTTCACAAATGTTGTAATTTTATCAAACATGGGGAGTTTAAAGTACAAACGCTTTATTCAATTGTTGCTCAGAAGCAAATATTTTGACTTTTGCACGGTTCAAATGTTTTAATTTTACTTAGTTTTTTTTGCAAAGTGAAAAGAGACGTAGAAAAGATTTAGAATAACATTGTTTAACTAAATATCATTTTGTTTGTTTTTAAATTATTACACCAAGTAACAAGAGAAACATTTCAAAGGCTATTTTAAAAGTAAACTAACAAAAAGTGACTAGTCAAGTCTTATTAGACTCATCACTTCATTAAAAGATATTAATTTTTGATATAAAGTGCTTTTTTCAGCTAATAACCTAAAGGTTTTCAATCAATTTCGCTATGAAAAAAGGTGTTTAGCAACACAAAATTTCTTAAGATTTTTTCAAGTTGAAACGGTCTTTATTGAAAAATAGCAAATTTGGCGTTAAAAATTCTTTCATTTGCAAATCAACATTTATTTTTAGCAACTTTTTATTCAACATGTGACCTGAATGCGATGTTTTAAATTAATTTTGTGGCAAAAAAAGCAGTTAGTCTTACAAATTTTTTTGTATGAACCAATTAAACGAAAATAAGTCACTCACAAAAATAACCAAGTATTTACCTACTTTAACAACTTTTCTTTTTCATCTACCGTCAGACCAAATCATTTCCTTTAGCGCCCGTGGATTTTTATATAGTAAATTTTTTTCTTGACGTCAGTTTTAAGATATATTGTACCAAATGAATATCTGTTGCTTTAAACGCAAAAAAAAGCCGTAAAACTTTTACTCTTTTCCTCTTTGCGTTATAATCACAGTCCTTCTTCTTTCTGTTATTTTTATTTTGACACTATCTTTGTCATTTTCGAAAAGATAACAACTCTTGTCATTTTTTCTCAATGTCATCATCACCAGCCCATACAACCTAATTAATCTTACAACTATTTTTCTTATTTTTGTTGACATTCACATGTCTTCTTTTTTAGATTTTGCTTAAGAAATTTTTTCTAATAGATAAATTTTCGTAAGGTTCTTGTCAAAAATATTTTTTTCGAAAATGTGATTATTTTTAACGGTAAAGTATGTAAAGTTTTGATCGAATCCTCTTGGTTTGTCAGTCTGATAATGTTTAAATCTAGTTCAATACTTTTGATAAGGGCTCAAAAACTAGAAATAAAACGAAAACTAGTGTTCTGTAGAGTGAGATCTCGCTGCATGTTAATATTTCTTTTACAAGTTGCTTTCTAAAATGTTTAGTTAAGTGAAAAAATTCTTTGAACAAAATTGTTATAAAAAACAAATGGATGGGTAGGGCAACAGTATAAATGTTTAAAAAATGCCTTGTTGTTTCACTTTAAAACCATATTTATTTAAAAATACGTAAAACTAGTTTTGTTTTTAAGCAAAGAAACATTTTTCAATTTAATAATAGTAACCAAGTTGAAAGTTTTGGCAAACGTTTTGTCATGCGAGGTCGCACGTGGGTCACAAAAACAAATAAAATCATTTATATATGGGTAAATGTACTGTCAAATGTTTCCATAGCTTGTGGTAAAACGTACAAAAACTGTTACAAATATAATAAGATAGACCAAAAATGAATTAAAACCCATTATAATTCAATATTGGTTTTAAATAACATAGGAAAAATTAGTAAAAATTTTAAAGTGTTTTACTGAAAACGTGTTGTTCTTTTGCTTAGGGTGTTTTAAAAAGTCAGCTTTATCATTTTCCAAATACGGAACACAAATTTTATTCTACGTGACAATAAGGAATTTGTCCCCATCCGAAGTGCTTTTATTTATACAACTCACGTGCAAGCAGAACACAAGTTTTTGTTTTATTTCTAGTTTTTGAGCCCTTATCAAAAGTATTGAACTAGATTTAAACATTATCAGACTGACAAACCAAGAGGATTCGATCAAAACTTTACATACTTTACCGTTAAAAATAATCACATTTTCGAAAAAAATATTTTTGACAAGAACCTTACGAAAATTTATCTATTAGAAAAAATTTCTTAAGCAAAATCTAAAAAAGAAGACATGTGAATGTCAACAAAAATAAGAAAAATAGTTGTAAGATTAATTAGGTTGTATGGGCTGGTGATGATGACATTGAGAAAAAATGACAAGAGTTGTTATCTTTTCGAAAATGACAAAGATAGTGTCAAAATAAAAATAACAGAAAGAAGAAGGACTGTGATTATAACGCAAAGAGGAAAAGAGTAAAAGTTTTACGGCTTTTTTTTGCGTTTAAAGCAACAGATATTCATTTGGTACAATATATCTTAAAACTGACGTCAAGAAAAAAATTTACTATATAAAAATCCACGGGCGCTAAAGGAAATGACTTGGTCTGACGGTAGATAAAAAAGAAAAGTTGTTAAAGTAGGTAAATACTTGGTTATTTTTGTGAGTGACTTGCTTTCGTTCTCGCATTAAACTTCAAAAAGGGTCAATTTTTTTGTATAAACCAATTTCTTCTCAAACATACAAGTTTTCTGTTTGCATTTTTTAGTTTGCTGAAACTGAAAACAAATGTAAAATGAAAAAGAGTTAATAAACTGGAGATACATCTAACGTGATGATCCAAGAAACATTTTTTAATTCTTGGTAAAATCATATCGAAATGCACAAGATTGCATCCTGTCTTAACTGAAAACAATAAACGGTGCCGGTTTCATATGTGGCCTATCTTTCGAATGTGGCCTACGAAATTCGTTTAATATGTGGAGGTAGACCACATACTAAACCGGCAAAGCTCACGTTTGATATTTTTTTGACTTGAAAAATAGATTTATTTTTGTCCTGATACAAAAAACTTGATGAAATAGACAACGCTGTGGTTGTTTTAAATAAAGCTTTTCATGACGATATGTGTATTTTTTTAAAGTTTTGTCATGAATTTTTGCTTTTAAAAGCAATAAAAACACTATATATTTTATGTTTCTTTTATAAAATTTTTTCCAAATTGTAACTTTTATTTAACATTTTACCATGAAACCAACTTATAAATCTTGATAAAAAAAGTTTTTATAACAAATTGTGATAATCAAGAGAATTTTTAAAAATAGAAATGATAAGGAAACAGACCAGTTAAAAACATAGAAATTGATATGCTCTACAAGTTACGTGCATAATAGGTTAAGAAAACTTAAGTTTTTTTAAATCAAAATAGACAAGTTTTTACTTCAAATTGAAAAATAAAAAATTTCTTGGTCTAACTTTTAAAAAAACAAACGCAGCTATTGAAACGTGAACAAAGTAAAATATAGGTTTGTTTCATCACAATCGAGAAGTTTGCTTGTGAAATTGCAAAATTAAATGATGCTAAAACGTATTGTTTTTGATTTTTTGATTGTAAGGCTAATTTGTAAGGCTAACTGCTTTTTTGCCACAAAATTAATTTAAAACATCGCATTCAGGTCACATGTTGAATAAAAAGTTGCTAAAAGTAAATATTGATTTGCAAATGGAAGAGTTTTTAACGCCAAATTTGCTATTTTTCAATAAAGACCATTTCAACTTGAGAAAATCTTAAGAAATTTTGTGTTGCTAAACACCTTTTTTCATAGCGAAATTGATTGAAAACCTTTAGGTTATTAGCTGAAACAAGCACTTTATATCAAAAATTGATATCTTTTAACCCAATTACAACTGGGGGGGAACGGAAAGTGCCCGGGCTGCTAAAATGCTGTATGCTGCTCAAAAACTACTTCAACGAATTTCTTCCAATTTTATGATTTTTCCTGATTTTTATTCATCTAAAAGTCGGTGCAATTTTTGAAAAAATCGCTTAAGTAATTTTGGATTTATTAATAGTTTTTTGACACCTATTCACTAGGTTTTTAACTATTTCATAAAACGCGAGAAAAAAGCAGCCAAAAGGAGAAAAAGGTAAATTGTAAACTGTTTATCCAAAACAATTGAGACTGAGCGGTTTATGAACTATGTTTACTCAAACACTTTACGAGGCAATAAAACGTTTTCAATCTCACTTTTCAAAGGAAGTTGTTTATGTTGAAAAAGCCGTAAGTGTAGATTTAGATTTCTTTTTGTGTAAAATTTTCTAACAAATTCGGAAAAATCCCGAGTTCTTGATTTGGCTTTATTACAAAAGTTAATCTTACGATTGATCATACGCTTCAATACCTTTGGTATAATGGCTTTTGGAACGGAAAATTACTACCATCGGAACTATTTAAGCAAAGCGCAAAGAAATATCAAATGAAATAAAGCAAGGGTGTAATAGAGATATTGGTTTCTATAAAGTTTTTTGAAATGATCTTGAGAAAAATATCAACCCCAATTATTTTATTGTGTACTCTAAAACCGTAGGAAAGCAAAATATTTTAATCTTATCAACAATGCAACCGTTTTTTTAAATTTCAAAAAATCAAAAGAAAAAACCAGCTTTGTAAAAGTTATGCAATTATACGAAAGGAGGTACAGACATTATAGACCAAAAAATTACTTTCTATTAGTGTAAAACCAAGTCTCGAAAATGGACTACAATTGCATTTTCGTATTTGCTTGACATTTGTCGCATAAATGCAGCAAGTGTATTATCAATAAATAAACACACGGAACCGCACAAGCAGAATTTGTTTGAAGTTGGCTTTAGTCTTGTTCTGAAATTAGTAAAACCTTTTATTCAAAGCAGGTGTAACCCAATGTTTCTCAACCTTTTTGCGACTGCAACACATTTTTGAAATTCTTCAAAAATCGCGGCACCTTTAGACCATTTTTATTAAATTTTGTTTTCAAAATCAGGTGATCACTAAAAAAAAGAAAAAGTTTTCACCCAGAATTGGGCTCAGATTTCTAGCTTTTGTCCCTAAAATCAGTTCTATTCTAAAAATACCATTGTTCTGGCCGCGGCACATAATTATATCTTTTGAAGTTCGCGGCGCACTTCAGCTACAATCCTTGATTACAGCCCCCAAAATTATGTAATTTCTAAAAAAAAGCTCTTCACCTAAATTCACGGTCTCTCTTGTGAATTTCCTTCCCCAAATCAGTTTTTTCTAAATAAAAACGGTCTTCGCTCCGAGTATTATATATTTCACGTGTAAAAAGCGCAATATTCGACGTCCCTAGATAATTTTTTTCCAAAATCTTTCGCAGGATACCTGGAAATTGATTGAAAACCTTTAGGTTACTAGCTGAAAAAAGCACTTTATGTCAAAAATTAATATCTTTTAATGAAGTGATGAGTCTAATAAGACTTGACTAGTCACTTTTGTTAGTTTACTTTTAAAACAGCCTTTGAAATGTTTCTCTTGTTGCTTGGTGTAATAATTTAAAAACAAACGAATCGATATTTAGTTAAACAATGTTATTCTAAATCTTTTCTACGTCTCTTTTCACTTTGGAAAAAACTAAGTAAAATGAAAACATTTGAACCGTGCAAAAGTCAAAATATTTGCTTCTGAGCAACAATTGAACCGAGTTTGTAGTGTTTCCAACTTAAAAGTTTTAAAATGCGAGGCTCCTGAGAGAATTTTCAAATAGTGACAATTACGCTTAAAGTTTTTACACAGTAATTTTAAGAACCTGACTACAAAACCTCCATGTAAAAAAATGTATAAAATTATATTCATGGATCAATTTTTAACATCAATTAATAAAGTTTTTGGTTAAAACGTTTATTTAGAAAAAGAAAATCTGAAGTATTTTTGGTTTAACTAGTGTCAAGTCGTGTTTTTTTTTAAATTGATTTTTTAAAGGTTTATTAAGCTGGTGAAAAAACAAAAAGTTTATAATTTGATTTAACTTGAATCATTTTTACTCGGTTTGTATCAAGAAGTATGATTATCGTTAAGTTAGGGAGATGATGACTGATCTTAAAAAAGTGCTCTACAAAGGATCTTGTCATTCATATAAATTCATTTGTATTTCATTTTTAATTTTTGAGTGATGTACCAGTATTACTTGATAAATAATAAACTGAACTGAACTGTTCTCAGTAACACTGATAGAAAAGTTAGGGAGCTTCATCGCACTCTGTCTAAACCTTAAAATTACCACAAACTTTTAATGCAGGATTCAAAGCTGCGTTACCATTAATCCTGCGGGTTCGCGGTGACAGGGACAACTTCACTAAGTTAAAAAAATTATGGGAAGTTGGAGACAGCAAAACTTTTTGCAGGGCTGTCATGTTCTTGAATCGCTTCAAACACTTTTTTAGATGTATAAGGTTTGATAATTGGTACATACGGGAGCAGAGAAAAACAAATGGCAAGTTTGCTGCTATTTCAAAAATATGGGGAGTATTTCTTAGAAATACTCGACGTGTACTGTATATGTTCCAGATGAATGCATAACTGTGGATAAACAGTTGGTGGGATACAGAGGCCGAATTCCAGGTAAAACATGTATGCCGTCCAAGCCAAGAAAGTACGGGCTGAAAACTTTCTGGGCATGTGAATTAAGCGCTGGATACGCTCGGAACGCAATCGCGTACGGTGGAAAAGAAGGAGATCAGTTTCATAGAAATTTAGGTCAGGATGTTGTGCTTAGATTGCTGGAACCCTAATATGAAACAGGAAGGGATGTTTGCACAGATAACTTTTTTACAAGTTATAATCTTGCAAAACTACTGATTGAAAATAATTTAACTATACTCGGAACAATATGAACTCATCGCAGAAAAATTCCAAGTTGCTTGAGCAACAGAATGGAGTTATATTCATCTAAATTTTTATACAATCATGACAATGGTGTATACTTGATTGCATACCAAGTCAAAAAGAACAAAAAGCCTGTTATACTTTTGAGTCCGACACATACAGCTAGTCTGATTATTGCTGAGGAATCCAAAAAGCCTCTTACAGATTTGGATTACAACCAAAAGAAATGTGAGTTAAACAGGTTTGACAAAAGTTTAGAGAAGTTTTCGTTTCGCAGAAAAACCGTTAGATGGCCAGTTTTATTGTTTTACAAAATGGTTGACACTGCAGCTAACAATTTGTATACTTTGACAAAAAATCTGGGGGATATTCCAAAGCAAAAAAAGAATTTTTGAAAAACTTAACTCTTCAACTTGCAAAGCCTGTTGTTGAGGCTCTCTGGAGATTTTCATATCAAAAGCACACGGTTAGAGATGCAGCTTCCAAGGTAGGCTTTTATTTACCTTTTTAATTTAAAATTTGCTCCCGTCCCACAATCAGCCGTTAAACAAAATGCAGAGTTTACAAGAAACATACAAAAGCATGCAGTAGTAACTGTAAAAAAGGAGTGTGCCACAACATAGAAAAATTGTTGAATCTGGTAAGTGTAGTTTTTGTGCGTGAATATACAATATAAGCTGCTTGTGTGAGAATTTTGTGTCATTTTTAAAAGGTTTTTGTCGACCTAGTTAGCCGTTCAAATATACCTTTTGTTCGGTTTGTGTTCTTCATTTGTATACACCACTTGCGAACATACGCTCGTAAATCTGAATAAAAGCCGCCTAGAATCAGACGAACACAGATTGTCGCAAAACGTAGACAACGTATGCAATTTCTGTAGCTCCAGAAAGGGTTAAAACCAGGTAAAGCTCCGGGCCCTGATTCCATCTTCCCAGAGCTTATAATCCATGCTGGAGCTGCTTTGAAATTCTGGTTACGCAACTTACTTTCTTCCTGCTTGCGCCGACTCAAAATTTCCAAGATCTGGAGAAGAGCACTTGTAGTCGCAATCCCAAAGCTAGTGAAACCTGTGGGGGAGACCCAAAGAGTTATGGACCAATATCCCTGCTCTACGTCTCCTAAAAAATACTCGAGAGGCTTATCTACGCACGTGTTGAG
Source organism: Diplosoma virens (assembly GCA_963680785.1). Taxonomy (NCBI): domain Eukaryota; kingdom Metazoa; phylum Chordata; class Ascidiacea; order Aplousobranchia; family Didemnidae; genus Diplosoma; species Diplosoma virens. The sequence continues at coordinate 3,730,607 of OY796897.1, read as the reverse complement.
CCAATTATTGACTCACTGCTGCCTAAAGAGCAGGCTTGATTTCAATGGGGGAAGTCAACCGGGGATCGAGTCACTCTGCTGACACAGAGCATCGACAATTTTTTCGAGGCTAAGAAGAAGGCCGGTGTCGTATTCATTGATCTAACAGCTGCTTATGGCACTGTCTGGCACCGTGGTCTTACCTGTAAGCTGCTGAGACTTCTTCCAGATAAACACATAATCACAATGCTCATTGAGCTTGTCCGAAACTGAAGTTTCGTCCTTACTACCGGTGACAGCAAGCAAAGCAGGTTACGCCACTTAAGAAACGGCGTTCCTCAGGGATCGGTCTCGGCTCCCCTCCTTTTAAACATCTATGTATACGTACAATTTGCCTTCAATGATTTTCAGAAAGTTTGATTATGTTGATGATTTAGCATTATTACAGTCTTCTGGAAACTGGAAGTACTTGGAGGAGACTTTACGTCAAGACATGACAAACTTTCAGCGTATTTCTAGACTTGGAAGTTGAAACTCAGTCACACTAAAGGAATGACGGCAGCCTTTCACTTAAATAACCGAGAGACCAAACGTGAGCTAAATGTTTATAACAACGATAAAGTTTTACCGTTCTGTCCAAATCCTACTTATCCTGGGGTAAAACTGGACAGGTCGCTCATCTTTCGTCACCATCTAGTGGCATTGTGAAAAAAGCTACTTTCGCGCGTCACACTGCTGAGGCGACATGTAGGCTCAGGATGGGGTGCTGGTGCCAAAATACCGCGCATAGCTGCCTTGTCTCTGGTCAACTCAACAGCGGAGTACTGCGCACCAGTCTGGTGTCGCAGCAATCACACTCAACTCATAGATAGTGACGACAGAATAACGCCTTGTGCATAGTCACTGGATACCTGCATCCCACTCCAACGAACCACTTATCCATACTTTCAGGCATCCATCCAGCTGAGCTTTGCTGACTAGGAGCAACACTCTCCTTGGCTTACCATGGATCTCTGGAACCTGATCATATTTCGTATGGCCTTTTAAGTAGGTCCTCAAATGCTTGCAAAAAGAGACCAATATCAAGGCCAAAACATAGGTCGGGACCCAAAATTGGGTTGCCGACAAATGTAGTTGTGTAAAAATTAAATCATTTTGGTTGTGATTCGATAGTGCAGTGCTTCTCAACCCCTATGTCGCGACCCAAGGATTGACCCAAAAGTGGGTCACTAACCAAAAGTTTTACTTAATAAAGAACACCACTTTTTTGGTACAAAAAATGAGAAATCTGGAACTGATTTTAAGTGAAGAAATTTATTTTTTTTTTGAGAGAACACTATGATTTTAGGACGAAACTTGTTCTTCGTCTTAAAATTCCACACAACTTTTTGTCCTAGCCATAAAGTATTCCAATTGCATGACCAGCTTTGGCATACCAACTGGATGACCAGCCTCAGAGGTCACCGCACTCCACTGCAGAATGGTTAGACCTATGTTAAATGATCTTCTGTTTACTTGACTTTTTATGCTTGCAATAATGTCTATAAAAAAGATTGGGTTGCCAAAGCTTTACTCTCTATTTTCGCTTAACGTTTGGTTTGCCACAAAGAAAGGTTGAGAAGCATTGATCTAGATTAAGGCCCGTTTGTGCCAGCTGCGCAAAATCTATTAAACAACCTTGCCGGACTTGGCATTCGAGCTTCTGAGTGGACGAATTATAGATAAAATGCGGAACACTATGAAAATACATCCAGGCTTCGTGATTTCATACTCAGGACCGGTGCCAGATCTGTTGACTTGGCACTGATCCAGTTTGCCCCAAACAGCTTGGGTTAAGCTCAATTGCTGCGGACTTTCAATTCGTCTATGCAAAAATGGGATCTCGATTCTTCACCAAATTGCGAATTCGGCGCTCCTGAACAAACCGCAGACCACGTTCTAATAGTGTTCCTCATGCATCGGGCACTAAGCGAAGCACGAGGTCTGACAATTTTGGATGACGAAACTCTATGCTGGCTTAACAACATCATTGCCAACATCTTATCGGGGCAGTAGAGCAGCCTGGGGTGGTAAAAGAATAAACCATCGGCTCCAGTCTTGTTTGTGTCTGACCTGGAGTGGATGCCCTTCCAAACGACAATGACGACGAAGAATTTGCACTTCAAATTATAGTGTAAAAGGTGACCTGTCTAAGTACTTGCTGTAAGTTCGCTTGCTTATTTTTGAATCATATAAATGATAAATATGACTAAAGCTTTTAGCAATTTACCGAAAATCGGAGTCGGAGTGGCCAAAAGAAAAAAAAAAGAATTTGACAATAATTCCAGCACATCTAAAAAGAAACGGTTCCGGTTACAGCATATTTGTAAAAACTACTTCGGTTCCGACTCCATTCAAGAACATGTGGCTGCGACTCTGACTCCAAAACCCTTGCTTAAACTAAAGCAAATTACCGAAAAACCTCTGATTTAGCGCCACCCTGTCTCTTCAAGAAGTCGCCATAAGCAATTTCTTTTTGCGGTGAAACTAACCCGAAATCCCTCTTTCAGCATCAGCATTAGCATGGAATAAAAAAAAAAAACCAAGAGAAAATAACTCTGAAGAAGCAATAGTAACCGCAGGGGAATCCGGGTTAGTAAATCGCTTACGGCGATTTTTGAAAACAGGGTGGCGCTCAATTAGAGGTTTTACGGTATTTAAAGTCTCGTGCCTCGTCTTGGTCTCGGTACTCCAAAGTCTCGTCTTGCTCTCAAAGCTCCGTATCTCAAGTGTACCTCTGGTAGCTACGCGAGGATGGTTAATTTTGCTTTTTTTTTTGTAACGAGGTTTTTAATTACCGACTATTCCTTATCTATCTTGTGTACAAATAGTATTTTAGGCTGCTACGAGTTAAAAAGTAGACCTGCTGCAGTTCTTGATGATACTGAACAAGTTTTTTACACCGTTATATCAAATTGGATATCGTGTTATTGAAACAAAGTTATACATTCAATTGAGAGTTAACTGTTCAATTTATTAGAACCTTGCATCATTTTACTTATATTTATAGCTTTCGGCAATGCCTTTGTGTAGCTAAAAACAAGCACTATATCCTTAAGAGAAGCATCGTTTTCACATCTTTTATAATTGAACATAGTATAGTAAAGTATATTTGGAGAGAAATTTTATAATGATATACTTGTTGGACGCGAGTTTACAAAAATGCTTACAGGTACGTACAAATAAGAACCTGAACGGATTAGTTTGCCAATATTTATTGCAAGGTAAGACAAAATTGTAAGTTAAAAAAAGTTGCTTTTTTGTAATCAAGCTGCTAGTCGCTACTAAAATATCACAAGAAAAATGTATTTAGACAAACGAAGCAAAAAGCAGAATGAGGGCCCAGACAGAATATTGTTCCATAAAATATTTTCTCCAAAAATTAATGTGTGAAATCTTTTGTTGCTTTAAACTTCAGCTTGGCAAGTAGCTGCTGGTTTTTGAGTAACAAGCTTTATAAATGGTAAGGGACACTGCTTAGGCAAGGGAAATTCATATGGAGCTCGTTGTTTGATCGGAGCCCGATAAGAATAACTCTGAAACACAATCAAAAAGTTGAAAATATTTTTTGGTAAATATTTTTATTTCTTTTGCAACTTACTGGAACTTCTGGTTGTGGACCAAAGCAGATAGACAATTTGTAACTTCTCTTCCAAGCTTTTTGAAGTCCTTTGACCGACTCAGTATCCCAAGAAAACTACAAATAGCATCATCAATTAATAAGAATAAATTAGTACGTTTATCATTTATTTATAAAACTTTTTTAACAGATTTTCTTACACAGGTATACTTTTTTGTATTAATACTCTAAAAGGTGTATGCCGATCAACTCAATATTTTTAATTTCATTTTTTAAAAATTCAATTATACCTGTAATTATGTATTCTTATCATTATAATTATTACTATATTTAAATATTCTGCAATAGCATTAAAAATATTCCTTACAATGAACAGAAAATAACATGATAAATACAAATAGATTTAAAAGAATTTCACAAAAAAAAACTAAGCAGAAGAAATAAAATTAGAACCTGTATTTTTGGAGCACATGGTTTACTAGCAAACTTTTAGGTGCAAACCTGGATTTTGATCGACATGATTTCGGTTCAACACCTACTCGCGCTACTCTGTTGTGCTTTTGGAAAATAAACTTTACGGTACTTCCCCTGCTTGGCGCCTAGTGTTCTTGGAAAGCAGTTCTAAATTTTAGTCAAGTTTCAATAAAGTTAAAAAACCAAAATAAAACCGGATAGCAATATCTTGGCATCTTCTGAAACAGGTCAGGGTAATTGCTTGCCCTAAGTATAGAGCCTCCGACGCTTTTTTGCGAGTTAGAAAAACAAATATAGAGATGAAATAAAAAAAATGAAACCGTTACGTTAAATCTTTTCAGATCTTTCCTCATACTGTCAAAATGCAACATAGAACAAAAACTTTTATTATTTCCACTCAAAACTAACTAATAAAGGAGAAATCCATATTTTAAATCCCAATCAATAGAAATTAACCACATTTCTTCCATGCATACACTGTACTAGAAGCTACCATAGCAGTTGCACACCAAAGTGCATAATGAAATCTATTGGAGTAATATAGATAAAACAATTAAAAATCTTAGGAGATAATTGGTTTAAACCAATGGTTTTTGACTTTTTTAGACTTATAAACCGCATAAAAATACCGATGGACCATTTTACTATAATGGGATGGTTAACACCCCATGAACGCCACAAGCCGAAACTGTATTACACAAAAGACAGTGAATTTAAAAAATTTATGCAACTTTCTTCGAACCACTAAAAGTTCATGATAAAGAAAGACTGATTTAATTGAGTTCAAATATTTCTCGGACAATTAAAATTCAACTGGACATTTATGGAAATCGAAACACTGAGCGTATGAAATGATTTCAAAATGGTTGGTTCAATAGCCTACGCCACTAAAATGTTCTTTGAGATGCAGTTGCTTGTATTCCTCATTTTTATTTTAGGAAAAACTGAAATGAAGAAAACAGGATTAAAATGAGCTGAGACTTTTACGTGTGAACTCGACTACACGCAATGGGAGGATGTCATTAGTGTTTGTTATGATTAAGTGGAATTGATGTTTTTTCCATCAATACATATTGTTACAGCAAGTTTCGAACCCGCTTTACTTTCGACTTTCGTTTCAGTTAATTTCGCGTCTTTTGTTATCCAACATTTAATGAGAGTCACTGTAAGCTTGATGTGCCTTTCACCACTGCACCTGAAGTGTTTTGTATTCTTATAAATTTAAATTTAATTATTGGATAAGGAGAGTGGATTTGTTAGCTCTGTAAAGGCTTTTTGAATTTATCGATTACTGTTCGAACGCCTATAGACTAGAATACTGTTTGAAATTGTTACTATCTGTGTATTGTTTTCTTGTGTTTATGTGAAGTTTTTGCGTAGAGTCCAAATTAGTTGAAATAGTCAATCGTTTCACAGAAATCTATAATTTCATAGCTCAATCATATAATTATTATACTTCAAGTTATACAATTTCTCTCTTCATTTGTTCCTTGTATCGTTTGTTTAATTTGTTTCAATTATTAATACATTCATTTTTAATTTAATGATGCATTGTTTAACTAATTGCTTACGAGATCAGAATACCAGTAACACATGTATTTTTTACGAATTTATGTTGTACTTACCTAACTTGCATAATATTTTTGCAAGCTAAAAATGGCTTACGTTTACAAAGTTAGAATTATTTTTGAATGATTATTAGCAAGGTAAGTAATTATTTTGATCTCACTAACCAAATGCAGTGTCAGAGGTTACTCGAAACTGTTTCCAAAACGGCTCGGATAAATATTATCTTAAACTGAATTTTTAATGGGATAGAAATAACTTCTTCGAGCGGGTAGTGAACCACCAACCAAGAGAATACTTTTTTAAATAACTGTTGAGTTGAAAAGGATGCTCGACCGTTTCGACTTACCGAGCTCATGAGGTCACCAATGGACTGGTTGAATTTGTCTCGAGGCGAGGTCACTCTCCAGTCGTCAATGTCTTTAAACCACCTGAGTTTATTTCTGCCAGTATCCCTAAAATAACAAAAAGTTGAGGACAAGTTTAGTTTCTGCAATGATTAAATGCAAAGTATAAGAAAATTCAACTTTTTTGCACTTGATTAAGCCGATATGAGCCACACTCGTTTACGTGGTAGAACAGTATTCGATACGATGTTTGAGATAACACGAGACAAGCTCCTTATTGAACAATACTGGTGGCTCCTTCTCAAAAGCTTCAAATTGTTTCAATTTTAAGAATGCGTCACATAAAAATTTAGCAACTGGAATTTTCATTAGCCTTCTTTTTTATTCTTTGGATTGTTACAGAAAACCAATGGATTTCAAATGTTTTATCAATAAGCTTTTACATGTATTTCTGCCAGCTCAGATGATGCTTGGAAATTTCAACAAATTTTGTTTAACGCGTTGCATCTTATAAAATGGTTGCGGATTATACTAATCTTCAGTGGAGTTGTTCACGATAATGAAGCCAATACAAACTGATCAATACTCGAGTAAGATATATGCAGGTCAAGTTTCAGCTATTTTGCCCAAAGTTTTTCTTGTGCAAGAATGATGGATTAATCAATTTGCTACTTCACAATAAGATCAAAACCATTTATTTATTTATTTATTTTATTTCTCTTATCTCTATATTTATCCTCCTGACTCGCAGGAAAGTGACGGAGGCGCTAATACATAGGGTAGGCAATTTCCCGACCTGCTTCCGGAGATGCCAGGATATTGCTGTCCGCTTGTAATTTAATAGAGATACATGTATGACTGTAATTTAAACTGCTTGCCAGGACCACGAAGCAGGAGAAAGTGCCGTAAAGTGTCTTTCCCAAGGACACAACAGAATGGCGCGAGTGGGTTTCGAACCGAGTGCGTGTTGGTCACGAGCCCGGCGCTTTAACCACTCGACAACGCTGCCGATAACAATCAACCATCAACATGTTAAACAAATCCTTAAAAATTATCATAAACAATCAATAAATCGAATATAATTACTCATTGCCTGTATGCTAAAGCTTGTTGTTTTGCTTTCTATTTAAATTTAATTTTTTGATAGGCAGGTGGAGAAACATTTAAAAGTATTAGGTTCGATAGAAACTCCTATCGTAAAACCTAAAAAATCTAAATAGTCGATCTACACCTCAAAGAAGAGCAGATTGCAACTTTTTGATTCTATTTGAACAAGGTTATATTTGTATAAGTTTGTTGTATTTGAATAATTTTGTAATATATTTTGTTGATAATGCCTGCTTCAAAAGAAATTACCAACATGATTAAAGAGATGGAACAGAACCTCAAACAACATTTAAAAACCTCTATTGATTAGGCTATGGAAAAAGTTTACCATAAGCTTGATAGACAAGAAAAAACAATGGATGAGATAATAAAAAGTCAAAAATTTCTTAGTTCTGAATTTGAAAATTTAAAAATCACAGTTGAGGAAATAAAACAGCAGGATTTCTTAAATAAAATAAATCACTTAAATGAGAAAATTATACATTTGGAAAAGCAAATTTCAGAACAAGATACTCTTAGAGATGAAGTAGATCAATATAATCGAAGAGAAAATTTGGAATTCCATGGAATACCAGAGCAAATTAATGAAAACACCAACTTCATAATTAAAGAAATGGCTAAAAAAATAAATGTTCAAATAAAAGACTCTGACATCTCAACCTCTCATCGACTGCCAGCATCCAAAAATAAACATCCACCAATAATAGTCGCTTTACTAACAGAGACATTAAAAATAAAATTTACTATAAAAGAAGAAATTTAATTGGAGTTCATGACTTTGGAATCACTGGGATGACGAAATTGTTTATCAATGAAAACCTAACACCAAAATGAAAAAAGCTTTTCTCACTGGCCTATAAAAAAAGAATCGAATTAAAATACCAATATATTTGGTCCAATAATGGTGAAATATACTTGAGAAAAAACAGTACAAGTGATCACATCAAAATTTCATCACTTGAAGATATACACAATTTGCCATAATCAAGTTGAATTCCATCAAAAAAAAAAAAAGAAAAAGATGAAATGGATGAATTAGAAAAAATCTGTGTAATTTGTCAAAAAGTTTGTAAAATTAGTCATAAATGTATTTGCTGTGCTGCTTGTAATAAATTGATTCATTTAAAATGCTCTACGCTAACTATTAAACAATATGAAAATTATTCTCATTCTAATGATTGCTATTACTGTAAATTATGTGTAGATTCAATTTTACCTTTTCAATCTTTACAAAATATGGAAGTAATTGATTTAATGTTAACAAAACCAAACAATCAGATACCATTTGACCTTATTTCTGAAAATAATTATAGATGTGCAAAAATATTTGATGATGCTGACAATACTAAATATTATAATGTGGGAGAAATGGAAAAGATATTTGCTGAAAGCACAAAAACTGACCTAAAAATTTTTCATTTTAACTTAAGAAGCCTAAGAAAAAATAAAGAAAAAATGGAAAAATTTTTTTATGAAATAAATTTTCTTCCTGATATTATAGCAATTTCAGAATCAAATATTAAAAATACATGTATTGATAATGTTTCTCTTAATGATTATAATATTATACATAACGACTCCTCCACAATTGCTGGTGGTGTGGCTATGTATCTAAAAAAGGATGTCAATGTTTGTGTAAAAGAAAACATCAATTTTAATATAACTGGTTGTGAAAATTTATGGGTGGAAGTTGAAAAAAAAACTGGAAAAAAAATTATTGTTGGGGTAATATATAGACACCCAAATTACAATTTTCAAGAATTCCAAAAATGTCTTACCACTACATTATTAAATTTTGAAAATGCAAAATGTGAATATATTATTTGTGGTGATATTAATATAAATTTACTATCAAGCAGTTCTAATAAAAGAGTTGCTACTTATATAGAAACATTACTGTCTAATGGATGTAATTCTTTAATTAATAACCCAACTAGATTTTCTTTTAATAGTAAACCCTCGTTATTGGATCATATTTATACAAACAACATTTCAAATAGTAAGGAGTGTGGTATTTGTTTGTATGATATATCTGATCATTTGCCTGTGTTTGTTGTGATAAAAAATTGTAAAAGTATTATTTCAAATGACATTGCTGCATATACTAGATGCATGAGAAATTTTAACCCGGAGCTATTTCTGGATGATCTAAACAGCAAACTTCACCAAATTGAAGAAAATATATTAATAGACAATGATATTGAAAATAACTTCCAAAATTTCATTTCTTTCTTTTTAAATTACTGAATCAACATGCACCAGTAAAGCAACTATCTAGAAGAGAAAAAAACTCTCAAAGAAACCTTGGATTACAAAAGTCATATATACTTCCATTAAAACAAAAAATAGATTATTTAGGGCCTGTTACAAACATGGAGATATTAGTAAAGTTTCATTGTACAAATCTTTTTGTAATAAGCTGACACATTTGAAACAAATTTCAAAACAACAATATTATAATAATCTATTTAATGAATGCAATAATGATAAATTAGAAACATGGAAAATAATTAATATTTTAATATCCAAAACAAATAAATCATCTCATAATGGTATTCCTGAAAAAATTTTGATTGATGGAAAACTTTATAAAACAAATACTGCAGAATTTGTTGATGAAATAAATGACCATTTTACAAACATAGGTAAAAGAATGGCTACTAAAATACCACATGTGGATACTTCATACACCCACACAATCAACACAACTTTATTAACAAGTTTTGTAATGACTGACATCGAAGAAACAGAAGTGATGGATAGCATAAGCTGTCTAAAAACTAGAGCTGCTCCTGGATTGCATGGCATTAGTACTAAGTTTCTCAAAATATCAAAATCACTGATTACCCCTATACTTGTAAAATTATTTAATAAATGTATTGAGAAAGAAATTTTTCCAGATACACTTAAGCAAATGCAAATAATATCAATCCCAAAAATTAACTCTCCTACTTCCTTTTCAGATTTCAGGTCTATTTCACTACTATCTACTCTTTCCAAAATATTTGAAAAAATTATATATAAACAAATGATGAGCTATTTAACAAAATACAATATCTTAAGTCCATGCCGATTTGGTTTTTTAACTAATCATTCAACTGAACTTGCTGTTACCTCTATATATAAACAACTACTTAAAAACCTAAATGATAATAAGCATACATGTTTAATTTTTTTAGACTTAAGTAAAGCATTTGATACAGTTGATCTTGCACCATTGCACCGCCCCCATAGCAGTGTTTCATAAGCAAATAACCTCGGTCCTATTCTTTGTTTTTTTTTTCTTTTTTTTTTTCTTTCTATTTTTTTAAACAATTTTATAATGAGGTGAAGCAACCTTGCTTCTATATTAAACAACAAGTCACACCTTTCATCGCTAATTAGCAAGACACAACGTCAACTCGTTTTGTTGCTTCTTCCTTTTTCTAACCCGTCTTTAACAACACACAAACTTTTCAACATTTTGTTATTTTGTTCATGTGGCGGTGCAGAAATAAAAGAAAACTGAACTGAACTGAACTGAACTGAACTGATCACAATATATTGATTGGGAAACTCTATAGATATGGATTTCGTGGAAAAATGGGTAAAATGTTACAATCATATTTAACAAACAGAATGCAATGCACAAAAATTGGAACAGTAATTTCAGGATTTAAAACTATTCAATGTGGAGTTCCACAGGGGTCTTGTTTAGGTCCATTGATGTTCTTAATATATATTAATGATTTGCCGAATGTAACAAAATGCCACACAACATTATTTGCTGATGATACAAATCTTCTCCTTTCAAATGAAAACATAACTACCCTGCAAACTGAAATAAATAAGGAATTAAAAAAAATTAACAACTGGATGAAGTGTAATAAATTATCTGTAAATTACTCCAAAACTTCGTACATGCTAATATCCAATAAATGCATAAAACCTCAATCTTTCAAAATTAGTCTCAATAATGTTGATATTAAACGTGTTGAATATGTGAAATACCTTGGAGTTTTACTTGACAATAAACTAAATTGGAAGGTTCATGTATCTAGTTTATGCAGCAAGCTGTCAAAAGTATGTGGTATGTTTTATAAATTGCGGCACTACGTTCAACTAAATACATTAAGAATTGTGTATTTTTCATTAGTACAATCACATCTTTAATATTCTTTAATTAACTGGGGGAGAGCTAATAACGTTACTCTTCATCCTTTAGAAATAATGCAAAACAAAATTATAAGAGCTAGTTTATTTTGTCACAAAAGAACATTAATTGGAAATTTATATGTCAACTTTCATGTTTTAAAACTATTAGACTTAATTAAATTAGAACATGTTAAATTTATGTACCGGTTTGAAAATAACCTTTTGCCTGTTTCTTTTAAAAAATATTTCACTAATCTTGATTGTATACATGCATATGATACTCGTAGCAAGCAAAAAAGCAAATATTTTCTTCCAAGATATCAAACAAATTATGGGAAAAAGTCATTTCAATATTTTGGCATTAAATTATGGTCAGAAATTCCTCAGGAAATTAAATGTTTATCTTACATATCTTTTAAAAAAATATATAAAAACTATCTGTTTGATTTGTATGAATTACCTAATGCATGACTGTTTATTTATTTATTTTTCTCTTTTCTCTTTAATTTTTATAGTATACATTTATTTATTAATTTTTTTTTCTCAACTACCATCTTAGTGTCAGATGCAGGTATTCTTTTTTGTTTTGTTTCATGTTTTTTTTTTATTTATTTCTTGTTTATTGACAAACTGAACAACATTTCAACTTATGCACTGGGTTGTGGCTGACCCGATGACAGTTTTTTAGTCTTTCGCTGCAACCCTATTGTAGAATTGTTGGAAATTATTGATTATTATTATATTTTTGAAATGTAGTGTTGTATGGATATATTTCCGCTTTGTCTACAATGAATAAACAAAGATTGATTGTTTGATTTGATCAAGTTGAATAGCAGTCAGTTCATGTGGAAACCATTGACCATATTTTAAGATCTTTCCAAGTAGGTTTAATGATGTTATTATGGTTCTATGACATGTACTAAACCGGCATGCTTGTTCTCGAACTGTTTGTTTGGTTTTTAGCACATTCTTTAAAACTTTTAGATTAACCGAAGAGGGTCTTCCTGATTGAGGGAGTCAACGAGGAAACAATTATCCTATTCCAATTGTTTAAACCATTGTTGACAGGTGAAAATACTCGTGGCCTCATTTTTATAGGCAAAATGAATGTTTTTTGGTGCTTTCGATGGTTTTGAGCCCTTTTTTTATATTCATGCAAGATACAATGTCTAATGTGTGTTTGATCAATTCCAATTTCAAAGGTTTAAATCTATATCAAAATTTAAAAAACTGTAAATTAATCTAAAACCGTAAACTAAAACATTATAATAATAGCAGTAACATTTGCTTAACTAAATTCAAAAATAATTGATAATAAAATTCCAGTTTAAAAACTGCGACAGGACTTTTTATCCAACATAATACTTGCTTTTTATGAGTAAAAAAAAAAAATAAAGCAAATGAAAATACCGCGGCTAAAAATTCTACTTAGTTTTACTTCAATTTACAAATAGCTTCATTTTTTGGAAACACATGTAAAGCAAAACATTATTTTTTAAAGTTTTCTTTCTGATAGTCAACTAAGCTTACATATGTATTATGTCTATGTCATACTTACAAAATTTCTGAAACATTTAGAATTTTTTTTAAATAATCGTTTATGGGAGTCAACGGACTGGACATGCAGTACTGCAGTGGAATCCTGGGGTAATATGTGATATAGTTGACGCACATTTCTTTCCATGTATCCAATCCTCCCTGAATTCAAATTTTGATGTTTCAATGTTTGAGCTTTTATCGGTTTTGAAGTTATATAAAAATGTGAACTCTGCCAATGCTTTAATGATTATGACCAAAATCACTTTTGGCCTGTAATATATTCAACCGATCGTGAAAATGGACATACAGGAGTAATTTGTGACCTCTTATCACCAAGGAAAATGACACATTACTGTTCAGAAATACAAAGACTTATTTGATTTCGACTAATATCACACATTGATACTTCGTTGTTCACAACCGCATTGCGCTAATTTTTAACAGCCTGAACAATTACTGGTGAAAATTGACTTGGTAAAGCGAAAACAATAATCAAGCTAGCTAATTTGGAAAAAAAATTATCTGGACATAAAACATTAAAAAATTGAAGACACAATTTGGTGGCCCTGGTAAAGTGCAATCAATAATCAAACTAGTTTGGAAAAAGAAAAAGTTATCTTGTAACAAAACATTAGAAGAAAATTAAAGGCATAGCTAGGCGCATATAGCCCAAATGAAGAATACAAAAATACTATTGAAAAACAAATTTCTCCGCCAGACAGCTGTTTCGACTATTGAAGTCTCGTCAGTGACGATTTGACTTTCCAAAATGCCAAAAAAATAAAAGAAAAACAACAGATTGAAGTGAGTGTTTGATTTTACAGAATGTCAAAGACTTTAAAAAGGAAAAATTAGAGTACTGAGAGAATGTCTTTGTAAACTTGTTTGAAAATGGAAACTTAGTTGTTAAAAATTAGCGCAATTTGATCGTTAACAGCAAACTAACGATGTGATATCAGTCAAAATCGAATGAGTCTTTGTACTTTTGAGCAGTTATGTGTCATTTGCCTCGATGATAAGAGATCAAATTACCCATGTGTGTAAACTTTCATGATGAGTTGAATATATTACAGGCTAAAGGTGATCTTGGTTATATTCAATTAAGTATTGAGAGTTAGGGTTAATTTCCTAATAGGGTTTATGTCCCGGAATTCCGACAAACTTCCCGGAAAATTCCAGTTTATTGCATTTAAGTTGAAAGTAAGAATTTAAAGCAGAAATGCTTAATACATCAGTCGATCGCGACCTACGTATTAAGCAAAGGCTTGGGATTACAGAAGACCTTTTTTTGGGACAAAATGAAAAAGTTGGATACTACTTGTAGGTAAAGACCTTTTTTTTAGTAGCCCAATCACCTGCCATTTGGAAAAAAAATGAAGAAATTGGAAACTAATTGTAAGTTAAGATCTTTTTTTCTAGTCTTCAGTAAATTTTTAGACAAAATCATGCAATATTCATCCGCCTGCATTTCGCAATCCCGGAATCACGCGATTTCTCGAAAAGTTAAATTTTTTTGCGGATAATCAATAAAGTCCGACGAAAATCAATAAAATCAATGAAAGCAAGAAAGACAAAAAAAGTCCGGGAAATCATAAACCCTATCTCTTTCTATAGTAATTTTTTGCTTGCTATAAAATTAACGATCTTTTAAATTTACATGAAGTGACACTTTGAAACTGTATAAATGGCGATGAAGGTGTTAAGCGTGATAATCTGTCAATAATTTAATTTTGTGGCTTTTTTAGTCATTTCTTAACAGTTTACTTCTTTTTGATGTTTTCCAATTATTTCTTAATAGGTTATTTTTTCGATGTTTTCCAGGAGGTCCGCATTTTATCATTTCTTTAGTTTGAAATATTTCATTCCAAAAACTCTTTCAATAACATCGAATTTTTTAGCACAATTTTGTTGATAATTCTTATGTATGTTACCAAGGCTACGTGATTCAGCTGCTTCACTGGTGTCTAAATTTTTCTATTAATTTTGATTTTGACTGTTAGAATTTCAATTTTTCAAAAAAGTTTACAAAGGAATTCTCTTAGTGCTTTTATCTTCTCTTTGTAATTTTTTAAACATTCTTTTTAATTTTTTCCTTCTATTTTTTGAATTCTTTTGTTTATTTTTGGCTTTTGACTTTGATCGTTCGAATTCCAATCTTCCAAAAGAGTTTACAAAGAAATTCTCTCAGTACTCTAATCTTCTCTTTTTAAAGTCTTTGACATTCTGTAAAATCAAACACTCACTTCAATCTGTTGTTTTTCTTTTATTTTTTTGGCATTTTGGAAAGTCAAATCGTCACTGACGAGACTTCAATAGTCGAAACAGCTGTCTGGCGGAGAAATTTGTTTTTCAATAGTATTTTTGTATTCTTCATTTGGGCTATATGCGCCTAGCTATGCCTTTAATTTTCTTCTAATGTTTTGTTACAAGATAACTTTTTCTTTTTCCAAACTAGTTTGATTATTGATTGCACTTTACCAGGGCCACCAAATTGTGTCTTCAATTTTTTTAATGTTTTATGTACAGATAATTTTTTTTCCAAATTAGCTAGCTTGATTATTATTTTCGCTTTACCAAGTCAATTTTCACCAGTAATTGTTCAGGCTGTTAAAAATTAGCGCAATGCGGTCGTAAACAACGAAGTATCAATGTGTGATATTAGTCGAAATCAAATAAGTCTTTGTACTTTTGAACAGTAATGTGTCATTTTCCTTGATGACAAAAAATCACAAATTACTCCTGTATGTCCATTTTCACGATCGGTTGAATATATTACAGGCCAAAAGTGATTTTGGTCATAATCATTAAAGCATTGGCAGAGTTAGATTCCTTACTAATCTTTTGCTATAAAAATGTTTTACAAAATATGCGTTTGGCTTGACTTTTTCTACAGTTTTTCCTGAAATATTTATTAAAAACAAAGTTTTAGTGATACTGCAGCATGAGACTTCTTTCCAGAATAATCCCAGATGATCACAAAAAAGCATTTTTTTATACTGAACAGCTTTATTTTGTTTTGTTTATATTTGCATATTTCTTGGAATAGAATTTGTAGCTCGACATTTAAACATTTGGATGCGGCGTCATTGGCGCCTTTATCTTTAGTAAAACAGGTGCACCAAAATATTTAAAGAAAAATATTTTTTAAAAAGTTTTATTTCGATTGTTTGATTGATTTTCGATCCAATCAAGCTTTTTACTGCAGATGGTGTTAATACTAGGGTTTATTGATCAAAGGTTTGGGATTGCAGGTGAAGTTCTTTTTTGTAGTCCTCACCTGCCATTTGGAACAAAAATGGAGAAAGTCGAAACTATTGTAACTAAAGACCTTTTTTTCAAGTCTTCAGTAAATTTTTCAGATAAAATTTTGCCATATTTTCCCATCTCCGTGCGACATTTTGAAATCCCGAAATCCTGGGATTTCCGGTAGGTTGAAGTTTTCCGGAAAATACAGGAATAATATAAAGTCCGAAAAATTATAAACTCTAGTTAACATTATGTTAGTAATTTCTATTTCTGTGAGGTTTTGTTGACTTACAATGATTTCTTTTGTCACAATGTATAGTCCTTTATACTGAGGCAAGTTTGAGATATATCCATAAAGGCTTTTTTTATTGAAGTAAAATAATGAACTTTGGATTTGCTGCTTGAAACAGGAGTAAACAGTTTCAAGTTTTTATTACTTGGTCCCGTAATTAATGTTTTAAATGCTCTAGCAGCTGATTGTTACTGATTGACCGTTTTGATATTCTAGTTATTACAACATTTCTTGCTGCTTTTTATCGCTATTACTGAAAAGCCGAAAAACACATTTATTTTCTCAAAGCCTGATCCGTAAGTAAATCTGTTCTGCTGTTTTACATGACAGACAGAAACCAAAACTTCTAAAATGGAAGAGTATCTACCGAATTCGTGTTTAGTGAGAGCCTACTAATTGGCAAACGTCTTTTTCAACATAGAGCAATGCCCGGGAAAAATTACCTTTTAAGGCCACATTTTCAACAGGTTCCAAAGGCCCATCATTCTTCAGATAACCATCGAACATTTCACTGCAAGTAAGATGAGCTTTCTACACTATCTTGCTCTAAATTTTGAGGCACTTGCCATTCTACTACAGAGTCCCACCGCACTAGTGCCAAAAAGTTTTCAACTAGCTAGGTCTTTTTTGAGAGGAAACATAGCCTTGCCACATTTGTCCTTGAGCGACTAAAGCACACGTTTTTGGACCAATCTCTAGAAACATCGGAAATTGAGTGTTTGTGCGTGGGTATTGATTGCTATAAAATAAAACAACTTTAAGCCTCCACCAAGGCGATTGCAATTCCTATATACTCCCTCAACCTTGTCTTAATGCGGGCAATTTGAATTGCCGCCATGTTGACTGACGTTAAGGTGACAACAGTGCAGAAGGTAAATGCTTGGCAAGCTGGAAAAGTAGTAGAACCTTTTCCCTCAACATAATGCCAAGAATGCCAAGAATGCCAAGAGCTTTTATTCTGACCGCAGGAACACTGGCACTAATCCAGATTTTGCTTTTGCTAGTGTAGATCTTTGCGAGTAAGCGAATATAAAGATATTCGCTTACTATATTGATACAGACACATCCTAGAAACGTTTCCCTGATCGGAACATAGCTTATTATACCACCAAGGTTTGCTTTTCCAGTGCCAAACATTTTTGTTAAGCGATGGAACTTTTTCAAGACCAGATGAAATCATCTTACTCTGACGAAAAAAATCCAAAAAATATTTCTTGCCGCTTGATTCTCCTGCTGCAAACGCGGCTTACCAGGAATTCAGCAATGTCATTAATAAAACCATCAAAAAGAATAACACAAAGGCCCCTGAAACAAATTTATTCCGTATTGAGATCCATGTCGGCAGCATGGTCGAGTGGTTAAGAGTGTCGTGATTGATGGCGAACGTGATCGACAGAGACACGGCTCAAAACCTACTCTGCCATTCTGTTGTGTTTTTAGGAAAAACACTATATGGCACTTTCCCCTGTTTAATGATCTTGGCAAGCAGTTCTAAATTTCAGTCATATCTCTATAAAACTAAAAAACCAAATAAAAAATTTCAACCGGACAGCAATATCTTGAAATCTCCACAAACAGGCCGGTGTAAATTGCTTGCCCTATGTACATGTATAGCGCCTTTGTTGCTTTTCTGCAAGCCAGGAGGATAAATAGAGAAATAAAAAAAAAGCGCGAATCTCTTTATTTCTGCAGTAGTCTGGCAGTCTTGAACGTCTGAGGGACTTGAAAGTCTGGCAGATGCAGCTTTACTGACTATACTCGACAAAAAATGGAGGAATTGATTGCATGAAGCAGCTCAGAGCATCAATGTTTCACCCTCTAGTCGAAAAACATGGAATATATTGAACAATCTCACAGATAAGTTATTGCACTCCCTTTGCCACTGTCTCGTTTCAGCTAATCCTATTCATTTTCAGCCAGTCAGAAACAGAAAATACGAGGCTGTTGACTGCAAGTCATCGTGATTTGTTTCTCAAAATAATTCTGACCTTAGAAAGCCGAAACGCCACACCAAATCGATATTCTCCACCACTTAAAACTGTAAATCTTTTAGTGAAGTGCATTACACTGCTGAGGCAACTTGTAAACTCATGATTGGTTGTTCCTGCCTACAGCACTGCGCACAGCTGCCGTATCTCTAGTCTACTCAATAGCTGAGTATTTCGCACCAGTCTGGTGTCGCAGCGCTAACACTTGCCTCATAGACAGTGTCCTAAATCAGTGGTTCTCAACTTATCTAGTTTGCGGACCTGTAAAATTTCAAAACAAATTTTGCGGGCTGGTGGATCTACAACATCAACTAAAAATGTCATAAGCACAAAGTTTAATTAAGAGAATGTAATCACGACAAAAGTATGCAATTCAAAACACAGAAGTAAGAAAAATTCAATTTAATGAGACGTTTCCTGCCGTATTTTTAATAACAAACGTGTCAAACGCAATTCTAATGAAGTTTCTGGAAGGCAAAGTAGAGCGTTAATTTCCACACGATTTCTCTGTTTGGTCTTGATGAGAGATAAAGATGAAAAGCTTTTCTCACATAGGTAGGTTGTAGAAAAAATCAACAGTAATTTAATGGCTTTATCACTTAGCTCAGATAATCATTTAGATTTTCGCTCAGTAGTCTTCCGAAATACGCAAGAGGTTTGCCAACAAGGTTGCTATGCTGTGATTGAAAATGTCCAGTAAGCTTTGAGGGTTTCATTGCGTCATTTGAAAGAATTTTGGCGCAGATTAAGCACATGAGAAGCGGCACTTTTTCGCTGCTAGGAGCAATAGTGAAACCAAGCTTTAAATGCTTCTCATCATACTGCCTAAAAAAGTCTCCTTTTCGCTTTTTGCTTGTTTCTGCGTGATCTATATCAACATCACATGATCGTTTCAAGTCATTTAATAAACTTAAAGTAATAGATTCTTCCTCTTTCCTGTTAAAACTACTGTGTAACTAAATTTTCACTGTTGGGTTTCTTTTGAAAGAACTGGATAATACTTTGCTGTTTACTTGGCTCCATGTTACAATCAAATTTCGCTAAATTATACTGTCTAATTTTGCTAAATTTTGTTTAAAAGTCTTCTTAGCTTTCCTATACAACTACTGTTAAATAAGTTGTACTTTTTAAAACATTTTCGCACCAGAATTCCATTACACTTTTCACTACTGCCTTACGTCACAATGCTGCAAATTACAGAACGTGCTAAGTTCTCAATCAGTTTTTAATTGAATGTTGTCTTTCTTAATGGATCAACCTTAATGGAGTGCAGCATCAGCGATCTTGCATTTGGCAAATGAGATATAAAATTCGAATATATTTGGAAGACCGGCAGGAAAGTTGACGCACCCGGCTGTTGAGAAACACTGTCCTAAATGACACTTTGCAAAGGTTTACTGGATGCCTGTGTCTCATTCCATTCGACCACTTACTCAAATTTTTTGGCATCCAGCGAGCTGAGCTTTTCCGACTAGGAGAGACACTCTCTTTGGCTAACCGTGGCGCTCTGGATCCTGACCATAACTTCATGTTCTTTTAAGTGGGTTCCCAGACGCTTGACAAGACAGAATAAAATTTAGACGCTTCTTTATGCCAGCTTCCGAGTAATAATTAAATAACCTCCCCGATTTAGAGATCGGTGAAACCTAGTGGACAAATTATAGACAAAACATGAAGTACTGATAGAAAACATCTAGGCTCCATACCTTTGTACTCATGACCAATACCAGCCCTGAGGGAATGAACTTGCCCCAAAAAGCTCGGGTTAAGATCCAATCGCCTTGGGATCGTGTTGGGCAATTTTATTCGTCCACGCACTAATGGGGTCTCGCTCTTTCACCGAATTGCGAGTGAGGCCCCACTGAACAAACAGCAGACCAGGTTCTAATAGCGTGCCCCTTACGTTGAAAACCGAGGTCCGACGGTTTTGGATGACAAAACCTGTTGCTGGCTCAACACTATCACTGCCAGCATATGATTAGAGCAGCTTGGGGTAGTAAAAGGATAAAATCTCGGTCTGGCCTTTCCGCGCGACGATGATGATAACACGTTTCACTTGATTCCTTCAGATTAATTCTTCAGGTCACGTTAATTTGAACCAATTCTTCTGCAATTAGCGTTATAACGCTATGCCACTGATTACCATTGATCAAAAAACGAGAAGTTTGTTAAGTTATCAAACAAATTGTAAAAATAGCGATTTTAATATTTTTTTTGAAATGCTTAGCACGATAGATGTGCATCTTTCTTTGCAAATGAATTTAATTAAACGTGATCAACTTAATAAATTTTTTAAAATTTTTTGCAGGTATCCTCAATCACTGTTTTCATTACAATTAATCTGCCCCTACTAGTTTTTACTTTCAATAGGTGTCACTGCATAAAATTACCTGTAGAAGTAATAGCTCATACCTCAATGCTGAGAAAATTAGACCTTTTTAGCGCAGCAGCATTTAGTTCAATTTTAATTTAATCCAGCTCATCATCAACATTTTATTAATTCTCTTAACTCGCCAGAAAGAGTCGGAGGCGTTATACGTAGCGAAGCCGTCCAGGAAATATCCTAACCTTTTTGGGGTGGCACCAAGGCATTGCTGAACGGTTGAAAGTTTATTTAGAGATGTGACTAAGATTTAGAGCTGCTTGCTACGTCCGTCAAGAAAAGGCAAGTACTATAAGTACAGTGTCTTTCTCAAGGACAAAAATGTCGCAAGTACGGTCTGAACCAAAACGCTATGATTAGATTCGCCATCAGCAATCTTGACTACTTGGCAACGCTGACGGTTCCGATAACAAACGAAATTTTTAAGCATATGTAAATTAAAAAGCAAAGTTCTATTGTTGTTTTCAGCTTATTACTTACAACGATCGGGCGGGATTTCCCCATGCTAGAATAGGAGCAAATAGTCATCAGTTCATCTCCTTTGCGGATCTTTACCATGGGTTTAATTAATCGGATTTGTTGATAATCGAAGTCGAAAAAATCGTCTTTCATAATCGGAGGGAATTCAGAATCTTCTCTAATTATGAAATCTTTTATAAAAAATTTTTATAATTTCTTGATGACTTTATGAAGTGCACAAAATATAATTTTAACATTATCAAAAAAGGAAGTTAAAACATTGTTGCAAAACCAAAAATAGATAAAATCAAACCTAAAAGCTGTCTAGAAAATTTTAACTGATGATATGAAGATTAACCTTAAATTGAGTTCGTGAAATAGTGTCGAAAAACCGAAATGTGCATATGAAAAAAATTTAAATTGATTTTTAATGAAAAAAGAAAAAAACATTACAGCATATTACGTGAGCTTTTACCACACACGAAAGGATTTTTAAAATTAGTATGTATCAAACTACATTTTTCTGCAAAGCACGAATTCAAGCTGGCTCCTAAACAAGATAAATTTTGAGATAAAGCAACCTTGAATTTTAACTTTAGTTGATTTAGTCAAACTGAAAAAAATACTCAAGTCACCGGAAATGACGTAGTTCCATTTTTCTTGCGGCCAAATGTGCATGAGAAAAAACTTGAAACACGTTAATGTGGTCCACACCAGCTTTTTTCATAGCCTGTTAAAAGAATAGACTGATTATTCTATTCTTTTATAGTTTTCGTATAGTGTTTGGTAGAGATCGTGAGAATTTGAAAGACTTCGGAAGAGGCAACTAGGCGAAAATTAACGTATCGATGGAGTTATTAGGTGATTATTATTATTGATTGTGACGGATTGTATTGTTTAAAACTAGTGCGTTCCCTGTTTTTAATAGTATTTCTGATTTCTATTTTAGTTATTTTTTAATTTTTCTGAGTGACCTAACTCTCAATTTGGTAAACTGTTGCTAATACTGTTGGCGATAAAAGCAATCGCGCTTTTGTAATTCATTTACTTCTAATCAGTCTTTAAACAAAATAGGGTGTGAAAAAGCGATTCATAAATTGTTTAATAATATTTTTGATTCCTAAATTTGAAATTGAAACAAAAAAGGAGAGCGGGCTATTACTGCTCTGATAATGGTTAAATTTTTTTAATTGTTTAAAGTTTATTGTTGTTATCTAAAGTGACACTAGTAAAGGAAGCAGAAGCAGGCAAGGGGTGATCCGTAATTGTAATCAATTACATTCATGCTTTTTATGTAATTATAATTGTAATCGATTACATTAAGAAAACTTAGATCAAATCGATTACATTAAGCTAACATTCAAGCGCGGGAACCCCATTGCTGACTGTTACGTCACATGTTGTCGCCTTTCAGATATATGATTTTAAAGCTTATATTTATAAACGTAACAAATATTTTAAATACTAATAAGGATATTAATTAAAGAAAAGATTATTCTAACAATACGTTTCAGAATTTTTGTTGTAGCATTCAAAAAAATTTTGAGTCGTATTCAGACAATTGTTAGAAAACGATTGTTTGATTTAGTAATGATTCGAGCAAACAATTGTTCGAAAATTATTCGAAAACAAAGTTTTACGAGCAATAGGGTTAGGGTTAGGCTTAGAGTTATAATTAAAGTTAAAGTTAGGGTTAATTATTCATTACAAAAAGTAAAATGAGTGTTTATGAAATAAATAATTTTATACAACCGCATACAACGCTATTTGTGGAACAATTGTCAATTTGAACAACTGTTTTCAAACAATTGCCCGTAAACCATTTTAAATAATCGTAATCGTAATTGCAGAACGGTTAAGTAATTGTAATCGATTTTTTTAGAATTTTAAGTAATCGTAATCTTATTGCAGAATGGTAAGTAATCATAACCGTAATCAATTAAATTTGTTATATAATTATTCATCCCATAAAGGAAGTGTAAGTTTATCCTACCTTTAGGTTAGTTGAAATAGAATTGATGTGGTTCAAATTTGGGGAAATAGTTCTACTCTAAATCTTTGTAGAAGTTTTGTTTAATTTTTGCTGAGGTCATTTGGTGCTTGCATGACACAACTTAAAGATTTTAAATTTTGACTGCAAACTCTTGTTGTATAACATTAATTGTCAACTTGACATCAACGTTCATGTTTACTGCGAATAATTTCGTCTGGGTAAATTGAAGCTATTGATTACGAAAAGATTGACAAAAGTAAACATCAATCACAAGGCTATATTGTAAGAGGTTCTTTACTTCTTTTTGTATGACCAGATGAAATCACTTCTATTAATTACTGTTATAGAGTTAGGTTGCTGCTTTCAGTTTTTAGAGGAATCAACATTGTAAATAAGCAATCCCACTCATTTTAAATTCTTTTGTAAAGTGTTTTCCCTAAAAGCACAACAAAATCTTTCAAGTAAGCTAAACATCAAACTCATTCCTTCTACTAGCAATTTCAAGTGTTGGCACATTTACCTATTTTTCCTGTTTTTCAAGGGTAAAAAACAACTAGCACTATTTGGGACCCATATTGCTTTTCTATTTTTTTACATACGCAATATCTACAGTATATCTGTTCTGTTCATCATGTCCGTTACGCTTTTACTTTTTCCTGTCATTGTGCTCACATTTAAAGTTGCTCACCTCAGTTATAGGGTTTTTATTTTCTCCTTCTTATTCACTCTTTAAAACTTTTCTTCTAAACATCGAAATGGGTGGACACCCTTCCGTTTTGGCAGGGTATCCACCCATCTCGATTTTTCTCTTCCGTTTCGGCAGGTTTGGTTTTGGTCTGTCATGTTTAACACCAAGAACAGACTTACTTACGGCCTAGGCTGCGAGAAAGCACCTGCCGTCTGCTCTGATTTTTTTTGTGCCCAAGAACGGTGCCAGGCCTGTTGGAATGGGTTTGTCCCGAGCAGCTTGGGTTAAGCTTAACCGCTTAAGAACTGGTGTTGGGCGATTCCATTTGTTAATGCACAATTGGGGTCTCGATCCTTCATCCAATTGCATGTGTGGCACCACTGAACAAACCGCAGACCACGTTCTAAAAGCGTGCCCCATACATCGGGCACCAAACGAAACACGAAGTCTGACAATTTTGGATGACGAAACTCGATGCTGACTTAACACTATCACTGCCAGCATCTGATTCAGGCAAGTACAGCAGCCTGGGGTACTAAAAGGATGAACCCTCGGCCCCAATCCTGTTTGTGTCTGAACTGGAGAGGATGCCTTTTCAAACGACGACGAGGACAACGACATTTCCTCTTTTTCTTTTTTTTGATATTCGTTAGCTCGTTGGGATCCTGTTTATCAACAGCTCTGATGGCAGTCTTTGCTAACCTCGTCTCGAATGATTCATTATATTTTGCGTCGGATAATCTTCCAAAATCACTTTTAAAATAGCTTTTAACAACAAATGCTTCATTTAAAGCTCTTTTGTTAATTAAGTAATTTATCTAGTTACAATCTTTCCCAAATTGAAAAGTTTGTTTTAGCCTATGGTCTAGAGTTTTGCCTTCCGCCAACTAATATTAAACGTGAAGAAGTATTTGCTGAATTTGAAATTTTATTTGCTCAATTATTACATCATAAACCAAAAAGTATTGATGAACTAAGTCTTCTTAAAGCTAAACTTAATGAATTAGCACACAGTTTTTGTGGTTCTCCTATCGATGTGACTAAATTCCCCTTTGATTCTGACTGTCTTCAAGCGATTAAGTCTCTACGTTCTAATAAACACATTTTAATTACTAAGCCTGACAAAGGCTCTGGAGTCGTCATTCTTAATAGATCAGAATATGACAAAAAAATGGTAGCCATTCTTTCTGACGTAACTAAATTTGAATGCCTTGGGCCTGCAAATGAATTTGATAATACTGCTCAAAATGAAACCAAACTTCAACGTCGTTTACTTCAATTAGTTAAAAGTGATGATCTCCCGAAAACCGTTTATGAAGTTATTAGACCCACCGGCTCACAACGACCAAGAATGTACGGCCTTCCAAAAATTCACAAACAAGATGTGCCTTGCCGTCCTATTCTTTCGATGATTGGATCTGCCCAACATGAACTCGCTAAATTTCTCGCCGCCTTATTACAACCCGTATTAGAACTCTACTCAACTAATTGTATTAATGATTCCTTTTCTTTCGCTGAAATGATACAACAACTCAAAGTAAATTCTAATGATTCAATTCTTTGTTCATTTGATATTTGTAGCTTATTTACTAACGTACCTTTAGCAGAAACCATTGAAATTTGTACTAAAACACTTTACGACGGTCACCTCCCTGCTCCAGTTATTCCTAAACATGTTTTTATTGAACTGATGAAAACTGCAACCACTTCTGTTGAATTTAGTTTTAACAACATTATGTACAGGCAAATTGATGGAGTTGCTATGGGTAGTCCCCTTGGTCCCGCTCTAGCAAATATATTCGTTGGCTATTATGAATCAAAACTTTTCAATGAAATTTCAAAACCTACCGTATACTGTCGGTACGTTGATAACACTTTTTCCCTTTTTCACAAAGAAACTGAATTCCAAAAATTTTTAAATTGTCTTAACTCGCTTCACCCCTCCTTAAAATTTACCAATGAAATTAAAACCAATAATTCTCTGCCTTTTTTGGATGTACTTGTTACGAAATCTCACAATAAATTCATCACTTCAGTCTATCGAAAGCCCACTTTCACAGGTCAATATATTCACTGGAATTTCTTTGGACCAAAACAACGTAAAACAAATCTCATTGATACTTTAACACATCGAGCCTTAAAAATCTGCTCTAAATCCACATTAAAACATGAACTAGATAATATTCGCTCTATTCTTGTACAAAATGGTTATCCAGAATTCCTTATTGATTCGAGAATTTCTAAAAAACTTTTACGTTTCCAACAAAATACTAAAGAAGGCCCCAAAAAATGTCCTGTCTATGTAAAACTACCTTGGATTGGCGAAAATTCCCTGAAATTTGAAAGAAAAATAAAATTATTTATTAATAATTGTTTTGGAGCGGTCCAACCACGAGTGGTCTTTTCCACCAGACGAATTTTACCTGCTATACATAAAGACGTTCTTCCCACTTTTCAACAAAGTAACGTCGTATACGAATACGTGTGCCACTGTGATAGTCGGTACGTGGGTCGAACGTCTCAACGTTTGCAGGACAGAATCCGCCAGCATGTGCCGAAGTCTATTCGGAATAGAACCAGTAAAGAACGTAAACAACCAGAACGTCCAGGTAAACTAGCTAATTCAATACCGCACTGTGACTCAGCGATTGGAAACCATTTGTTACATAACCAAAAATGTGCATCTCACTATAAGGACAATCAATTTTTTATTCTCTCTAAAGCACGATCCGATTTCCACTTATCAGTCTTAGAATCAATTTTCATCACTCTTCGAAAACCTAATTTGTGTAGACAGAAAGAGTTTGTTTACAAACATAAATTGTTTGCATAATTGTAAAAATTTTCTTTTTTAGTTCCAAATTTTAACACAAAGCTTGCATAATTTTGTTCCTTTTTTTGCCAAAAAAAAATTTCTTACGCTGACGAAACGTGATTTTATTTATTAATACTTTTCAATTATTATGATAACTATTATTAACCTTAATTTTTAGCCAATCAGAATCAGCTTTATAACTTTTGAAATACTACATTCAGTTCTGCAATTCATTCTAGCGAAACCTCCTAAAGAGAGCTAGACGAAAACGTTCGAGTTTTCAAAACAGCCTTTTTTAAGGCTACTTAATTAACAAAAGAGCTTTAAATGAAGCATTTGTTGTTAAAAGCTATTTTAAAATTTTGTACCAACAAAAAAACTTTTTAAAAATCACTTTTGAAATTTTTTCTTAACATGAGCCAGGCATCAAAAACAGAATTTTTTTGATTTTATAATGGCTCGTTACATAATAAAGATTTTACTAAAAACGTATTGAAGCTTGCATTATAACTTATAACGAGCTTTGGTAGATTAATATAAAAGTTAAAAATAAAATGTAATACTCAAAATTAGGAGTAATTTTATAACGAGAATAATAAAAAGGTTTACTTTAATTTTTGACACGGTGCCTAGCAACAGTTTCAAGTCTTTACTTTGTCCACTCACCCCTCCCAGACATGACGAAGAGCAACCGCCATAAATTTCAAAATTTGAAATGTTTGGGGGAACAACTATGCTAACTGCTGACGGCGGTAATCCAATAGCCATTGCTGCCGCGTGGTGCTCCCTCAGATTCGAGGTGTAAGTAAATCTTATTCCTGAGTTGTCCTGGATTTCTAATAGTACGTTTAAATACAAGAAAAAATGAAGGCGCTATAATAAGATTGTTAGAACAAAAATATTAAAAATTAAATTTTGACCCAACGCACTCAAATTAACTTGGCAAAAGAAAAAAATAGCCGTTGCAAAAATATTTTTTTAAATAAACTTTGGTTGACCAACGTTGATCAACAACGTATAAAACCAGCAAAGTAAAAGATCTAAAATTATAAAATAGAGGTGGCGAATAAATTACCGTCAATGGTAAGATATTACTCATTGATTTTTTACATATTTATTTTCAGCAATTAAAAAAAAAGCTTATTGATATTAAGGTTGTAAATTTTTATCGCGTATTTTTAAAAATTCTTAGAAAATTATAAGTCAACTACAACAATTCAATTTTCTAATCAATCAAAGCTTGTATCGCTTAAGCCTAAGGAATTGACTCCTGAATCTGCTTGCTATCGCTGATACAACGCGATGGAGACGATATTGTTCGTGTTTCATATCAGTATCGAATCGATCTGGTTGAAGCTTCTTCGTGCAGTAACTATGGTTACAAATCTCGGGATACATCTTGACTTTTTACGCCTAACCATCATAGAACAGAAGAAAAAATGAAAGGTATCCATTTCTCCCAAATTCAGTTATCCCAGGTTTCAGCCAGGGCCAGCTAATCGAAAAAAGTTCTTTTTCAAGAAAAGGTAATAGAAGAAAAAACTGCTCTTCATTATCAAACCACATTATCAACAAGCACATTATCAACCATTGTGCAGATGAACATGAAAGACCTCAACGCCAGCAAGATTAACATTTTTTGTCAAGTTACTCTACACTTTAAGAAATTTCTTGTCATTTTACAGGAACCCCACTAAACTAGTGTAGAGAAGTTTGTATTTCCCAGCTTTAAACTACCTAACCTTTCCGAATTATAGGCCTTGTCACGTTTGTTTAAAAGCAACCAGACACACTTATCTGAATTAATCTCCACCAGCATCTAAAATTAAATTGCTTCTGTATGGGCTTTATAGTTACACAATAATCAACTTAGACAAACCTCGAACAACACAAATACGCGCCTCAGAGCAATCTCTGTCCCGCTTCAGTTGATGCAATTTCATCTCAGCTAGTCAGAAACCAGAGCGAAGTAAAGATCCAAAAAGTCATCAGCCAATATCTTTGCTCTGTGTCCCATAGGAGATCTTTAAGTAGCTTAACTACGCCCCGATAAAATGGAACCAATTATCGATCCATTATTCCCTAGGGAGCAGGCTGGGTTTTGATGCAAATTTCAATGTAGATCAAGTTGTTTTATTAACTCCGACCATTGAGGTCGATCGGGGAAATTCAACCGTGGAGCAAGTCGTTTTTTAAACAAAACATCAAAAAGTTTTCCAAGGTAAAGAAGGCCATTACTGCGCTTTAGATTTCAGAGCTGCATGCAACACTGACTGGCATCATAACTCACCCAAAGACTGCCGAGACTTTGACCAAATAAACACATAGTTCAAATGATCATGGAAAATATCTAAAACAAATGTTTTATCCTTATTAAGCCTGCTGCTGCTGCCAGCACCAAGAAGAATAGGCTCCACTGTCTGGAAAATAACGTTTTACAATTATCAATTTTGGCTTCCTTTCTTTTTGACATCTATACTTACGATCTTCCTTTACGAAATCCAAAAAGTTTGCTTGTGGTGATAATTTGGCATTTCTGCATTTTGATAGCGACTGGAATGCTTTGCGGGAGAGATTAAGTCAAGAAATGACTACACTTTGAGTGTTTCTCCGGACATTGAAGAAAGCTCGGTCCCGTTAACATAATAACGGAAACGTTTCACGTGAACAACTGGGAGACCAAAAGTGACCAGAAAGTTTTAGAAAATAATAAAATTTTGGCATTGATTCCAGTCTCGCTTTTAACGCGGTAAAGCTTGAGAGTTTGCTTACATTCTGTCACCGCCTTGTAACATTGGGCAAAAAAAGCTTTTTCGCGCGTCATAGCTAACTGCTGAGAAAATTTAGATTCTGAGAAGAAGATGTGGTCGCCAAAAAGCTTTCTACAGCCGCCATATTTCCAGTGTACTCTATACTTAAAACTGTGCAGTCTGGTCTGGCAGTGCATATACCCGCCTTATAAACAATGTTTTTCATTTTTCATTTTATCTCTTTATTTTATTTCTCATCTTGCATGACGCTTTACGTATTGTCACTAGATGTCTGCGTCCCTCTCCAACGGACCGCTTACCAATTTGTTTGGGCATATCACATTGTACTAATGTTCCTTATACATTGGGCACCACCAGGGCGAGGTCTGACGGCGTTAAATGAACAAACGCAATCTTGGCTGAAAAACATCGTTACCAACATCTGATTTCGGCAATGCAGCCACCTTTGTTGTGAGTTTTAAATTGGGAAAATACCTGGCAGTTTAATTTTTGTTTGGTTTGGTTTGTTTTTAGTTTACATTGATATTTTATTTCGATTGTTAATTAATTTAGCTTTTAAAATGAAATTTTCAACTCATCAAAAGAAAGTTGTTTTTAGTTTTAAAAATGTGTTTTAATTTGTGTGTTTTTTTACTTGAACAGATGTGCTTTCAAAACCTGAAAAGGTTAAATTCTAGTTAATTGGTATTTATGATGCTTCACACAAGTAATGGTAAAAAATAAACTCTTGGCCACTGTCCTGCCTGTATACAATCATGAGCAGATTTCCTTTCGAACAACGTTGATGAAACCTGAACATCGAAATATGAATTTCAGAAATGATAAAGAATTGAAGTCGGACTGCTAGTTTCCACTCTTAACCCAGCAGGTATATATAAATTCATCTACCAACAAGTTGATTTGCTGGTCTTATCATAATCTGGTGCAGTTCTTTTCAACCTTTTTAACATATTGGCAGAAAAAACTTGAAACGCAATTGCTGCTGTCCAACGTGTCTAGTCTTTACTTTTATCCAATGTCCGATTTCACAATTTTTTTTCAAATTAAAGGTGAAGATCAAAAAAAGTTTTTAATTTGATTCCGTATCCAATTTCACCTTATCGTTCTTTTACACGACAAGAAACAGCTCCATAGATTTTAAAAGTATCCCAAAAAGTAGTAAGGTTACATGTCCCAAATTTTGTTTGCAAGAGCATCAAAAAAGTAGCCCGATTTGCTACTTTTTGCCCGATCTGGCAACTCTGGTTGAGAATCCTCGATGTAAGCAAAAATTACTTTTACTGCAGCAAATAAATAATTTCAACACTTGCGCCTAAAAAACAGACTGTGACCCACACTGAGCTAATACAGTTAGGATAGGGATGGTATAACTAAACCGGATTGCAGATATTTTTTTCGTATCCGGTGTACGACTGTAGTGCTTCCAGTATTCTCCCGTTATTAAGCACCACAGACTCAAATGTCCGAATTTAATCACTTTATTTAGCTTCAAGTAAAATACAATCGTATTTGCATTTTTAAAATTATTAGAAAGAGTTGTTGCAGGTGTAAATTAAATTTTGTTTTGAAAATTTAATAAGCAATCCAGTTAGTAATAGGTAGGTAGGTAGGCAACTGGTGCCTCACTTCCATTGAATAAAACTCTGCAGCCCAAATGTTTTTTTCCTAAATTATGTGGCAAATTAAACAAGCTTTTTCAGACTTTAATGCTAAAATGTTTAATAAATACTTTTTCTGGGTTTAAATTGTGATTTAAACTTTACAGGTAGCTTTTTCAACACTTTTGTATTGTAGTCTATAATTAAAGATTTTATAAAACTAAGTTAAAGAAAGTAACACAACAATGATATTGGAATTTTAATGTTTTTTTTACTTAGTTGCAGTCATTCATAAGCCACAAGACATTTTACAAAAAGAAAGACTTTTGTTTAAAAACATGTTTTCAACTTAAAAAAAAAACAAATAAAGGGTGTGTGGGGTGGCAAAATTTATTTTCAAGTTCTATGCCTTCCCACACATGCTTTATGAGTGACTGGTGCAAATATCGTTTTCTTGAAGTTCTAAGACCCATATGGCTTTCTGTCCATTTGAACCTGTGAAGCTATATATTTTGTTTCAATATTGTGTAAGTTATGGTGAGAGTTAATAAAAATAGGGTTGAAAAGTTTGCTGTGAATTAAAAGTCAACCTTCATTATATGCATGTTTTCAAACAATTGTTTAGACAAGCTATCATTATATTTGCATGCTATTGTAAAACACAAATTTTGTGGTTTTGCTATTTTTGTTGTGACATTTTCTGGCATTGGTAGATGTTTGGTCATTCAAAAAATACTTTATATCATAAGGACTGCTTTATATTCACACATCTTTTGAGGGAGTAGAAGGACGCATTGCCCCAATGCTTCAAATTAAAAAACATATGTTTTTATTAATTACTTTTTTGATTGCATTACTGTTTCTGTAACAGAGTTTGCTTGCTTGTCTTACAAAACATTTTTTAGAGCAAGTGTTGTTAAGATTAAAAATCTTTTTTTCCAGTTATGTTGTTATTTATATAATACAAAACACATTTATTTATTAAACGCTACACTTTATTAGTTAAAACCACAACAGTCTGTTTTATGTTAGGAGGTCATTTATTCAGGTGGTCACTTATTCAAATAGATGAAACAGACTGTTGTGATTTTAACTAGTAAAGTGTAGTGTTTAATAAATATTTGCTCTAATCGTGTGTTATTGAGAACTGTACCAGCAAGGTGAAACATTACTGGATAATACAAAATACATGTATAAATATATGTTTGAATGAATAAAAATAAATTGTAATTAATGGTTGACATCAATTGATTTGTATCAGACATGGGGTTTTGCTGTTGTGCTCCTGAATGCAAAACAGAGTACAGATCACAAAAAACTTCGAATAAAATATCTGTTTTCTGTTTCCCAAAAGATCCATTGTTAAAACAGAAGTGGATCAGTGCTATACCTTGAAAAAGCTAGGCCGTAAATGATTCTACTAGAATATGTGCTCTTCACTTTGAAAAAAATGATTTTATAACAGATTCTATAGATGGAAACTCACGGCGTCACAACAAACACAATTCAAAAGCTCTGAAACAAGCTCATTTATAACCAAATGCAGTGACACATATTTTTCCACATCTACCTAAGTATTTGTCAACAAATACTTCTGCTCCTCGTACTACAGCTTGCTCATCTGCTTCTTTTAGACTTGCCAAAGAAAATACTTCAATTTTAGAAAACTGTAAGCAAATGTTTCAAGAAGAAAACATTTCTGACTTGTCATCATTAAAAGAAAAGCTACTTCATGAAACTTTACCAAGTTCATAAGTATTGTACAGGAAACGCAAATTATACTTCTTTATGTTGTAAATATTTCAGCAGATGATTTTAGCTTACCTCAGCTATCAGCTTCAGTTAAAGTGTCTGCAAATTTGGATCTTAACCGTTTTGTTGATTCTAAAAAAGTACTATTACAGTTTATCAACACTGAATTACTTTAAACAAATTGACAAATATATCGCAATTATTAAATATTTTTGCTTTATGCAAAGCATTGTGTGCAAATTCTTATGAATCAGATAACAGCTCTGCTTATCTTTCTTTAGCTCTGAGTTTTTTGGAAGAATACATAGCATTGGAGTCACATAACACATCAAGTGAATCTTACTTGGCTTTAGTAAAATTCATTGTTGAGCAGCTATTTTTAGTGAATATACCCAAACATGGAAGACGGTATCCTTCTAGTTTAATTACCACTGCTTTTTTGTAGCAGCTAACCAGTTCATCATTGTACAAAAATTTGAGAAGTTTACTGGTTTTACCTTCAATTTCTTCTCTTCGAAAACTTTCTATGGGTACAACAGTACATGGTGGCACACTAGACACCAATTATTTGAGGAGTCGAGTAACAAAGCTGCCTGAACAAGATTATATTGTTGTGCTGATGTTAGACGAAGTGTACACAGCATAAGGTGTGGAGTATACCAAAAGTTCTTTTATTGGGTGTAACAGAAGGAGCTTCTGCAAAAACAGTTCTAACATTTATGCTTCAGTCTGTTAAGGGGAAATATAAAGATGTTTTCTGTTTGATTCCAATCCATAAACTGAGCACTGTGCTGCTTCGGAAGTGGTTTGATTTGGTCATGTCTGCATTAAATGATCTGTTTCTGCTGATAATCATGTTTGCAACAGGTAAAATGTGGTTAATGTTATCAAAAAGCTATAAAAAGTCTTACAAGATTAAAAAAGTTGTTGAAAGTTTTTTTTTGCTGCATTACTTTCAATAACTTCAATTGTTTATGTTAATCTGAATTTGTTTTACTGTACGGCTATGCTGCATGTGTACAGTTGTTTTTAACAAAAAATTTTTTTTAGAAAATTGTACATTGATTTATGTGGTGGAAAACTTACTGAAAGCATTCAGCATCCACTACGGCAAGGAGAAAAGCTTTTCTTACTCTTTGATTTCACTCATAACTTCAAAAACATTTACAATAATTTTGTAAATAGAAAGATAATGAGCTTGCATACTTCTCAGCATGAAGAAATTCTCGGCGATACTTGCACAGCTAAATTTTCCCACATAGCTCATTTGTATGCGCTTGAGGAGTACAAAAGCCTAAAAATAGCTCACAACTTGAAAAAGTTTTGTTGAATCCAAGCAGTATTGCTCGAACCTCTCCACAAAATACTCTTGGTAAGTTTTGATTTTATGACAATAACTAAACTTAATCCCTGTAAATGTTGTTACACTTTGTTGTGTCAACAATTCTTGATTATCTACTAGATACTTGTGCTTCAACAAAGGGAATAATTTCATTAAATCTCCTTACTTGCGTAATAGTTACCTAGTAATATCAGCAGAGACTGTTACATTAGCTATTACTAGCTAAGAACTTTATTTATGAAATTTATGTTAATGATGCTAGCTGTTTAGTGCTAATATAACTATAAAAATGCTTGAGCTTAAACTAGTGATTTTGTAGTACTGCTGTGTTTTGCAGGCGTGTTTAGCGAATCGACTATACGAGGGCTGCAATGCTACAGCAAAGATAATGCACCATTTTCGGAAACAGCTCGCTATTTGCAGATCATACTAAATGTATGGAAATTATGTCAGTAAAAACATCTTTCAAAGGTTTGTGCATTTTCTTTTGTAACATGAGTACGGTGTTGCTATTTTATTGACTACCGGCATGTGTTCAAATATTTACTTAGCCTGTGCACCTATTGTTTCTGGCTGATCGTGGAGGCCTGTCCGCTTTTTCTGAGTACTGTTTTGCTATAACCGCTTTCGCGGTGCAATGCAATGCCACCATTGCTATGAATGATAGTATTATGCATAGGCTTTAAATGTGCTCTAACCAACGGAATACTTTTGTCAATGCTGTAACCAAAAGTGTTCAGTCGTCTGAGATTTTACACAGTTTATTTTATATCCAGTGCTCTGCCAAACACACCAAATTTCAGCTTATCCTTCAAAGTGTGTTTAACTGCTGTGCAAAAAACCAATTGAAACGAATTAACAGTCGGCCTAATCTTCCAGATCCACCATCCAAAGCAATGAGATGTATTAAAAGACTCACTGAAAAAAGTTCAAGCGATCAATGATATTATTGTATTGTGATAATTTGCATTCAGTGCCTTGTCTACACCATCTCGCTCCCTCCGTGAAATTCTACTATTATTTATGTTAGTTAATTGAATTTTCGTTTGCTTATTGGTGTTTAAATTTCGCTTGGCAAAGTCTGATCAGAAATGACTTGTACTCGAAGACCTTGCATTAGCGGTCTTTTGCAGTCATTCAGATCTCTTGTCATTGAAATACTAACACGTATTTTCTATTCTGTTACTGCTCGGTGTTTAAATTTTTGCTAGGATCTGTAAAGAATATTTAGTTTAAAGCGATTTGATTTGCTGATTAGTTAATCAAAATTTTAAAGTTCAAGTAAAAAAATTTGATCCACGTGCTCATTGTGACGTGTGTATGACGATTTGTGACGTAGTCTGCATTTTATTCTGAACACTTTCATCATCCAACTACGTAATTTATCTTGTTATATACAGTATATTTATTAATTAATTTATTAAAAAATTTTTTGTGAAAACTTGTAATTTTACAACTTCAAAAAACAGCACTACAGTTGTACACTTCAAAAAATACTTGGCAATCCCGTTTAGTTATACCATCCCTAAGTTAGGATATGATAGACTCACACGGAAACCCTGATCTGGAGTGAATCCATCATATTCTAACCACAGTTAACGTATATATAACTCATAATTTAAAATTAAAAAACAACCTTCTTCGTAAGGATTATCATAATGAATTTCCAACTGAACGAACCTACTGCTTCCTTCTTCTCCGATGGGAACTCCAGTATTGTTAGGAAGTAATATCGCCTGGTAGTAACATAAAGATCAAAAATTAGAAAAAAATGGATTTGAAATTAAACAATAATTTTAAAAAGAGCTACAAGTATCTTTGTGGTACCAGATGTAACTAAAACTGGATTATAAAAATTCTTGGTTTTGTTAGATCTTGGGTCTCTTGTGGACAATTTTTGTTTGAAAAAATATCTACTTATAAAAATTAATGTCATCACTCCATATTAAGGTCGTGTTTAAAATTAAGCACAAGCCTGTATTTTCTAAAACAACTTTTTTTTTAATTAACAAAAATTTTTTGTGGCACAAAATTTTAAAATAACCTGAAATGTCGCTATAGACGTGGCCATCTATATAGACAAAACTCTTTTATAAAGAGAGGGTAGCCTTGAAAAAGGCTGTTTAAGAAAATTCGAGCGTTTTCGTGTAGCTCTCATCAGGAGAAATTGCTACAATGAATAAAGAACTGAAATGTCGAAATTATATTGCATAAGATTGTCGTTTCTCCGAGTAAGAAATTATACTGAAGCGCAGTTGATTAGAAGCATCAACCACCAAGCGGTCGAAAAGTGAAAAATTTTGTCGTTTCGTCGAGTTAGAAATGGAACAATTTTTATTGGAAGGAATTTGGATGTTTAATTTTGGCAAAATTATAGTTGTAATTTGAAGTCTGAAAAAGAATAAAATAAAACCAATATAATTATGTTGATAATTTAAGCCTATAAACGAACTCTTTTTGACGGCACAATGCAGGTTTGCTTGAGGTTATGTAGATGGATTCTAATACAGCAAGATGAAATTCAGATCTGGCTTTGGATAGAATTGAAAATTGATTATCATTGTAGTGAAGGGCGCAATTTGGATGTTTCAGAAAATGAGTGCCAATAACCGAATCACAATTAGGTGTGGAGGAGTTTATTTTACTTTTTCGCGTTGGCTGAATTCTTTCTTGATTGGTTTTGTTGCGGATAGTTTTCGGGACATGTTGGCGGATTCTGTCCTGCAGACGTTGAGAAGTTCTGCCCACGTACCGGCATTCGCAGCGGCACACGTATTGGTATACGACCATGCTTAGTTGAGAAGCAGGCAGAACGTCTTTGTGAATTGCAGGAAGAATTCGTCTGGTGGTGAAAATAACTCGCGGTTGAACGGTTGAAAAACAATTTAGAATGCTACTCTTAATTTTCTTTTCAAATATAACAGAAGTTTCACCAATCCACGGTAACTTCAAGTAAACGGGGCATCGTTGAGGACCTTCTATCGGATGTTTTTGAAATTGCAGGATTTTCTTTGAAATTTTTGGATTGATCACCGATTCTGGGTAACCATTTTTAAGAAATAAAGATTTAATAGTGTCCAGTTCTTGTTGGAGGGAAGATTTTAAGCAGATTTCCAATGCACGGTGTGTTAAAGTTGCGATCAGGTTAGTTTTGCGTGTCTTTGGACCAACCTATTTTCGACCGCTTGGTGGCTGATGCTTCTAATCAACTGCGCTTCAGTATAATTTCTTACTCGGCTAAACGACAATCTTATGCAATATAATTTTAAGAAAAATTGTAAACATGCTAGTACGCACATACTATATAACCCAGGGGTTCCAACCTTTTTTATAAATTCTCCCTTGGGCGTTTTTGAATCTTAATTTTTTTCCACGTATCCAGAAGAATAAAGTTATTATAACCAACTCTTTAACAAAACTGGGCAAAAGAATAATCAATTTTATGAAAGATTTGAAAAGGCAGAAATTATTTTTTGTTTTTTCATAAACTCAGTCTAGCAGGGGGGACGTGAAGCACTCCATGAAAACCCAATAACCGGTCAACTCCCCACGGTTTGAATAAAAAATCTTGTATGTGCTAAATCGGCGAAGCGATGATGGTCAAGATTAAGACAGTTACGTACAAGGTTAAAAAGAATCTATGTTAGCTGTACTACAAGCTTACTACAAAATTATAGAATTCCTATAATTTTTGCTGCTAAAAAACAATACAAAAAAGGAAGGGGATATAATAATTGCAGTGACGTTTAAAAAGGACGCAGCAATAGATCGATGAAAGATAAATTTTTGAACAAAGAATGAGGAAACTTGGCTATCGAGGAAATCAGAAAAAGCACAGCCTTTTTAATTGTGTCATGAAACAGTTTTTACGCGACAAGTAGTATATATACAGTATAAAATATTGAAGAAAAAATTGGTACAACTTTACTGGCAAACTAATTAGCAGCATTACTGCTAGGAGTAGTAGTTTGGTAAGTTAAAGAAGTAGATGGATTGTTGCAAAGAGAGCTTAGGTAAGAAAACAGATGCTTCAAATAGTTTTAGACAGAAAAAAAATGGGATAAAGAAAAGATGGAAAAGATGACCGATTTAGAGTTGATGAAAAAGAGATTAGAAATGAACGGGCATTGGTTTGTTTGAGACATCAGTCTATATTTATTCTAAGAGATTTTCCCGATGTAATTGAAAGATCACATAGTGTTATTGACACAAAGATTGGTGCAACTGGCATTTGAGGCAGTATTTGATTAATTTGTTTTTTAGTTTTAGGTTGATATTGTTGCATTAACTTGTTTCGTTAGTAATATCAAACTTAAAAGATAAAAAATTAACTACAAATTTTAAAGCCCAAAATTACACTCCCGAATTCATAAAATTTCTCCTAGGAAAGCATTCCCCCCGGTTGGAAACCACTGCAATAAGCAATAAAAAACTATGTCGTTAATAAAACTTACCCCTCCTCCTACCGCCCATCCTCCCAGAAAATTTAGACACAGTGATTCTAGGACAATACGCTGGTTATCAAAGCAATCTCCTGAATTCCCAGCTATCTGTTCTAATATCTGTCGACAAAGAAGGTCAGAACAGTTTGTTTTCCAATAAAGTTTAGCAATATCTAGCAAAACTTTTTTATAATAATCATGATAACAAAGTTTTGAAGACCACTGCAATCCGCAATATTTGGGAATTTACTTCGTTCAATATGCTTAAAAATAAAGCTGACCATGGCGGATTGTCCACAGGAGCTCCAGAGCTGCAGCACCCCCAAAATATCTGCGAAGCAGCAGTAAATATTATCAGCAAGGTTTTCAAAACTTTTGGAAATTTTATTTTAATTTTTCTCAATTTTTTTATATAAGTTTAAGTTTAACCCTATTCTCCTCAACGGCCGGGCTTCTGAAGCCCGGCCCTTGCAAAAACGTTTGTAATTACTTCATCTTTTTAGATTAAATTCTGGAATTTCTTGACTTTTCCTAATTTGAAATGCTGAATAAGATGGTCTATTTTTAGGTGCCCCCGAACAAGGGTTAACGGTTAAAATAGACGTTTTTTAGCAAATTTTTGAATTTTGCTGGTTTTCGCAAGCAGAGCGTGGAATTTCAATTTCACGCTTTTATTAAGTGACATGAATTTTACCAATAATCGGCTTTGCGTGTCGAAGCGAATTACGTCGTTTCCCGACGTCAATATGCCTTAGGCGATGTAGAACTTATTTCATGCAAATCGCATTTTCTTTTTTTGAGCTTTTGGCGATTGCTTGGAAACATTTTACACATATACAATATTTTGCGTAAAACAATTGCCGTTGGGCTGCTTGAATACCAATCAAGCGAACAAAATTCAATCTTTACATTAAGCATTTTTATAAAACTTTCTTTTTATTATTTATTTGTGAGAGAAAAAATTAAATTAACTAGTTCACATTTTAACTCTTATGCTGACGCCTTCTTATAATTAAACAACACCTGACTTTTTACAATTGCATTTCACGTTGCATTTGAAGTAACAGGCCGTTTTTATGTTGAAATTTCCCTAACAATGAAAAATCCGACGTATTTTTTATATACAAGTATACCTGTTTAAAAAAGTTTTGTGAAAAAGTTTATAGCTTTTTGATGTGGGTTTTCCAAACAGAAAGCATAGAATAAAAACAAGACGTTTGATACGATTGAATTTCAATAAAACAGAGGTTTCTAACTTGTATAAATTCATGGCGGTTCTAAAGTCTGAGATTTACACAAATAACTTTTTCCTCCCAAAAATTTTTCAAGCCAAAGTTTAAAAAAGTGTCCTTACTTATTGCAAACTGTTTAATAAATTTATTTCGAAAGTTAAAAAAAAACCTAAAAAAACTCCATTCTGGAAATTTAAAAAGAACTTTTTATGTAAACATGAAGACCATTTTTGGTCTTCATTTGCCTTTCGCCATAAATTTTATGTTTGAACTTAATAAGTCATTTAAAAAAAGTTTGTTATAATTCCTGGTCTAATATGATTATCCGATTATATTCCGACGTCTTTTTAGTTTTAAAACGACCCACTAATTCGAAACCTCTGAATAAAATCAACTTAAATATCTTAGTTACGGAAGACCTGGGCTGTTTACAAGGATTTTTCCACGTAAAACCAGATAAAACCCCCGGCCCCAATTTTATGTGCATGTTGTATAAATTCATTAGGGCTCTAACCTCTTAGATTTACACAAATGACTTCTTTCCTCCCAAAAAATTTTCAAGCCGAAGTATAAAAAAATGGTCCTTACTTATTGCAAACTGTTTAATAAATTTATTGCAAAAATTAAATAAAAACCTAAAAAAGCTCAACTTTGGAAATTCGAAAAAAATTTTTTTGTAAACGTAAAGACTATTTTTTGGTCTTCATTTGCCTTTCGCAATAAATTTTATGTTTGGACTCAAATTGTAATTTTTAAAAAAGTTTGATATAACTCTTGATCTAATATGATTATCCAATTATATTTTGACGTCTTCGTAGTTTTAAAATGACCCACTAATTAGAAACCTCTGAATAAAATCAACTTAAATTTTTACTTACGCCTGACCTAGGCTGTTTACAAGGGTTCTTCCACGTAAAACCAGATAAAACCCCTGGCCCCAGTTTTATGTGCACAGAGCTTATTATCCATGTCAGAGCTATTTCAAAATCTTGATTAAATCATTTTCCGTTTTCCTGCTTGCGTCAATTCTAATTTGGAAAATCTACGGAAGAGCGCTTCTAGTCGCGATTTGAAAGACAAAGAAGGCTGTAGAGATCCAAAAAGTTATTAACAAATTTATCAACTTTATGTCCCGTAGGAGAAATTTGAGACGTTTACGTACTGTACGCTCGCAACGAGCTAATTGATGATTTTGACGCAAAAAGTCAACGTTCTGTTATCATAGAAATCATCGACGATTTTCTCAAGACTAAGAAAAATGCCAGTATTATTTGTCAATCTGAACCTGCATATGACACTGTTATTTCATACAAACTTGATTTTAACTGCAAGTTACTGAGTTTTCTGCTGGATAAGAACATGGTTTAAATCAGTGTTCTTCAAACTGGGGGTCGCGAGAGATTTTAAATTTTGGATATTTAGAGATTACGATGATTTTGGAAGAAAAGTAGCGAAATACAAGATTAATTCGAAGCGAAGACCTTTTTTTTAGAGAACACCTTGATTTTGGGGCGAAAACAGCGGAATCAGAGATCGATTCTAGATGAAGACCTTTTTTTAGGGGTCGCGAAAAAATTTGACCGTGGAAAATGGGTCGCGATGAAAAAAGTTTGAAGAACACTGGTTTAAATGATTATAAAACTAGTTCACAACAAAAATTTTACTCTAACGGCGACAGTAAGCAAAACAGTCTCGGTTGTCAGAGAAACAGTGTTCCTCCAAAATCAATCACGACTGATTCTTTTTTTAACATCTAGAAGTATAATCTGCGTTCCACAATCGTCAGGTTAAAAATATTGTGAGCTAAAAGTTTAGAATAATCAACATTCATCATTGCGTTTAATTTTGACTTATCTTGAGGTAAAACTAAATAAATCACCCAAATTTCGTCACCACCGTTTGCATTGCGCAAAAATTTTTCTTTGCGTGTCCCGGCGCTGAAGTAACTTGCGGTTTTAGGGCGGGAGCTGGTGTCAAAACCAGTGGTGGATATTGGGTGAGGCGAATGAGGCAGTTACCTCGGGCCCTTCCTTGAAAATATTGCATATAGTTTTACTTTGCTGTATATGCTGTTTTAGAGATCACCATTATTTTGGGAGAAACATAGCGAAATATAAGATCAAATCGAAGTGAAGACCTTCTTTTTTTTAGAGATCACTATGATTTTGGGAGAAAAATAGAAAAATGAGAGACTAAATTGAAGTGAAAACCTTTTTTTTTAGAGATCACCATGAGTTTGGGAAAAATAAGGGAAATACGAGATCAAAGCCCTTTTTTTTAGAAAACATCAATTTTTGCGAATCCTTGCTTCGCGGCCCTAATTTTGAATATCCGTCACTGGCCAAAACATCAGAAATAACTCTCCTATTTTTGTCTATTCAATACCCGAGTACTGGATCTTGTTTGTTTTTGCAGCGCACGTACTTGATTTATATATAGTGTCTTGAATAATGCTTTGTGCGTAGTCATTGAATGCCTCCGTCCCTCTCCAACGGACCACTTACCAGTTTTTGCAGACATCCATCCATCTAAGCTTTGACAACAAGAAGCGATACTCTTTTTGGCTAGAGATAGTACTCTAGACATGCTCCTCTATTTTTTCAAACCTGTGGCACACTTTGTAAGGTTTCAAAAATTTGCAGAGCATCTGGACCAGGTGAAGAGCTAAATTTTCACCGCTTTCCGTTACATGAAGTTTCCTTTGGCTGCCATAGAAAGCCTAAAAATTTTAATCTGAACTCTAAAAATAAAGTGATGACTTTTTTTCGTCTGAAGTTACCAATTTGCGCATATCAAACACAATCCAGCCTGGGAGAAAATTGATCAAAAACAAGTTACCAATTTATTTGTAAAGAGTTTTTATGTTCACTAAATAAAGTTTCATTTGAAAAAAAGCGTTTAAAATTTAGTAAAGACCAAAAAAAGTCATGACATTTCACGATGAGATGTACTGTACAATGAATTTTTTAAGTTTATTGGTTGCTACTTCAAAAAAACATAACTTTTTATCTATTCGAAAGATTATGTTTGCCGTTTTTCCACAGCTTACGAGTTACAAAGCATTTCTGTAGATCCTGACTATGGTTTATTCATCGGTTATCAAAAGCTTACCGATAAACACGAAGGTCTAAAAGCTTGTTTAAACCTGCTTTGCAAAGACTTGAACAATCTTGCCGAATTAGGTACCCCTGCTGCCCAGTACATGAATCATACATAGAACACAGAGTACTGTGGTAGTACATTTTGGCTCCATGCTTTTATTACCAGCGCTTTGAGTGTACTAGGCTCGTTCGAAAGAGCGTTTTCAGAACAGTTTGAGTTATGCTTAAATGCCTGAGATATGTTCCACGATTAATAGTCGCAATTATATAGAGTAATATTGTTTTTCTAAAGTGTTTTTTTTAAGTAATGCAACGGTGTACTTCTATTTCAATAAATAAAAAACTCTTTTTGTGGCGGTGAAATACATAGCGAAAAAACAAAACAAGTGCATACAAACGATGATAATTAAATAAAAGATAAAGGTTTGTTGGTTTTACAGCATTGGTATGTCGATATTTTAATGCTGCTAAATATTAAAATATAGCCTATTTCAAATTATTTTATACTTTTTTTAAAAAAAAGGCAACAACTATTGGTAACTAAAAAAACATGTGGACAAATATGTGAACCAGTAATTGAAACCAAACTAAAATAATTTTTATACTTCGACCAAAACAATGAAGCAAGCTTCCCGTAGCTTCTTCATTGTTTGTAATTGTCGTGCGCGTTGACGTCACTCTTTACGTCCAATTTTTAATTAAGTTTACGACTGTTACAACAGCGAATCCGTTACAATCGCATTTCACGCTAGTTAAATGAGTGTCTAAACGTAAAAATTGTAGTGACCTTGCTAAATTGCAATTTTGCATACTTTAT
This sequence comes from Diplosoma virens, assembly GCA_963680785.1. NCBI lineage: Eukaryota > Metazoa > Chordata > Ascidiacea > Aplousobranchia > Didemnidae > Diplosoma > Diplosoma virens. Next base: position 3,686,923 of record OY796897.1, on the reverse strand, counting down.
CAAATGAATTTTCAAAAACTTTTTTGCTCTAACAAAAGTTAAATAAATGATCTTTACTCTGCTTAAATTTCATAAAGATAGCTTAAGTAGTTTTGGAGTTATGAATCGTTCAATTGGTGGGCTTCTGAAGCGCGGCCGTTGAGGAGTCAACAGCTCGAAAAAGCTTGAGGAGAATAGGGTTAATCCAGATTTTAAAGTAAAATAATCTTTGAATCGGTAACTTTTTAATCTGTTTTAATTGGTCGTGTCTAAGGGAAAAACAGAGTTAGTTTTAGAGAGAAACTAGTTGGTTCAAAAGAAACAAAGTTCTTTTTAAACATCTTAATAAATTTTAAAAAATTCAAAAAATTTTAGGACCATTTTAGGCCCGCGAAAACAATTTGCGCGGTGTTTTTTCTCTTTTCATCTCTTAGAGCAACTGATTTTGTTTTTTTTTTACTCTCACTCCAATCGGTTTTTCTTCGAATTACACTCGACCGTTTTAATTGCAGCGCAAAAAATACGCAAAGTGACGCAAAATGGCGCAATCCACTGACGCTTTATATCAGTGGTCCCCAAACTACGGCCCGCGGGCCAAATCCGGCCCACCAAGACTTTTTATCCGGCCCGCGGAGCTTCTTTTAAAAAATATATGCTTTTACTTTGAGCCACAGTTGGATAGAATTATGTCGGGAATATTCCAGTTTCAGTTTTATGTTCTTTTTATGTTTTTAGAGAACACACCAAGATTTTGGGAGAACAATAGTGAAATAAGACACCAAATCGAAGTAAAGAACTTTGTTTTTTTTTAGTTTCTCGCTTTGGCCCGCGGAGGTCCAAAAAATCCTTTACACGGCCCCCTGCTCGAAAAGTTTGGGGACCACTGCTTTATATGAAAGATTTTATGTACGCTGGAGATGTTGTGAATGCAGCTTATTCATGATAGAATTTGGACTGGTAACAGGATTAAAAATGTTTAGACGAGAATTGGTAAGTTCTGGGTTCTTGTTATTTAATTTCCTTTGGCAGAAATATCCACTAAGACTTAAACTAAAAAGTTGCAGTTGCTTAATTTTAAGTTTTATGAGCTCCTTGCTGTTAAATTATTTAAATTAGAAGGTGTGGCTTGCAAATATATGTACCGTAAATTATTAAAACAATAAAAAATTGATAGATAGACATAGCATCAAAAAATATGGTAGCTCATTAAAAAAGGAATAAGGAATAATGACAGTAAAAACTCTTAATTATTTTAAACAGTTGTAAATAATAGCAATCAACAGCCACACATTATCATTTATAAAGACAAAGTTTTATTTAAAAAAATCTGAACGTTTTCGACTTATATAAGTCCTTATCAAAGCATTTAAATAGGTGGTTTTTAACCTGAGGGTAGCGGAAGCCCTTGATAAACAGAATTTTTCATTTAAAGCAAAAACTTTTTTGGAGAACGCTATTACTCAGAGACAGATTTACAGTGAAGGCTTTTTTTTTTACAGAACACTACTTTTTAAGAACGAAAATCAAAATATCCGAGACAGATTCAAAGTGAGGACTATTTTTTTAGAGATCACCAAAATTTTGCGATGAAGTTAAATTTAATTCACCGAAGGAGGTTGTTAAGTTACCTTGGGTTGGAAATTGGGTCGCGAAATAAAAAAGTTTGAAAACCACTGATCTAAACTAACACAATTTAACAATAGATTATAAAACGACAATTAAATACAATTAAACACAATATACACAACAGTTTAATCAAAATTTTAAATTATAACTGATAAAACGTTGCTATTGATTGCTATTATTTACAAGTGGATCCTAAAATTTGCCTCTCTTTCTAAATTATTAAAAATACTGATTAGAAATATGAGCAAAATTTGTATTTTAGCGCAGGCATTAGAGCAGAGATTCTTAAACTGGGTTGCTCGCTCACCTTGGGGTTGTGTGAATGCTGAATCATTAGGGTTGGTAAGTGTCACGCTAGTTCAAAATTTTGTTTTTTTTGTGAAGTATTTCTGTTGACTAGCTGCTTGTGTAGTGAACTTTCTGTTTTTTTTATTTGCTATTTTTTTTTCATGGCATGCCAACATTAATATTGCCCATATACTGACAAGCTTTGCTTTATGATGGGTGTGGGAAAATAGCAAAAATTTTAGAGAGGTGCGGAACATAAAAAAGATTAAAAGCCACTCATTAGAGTAAACTTTACAGGCTATGTATAAATAATAACTTCTTGTATTGCTTTATAGGTTAATATTAATAGCTCAATATTTAAAAAAATACTTTGAGAATATGACTACAATCTAATCATATTTATCTTTCTAATGTTAATAAAAATAGTGTATTTATTTTTTTTTAACATCTAACAACAGATATGTTGTAACTGACTATTAATTTAAAAATGAATTATGGTGGCTTAAACATTGTTACCATTAAATAGCAATAAATTGAGTGCTATTGAAGTACATACATTATTATCATTTTGAAGTTGATTATTTCATACTTGCATATAGTTATAATTTTATTTGAAAGATAAGCTTAATTGATGCAGCAGTTGTAATGCTCTTCTTATTTTACAAATTGAAGTGTTTACTTTAAATAAATTTTTTATTAGCTCTTTTCGATCTAACCAAAACAAAAGCTACATTTTTAAAATGGTTTACAAATGTGTTGCCACCAAGAGCATATCTGATTACTTCAAAGAAAAAAAGATTTAATATAACTTTTCATTTATTTCTTTAGAAAGATAAACAACTTTTTAATAATTAAGGCCAAGAGAATAGCTAGAAAAAACTTCCACACATTCCAATTACTCCTTTAGTTAATTTTAAACTAGACAGTTTTGTTGATACTTCACGTGACTCAAGACAGAGATGCAAAAGAAAAAGAGAAACTGAGCAATTATGTTACAGATAACTAAAGCCTGGTGTTGTTCCTTCCATTTTTAAATCTTCTCGCGCCATTCTGCTGTGTTCTTGGGAAAAACACGTCGCGGCACTTTTCCCTGCTTGGTGGTTTTGGTAAGCAGTTCTGAATTTTAGTCATATCTTTATTGAATTTCAAACTGAGAGCAATATCTTGGCATCTCCGGAAGCAGGCCGGTGTAATTGCTTTCTCCATGTATTAGCGTCTTCGTCGTTTTCCTGCGAGTCAAGAGGATAAATATAAAGATAAAAGAAAAGAAAATTTATCAAATTACGTAGACAACGATGTACCTTAAAGAAATCTTTTAAAATTAAGGTTTGATGGTGAATCAGCAATGCTGCGTAATGTAAAAAGTTTTTAGAGTTAGACAATTTAAGAAGTTTTAATAATGGTAGAAAAACTTTCAAGCACCGTTTTGTCTCCTTGATGCTTTCAAACTTCTTTGCTATCAACAAAAGGTCTTTTCTAATCTGGATTGAATTTACTTAGCTGCAAGTTGCTTTTTTTATGTAAAGCCTCTAAATGTAATCTATACGTGCAAATTTGCCAGTTTGACAAAATATTATTTTCATGATGTAAATTTTATATTTTGAAACTACCAAATTTGATTTCTCCTGTTTTAATATAATACAGTAGATTATATTTCGGAGTGAAAAATTCTATCCATTATTTTTATTTACTATTTTTGTCATGTCAAAGCCTTGAAGTTATCTGTAGTTTTTATTTGTTAAATGATTACTCATTACAAAAATCAAATCATTATTCTGTGTTAGTATTATCAGACTTTTATGACAGCTGTTAGACATCAGAGTTCACGTTTAATCTGTTTACTCTAATCTGGATTTTTCAAATCTGTATATGGATAGTATTTGGTTTTGCATAAGTAATCATTTAAAGTCATAGGAGCTAGTCGTATTTTATTTTCGTTTTTGAATTTTCATTTGTGTTTTATCTTTTGTAAATGCAGTGACCATGCGCACTATAACCACAGTTGTTAAAGGTGTACTTATTATTTGGATACTTAACGTATATCTTTTTTTCACTGCTTTATTTTATCAGTTTGTATTATGTCTTTTTTGCGTTTGTTTTTGTTGACACGGTTAAAAAATAGAAATTAACATTAAATCAAAAAATATAATTTCATACATTTTTCTGATACAGCTATTTGTGGCTTATTATTCTATTCAAACTAGTTAACTATCTCATGGTTTGTTTATCAATTTAGTCTTTGGTAAGAATTTTTGTTTATATAGTCCCAATATTTCATGTTTATACCCGTAATTGTATCATATTTTTCTTTGCTTGTCACGTTCTGAGAGCAAACGCGATGCTCAACGCTTGGCGAGTACGTTTTGATTATGGGGTGCGGCCTGGGTCTTGCAACATAGTGGATTCTATGCATACCTTGCGCGGCAAAGCCAGGAAAATTTCCGAAGTCCTTAGTTTCTTACATGTCCAAATACCTCATGTTCATAATTATTTTTATACTCTAAAATATACTCAAAATTAAACAAAAACAAAATTTTACTATTTGCGGCATCCCAAGCAATTGAAAACTTGCACTAGAGTGACGCAGCAATTCAATTAAGAACTACTGCTTTAGTTTTTAACCGCTTTTTGCGTTAAACGCCACTGCAAGGTGATATTGAACTGAACAGTTGTTTGAGATGACATTAAGAATATAACTTATTTCTTCTGGTATAAAAACATCCTAAAAAATTGTTTTGATAAAAGGGAAAGTTGTATACAATGAATTCGTCTTCAACCTTTACTGATGAAGTTCTAAAAAAGCACTTTTTTACCTTTTTAACTGTTTGCTAAAGCGATAATTTGTTTTCTGCAGGAAAAGGTTTAAAAAATTTTAAGATAATTGCCCACATTTGTTTCTCCTATTAGACCAAAACGTTACTTTTTTATTCTTCATTTTCGGCTTCTACTGTAGTGTATATAAATTTATTAGAAACAACAAAAATTGAAATAATTGTTAACATCAAATGTGTGAGAAATTGCATTTGAATAAAGTTATTTGCTTAAAGTTAAAAAGTTGCCCTGAACAAACGCAATAAGAGATTGTCTGCTTGAGTAATTAACTATCGCGCAAGTCATTGTATCCGCGGTTAAATATACTTGTTGCGCAAAAAAATGACGGCAGAAAGTATCTTCGCCTTTGGAGAGCCATTTTTTGCAACACTTAAATAAAATCAATTTAAAAATCGGACAGCTTTGAAATATATTAAAAACACAACCATATAAGCCAAAAAGACGGAATTAAATTGGGAGAATTTAAAAATACTGTAAATAAAAATTGAATTGTTAACAAATGCTGAAGCCAATCTTTTTAAAAGATAAAGGCATAGCTATTTCATCAATTTTTTTGAATTTGACTTTTAACTGAACACTTGAGTAAAAATTTTTAAATTGATTTTTGATGTTATTTTTGTATCAGATATCTGCTTGCCAATGTTGCATCTTTCAACAACAACAATTATAAATTGAAATTATAAATATAACTACAAATTTGCCTTCTTAAAGATTTCAAAACCCATTTTGTTTTCTATTTTTACACGGTTCCAGAATTGACTTTTCCAATTTTACTAATTTTATAAGTTGTAGCTGCAGATTAGCCGAGACATTGACAGAAAAAAATCTCGTCACCTTCCAATGTTTGGGCCATTCATCGACCAACAGGAACAGAATACCATATTTATAAAAACAAAAGGTAAAATAAAACATTAAACTGACGCATAAATTGAAGGTGAATGACCATGCGGGTCGTACCTGGTCATGAACTTTGTCACAAGTAAATATTCCCATGTGATGCACATTTTTCGAGTAGAGGGGGTTGATAATTGGTTCCATCTAAAAAGTGTTATATAAGAAAATTTGCTTTATCTGAAATCTATTACAAAAATAACAAAAATTTTTGTAAAATTTTTTAAGCAAATAAAAAGCTAACTTGGGATTTAAAAAAAGTCAAAAAGATTTGTTTGTGTTTTTCACACCGGTTACAGCATAACTAATGCTCATTTGTATCTACAAAATCTTCAAAAATAGGAAGATTTTGAAGTTTCTCGTGCGTTTATTCTCTACTTCCAGTTTTTACAAGAATAACAAAAAAACTTTTCCATTGTATCTGATATATTTTATTTAAAAAATCTTTCGCTTTGAAAAATAGCGGGCAATCGACAGACACAGTTTTATTTACCTTTATTGTTAAAAGAAGCGGTGCTTACAATGACTGCTATGTTTAAGCATAAAAATTTTGAGAAATAATAGATTCAAGCAAATGCATTAAACTGTTGAAAGCTCAAAATTTTTTTCTGGATATTAATGTTGCTAATGTTGACTAAATTCTATTCCTTCTCTATAAAAATGACTAAATTGGAGACCAAATTTCAATATATTTGTACTCTATTGATTTGCATCCTATCAGGATTTATACTATGGCGTGAAACCGTTTAAAATAGTGTTCCGGTTCAGGTTCAGATTTGGCAAATTTTGTTTTTGGTAATTCAGTTCTGGTTCAGTTCCGGTTTGTTTCAAAGAAAACAATAAAAGGTTAATAAGATCCTTCACTTAGGTTTTGTTTCCTATCCTGATGTCATAAAATACTTTTTCTTCCCATTTTTGACAAGCGTGAAAACTGAAAAACTGGTTTGTGGATAACTGCCATATCTCATTAGCCAACACTCATGAAGATACTAGATCAAAATATTTAAGAAAAGGGGGTTAAAATTTTCCAAATTTTATATGGTGACTGCTCGATTCATGGTTTTGAAAAATTTCACCATGAAGCACAAACGCAGCACCTATAACTGAGGAGAATATATTTATTTTTTTCAGCTTGGTCATGTACGGAAAATCTTTTTGTTGTCAAAAAAGCAATTTACAAATTTTATGCAATCATATAATTAATTGTACCAATAAAAGACAATTTCTTGTTGAATCCAGTGTACATCGTATTAAATAAACTACTGGGGTTTAATTTCTTTTTCCAAAAAGTATTTTTATAGGTACGTTTTACACCTCGAAAACTTCAGTGTTTATATAAATTTGTTTAAATAAAGAAAAGCTAATCTTCAAAAAATAATTGTTAAGCTTGAATAGTTTTATGTTTATAGTTGTTTAAACGGTTTGATTTTATTTGAAAGATCACTTAAAACAAACTATAAAATTACCGAGTCTTTGTCCCTCAGCAGATTTTTGAGAAATTGTGGGAATATGCCAAAAAGGTGTACATACATGCTTTGTAGACCTTGAAAAACATATGGGCGTGCTCCAAGAGACAAGATGTGGCCAGTACTGCTGGTGTATGATGTGAGAGGTCAGCTATTTGGTGCTATCAAATTGTTGTATAAACAGTCAGAAGTCTGTGTTCGTGTTATTGGCTTAAAAACAAAGCCTTTTAGTCAGTGTTGGACTACGAGGGGGCTGTGTTTTTTCTTCTCTTTTCTTCATTATATACATGGATAAGATAGACAGAGACAGTTTCTTCAGTAGTTGCACTACATTTGGTGAGGGTTATGTTTGGCGCCTGCTGTTTGCAGATGACCTTACATTGTTAAGCTTGAAAGAATGTAATCTCCAATATGCATTTTATCGGTTTTTCTGATGCATGCTTGAATGCTGGGATAAAAATTAGTACAGCTAAAACTGAGATTGTCAAGGCATCCTCTCCAGTGTTCTTTCTAAACAGATGAAGCAACAATCCAGCAGACGTAGAAGTATAAGTATCTTGGAATCACATTTTCGAGTAATGATAGACAGGACAGCGAATTGGATACCCGTATTGTAAAAGCAAGTGCAGTAATACGCCAGCTTTACCGATCACTTATACTAAACTCACAGTTCTGTACCAAAGCAAAGCTTTCTGTCTTTAGATCAATTTTTGTTCCTATCCTCACCTACGATCAGGAGTGTTGGCTAATGACTGAAAGAGTGAGATACCGATTACAGGGGGCTGAAATGAGTCTCTTGCAAAAATTTCGGGGTTAGCCCTACTTGACAAGGTTAAAAGCACTGGCATTCGTCAATCTATCAACATCAAACCGCTGCTACTCCGCATAGAAGGTCCGCAACTTCGCTGGTATGGCCATCTGACACGAATGTCCCACGAACAAACAACAAAGCAGGTAATGGATGCTCTTTCGAGGGGCAAAAAAACCTAGAGGATGACCCAGAACTTGCTAGAGACATTATGCTGAAGACCTGGCCTAATATCATCTTGGAATTCCACCAGCGGAATAGCCGCTAGTTAAAAAAGATCGGGATGATTGGAGATCCCAACTCGAGCTGCTGCCCCCCGCAACCCCAAAAAGACAAGTGGACAAAGGAAAATACATTGAACTAATTTACTGCTTTACCCAAAAATGATGACGATAACGACTATAAAACCAGTACTGGGTATTGGCATTAAATCACAACCCATCTATTTGAGACATCGGCACTAAACGCCACAAAACTGTACAGGAAGTCGGGATTAGACCTCATGAAACCCATGTGGTAAGCCCATTAGGGGCCACTGCACTTCGCACAATCGGTACTGCAAATGAGTTTAGGTTACAGGTTAAGGTTAAGGTTACAGGATGCCTTCACAGGTCCACTACAGTTGCGTGCAATGGCCTTTGCAGGGCCTGCATAGCATTGTTGGCTAATCAGTTTATTTCTACGTTCCAAGGATAGGATCTGTCGGCCTAGTTGCTTTATTCTCTTATCACGCGTATTTGTAGTTAACTCGAAAAGCAGAAAGCGCGCAGCACACATATAAACGAGAGGCAATGCAGTAACAGACACGATTGGAAATGCACAAAGTTGATTACGCAAGCCAAAATTTGTACATTCCACCACATTCCCCCTTTACAGTAAACATTGAAAAACGTAGTTACAAACAAATTCGTATTATAAAATTTGTTGCAACTCAAACACTGAGGTGGTTTCGACACACGGCCAGAACGAGTAACACAACTTGACGCTTTATCCTTATTGTTTTCTGCGTTACCATTTTGCTCAGTTGAAATTTCAACAAAGTGGTCGGCAATATTTTCAGTTTTAGGAATTTACGATTTACGATTTCGAACAACCGAACCACGATCAGGAATATCAACAACATAAGACCTGGGCTGATCAGTTGATTTAAGAACCCGGCTTCTCAAATCTTCATAATAACCATTATCGATAAACACAAGCGAATCATCTTTTAACTGCGGCAAACATGATGACGACGATCATAAGTAAACTTTTCCCGCTGCTTTGTCTTTTTCTATTTTTTTCGAAAGTCACATAGAAACGACCAATTCGGTTCGAGTGTAGCCGGTAAAATAAAAACTCCAGTGGGTAATCACCTACCCATTAACAATAACCAGATCTTAATGGTGATGTTCGATATGCTAAAAGAGCAAGATATGGATCATGCAATTTTCTTAAAAGATTCTTTATGGTTTGCATATCTCTTTCCGCTTTCCCATTACTTTGAGCATGATTTGGGCTACTTAAAGTATGACGAAATCCATAATGCCTATCAAAATTTTGAAAAACAAGGGATGAAAACTGAGGACTCCATCAGCATAACTTTCTTAGGATTGCCAAATTTAGAGAAGATTGATTTTAAATGTGGTTGTTCCGTTCCTAAAAATCGCCCAAATTATGTAGATTCACAATCTCCTAAAAAATCTCTTTGATTTCGCTTTGGTCCGGCTCAAATAGCCAAACAATGAAATGATAAAATAAACTCATCAACATTTTCATTTGGCATCTTGACTTCTTTATTATATACAAAAATAACAATTTTTCTGTTTATAAACAACATCTTTTCTGACTAAAAAATATTCCTTAAATTTGTTCTTCACTACATTATAATTCAATGATTACTCATTATTAAGTTAAAATGACGACAATTTATCATCCGCCTTATTTCCTAGCAGGTACATTAAGCTATTTTACTTGATTTTTTTCATCTTCTTCAGATAGTTTAGATGCCAGGTGATATTGCTTAAAACGTCTAATCCAATTAGGTCATTGCTCTGGGTTATTAAAATTAAAGGTTTCTGGTCCTTGAATGGAAAACGACATTAATCTACTTTGAAACTTTAGTATAATATCTTTTTAGTGTATTGATCTTAAGTTCTACACTAATAACACTTCTGAAACCATGTCTGCTTAGTTGCTTTATTCTCTTATTGCGTGCGTATTTGTGGTAAACTTGAAAAACAAAAAGCACGCAGCAGACATTTAAACTAGAGGTGATGCAGGAAGGCACAGGATTGGAAATACGAAGAGTTAATTACACAAGCCACAATTTGTACGTTCTACTACAGGAACTATTTCAACGTGATTTAAAAAACAAACCGGCACACAGTTTGCCGTTGAACCACGTGTTGGTTTTGAAGACTGGCAACTCTTACAAGCAACTGAAAAGGACGTGCGATCTTCCCATCATTGCAGCAATTTACCTTAGAATACGTGTGTTAGTCGCACATCTCAACGATTGCAAGAGCGTATTAAACAATACCTTCCCGATTCTGTCACTAACGTTCCCTAATCCCGCAACCGCGATGGTCTTCCTTGTCTTCGCTCAGCCAATAGTAGCTTCCAACATTGACTTTTTTACTATTCTGCCATTGGCCAGCAACTTTTGGACAACATGCAATATGTCCTTCGTTACAGCGTCATAAGATCCTCTATTTTTGAAAGAGGCCGTTCTACCTTTTGCCTTTCCTTTCTTGAAGCTACTTTTATCAAGTCTATTTAGATTTAGCCCAATTCCTTGCAAACAAAACGATTTTGCCTATTGCCGGCAAATTCTTTTAATTTTCTTTCTCCTTATTTGTCAATACTCTTGATCAATAAAAGCTATCTATTTTGTAGCTCAATTCGACTGGCTTCTCAGTTTAATGATTTATCCCAAGAATGTTTAAGAAAAAACTTTGGAAATGACTCTTCTGTTAGCTAGTTTCAAATTATGTACAACGAACGGTTTCTTCAATGTTTGATTTGAATATATTTTCAATAGATAAATTTTCTGCTTATTCTTGAAATTTTTTTAAGAGTTGCTACAGCCTATCGGTAGGGTAAAACTATTCGATTCTTTCACGTTTTTGTAATCAGCTAAAAAATTTGTTTATAATGACGTCATTTATTTATTCGCTTCACTCACTTTGATTACGTGATGAGTTTTATTGAACTCGGGAAATTTTATGAGTTGGCATTTAAAGAAAGTTTTTCTTTTCGGGAGTGGTTCACCATCCGCTACGACGTCGAATGTTCTCGCATCCGGATCGTTTACAGGAGTCTCTCCGGAGATTTGGGATTGCAGGAGCAACAAACTTTTTGATCCTATGGTTTAAATGTATTTTCAATAAAACTGTTAAATATTGATCTCAAGTAATTTTCAAGCTAAACGTTCACCACAAAATTTCTGATCAATAATTTAAAAAATAAAGAGTTAAAAGAACAAACTTGAAAATGTATATTTAGAAAACTTGGTTTTATATTTAACTAATTTTATTTAAAACTTTCCAAACATTATTGCCCAGTTTGAGCCTAGATATTGCAACCATTAAACATATTAAGGGTACCGAATAATTGCAGACAAAAAAGTTGTATTAGTTAGCAGTAAAATAAGACAATACTAGATTTTTAGCATAAGTAAATCATATCAAACTTTTTAAACAACGTCAACGGTTTTGATATACTGTGCTTTTTGATCAAGTGCAAGATAAAACAATTACAAAGCTTACAAAACTTATTTGGTTTTTAAAATAAAAAAACAGGCTGATTTTGATAAAGGTAAGATTTCTTACGATGTTAAAACGATAAGCAATTATTGTGGAACTAGATACATCATTTGAATCTTATTTCCAGTTAATTCAAACCTAGACTTAGAAAATATTGAAAAAGAAAGTTGAAGATGTGAACTATCGGCAACACTGTCTCTTTAATCTAAACACAGTTTAAAAACTTTTTGATTCAAATTTCAATTCAAATTATTTCTATTCATAGCATAAAGGTCAGTATCAGACTGAGAGGTGAAAACACCGTTTTTATGACAACCATGAAAGACACGACCCCGTTTAGCTCTCCACCTATGATTGATTAAAATTAACAAAACAAAACGCTCACCTCTGTTTTCGAACCCGTGATAGTCGGACCATGATAACTCATTTACAGGATCCCGTTGAGAAAAGGCGTAGATGACTCTAATTGTTTGACTCTACAAGTTGATAAGTTTGATGATCATTATGCAAGATCAAGGTTCATCTAATACTTTCGACTTTTTTTCTAAGGTTGTACAGTAATAAAAAAAGAAACGCGAAAGTAAAATGTACGTTACTGCAAACCAAATAGATAATTTCATCCAACTAATTATTGTTTACATTAGAACGCCCTCCAAATGCGTTTGCAAATTTTTTTCGTATTTTAAAATATTTAAAATTTTAAAATCCGTTAGATGTCGCTTTAAATCACAAATGTACTTTTTCTTTTTTTCCATCACTATGATTTCATTACACATGATGTTTGCGTTTCATTTAATCTCTTGATAAAGTTTACTGAATTATAGTCAGGGTTACCATTCCGTGCTTATTTCTAAGATTTGTGCTTATTTTCAAGAGCAATGTCTTACAAAAAATGGATGTGCTTATATCTAAGAAACGTGCTTATTTTCGATAACCGTGCTCATTTCTGGAGTATGTTAATGAATGTAGGTTTCGCATAATTTGTTTGCTTATTAAGCTTTGTTTTGCATGTGGAATTCTCTACTACTTGAATAATTGTGAGCAAGGTTAGTGGTTTTATAAATGGATTATTGCATCATACGTGGATTATTGTATCATAAGTGGTTTTCCGAGAGTTTTAATGGCAGGAAATAAATAGTAGATGCAACTGCGAGCTAACGGCTAGCAGATGGCTAACGGCTAGCAGATGCGACTGCGAGTAGATTTCAGTACGCAGCAGGGAGTACGCAGCTAGCCTACTGTGGAAAACTGAGCTGATGTTAAATTTCTTTTGATTGTTCGTTCTGTTGCAAATATCGAAACTGCTGGTACTAAAAGGTTTTGTCTGCTGATGTAGGAGAGCGCGTGACGAGTCAACTAGGCTGCCGGTCGAAAAGCATGCATTATTTTTGTTCGTTCTGTTCAATTTCTTTGGATTAGACCGTTACAGCGTTTATTAAAGCTAATTCGTATAATTTTTAGACATAATTTAGAAAAATGAGTAAGCGTAAGCATGCATTTCGTGATGACTACGAAAAAGAATTTGCTAATGTAAAGCAAAGTCGAAAAGGCAAGAGCTATGCTCACTGCTGCTATTGCGATAGTGAAATCAACCTTGAGGCCATGGGAAAAACTGCTATTAGTGCTCACAATGCTACCACAAGACACAAAAATAATGCTAGGAGTATTGCATCAAACCAATCAATAAAGAAATTTTTTCCGAGCAGAACTTCACCAAATAACCTGGATTACAAGGCGGCAGCAGCAGAGGGTGCTTGGGCATTTCATACTGCCAAGCATCAGCAATCATTTCTTTCCAATGATTGCACTACACATCTCATAAAGGCGATTTTTAGTTATTCTGACATAGCAAAAAAATTCACAAGTGCCAGAACAAAAACAGCATCCATTATCACAGGTGTGCTTGCTCCATTTGCCCAGAAATCATTATTATCAGAACTTGGAGAACAGCCATTTTCAATATCCATAGATGCCTCTAATCATAATGAGGTGAAACTTTTTCCCTTGGTTGTCAGGTTTTTCAGCGCCAAAGTTGGAGTGCGAGTGCGAATTCTCGATCTGCGATCGATGCCATGTGAGACATCACAGCAGATAGTAAACTTTATCTGTTCTTCTCTTCAGGAAAATGGGCTCAATCTTGAAAATATAACTTCTTTTTGTGCTGACAATGCACCGGTAAATTTTGGGAGTTGGCAACCAAAAGGAAAAAACAACGTTTTCAATCGCCTGCAAGAACAAACCAGTGCACGTTTAATCCCAATTGGTTGTCCTGCACATATTTTACACAATGCAGCTGAAAAAGGAGCTGAAAGACTTACTGTAGACATTAAAACAATAGTTTTAAAAATCTGCAGTCACTTTAAGAGTCAAACTAGTAAAGTACAAAATCTTAAACAATTTTGCGCACAGCTTGAAGCCCAGTACACCGCACTGCCTACTCACACGCCAACACGTTGGACTACATTAGATAATGTGCTTAAAAAGATGATAGAACTTTGGGAACCGCTAACGCAACACTTTCTCTCACTACGGTGTCCACCACGGATTCTTGAGAATTTTTTCAAATCAGAAGAGTCGCTTGTTATTGTGTCGTTTCTTTACAGTGCTTTGTCGGTCTTCAAAAAGCCACTATTACTGATACAAAGCACTAATGCATTATTTCCGGAACTGGCTGACATCTTTAAATCATTCAAGGGGGCCATTTTGCAGCGTCGTAATTCGGAATTTTATGGAGCAAAAACAGATGAATTATTAAAAGGAATCGACAAGAACTGTGCTGAGATTTTTTTTTTTTTTTTTTTTTTTTTTTTATCTCTATATTTATCCTCCTGACTCGCAGGAAAGCGACGGAGGCGCTATACATAGGGTAAGCAATTACCCCGACCTGCTTCCGGAGATGCCAATATATTGCTGTCCGCTAGTAAATTAGTAGAGATATGACTGCAATTTAGAACTGCTTGTCAAGACCACCAAGCAGGGGAAAGTGCCGTAAAGTGTCTTTCCCAAGGACACAACAGAATGACACAAGTGGGTTTTGAACCGAGACCATACTGATCATCAGTCCGGTGCTTTAACCACTCGACCACGCTGCCGACCACACAGATGCTAAGATCAAGCTTCAAAGAATTTTATGAAGTGACTCTAGAATACATTGACAAATGGTATCGACCAGACAAGCATCCAACCAATGTTACCTGGACATTGCTGAGAAATCGGTCAATTACATACTAAGAAGTAAAAGAAATGGCGAAGAACGTCAATTCCGAGATAGCGATGGCAGACGAGCTGTTTGACGAAGTTTCGTCTCTCAATGCTATGCTAGAAAATATTCCTAATGAGACATTCAATGAAGATGGCCCAGAGACGAAGTAGATGAAGATTTTTTCTGAAAATGATTCTCTACCGCTTTTGTACAAATTAGTCGCTATCGTTTTCTCTATTCCGGTCAGCAACGCATTTGTGGAACGGGTATTCTCTCTTGTTTCATCGCAATGGAGTAAGGAAAGAAATCGTCTTAGCGAAAAAACTGTCAAATCACTGTTACAAGTTCGAGTGAATTTAGACTTCAGTTGCTCCGAGATGCACGAACTCATTACCAAAGATCGAAAACTGCTGAAGCAAATTCTTAGTGGTGAAAAATATTTATAATTTGGCTTTTAAATCAATTGCTTGTAAAAAATGCTAAATTTTCATTCATTAATTAATTCTTGCATTTAAAATTATTTTAATTTGTTAATCGCTAGGATAAATTCATACCAAGCGATACTAATATGATTTTTGCAATACAAAATTGTTATGGAGTGGTAATCTACTACGTCATCGCACAGCAGCGTGCTTATTTTTTGGTGTAGGCAGATGGTAACTCTGATTATAGTATACTGAGACGTCGAGTTTTTATTATTGTTCTTACCTTTTAATAAAGAATTAACAGCAGTTTAGATTTAAATTTTATCAGAAGATCATAAACAAAGATTTTTTATTTCAATATTTTGTAATTTTTCAATATTTAATTTATTTGTTGTTAGCTTATGGCCATAGTATGTATTTATTAACTGTAATACCAAATTAACCTTCTAAAGAAAACAAAATGATAATTTTTTGCGTCTTTATCTAATTCAATTTCTTTATCAAATTTGATTCAACACAAAATCTTTGTGGTGTAATGGAACCCTCACTGAGCCCGCGTGCACAGTGAATTTGTTACGTCATTTCTTTAGGTAAATCGTCACGTGCTCACGGCGCTTCCATGCCAGTCACGCGCATAGTTAAATTTCTGTGTTTTCAGTTGTTGTTAATCACAGTTGATTGATGCAGCATCTTTTTAAGTTAAATGAAGCTGATGTTTATTTACTTACATTAGCCTACAGCAACCTCCAAAATTGAAGACGATGTTATGATATTTAGGCGAAAACCGCTGATGGAAATTTTCGGACTCAAAAAAAACTCTTTCTTAATTTTATGCAAAATTTCTGTGGATTTGTTATTGTAACAAACTGATCTGTATTGAATGGTTTCGTCAATCAATTTAAGTTATTTTTTGAACGTTTTTTAGCACATTTTTCATTGAATTTAGTTGGTTTGTTTATTATTATATCGTCGGTCAGGGTCTTCGTTGCTGGTTTTGAAACATGAAACGTTCAAATCTACTCGCTTATTTGACAAAAAGTTTCTCAGTTCAGGCCAGCCTGTGATCGAACAATCGACCCGTGCTAATCACGTGAGTAGAAGCTCGCGCTGTGTCGTGATGATCAAGAAATTATTTTAAAAAAAGACTGAAGATATTCAAAATTAAAAAAAAGATAAGACCGAGGCATGATAAGGGATGTTTTTGATGTAATTTTGAGACATCACAATAAAACAATCAAAATTTCTTAATGTTTTATGATTTTTACTTTTCCTTTTATGCTTCGTGCTAGCTTATTCTTTCAGTGCTGCTTTATGCGATGCACTCTGTTACGTTTGATGTTTATTTATCTTTTTTTCTTATTGCGAAATAACGAAGCTAGGATATATCATTAACTGAATTCAACTTAAATTGCTTTGTTTATGTTTTTTTCCTTTTTATTGACTGTAATTTTAACCGAGTAATTTGACTCTAGTATTTTTATCAAGGTAATTAGATCACATTGATAGTCATAAAATTGTAATTTTATCTCGATATGTCACATTGTTAAAATTTGTCATATAGATTTTAAAAACTGTTTTTCATAAAGATAATAATATCATAAAGCAGGGTTTGTCAGGCTTTTCTCTGCGAACCCAAATTGTTTAAAACTGTAATCAAACGAGTCAAAAAAACTAATAAATGCGAAAAAACGGATTTAAATGTTTTTGTTTTATTTTTCTTCCTCAATTTTCTGCATAAAATTTTTCGCGTCTTAACGCTTTCAACGTTTATTTGACTCTCTCTATAAATTTCATGTTCTACAAAATTAAGAGGAAAGGTTTACTTTATTAAAAAAATTGTTTTTATTAGAATTGATTAGTTTCCATTTTAAAGCGGATTTATTTGCGGCTCTCGTAATTGCAATGCTTCTCAGCTTACTTTTACAAAAACTAATATTTAATCTTATTGTCTTTCAAGAATAAAGCCAACCAAAAGACATTTTTTTTCAGTTTTTAATGTAAGTTGTCCTTCAAATCCTTTATAAAATTCGTACAATGTCTTTCCTCCAAATATTTCTCATTTTAGTTCAATATAAAAAGCTACGGCAATAAAATATGGGCAACTTGTATATGATCAACTTAGTAATTTTCCAGGACAGGCCATATTTCTGGTTCTCTCTATTCTTTCTAAATGAATACTTGTCCATGCGAATACAAATCTAGAAATTAAATTGTTTAATTATTATTGACAATTTGTGAAAAAAATAGCCACAAATTATTGTGATTTAGCGAATAAAGAAACCAACCATATCTTTGCATCGCTGGAAACAGGTCTGAGTAATTCTTCACCCTATGTATAGCACCTCCGTCGCTTTTCTGCAAGTCAATAGAATAAATATAGGGATAGAAAAATAAACAAAACATTTGATGGAATACTATTTTTTTTAAGCTGGCGTTATCAGAAATAATTTGAAGAAATAATCTCCTTTTTTGGTTGCCACAGTAAATAAATATTATTGGCAACAATTTAAAAAATCTAGTATAATACAGATGAAATTTTTTGAAAGATAATTATGCCAAACATTTTTTAGCATCATGTAACTACTCAGCCAATGACAACTAATTAGACTTATTCATGTTTTTTACAGCAAGCAATTTTGCACACATAACGCCGCGGTAAGGAATTAAAAGTTTAACAAATTATTTTGGGTCAAAAATTATGACAACAGGATCTAAAAAAACGTTTAATTTCATGTCAAGAAAACCTTTAGCTTCAAAAATCGTCTATTCTACACACTGAACCATAATGTTGCATAAAGTATAAAAAATTAGACAGACAAAGTTTTCAAACTTTCGTTTCTCAAAATCATACAAAGTGTGATAATTCAAAATAATTTTCATTGTACGACTGGTAGGAAAATTTTTTTAAATCTTTCATAACAAAAATATAAAACTTGAATAGCCCAACTTTAAAATAAAAAGCAATACCATAATATTTAAAAACATGAAGTTATAAATTTAAATATTAACTCACATAACCATACTATTTACAAACAGAAATTTTGGATTTGAGATAGAATTACAAAAGTTACTACTTAGAGGGGTTATGATTACATGAAATAAAAGCAATTATCATTTTTGACAGCGCGAGAAAGTGTTGAGAGTGCTGTTTGATAGCTCACGAATTCGACACAGTTGCAGTTCAAAACCTGCTGTGATCATTCTTTTACGTCTTGGAGAAAAGACACGTCAATGCATTTTTTTCTGCTTGCGGTTTTAGCAGGCAGCTTTAAATTCCTGCCATACATCTAATTAAAAACTAAAAAAGCAAATAAAACATTTCAACATGACAGACGTATCGTGGCGTCCTAGCGTCGTGGAAATCACTCGACGGTTGTAATAGATATTACATATAACGCTTGCGACCTTTTGTGTAAATTACGAGAATTAATAAGGATGGTCGAAAAAACTATACGTAAAATAAAAAACCTTGTGAAAAAATTATTATAATGAAATATTAAACGGCAGTGCTTGGAAATCACTATACTTTTTCACTAATGCTGGCTGTCGTTGTTTAGGATTCAGAAAGAATTTTAAATATAATCCTATATAGGCGTTCGCAAGGGGGGTTTCGGGGGTCCACTTCCCTTAAAGAATGATGATCAAGAGATATGCGCTTATACGAATATGACATATAAGCGACAAGTTGGCTTTGCTACATGATATAGACTTTTATTGTTTCTGCGCCTTGTTTTTTTTAAACTTTTTTAGTAATTTTGTTAAAGATTCATAATTACGTTAAAGTTAGCTAATCTGAGTAAAACTTTTAAAACCAAAAAGTGTTCGAAAACGAAGTCAGGTCTTCCATGTTTCGTTTTTGATGTCTTTTGTTTTATCGCAATTCTTGCTCGTGATATGCGAGCCTATTTTACTACGCTGTCCTACATTGCTATGAAAAGCGAAACAAATGCTAAGCATTTAAATAAGATTTATAAAAAAAATTCAATTATAAGCTTACTCTGCAAAGCACCATAAAAAAAATTAAAAATATACGTTCATAAATATGAAAATGGTTTTTCATTTTTACAAAAATTATTTCAATATGCTGATAGATTAGTGGTTCTCAAAGTTTAAATCGTATTCTTCCTTTTCAATACTTTGATTTAACCATTCCCCAAAAGTATATGACAAAAAGTTTTTTTTTAAAACATTTTTGTTATTAAGTAAAAAAATTTTTGTTATAAAGTAAAGCACTGTGGTTTTACTTGCAAGCTGCTTAGACTTTTGTCGGATAAGCACATGGTTAGAATGGTCATGGAGTTTGTCCCGGACAGAAGATTTACTCCTACTTCTTGACAACAAGCGAACCAAATTCTGCCGTCAAAAAATGGTGTTTTCTGGGGATCGGAATTGGTCTCTTTTGTTTAACACGTATACATGTGATCTGCCTTCCACAATCTTCATAAAGTTTGCTTATGTCGCCGATCTAGCATGGTTGCACTCTCTTAAAGGACTCGGAAATTGAGACATGACTACAGTTTCTGTGTATCTCCAAACCTAGAAGTTGAAACTCAGTCCTTGAAAAACGGTGAGAGCAGCCTTTCATTTAAATAACTGAGGGGCTAAACGTGAGTTAAAGGCTTGCAGCAGCAATAAAATTTTACCATTCTGTCTGGTCCCAAGTTATTTTAGAACAGATCGGTTATTAGAACAAAACCTAAACAGATCGCTCATATTCCGTCACCATCTTCTGTTATTGCGTAAAAAACTACCTTCAAGCGTCATGGTGCTGAGGTGACTTGCGGAGATGGGTTTCTGGGCCAAAACATTCTGTACAGCTGCCCTATCTCTGGTCTACTCGACATCTGAATACTGCGCGTGAGTCTGATGTTTCCCAGTGTACAAATCATAGATGGAATACAGAGCACTGTATGGATATATCCAGGTTTCATGCTTTTATACTCATCACCAGTACCAGGCTTGTTGGAATGAGTTTGACCTGAACAGCTTTGGTTTTAGGTCAATCGCCTGCAGACTGATGTTGGGCGATTCCGTTCCTCGATGCACAATGGGGTCTCGCTCTTTCATCGGATTGCGAGTGCGACGCCATTGAAGAAACCGCAAAACACCTTTTAACACCTTGCCCTATATTCTGCATTGGGCATGACATGGAGTTCGTGTGCTGATGATTCTTGATGACGAAACCCGATGCTGGCTCAACAGCACCGATGCCAGCATCCGATTTGAAAGTACAGCAGCCTGGGGTAGTAAAAGTATAAACCCTCGATCCTTGTCCTGTTTGTGTTTAACCCAAATTTGATGGCCTTCCATACTACGACCAACCACGACAACAACTACAGCCTTTTTCAGTATTCGCTTTTTTTCCGTGCTCATTTTTTTTACGATCAGAATAAAATATAAAA
This sequence comes from Diplosoma virens, assembly GCA_963680785.1. Taxonomy (NCBI): domain Eukaryota; kingdom Metazoa; phylum Chordata; class Ascidiacea; order Aplousobranchia; family Didemnidae; genus Diplosoma; species Diplosoma virens. Next base: position 3,666,258 of record OY796897.1, on the reverse strand, counting down.
CAAATAAGATTGCATGCATGTAAAAACTAAAAAAATGGTCTTCACTTTGGTGAAACAATTTTTGTGAGCAGTAAAGCTGCAACTATAAAAAATGTGACCTTTTGTGCCAGGTTTTGTACCAGACCTTTAGCAATGCTTTGTAATTGTAGACATAATTAAAATTGAATTCGATTTGAACTGAATTAAACTTATATCAGTGAGTTGAACTCGTGGAAAATTTTTTGCTTGCAAAATTTTCTTGCAAATTCCCCCCCCTATGACAAATTTCTGCGTACGCCACTGTTATCCTACAAAAGTTTATTTGAGGCATGAATCTCAATTACATAGTTAATGTTGTAATTTTAAATTTTAATTTAAATTTCTAATTTTGACAAAGAAGCTTTTGAGCACAGCATATTTTTAATAACTTTGAACGTCGAAGATATTTAATGTAAATCGAAAGGACTGGAGTTACATTTTCAATTTTCTGAAGTTGTTTGTTGTGAAAATAACAACTTAGATTGCAGCTCACTAATAAATATTCCAAGCAATCCGACCAGAAAATCTTTTCTTACATATTTTAAAAACCTTTTTTGTCTTTGTTAATAAAAGCAACGCAACCGAAGCACTCGACATGGTAAGAAAGTAATTTAAAATCATTATAAATCTTTTCAGAATAAATGTTTTTTATTGAGTTTTTTTCATATCGTGACTTTAAGTGAACTACATTTTTTCTTTTACTTTAATTTTACTAAAACATGTTTTTATATGAACTCTAATCAACCTTTGAATTTGGTTCCGAAGTTTACTAATAAAAAACAAAAAAAGTAATAAAAAACCTGAAAAATGTAAACAAATTTTTATTCTATACCATATAATTATTAGGAAGAACGCAATAAAATTAACCGTTATTTCTCTGTCCTCCCCTTGTTGACAAGCTGCCAACTGTCGAACAAAGGTAATGACGGTTTTTCCGTTGCACTCCTTTCCTTCAATCAATTCCACGTTTTGTTCCGAATCCAATGGAGGAAAAGTGTTCTCATCCAATCCATGTCTATCCTGTAAACAAAGATCATATGTTATAATACAGAAGGATTGAGATCAACTGTCTCAGGATTTGCTCACAGTGATAATCGCTTTTCCTCCAATCACCCATCCTACGTGAATGTCCGCATGAGCCATGGATCCTAATACAGAAAATCCAACTCCTATCCATCCAGTAGTATCCACACGTAGCTACAGCATATAAAGTAACTTTTAAAATATTGACTGCCAAAAAGCAAAAATCAATGTAAATATTTTTTAGTTTTTCTTCTATTTTATCTGAAATAATTCAGTAAAACTTTCCGTAAGGAACCAATATTCTATATAAGTAATCTTTTACAGATTTGCTACTTAGTATCGCAAAAGTTTTCAGTGCAAGAATCTTGCAATGACTTAAAAAAAATCATTCCTTTTAATTAGTGTCCAAAATCCCTATTTTCATCCCAAATTCAAGGTGAAGACAAAAAAAAGGTCATTTATTTCAATCACGTCCCCGATCCATACTTTCATCCTAAATTTAAAGTGAAGATAAAATTCAAAATAAAATCCTTCCTTGCTCTTACCCCTTCCGGCGTCCCTGATTCCGTGGGGGGTAAATCCGTGAGATTCTGATTATAATCTATCATGACCTTGTTCGAAACATAGTTTTAGGAAAAGATTTTTTTATATCATTAATTTTTTTTTGGAAATCTCTTCAAATTAAAAAAATTCAATCAAAATTAAAGAAAAAGTATAAGTGATTATTATTATAATTTTTTTTGGCAAGGAATAAATTTTTTTTTCAACCGTATTGTAGCGATATTCAGCAACACAACTAAATTCATAAGATTTTTATTTTCGAACGTTTTCGGCTTCTTAAGCCCTTTTCAAAAAAACTTAAACTTAAATGAAATTAACAATAATGCGTCAAAACAAAGAAAATTAATTATTTATGCATGAATGATTTACATTGTGACGAATAATTAAAGCAATTAGAATTATAAAGCCAATTTTTAGTTTTATTAAATTATTTAAAAGTGAAAGTAAATTTAAAATTTATAATAAAATAAATAAAAATTAAAAAACATTTAATAAAAATAAAGAACCATTTGCATAAAGTTGACGATTTAAATCAGGATTACGCTTTTTAATAAATAATGCTTTGTGTATTTTTGTGTGAAATTCCGACTTACACTTTTTAATTATTTTAAAGAAGTTCAAATTTAATTTAACAGAAGAACGAACATTACAACACATTATGTGATTTTTTATTGCACTTGATACTTGAGAGTTAAAGTCCAAATGTTCCCCAGCTTTAGTGTTCAAATATTGGCTTGACATACCAATGTATGTCAAGTTCGCGTCACACGAACATGTAAATTCATGAATGATTTTTTTTGATTTCTTTTATTATAAATTTTAAATTTACTTTCACTTTTAAATAAGTTAATAAAACTAAAAATTGGCTTTATAATTCTATTTGCTTTAACTTATTCGTCACAATGAAAATTATTCATGCATAAATAATTAATTATTTTTGTTTTGACCCATTATTGTTAATTTCATTTAAGTTTAAGTTTTTTTGAAAAGGGCTTAAGAAGCCAAAAACGTTTGAAATTAAAAGTTTTATGAATTTAGTTGTGTTACTAAATATCGCTACAATATGGTTAAAGAAAATTTATTCCTTGCCAAAATTAAATTTTAATCTTAACAGCAAAAGGAATATTCCAGTCAAAGAGCTGAGACAGCTAGAAAGACTTGGTCAAAAAGTTGGAAAACTCAGGTTAGATGTAAAATATTTCAAGCAGTGTCTCAGTCTGCAAATTGGCTCCGAATTGTTAAAATTCAAATATCTAAAGCTTGAGGTTTATCGATCTTCAAATAATCTTTTTCAAATCGTACTAAATAAGAAATTAAAGGAGTTAAGAAAAGCATAAAAATATGTAAAAGAAAGTATACATCGCAAAAAGCAAAAATCTTTTCTAAACTTAGTTTAATAAAAAAACTTTCTTAATTTTGTTGCTAACAGAAGAGTTTAGCAATCGTGCTAAAACAGTGATCAAGACTCAACATAAAAAACTTTTAAATTTATGGAAAAAACAAAGAAATAGCAACCCTGACTGCATAAAAAACTTTAGCAAAAGAAATTTGAATATTTTAGAGGAAGATGCTTTGCTCTATGGACTTAATCACCACAGCCTACCAAAAAAGTTTAACAGCTACGATACTAAGGCCAATTTTGAACAATTAATTTATTCCATGATAAATGAAAATATCACTTTAAATTCTGAAATTAAAGATTAAATTAAATTTGCAATTTAGCAATAACGCAAAACGTTTATGTTCAAATCCAAAAAACTCGTCTTTTCATCGAATTTTAAAACAACTTTCTGATGATTCAAGTACAAAAATTTGTCTGTTTGATAAAAGTAAAGGAACCGATATTTTAAATAAAAAAGATTCTTTTTGAAATTAAATGATATCATTGAAGATAAGTCAAAGTTTCGTAAAATAGAAAACAAAACAAAAATCCATCCAATTATACATAAAGAAAAGTCAATTTTTTATTATATCAAAAAGTTTCTCAAAAATTATCATTCGAAAATTACGAGTACAAACAGCTTAATACCAAGTGGAAGTCAACCTGGCAAGCTCTATGGACTCGCTAAAGTTCATAAAGATGAGTGCCCATTGCGACCAGTGGTTTCTATGATAAACACATCAGAGTGTAAGTTAGCAAAATTTTTAGATAATATTATACAACCCCACACCTCACACGAATATATGCTCAAATCAACTGGGGATTTTATCAATAAATTACATTCATACAAGTTTTCGTCCGGACAAAAATTATTAAGCTTCGATGTAGTTACCTTTTCACAAATGTACCATTAGAAGAAACAATAAAGCTTATAGCTGATGAATTATTTTCCGAAAAAAACCCAAATCAACCCTTAATGAAGAAAAAAATATTTATTAAATTACCTAGGTTAGCTACACAAGGACAATTTTTGTACAAGGACATATTATACAAACAGATTGATGGTGTTACCATGGGATCACCACTTGGTCGATTATTGCAAATTTCTTTTTCGCCAATTTGGAAAACCGTATTCTAAAAGTAAAAACTAACATTCTCCGAAATTATATTTACATTATGTTGATGATGTTTTTGCTGTTTTTGATAATAACAATGCTTGTTTGTCTTTTCTAAAAGTTCTTGATAATCAACACAAAAACATAAAATTTACTATTGAACATTTTTCAGATTTTATTTGTTTTTTAGATGTTAAAATAGAAATAAATTACAATAGCTTAGACACTTATACATGGAGAAAACCAACTAATACTGGACTTTTACTTAATTTTTACGCCTTTTGTCCACAAAAATGGAAATCTGGTTTAATTTTGTGTTTGCTTCACCGTGCGAAATTAATATGTTCATCAAAAATGTTATTCAATTGGGAAATCAACATCCAAGTAAAAGGTTTTGTTTAAATGGTTATCCTTGCTGGTTTTTTAATAAATTTTAAACAAATTTCTGCTCAACATAACCGTTGATCGTTCTATTGATTGCAGTACTTATTATCTTACAATTCCATACTTTGGTATTGACTCGAGACGTTTTTTAAATCGCTTATCAAAAATTTTGAAATCGAAATTTAACGTAAAGGTTTATCCTATTCATAAAACATTTAAAATTGGAAACTACTTTTAGCTGAAGTCCAGTCCAGACATACTGTACATCTGTATGTGAACCCGACATTTGAGCACTAGGCTAGGGAACATTTGGACTTTAACTCTCAAGTATCAAGTGCAATAAAAAATCACATAATGTGTGTAATGTTTGTTCTTCTGTTAAATTAAATTTAAACTTCTTTAAAATAATTAAAAAGTGTAAGTCGGAATTTCACACAAAAATACACAAAGCATTATTTATTAAAAAGCGTAATCCTGATTTAAATCGTCAACTTTATGCAAATGGTTCTTTATTTTTATTAAATGTTTTTTAATTTTTATTTATTTTATTATAAATTTTAAATTTACTTTCACTTTTAAATAATTTAATAAAACTAAAAATTGGCTTTATAATTCTAATTGCTTTAATTATTCGTCACAATGTAAATCATTCATGCATAAATAATTAATTTTCTTTGTTTTGACGCATTATTGTTAATTTCATTTAAGTTTAAGTTTTTTTGAAAAGGGCTTAAGAAGCCGAAAACGTTTGAAATTAAAAGTCTTATGAATTTAGTTGTGTTGCTGAATATCGCTACAATAATTTTTTTTTATTTTATCTGTATATTTATCCTTCTGACTCGTAGGAAAGCGACGGAAGCGCTGATACATAGGATAAGCAATTACACCGACCTGGTGCGAGTAGGTTTTGAACCAGGACCGTGTCGATCACAATCCCGGCGCTTTAACCACTTGACCACACTGCGGACTCGAACACACATACAACAAGAACGTTAGACTTGTTTTGTATCTGGCGGTCAGCAATGCTGAAGCTGTGATCGCGTTTGATAAAATTTAGTAATTTTATATCATTTTTTTATAGTTTTTAGTTTTATAAAAGCCAAGTTTCATCTTCATCAGGTGTATGTTGTTTTTCTATAGAAATTCAATATGTGGCTCGAACGCTCACTAAAGTTCAATAAACAAACAAAGAAAGCCCAACTTATTGATCGGATGTCGACTCTCAATTTTTGCAAATTCTTCAATTGACGCTTGAAAGTTTTGAATTAAGGATAAGAAACTTTTGATACCGCTAAAGGCTTTGACACACCAAGCTATGGTGCTTTCTCTGACAGTTTTCGCTAAAAATCTTAAACCTGCACATTCTCACCTGGATTAAAATATGAGTTGAGTTGAAGTTCCATGACATCTGGAAGTTTTGCTGCTGATCCAAGAACACTTTTTGTTCAAACTCATCACTGGAGAGCGATTGTGATCTCACAACCGAAACAAACGCAATCAATGATAACAAACGATATAATGACCACATCTTAAATCATACAAATACCGTCTCTGTAATTATTTAACTGGTTTAAATCTATATTTGAAATAACTGAATTTAAAAAATTAAACATTTTTTTATAGTATTCATACGTACTTGTATTGGTGTGCTATTTTTTTGGTAAATTCTGAACATCAACAAACTTTAAACAAGATTTAACATTAATTTTTTGCTTGTTTGTTTAGCAGAAAGACTATTTTTGTTTTAAATTTTTTAGATTTAAAAGCAAATTGAGGAAATTTAGGGAAAAACCTTTACAAACATATTTTTCTATATAAATCACAAATTGTATTTCAGTATTAAGTGGTTTAAAAAATGTATCACTCATTCAAGCAATGACGAATTTGATGGTTGGGCAAAAAATGAATTCAACTCAGAATGTCCAGCACTAACTGCACAAGGCTGGCACACTCACGCACTGCTCTAACTAAGTTACGGGGACGCTGGTTTTCTTGCTTAATTTTTTTGTGACTTCAAGATCTTTTTTGCTTTTCAAGTTTAAAACGGCAACATCGTCATAGTCTCCCGCTGCAGGGGAAGCGTTTCTAATTTTATTCGTAAAGAGAAAAACAAGATTGTATTGCAGTGAATTTGCACGCTACATCGAATTTCAGAGTACTCCGAATCGTTCCGTCATTATTGCTAAATGAAGCCTATCAAATAACAAGTTTTAATCAGTCGGAAATTTTGTAGTGACCTAAATGATGTTTTAATATCAAACTTTTAAATCAGTGCAAACCAAATGTAACAAAGCAGCGTTTTGATCGTCATTTTAACCTCTTTTTAAAAGTTATGTTTAATTAATTGACAAACATATTCGTTTACAAAACTATTTTAGGTAAACAAGCATGTGCAGTTGATTTCTTTGCTGAGCAGAGATTTGCTTATTTCGATCAAGAATGAGAAAAAGGTTTTCCAATGACGGTTTTTTAAAAGTAAGGCAACAGAGAATCATTTATCTTAAAAAATTTCTTCACAACTATAAGCAAATTTAAACGCTTGCAGCATCTATGAATCTTTATCATCAAATGAAGTGATAATAAAAAGTTTAACCATACTCTACATCTAAACTATAGGTCCATGATATTAATACGTGAAGTCTTTTACCAAAACTTTTAGTTTAAATTATTTCAACAAGTTTTTTGAAACGGGACTTTTAACGAACAAGCAACCAAAAAATTAAAAGATGCAAGCTACAAATGAAAAACGAGAAAGCAAAATAAAATCCAAATAACGAAAACAATAACATTAAAATACATTTAAAAGAAATGATAACCTATTTGTGAATAATTGATGGTTAAAAAAAGATTACGTTTATTAATCAAAAAAGCTTTGTAAATTTTTTTCAAAATAAGAATTATTTTTTTAATGAATAAAAAAGTTTTAATAAGAGAATAAAAAAAATTTTATAATCTTAATATTTCCAGTAATCCTTTGGACCAGGATGGTCAAACTGCCAAGGCCAACCAATGTCACGAGCAGATTTTTTGAGTCTGATTGATAAGATTCATAAAAACTAAAAAAAATAAAAACAAACAAGATTTAAGGGTCTTGGAAATTACTGCCTTGGACATGGTTTAAAAGATTCAGCTTTGAAGAAAGCTGGTTTCTGTTGTTAAAGGAAAGGGTTAAACCTTGAACAACTACTTGGTGTTGAGATTCTTCTTATGCTTAATTGATGAATTGCAGCTCTGCTGTACATATAGCTATACTTGTCGCTGCTTAAAGCTCTTTGAAATTGAATAACATGCATAATACGCATTACAAACATGCACTTCGGTTGTTGCAATGTTTTCTATTTAAGTTAAAGACACAAAGTAAATTTAAAAATGCAAACCCAACTAAACACAAGTTATACAGTACGATATAAATACTGTAAATTATGCTTTTAAACCAAAAGAATATTTTTTATAAATTAATAGTTCTTCAAACCGGCAGGTATGGTACAGACAGCGTACTTTTTTGGAAAAATCTAAGAAAAAAGATCAAACAAATCAGTGTAAGCCGAGATCTTGATACAGTTCGGTTAAAAATTTTAAACCGCTTTTCATAAACCCATAAATCTATAGACTTAAGCAACTATTTATAAGTCATTATAGTGACGTTAGATATGTATTTTAGAGGTTCTTGATATGCGTGACTATATTTTATAGGTTCTTGTTACAGTAAAACTAGATGCGTGGAGTCGGAGTCAAGAATTGGTGAGACAAACACCTTAATTGTTAAATTAATTAGGTTTTGCTTTTTTGTCAATTACAATTTTAAAGTTTCTATTAGAGTTTTCATGTCAACTTTGGATTATCATTAAGTTGAATGATTTGAAAAAATTATTAACAAAGTTTTTAACCTTTGAGAAGAAGATAGGGCACAACATTTTTTAAAAAGTTAAAAGTGGCATTATTTTATTGGAGTCAAAGTCATATAGATATTAATTTTATAGTCTGGGTTCAGAGTTGGATACATATTTTTATCAAGATATTTTTTTCCAGAATCAGAGTCGGATGGTTTTAGACCGACTCCAGATCCCTGGTTAAAACATTAACCAGGCTTGTCAGGTGAAGTATTTTTCCCAATAATACAACAACAACATGACGAATGTATGAATTGAACTGAGACCGAACCAATTCCAGCAGACATGAGGGTTATTTCCCATCATGTTGACAAATTTGTTGAGCTTGCGCGTTAATTATGTGGTCAAATGTTTACGTTTGCATCATTAAAAAATCTAAATTATTCGATCGTGATAATAAAGTTTCCAGCTTTGTAAGTTTCTGATAATTATGACGCAAAATTTGGATTTAACATCAGGAAAAAGCGATTCTACACACTATTGTCTTCGGAAAAAAACTTTTTGGTTTACTTTTGTACTCTTACAATTTCCTTATCGCTCACACAGTTTTTCAACTTGCGTTTTTTATTGCTTATTTTGGGTTTAATCAAATTTTAACTTTTGAAGGCAGTTTTGCTTTATCACTTTAATGACATAAGAAAGTTTTTCTTTGGTTATTATAACAATCATTTAAAATTAAAATATTTTTTTTTATAAAAGAAAATTTGAAAGAACTCTTTCTATCGCCCCCATTATGACAGCATACTTCAGTTTGATAGCGTGCTAATTTACGAGCAGAAGGAAGCAAGTTCGATACCCAGTTAACTGTCTATCTGAGTCATTTTTGTAATGTTCTGAAGAGAGATATTTCACGGCAAATTCTTCGATGGAGAGTCATCTCAAAACAGAAAACAACAATTAGGCCAGCACATATCACTAAAGAATCGAACGTAGTTTGTTGAGCCGAGTGCTCTGTCTAGATAAACTTTTTAAAAAAGTCATAAGCTGCAGTAAGCGTTCAAACTGTCGCATTAGGTCAGCAATGGCTAAAACAACTGAACCAAACAAAATTAAAATTGCTTAAAATTGCTCCACATGTCGCTCCGATTTGGAAAAAGTTGCACATGGCAAAAGAACTTCTAGGATTTTTAAAAATTTATTATCTCATTTATTTATTCTCCAACTAGCGAGTGAATATCGTAAATGTTAAACTTAGATCAGTCATTTACCTGTTAGATACCAATATAAAGAAAGCCGTTTATTTGGTTTTTTAGCTTTTATTTAGTGTTGTGATTAAACTTTAAAAACGCTTGGCAAGACGCAAATCAGAGGAAATCGCCGAGAAGTTGAGTTTTGTTTCTAAAATAAACTAATTCAAAATTTTTCTGCAACAATGTTTTTCAAAAACCGTTGAAAAAAATAGGTAAATAACAACTAATAAAATATAACAACTAATAACTAATAAACAATTAGTTATTAGTTATTAGGTAATAAACAACTAATAAATAACAATTAATAAAATCTGAGATAGTGTAAGAATCATCTTTTAACTCCATTTGTGTTTTGTATCTGACTTACAATGAGTGTTTTTCCACTTTAAGAAGAAGGAAATGATGCATTAGTGTCCGAATGACACACTTCAATTTTTTCAACAAGAAAAATAACAGTTTGGAAATGCACGGGTAAAACATTGGTTTGCATAATTAAACAAAAACATCACTTTGTGCCCAAAATTACAAATAAGTACACAATTATTTTATATTTTGTGATCAAGCAGCTATTAATTCAGTTCGATTTCAAAAATAACAAAAACTTATTTGAGCAAACGAAACAATATCTTTGAGCATTTAACAAAAATACAATTCGTCAAAACATTTTCTCCGAAAACCACTGTGAAAAATTTTTCTGCTCTATGGCCCAGCCTGGCACAAGGCGACTTCTTTTTGTGTTGCAAATTTCGCAACAGAAGAGATACACTGCTGTGGCGGGGGAAATTGATATGGCGTTCGTTCTTCTATTGGAGCCCGAAAAGAAATTATCTGGAACACACCGAAGAAAGTAAAAAATTATTCTTGGTACATATTTTAAACTTATTGCAACTTACTGGAACTTCAGGTTGGGGCCCATCACAAATGTCTAATTTGTAACTTCTTTTCCAAGCGTTTTCTAGTCCTTTAACAGATTCGGTGTCCCAGGAAAACTAGAAAAACAATGATTGATTAATTAAGAATAATTAATATTCATCAGCCATTTTTCATTATACAATAACATTAATATAATATAAATAAAATATTTTTAATATCATCAAAGCTCAACTGCAGCTCAACATCAACAAAGTAAATTTATTTGGACTAATTAAATGATTTAAAATGCTTGGCAAATAAGGTTTTGCATTTTTTTTTTATTTAATGCAATGTTTGTTTTCCCTACTCTTATTTTAGCAAGTTAGCTTCATCCATGTTGATAACGACATAGTCGCTTGGGGTTTTTTTGATGTGTTGAAAGACGGCTTGTCAGACCCAAATATTTAACTGGCACAACTTAGGGCATAGATGACCAGGCAAATTTCCTGAATAAGTATTTGAGCGATGCCGCTTGCGGAGCCTCTCTTCTTGGTAATTTGTTCTTTTGCGTTTTAAAGTGATGAGTTCCTTCGCAAACATGTCACAGTTTGTGGTCCTGGGTAAGATCCTCAAGTTTACAGGGATGAATGCTGTTTTACGAAAACCTAAGTTTACAAAACGTTAAATTGACAACAAGCTAAAGTGGAAAAATGAGCAATGCTTAGTAACAAACTTATAAAGTAGATCTAAATGTTTGTAAAAATATTACAAGAATGCAAAATGTGAACTGGACTGTATCGCATAAGAATCTCTCATTATTATTAGTTGTTGGCAAGGGTTCGTGTCGTGCTTGTTTTTATAATAGAAATCCAAACAAGGCTCCAAAAAGATTTTTTTAGTTTTCAAAATTTTTATATGGGTTTGACCAACTTTTCTCCCACAATCATATTTATTACTAATGCTATTATTCTGGCGGTGGCAGTAATCTGCCGTCTTGGTTTCTCTAGTTTGACACAATTGCTGTTTGGAACGTCGTCGGTCAGTTAAAAGCGCCGTATCGATAGGGCTCGCAATGGACACGATTGTGATTCAAAATGTACTCTCCATAACTATTCTGTTGTCCACTTGCCAAAGACACTTTCCTATCCTTTGCGGTTTTAGCAAGAAATTATAATTTCACTCATATCTCGAAATGAAAGTTAAAAACAATTAAAAAACTTCCAGCCAACAGCATATCTTGGCATCTCCGGAAGCAGATAGAATCATTTGAAGGTTACTCTATGTACAGCACTTCAGACATTTTTCTGCGAATCAGAAAAATAAATGTAGATAAAAATAAAAAAATTACAGCAATATTTTGTGTTTAATAGTTCAGCAATTGATGGGTCCAGCAGCTGCTACATTCGGAAGAAATTTGTTGCAATAGTAAACAAAATGAGTTTATCGTTGAATTTTATTTGTCTCTTCAGCACAATTATACACTAAATTTTTGTTCTTACAAAAAACTATAGCCAATATTTTATTTTTTTCATATTTGTTTCAAAAAACACAAAAGTAACACTAAAATTTAAGAAAAAAGTCAATTAAAGTTTATACTTTATCTGATTAGCAAGTTTCAAAATAAAGTAAATGCTTTCCCTGCGCAGTCAGATGAACAAAATTCAAAATAATGGAGCCCTCATTGGAGTTGTACGCAACAAGATCTCAACAGCTTTCAAGTAAAATAAGCTCTTTTGACTTTCAAAAGCTTTAAAAAATGTATTAAAGACTAATAGCCTAAATGCTTAGATTTTATTGATCTGCTTTTATCTTTTATTTTATCTCAATACGTATTTATTCTCCCGACTTGCAGGAAAGCGTCATAGGAGTTATACATAGGGCAACAATTACCCCGAGCTGCTTCAGGAGATGCAAAGATATTGCTATCCGGTTGAAGTTTTTTATTTGGTTTTTTTATTTTTTATAGAAATATGGATAAAATTTGGAACTGCATGCCAACACCACTTACCAGGGAAATGTGCCGTGAAGTGTCTTTTCCAAAAACACAACAAAATGACTCGAGTAGGTTTTGAAGCGAGACCATGTTGATCACAATCACAACGCTCTTAACTACTCGATCACACTGCTTTTGTAGGCAACTATAATTATTACAAAAAATGCATGTTTATTCGTTCATCGCAGTTATCACTTTCTAATTGACATTTAACTCGTTTTTTGGTATGCAGTACTAGTACTTGGACTGCAATGCTAATGGCATAAATAAGTTTTGTTCTGCTTTATTTACTGGTATCAACTTGCTTATCTCTGTCAGCCATCCTTTAATGTATCTTGAGCGAGGTTTTTTTAACTGATTCACTTTTAAATAAATTCTTGGTTGTACAGAATTTAAAAATAATCAATGGTACTGACGAAACCATTGACTCTTTTGACTTTTAATACTCTTTAAAAAGACTGTTTTTCCTAAGGATTTTTTCGGTCAAGTCTCGTCAGAAGAAATTTTTGGCAAATGACGTGGTTTATATAAGATGCTTCCTATATAAACCACTTTTTCATAGAGTTCGTCATTTGCCAACAATTTCTTCTGACGAGAGTTGCCGGAAATAATTCTTAAGAAAAACAATCTTTTTAAAGAGTACCAAAAAAAAGAAAATGAATAGTTCCGTCAGTACCATTGGTTATGATCCACTCTTAACTTTTCGTCAAGTTAACGGTAATGAAAAAACAAATAAACATCACGAATGAACTTATGTAAAGCACTGAGTTTAATTAAAAGCTTTTGTTCAAAAAAAATTAAAAATTCTCGCAATACAAATTTTTTTTTTGACACAACCTCCAACGTTTTCTCTGACCACTTCTCGGCATTTATCAAATCACCTCAACTCAGCAGGGCGTGATGCTTACAAGTAAATGTTTTCCGACCAAAATCTACTGTGCATCGTCAAGTTGTTGAATTGCGAATTTTTGTGAGTACTTAGAAGTTACATAAAACTGTTTCCAAAATTGCTCCGACAAAAAATTACCAAAAATTGAATTTGCAAAACCATAGAAACTATTTCGAGGGCAAAGCAAACCGCTGACCAAGGAGATACAAACTTTGGGTAGTTTTTTGATTACACTGTGCAGCACTAAAAAATAATTAAAGCACCTTCAGGGTGTGTTGAGGTAATTTGGGTGCGCTGATCACGAATCTGACTCCGTTTTTCTGTTATACGTACAGATTTTTTGTAATTTTTAAATAAAATTTTTTCAATAGGCTGCTGCACTAGGTTAGCACGTAGGCAAAAAATGCATGTCACTGGCGTCACCGTTTAATTATATTTTACTCCTTTTCATATATTCAATAGAAGGTTTAAAAACCAATGTCAAGTAAATTGATTTTACAACCGGCAATGTAATATTTTTGCTGTACTGACTGAATCGTGGCTACAATTTTCGAAAACTTTATGGCAACGTTTGTCTGCCGTATACATCAGTACAAGGAAAAGATAAGTTGATCAAGCACAATAAGATTATATAGCTTCTTAATCAGTGCAGTTTAGCTATGAACAGCTGCTTTTATACGGCTTCGACTTAAGCAGTAATGATAAGTTACATTTGAAGTGGCAGTGAAAGAGCTGAATTGGTAAATTGTCTTTGCTCGTAGCCTGTAGTATGTGCGTAGTGAAGTTTTGAATAGTTATTTACTTCGGTTACCTTAATTTTGTTGAGCTTGCAGATTATAATTTTTTTTGATTTAATTTGATTGTAGAACAGGAAGTTGATTTTGTGAATTGCAAATATGTCCAACCGCCGGCGTTTATGTAACAAGAACCTCAAAAGTTAAAAGTTTGTATTATGCTTGTTTTGGTTGTGCCATTGTTGATCAGGACAAACATCGGGCTCCAAATTTTTGGTTTGTGATCTGCAGTAGCAGACTTCACAGATAGTTTGCTAGAAAAAATGTTTCTTTAGACTTTGCAGTATCTATTGTTTGGAGAGAACAGAAAGATCATGTTACAGACTGTTATTTCTGCCTTAACAATGTACAAGGTCACAGCCATAAAACCAGAAAGAATATCCAATACCCAGACCTGCCTTCTGCCATTCGACCTGTTCAACATTCTGTTGATTTGCCCATACCAATGCCTCCAGCCAGTCTTCCAGTTATCTTGAACAGAATATGTTATGAGAAAAGCAGATGGTTTGTGTGTTCTGATTCAAAAATTATAGCTTTACTGACAGATTATCAATTGGGCTACACAAAGTATTGATGTTTTTTGTGCTTGTGGGATTTCACAGCTTGTAGCAAACACTACAAAAAGGAGCGGTGGCCTATGAGGCTAGAAACTGAAGCTGGTCAACGTCAACGTACCTTTGGTTCCTGCAAACAAAATTATTCTACCTCTTCTGCATATTAATTGAGGTTTGTTCAAGCAACTTGTCAAAACTTTGGTTAAAGATTCTGAAGTTTTTAATTTCTTGCGAACTTGTTTCCCTCACTTGTCAATCGCTTAGATAAAGAAAGGTGTTTTTGTTGGTCCAGAAATACGGAAAATGATACTCAACGAAGAGTTTGATAAAATGCTGAACACCGATGAACTGGAAGCATAGAAGTGTTTCAAACGAATTTGCCTCAAGTTTTAATTTCATACAAGGCAGAAAATTTTGAAGATGTTGTTGCCAATTTATTACATAGTTATAATCTATTACTTTGTAAAATGTCGCTGAAAGTGCACTTTTTTGAATCGCATTTAAAAATTTTTCACGAAAATTTGGGAGATGTTTCAGATGATCACGGCGAAAGATTCCAACAAGATATTGATATCATTGAAAAAAGATTTAAAAAAAAATATTCTGTGGGAATGCTTCAAGATTACTTTTGGTCTATAAAACGAGATACTTCTGAATTGCTGCATGAAAGTCAAAGACGATGATTGCAGAACATTTTTTGTGTTGTTTCACTGTGTCAACATCTATTCATTTTTGTATATTTGATAACGTAAATCTTTCATTATTTTGTCATTATTTTTGCCGATCAATTAATATTAATAATTGTATTGTACAATATGTTGCAACATTATGTAACAATGCTTTCGTATCCTGACCCTTGTGCTGAAGATAACAGTTATGCTAAGCATTCTCTTTAATGCAACATAAGTAAGTGTTATTGAAGCTGATTATATTTTTAAAATGGCGCTGGTTAACAATGCGCAATTGCACCAAACTATCATAAAACAATTTTCAATAAAACATATATTTAAAAAATTTAAAATACTTTTTTAACAAAATCTTGACTTGTTCGTGGAAAAGTAAGCTCAGATTCGGATTCAGGCGCCCTCGAATTGACAATGAGAACATTAACTAGTGTTTGATTATTTTGAAAACAAAAATTTATTGTACTGTGTTATTGGAGATTGTGAATAAACAAATTAGAAATACACAAATTTCAATGACTACAAGTCAGCCTCTCGCCAAGTGTAATAATGCGATCTTTCCCGGGAAGTATTTATTTGAAAATTTTGTTTGAGTTTGTCAACTTACCGAACTCATGAGATCGCCAATGGACTGGTTGAATTTATCGCGAGGTGAAGTGACTCTCCAGTCGTCCATATCTTTAATCCAGATTGGTTTGTTTCTGGCTGTATCCCTGAAGATAACAAAAGTTGTTTGGCAGGTGCAACCTTTTTCATAATTTGAATTTATTTATGGATAACTCATCATCATCAACTTGAATATTTCCAGTTTAAACTTTAACAAAAACGAAAAAAATTTTTCCAAACCAAAAGAATCAAACGAGCCGTTTGGGATTTCATAAAATCTTTTTGAAAAACGTTTTGCAAACCGTTGTTATTTATTGGCAAACACGTGCAAAAAACAAAAAAACAATAACATTTAAAACTTAGATAATATTTTTATTATGTTTATCAATGTCTACTCACAAAACATCGGAGATATTCAAAATTTTCTTTAAATAATCATTTATAGGAGTATACGGAGCCTCAATGCAAGTGCGCAGTGAAATCTTGGGATAATAGGCTATGAAGTTAAGACACATTTCTTTTGAGGTATCTCGTCCTCCCTAAATTAAAATTTTTTTGGTTCAAAGTTAAAGCTTCAAAAATCAAAAGCTTTAATCGAATAAAAGAAAATTATTGGTCTAACTTATTCAATAGCTTTTCTCACTGCCATTAAGTATAAAAGACAATTCACCAAATTCAGAGTTTTAGGTTTTTTTTTTTGATACTCACAACAATCGGACGGGATTTCCCCATGCTAGAATAGGAGCAGATGCTCATGAGTTCGTCTCCTTTGTGGATTTTCACCATGGGTTTAAGTGAGCGAGATTGTTGATAATCGAAGTCGTAAAAATCATCTTTTACGAGGGGAGAAACTTCAGAATGGCCCCTAATTATAACAATCGCTTATCAAATCTTGTAATTTTTTTTTTAAAGGCATTAAATCTATCTTTCACTAAGCTTGCAAACATAATCACAAAAACTTATACTAATATTGCTTAATCTGCTTATATACATATAGAAAAAACATGATGATGCTTATAGAAAACAATTAACATTTAACTTAAATTATTTTGTTTTTTTTTTTCCTTTCTATTAACGTTCTACGTCAAATAACATCAAAAGTAGCATCGGTTTTTTTAAATATTTAACTACACAAATTTTGAAAATTTTAAGAAAATGGCTGCAATTTAGTCTATTACTAAAAATTTTTGTATATTTGGCTCTTGAAGATGCATTACTGCACAAAAAATTTGTAGCTTAGTGATGCCTAATGCTGCTTCTTCTTGTGCACTAATGCATCTTTCGAATGCAGTAATTTTTTTTACATCAGAATTTATCAGTAGTATTCAGCATAAACCATGTAAGGAAATAATAGTTTTGTATTTAACAAATTTGCTTTTTCTCTTGTGTGACACAAACTGTCACTATAATCAAAACTGAAAATCAAATAGGTTGAGCGACTGTGCGCTGTATAGAAAAGTATCTGAAGAAGTTTTAATTAACAAAAGCCTATGAAAAATGAGTGGGATATTGATGGAGTTTTTTTAAGAGATTTTTTAAGATTAATTTCCTGTCTATGTATCCCGCAATGGATCCACCAGTAATTGCAAGTTGGGACCTGGTTTAATATTCGACAGTTTTGGATTATTTTTGTAAATACAGTGTAAAATCAAGCAAGTTTTTCATAAATTATGTCAAGAAACCCAAACTTCTTTTTTTTTCTTCTTTCGGCCTTTCCCTTCAATCAGGGTAGCCACAGCGTATTATCTTTCTCCACACCGTCCTGTCTTCAGCGTCTCCTTAGCACCAACTTCCCCCATATCTTTTTTCACTACATCTAAAAATCTTCTCTTTGGTCTCCCTTTTTTCCTCTTTCCCGGTAGCAATTTTCAATTTTGTACCCAAGGAATTATAATCTACATATTTTCAATCTATCAAAAATCCAAATTTTTTTCTCTGCTCAAAAAATTCTCATTCAGCTCTTTACAGTTCAATCATAGTTATCTTTCGGTACGTTGGCAAATCAATCATATTTATTTTTCGGTACATTTGCAAACGCTATATATGAAACAGATTGGTTTGTTTATCATCTTAACCCTCAGTCTACCATGAAGTCAATTTGAACCTAATTACATTTTGAAAAAGTTATTGTGGCTGAACCGTTGGCGGCAGCAATATGAAACTTTGTGACTTTTATTTTATATTGAAGAGGTTTGTTGACCTAAAAAATGTTCAGTGTTGGACGTCTTTATCGACCTAAAAAAAAAGCAGCATCATATACCAGTGGGGTCAAATTGACCCCAAGTTGTTTTACGACTAAGTGACCTAATAAAACATGCAAATAAAAAAAACAAAAAACTCACTATTGCACTGCTTACATACCGCAAATAAAAAATAAATTTTTTACTTTTTAACAAATAAAAACAAAACGCATATAAATCTGAAAACAATTACAAAAAAGTTAGATGCGAAGAAACAGCATGTCAAAATATCTCTCCGAAAATGCAGTTCTGGGTTTTCTCGGAAGTTATGACAGCGAAGAAGAAGATATAAGCGACTTGCATTCGATTTCTACAGATGGTGATGAAGAAGACGTGGAGGAAATATCTTTATGTGATTCATCTTCTGAAGAAGAAATGGATGAACAAACATGTTTCTCTGCTTCGGCAAGCTACGTTGTTTCCAAAACCGAAACGTGGCAAACAACACCTTTTACAAATAATGGTGGTAGAGCAGCTGCACATAATGTCATTCGACAAAGTCCAGGATCGACAAGGTTTGCAAAATCTCAGTACTCAGAAATAAGTGATACTTTTGCTTTATTTTTGCGGAATCCTCTTCAAAAAATTATATGTCAGTGGACTAATCATGAAGGAGCCATAGTATATGGTAGCTCATGAAAAACCGTGGATGATGAAGAATTCAAAATTTTTCTTGGTGTAATTATTTTGATTAGCGTATATAAGTCCAATAACGAAAGCGTTGTTCAGCTATGGAGTACACTTGATGGCCAGCCCATTTTCAATCGCAATATGATTAGAAGAAGGTATCAAGAAATTTTATGCGTTCTTCGATTGGACAGTGCACAGTCAAGACACCAAACTTGGTCCCCTGACAAGCTGCAACAAATTAGAGAAGTGTTTGAGACTTGGGATTCTTGCTTGGGAGATTTCTACACTTCCGGACCAAGTATGACATTGGACGAACAGTTGGTATGCATTAGGGGACGGTGCTTTTTCAACCAGTACATTCCTTCAAAGTCAGGCAAATACGGAATAAAAATCCAGACAATTTGCAACTCCACTTGCTCTTACACATGGAAAATGCAAGTGTACACTGGTAAAAATGCTGGATCGTCCCGAGAAACTAATCAAGACACAAGAGTTGTTCTTGATTTGTTAGAAGATATTGGAAAGACTGGCCGAATTATAACTTGTGATAATTTCTTCACAAATCTATTGCTTGCACGAAAACTTCTTCAAAAAAAGCTCACACTGGTAGGAACAATGAGGAAGAATAAGCCGGAGCTCCCAATGGAATTTGCAGTGGCCAAAGGATGGAATGTGAAGAGCATAGTCTTTGGCTTTCAACAAGATGCAATGATTGCATCGCACTGTCCTAAAAAAAAACCGTGTAGTCAATATGCTTTCAACAATGCATAGTCAGCCAGAAATTGACATTACTTCGGATCAGAAACTAAGCATTATTCTGTTCCACAACAAGACAAAAAATGGTGTTGACACTTTAGACAGAATGGTGAGATCATACTACACCAAACACATGACCTGAAGATGGCCATTCTTAGTCTTATTCTACAATATGATTGATGTCAGTGCAATCAATGCATTTGTCATTTGGCAAGAAATAAATCATGGAAACGGCAACATCTGCACAAGACAACGACGAAAATTTTTGATCAGTCTTGGAAAAAAACTATGTGGAATTACAAAAAATTACAACCTGTTACACCAATTTCTGCAACTAGAAAAATGTATGATACTCTTGATGAAAATAGTGCTTCATTGAATAAGAGAGACCGGTGTACTTTGTGTAACCGAAAGAAGAACAGAAAATGCCAATTTCTTGGTTCTAAATGTGGGAAATATGTATGTTTTGAACACTCGGACATTGTTTGCATCAACTGTGCATAGTTATTAGGCCTACTATTACTATTGTTATTATTTTCATTTTCGTTTGTGTTTATTTGCATGTGCTTTTGAGGTTTTGTAAATATTTTTGTTTATTTGCAAGTGATTTGGTGTTTGTGTAAAAAGATATTTATGTAAGAAGTATAAATGAAATTAGAAGAATACGTTGCAGGGCTATTATCATAGAGTACCGTCAATTTGGTTTTCCTTGCTGTTTTAATTTTTTGTGTTTTGTGTGCAGTGAAAACACTAATTATTGAATATGGATTAAGCAATAGTACAATTCAAATCACCCTTTTAACAAACTGCAAAACTTGTGTTCGCTTGATGTAGCTGCAACTTCTACAATTATAATTTTTTTTTTTATTGGTTTTAAAAGTTTTATTATTACTAGAATGATCCATTTTTTCATTTATTATGTTCTAAATAAAAAAAAGTTTTTAAAAAATACAACAAAAACAACTCCAAAATGGGAATCGTGACTGGGGTCAATTTGACCCCACTGGTACAAAACGCACATTTTTTTTCTGGTATACTGAGGGTTAAAAAGTTGCTAAAAAAAAAGAGTTGCCATGACAACTAATATGGCTCCTTGATTGCTCCAAGAGCTCAGTGATACAATTTTTACGAGCAGAAAAAAAAAATTTGGATTTTTGATCGGGTGAAAATATTTAGATTACGATTCCTTGGGTACAAAATTGAAAATTGCTTCCCGGTAACTCCATTTCCATCATGTTTTTTCCTACATAATCCTGTTCTCTCCTCATAAAATATCTATACCATCTCAGCCTGCCCTCCCTCATCTTCATTTCTAACCGTTTTACCTTAACTGTACCCCTGATGTACTCGTTTCTAATCTTGTCTTTTCTTGTCACTCTCATAGCAAACCTCAACATTTTTATCTCTGTCACTTCCATCTCTTCCACTTGTTTCTTTGTGACCGCCATTGTCTCAAGTCCATACACCATTTCTGGTCTCACAACTGAACTGTAGACTTTTCCTTTTACTCTAGCTGGTAACACTCTATTGCAAATTACTCTCGATACTTTTCTCCATCCGTTCCATCCTGCCTGCACTCTCCTCTTTACCTCCATCTCACAGCTATCACTTTCTTGCACCGTTGATCCCAAATACTTAAATTCCTTTACTCTTGGCACTTTTGTATCCTCCACCTTCACTGTTTTTTTGTTGTTTACTACATTTATGCACAGATATTTGGTCTTTGACCTATTTACTTTCATCCCTCTTCTTTCCAATGCATATCTCCAGGATTCTAGTCTCTGCTCCACCTTTTCCCTGGTCTCTTCGCAAATCACAATATCATCAGCAAACAGCATCGTCCACGGTGGTTCTCTTCTTACTTCATCCGTTACCTGTCCATTATCATTGCAAACAGGAACGGACTTAACGCTGATCCCTGATGAAGTCCAACCTTGACCTTGAAACTTTCTGTAGTTCCTATTGCACACTTCACCTCTGTTTTGCTTTCCTCGTACATATCCAGTACAAGTCGAACATACTTTTCCACTATTCCGGATTTTCTCATACAGTACCACAGCTCTTCTCTTGGAACCCAGTCGTAAGCTTTTTATTGGTCCACGAATACACAATGTAGCTCTCTTTGACTTTCTCGGTACTTTTTCATCAACATTCTTAGAGCAAACATGGCATCGGTGGTTCGCTTTACTGGCGTAAATCCATATTGCTTTTTTCTGATCTCTACTCTATCTTTTAGCCTGGCTTCAATAATTCTTTCCCATACCTTCATTGTGTGGCTTATCAGCTTTATTCCTATGTAGTTTCCACAGCACTGTGCGTCCCCTTTGTTTTTATAGATTGGGATAAGTACACTCCTTCTCCATTCTTCTGGCATCCGTTCACCCATTAATAGTCTGTTGAACAGTCTGGTTAAAAACTTATCCCCATCTCTCCCATGCACTTCCAAACTTCTACTGGCAACTCATCTGGCCCAACCGCTTTACCTTTTTTCATCCTTCATAGTGCATTTTTTACTTCTTTTCTACTGACACAATTTACCCCTTCGTTAACCACTTCTGTTTCCTCTGTCTTAGAGTCTCTGATATTTTCCTCGTTCATCAGTTTCTCAAAGTACTCCTTCCATCTCTTTAAGACTGCCTCCGACTTTATCATAACATTACCATTTTCATTCTTTATAGCGCTCGCGTGCTGTACAAATTTTCCTGTTTTGTCTCTCTGCCTAGCCAATCTGTACAACTCCTTTTCACCTTCTTTCGTTTCCAATCTAGCATACAAATTGTCATACGCACGTCCCTTCGCCATTGCAACTGCCTTCTTTACCTTATTCTTCTTTTCTTTTTACATTTTTTTAGTATTTTCATCTCTTATTTTGTTCCATGCTTTCTTCGCCTCTTTCTTTTCTTTTATGCTCTCCTGAACTTCCTTATTTCACCACCATGTTTACCTGTCTCCTTTTCGTTTCCCAAAGATCACTCCCAGCACAGTTTCAGCTGTTTTTCTTAGCATGTTTTGTCTCACTCATCAGGTAACCCATCCTTGCCTCCTAGAGTCCTGGTCACCTCTTCTCTAAACGCTTTTTGACAGCTTGTCTCCTTCAGTTTCCACCATCGTACCTTTGGCTTTACTTTCATTGTTTTTTTCTTTTTCACCATAAGAGCCATTTTGCATACCACCATACGGTACTGCTTTGCGACGCACTCATTTACTATTACCTTACAATTGCACATTTCTTTCAAGTTTGTCCTTCTGCATATCACCTCATCTACTTGAGTACGTTTTCTACCACTTTTATACGTCAACCTGTGTTCATGTTTCTTCTTAAAATAATTGTAGAAAATTGCCAAATCCATCCTTTTTGCAAAATCAACAACCATTGATTCTTTCCTATTTCTTGTTCCAGCACCGTACCTCCCCATTATTTCCTCATGCCCTATGTTTCTTTCTCCCACATGTCTATTAAGCTCCGCAGCTAGAACTATCCTCTCTTTTTTGTTGCACTTTCTTTCAAGCCATCCAAGTCTTCCCAAAAATTATCTTTCTCATCCATGCTGTTGTTGACCTGTGGAGCATACACACTTATTATATTTAGAGTGGACCCTTTTACAAGTAACATTTTTTTAGTGCTTACTGCTTTTAAAATTAGTTTGTCAAGAAACAGAAACTAATTTAAAAAAAACAGAAAATCTAAAAATTTCACTCTTAAACAGATTAAAAAGTGGCTTTGTATGAAGATTGATTGCAGAATTAAGTTTATTCATTTATCAAAAATTTTTTGTTTCCAATTCATAACTTGGTATGTTTTTTGCTTTAAATTTTTTGTAATAGATCACATAACAAATTAATCTGGATTTTTGTAGTTAAAGGCTATTAAAATACACTTAGAAACAATTTTTAATTAACTAGTTACTTTACTGTACTGATCTCTTGATTTTTTTCTCTAAAACGTAGTAATCTTTAAAAAAAAGTCTTCACCCCAAATTTTAATCGTTTTCCTACATTTAAAAACTTTTTCCTGCAGAGTTAGTTTGTTTTCCGTATCCGGACAATTATTTCAAAATAAGAACTAACATTTTGCAAACAATGCGGTTTGGGTTAGGGTTAAGATTAAGGTTAGATATTCATTAAAAAAAGAAAAATGGGCTTTTATAAAATAACTATTTTCAGACAACAGCATATAGCGTTATTTTCAAACAATTGTCAATTCTAACAACTGCTTTCGAACCATTTTCCGTAAACCTTAGTTTTCGGTGCACAAAAAAACTTATTTTTTCCAAATATTTTTGTTGCTGTTTGAAAAATTCTGATTTTGCCCAAATTTTTGAGACTTAAGCGTCTATTGTCCGCCCCCAAGTCTTAGCGTTATATTAGTAAGCTAAGTTAATTTTTTATTGAATGCTTTTTATTACTGACACAGAATTTACTTGGGAATCCAAGAGGACCAGTTGAATAAGGTAACTCGAATACCTGCGTTGAAGTAAAGCTGTGTCTGTTTCGTTTTCTATTTATTCCGGCTCAAGTAGTTTGCTGCAAGACTGAAGCTTTTTTTATGCAGTTAACTTTGACAATTTGAATTGATTCGTTTGAAAACTTTTCTTGGGAAACTAACAAAAACCACTGTCTCTACTTAGAAAGAATATAAGTACAAAATCCACAAAACTAATAATTAACGAAACTTTCTCCCACTTTACCAAACTTCAAAGCGATTCCAGTGCTAAAACTTAAATTCGTCCGATACACAATTAATTCTTTCTCTATAAAATTAATCTCTGAAAACACTGGCGCAAAGCAATTCCAACACTCGTTAATCAACTCACTGGAACAACACTGGAACGATTGGGCTCACTGCCCTTGAATCTACACACTGAAATAATCACTGGAATTCCTGCACTTAAACAAACATTGAAATAATTATACAAATCAAGCGCCCGCTTATATAAATCACGTCACGTGACGCTATTTCACAGTAGGGTGCACTCGAATGTGCCTGAATCTCAACGTTTGTTCTATCACATAGTAGAACAAAATTCACACTCAGTCATTGTTTGCATCTACAGAAAAACAACCAATTGGAAAATGAGGACGAAAACGTATTACGCATTAAATGTCTGGTTGAAAGAAAAAAATTCAAAACAATTGTAAAACAGCTTGCAAATAAGTTAAGCGAGATAAGTGGGAGCTCTACGGACCATGCGATTACTACTTGGTAATAAAAATATTATGTTATAATAAAATTAAAATCATTGGAAAACGAAAAATAAACTATAGCTTTGTTAAATTAAAATTATTGCGAATGAAATGTGACAGCTACTTTTTTATTATTTCATGCTTTAATATCTCATGAAATAACTTCAGCTGTATGGTTCGCAATGATTTATCGACTATTTCGTGTATATTTTTCAAATTTTGATTTCTTGGATTTATTTTAAAAAATTTTAAGCATACCCACGCCAGAGTCTTTGTTGAGTGGCGGCTTTAGATTAAGGTTGCCATATCTAAATAGGTGGAATTCCCGATCGACAGACATAGGCGTACCAACGAAAAAATTTTTGAAGGGGGACAAAATAAATTTGTTTACGAAGACCAAAAAAAAAGGTCTTCACTTCGAATCGATCACGGATTCTCTAAAAAAAAGGTCTTTACGTTGGATCGGTAGTGGAATTTGCTATTTTCGTTCCATGATCAATTGTTTTTTTTGAAAAACTGCACGTTAGATTTAGTTGATTCTAAAATTTTGGACATTTGGGCTTTTTTTAAATTTCTTCCGGGCTCAAAATTTAACGTAAAATTCCGGACATATCCGGAATTTTCCGGACGGTATGGCAACCCTATTTTAGGTGAGAAAGTGGGTTTTGGTTATTTTTATTTATTGTTCAGTAATGTTGTTAATTAAATTTTTTTATTTATAAAAGTTTTATAACTTTGTGTTACAAATCTTTTTTTGACAGGGTTCTTTGCTTTTTAACCAGGTTTTATTTCTAATAAAAATTAAAAATTAAACCGAATTTTTGACGTGCTTGTTGTTGTTATCATTGTCGTCGTCGTCATTTGGAAGTAATTCACTCCAGGTGAGACTCAAACAGGATTGGGGCCAAGATTTTATCCTTTAGTACCCCAAGTTGCTGTACTACCCGGATCAAATGCTGGCAGTGATGTTGTTCAGCCAGCATCGAGTTACGTCATCCAAAGCCGTCAGACCTCGTGCTCCATGTGGTGCCCAATGTATGGGGCACGCTATTAGAACATGGTCTGCGGTTTGTTCAGCGGTGCCGCACTCGCAATTCGGTAAAGGAGCGAAATCCCATTTGTGCATGGACGAATGGAATAGTCCAACACCAGTCTGCAGGCGGTTGAGCTTAACCCAAGCTGTTCGAGGCAAGCTCATCCCAAAAGGCCTGGCACTGGTCTTGGGTATAAAAACACGGATCCTGAAAATATTCTCACAATACTCCGCGTTCCATTTATGGTTTGTCCACTCAGAAGCGCGGATGCCAATTCCGGCAAGATTGTTTAATAGATTCCGCACAACTGGCACAAATAGGCGTCTAGATCGTAGTCTCTGTTGGCGAGCATCCGAGGACCCATTTTAAAGAAGACAAAATATGATCAGGGTCCAGAGATTCACGGTTTGTCAAGGAGAGTGTCGCTCCCAGTCGGCGAAGCTCAGCTGGCTGGATACCTGAACGTATGGGTAAGTGGTCCGTTGGATTGGGACGCGGGCATCCAGTGACTATGTGTAAGGCGTCAAGATTTATTCAAGACACTGTACCAGATGGCAGGTGCTTTCTCGCAACCTGGAAAGTGAGTACGTCTGTTATTGCTTTTAAAAATGACAGACCGAAACCAAATCTACCGAAACGGAAGGTTAGCCACTCATTCCGATGTTTAGCAAGGGTCTGCTAATCGGCAAACATCCTTTTCAGGATGGGGCAATGCCTTAAAAAACTGCCCTTTTCAAGGGATATTGCCAAAAAGTTCCGAAGACCCACTATTTTTCAGCTGAACATCGAAGGCTTCACTGCAAGCAAGATGAACGTTCTTCATTGTCTTGCTCTGCAGTCTGAGGCACTCGTCATCCTTTGACGTGCTAAAATTTTTATTAAAATTGGTTTATTCTATTTCCTGCCTTTTAGTATAACTAATAAGCGCGTTTTTTTGCTTTTTAAATTATAGAAAAAAGGTTTTATAATATGACTAAAAACTTGTGCAACTCGTTTACTCAGCTGGAACTAACAAAGCAGCCCGCAACAACCAATAGGTTTGTCACCTCTGCTCTAAACAATCCACCACGCTGCTGACTCGCCAGTTTCAATCCTCATGAACTTTGAAATAAAGTAGAGGTTGTCTTTAAGAGTAAATCTTTTTAGCACAAGGTTCATTTGAAGAAATGCATTTACCGCTGAAGGCAACCCAGCTATTTAGTTATAGCCGAGCAAAAACTTTCAGTAAAAAATGTTTCGGTTTTGAACTGGCGAGGTATCTTATTTTGAAATAGTTTATAGTTTGGTTTACGAGAATAATGACTTTGTAATAACTCATCGTACCTTGGTCTACATCTCTACAATATTTTGTCATTTATTGTTTAAACTCATATGGCGCTTCTTACTAATTTTTTTCTTTGCAACTTTTTCCTTTTTCGGCTTAAACATTTTTAACAAAAAACCCTTTTTAAGATATAGCCAATGTACCAAGAGAAAAAATCATTCATTTAATTGGTAAAAACTTTTTGGCTGATTTACTTTTGAACTTCGGAATCGCAGCTTTTAAATTTCTACGTTATTTTGGCTCTCCACTTTCGAAAACTTCTCAAAAAAACTTTTATGCTTTGTCTTCTGTATATTTTTTCTCGGAACAGTCATTTACACTGGGCTATGTGTTATAAAGGGATTTAACAAGTATGAAATATGAAATAGAAGTATTAGTCAATTAAACTTAGCGTGAAAATTACACGATACATTAACTAAATCCAAAACAAAAATCAAGTTAAGTAAAATTGTAAGCGAAACATAATTTTTTGTTTTTTGAAAATAAAAGATTAAGTTATGAAAAACGCTTCATTACGCCTAAAAGAAATATAGCTAAAAAAAGAAAAGGGGCACAAATAGAGCAAAAAACCGCAAATTTTCCGCTTTTAAAGAAAGACCATTTTTTGATTTTACCTTTAATTGAGTTAATCAAATTGAAAAAACCATCGTGAAATACTTACCGGTAATGACGTAATTGCATTTTTCTTCCCGCCAAATGTGAATGAGGAAAGACTTTAAACACGTTGATGTAGTCCACCCCAGCTTTTTTCATGGCCTATTAAAAGAATTTAAAAAATACTTTAAAGCAGATTGCCCACTATATCGTGTTTGGTCAAGATTCTTTCAAATACTGTTGACTTTTGACTCATTTCCTCCATGAGAATGCAAACATATAGTCTCTACTATTACGTAATAAAGGCTTGTTATTGTTAAGAGCAGTGTAGTCCGAACATCAGGACATTAATGCTTTTAATCTTAAGGATTTTAAATTTTAATGTAAGTCAAGGTCAAAAAATAAAGCAAAAACATGCAAAGACCTTTTTTGTCTTCGGTTGTCTTCGAGGCTTAAATAGAGTCAAACTTCGCAATTTTTTGTTTCATAAAATTGGCCAGAGCGCAATAAGAACTGGATCACATTGTTTTGGACTACAGCATATTATTCGGTAATAAAGAAATTTTATGGTTTTAAAACAACCTGGCAACGCTTTCCTCCTCTTTTTACGCAAGGGTGCTTATGTATTATCCTTCGGTATAACCTTTTTGAGTCTATAATAAACGTTGAGACAACAAGACCCAAATCAAATCCTTGTTTGAATAAAATATTAACTCCCACTCAGACCCACTCACCCCTCCCAAGCATGAAGATGGGCAGCCTCCGTATATTTTGAAGTCCGGGACGTTGGGGGGGATAATTATACCAGCCGCTGATGGTGGAGCTCCTAAAGCAATTAATCCGGCACTGTGTTCCCTCAGATTCGGGGTGTAAGTAATTCTCATTCCAGAGTTGTCTCGAACGTCTGCCAGCACATGCGTTTACGTCAAACACATGACAAATTAAAGAAGATTAATTCTAATATTGGGTTTATGCGGGGAAGTCCAGCCGCATACGTGCTAATATTGGGGTTATGCGGGGAAGTCCAGCCGCATACGTTCAAAACGTTACTCAAATATTTTTAACAAATACGATTATTTAAAGTAATTCTGCAAATATGTTTGCAGAACTAAATAGTAAAATCCACCTAGATAGTGAGAGTAAAAGCAATTTAATTCTAAAATAAATAGGAAAGCCGTCACAAAGCTATTATAGATAAGAACAATTAGTATCAAATAATTTCCAGCAAAGAAACTAATTTCAGATGAAGCAGAAGCGAATTTCAACATGATTCGGAGTTTATTTTTGAAATCGGCAACACGATTGAGTTTTGCTTCAACTCAGATCTTTTGAACAAGCAAAATTTCAAAACCCGTAACATTAAATTGAAAAAAATTTAAAATAATTAAACCGAAAATCTTTGGCGTTTAATTTTTTAATTTTGCTTCATAATTAATGATTTTCAAGTTTATAATCAATGATTTTTATATTGTATCCGACATAGTTTATAACCTCGCTTCATCATGTCGGCAATAGAACCTTCATTGATCTTTCTACGGACGCTTTATCCCCCAGCTTGCGCGCCATTGACACCATCATCTAAATGCGCAATTTTGCCTGGACCTCTTATAAAGCATTGATGAAAATAAGTATTGGAAAACAGGAGAAAAGATTTTTTATCAATTTCTGCATCACTTTAATATTTATTTCAATTAGTATGTAAGAGACCCTATTTATTTCATCTACGGCCTTGCGTAACGTATCTTTGGTTTAAAATCTAGAACTGGGCTTCTCAGTTTTTTTACGGCAAACCAAATATGTATATATGTATAAGTTAATAACAAGTTTTTGGCAAGCCATTTTTTAAAACAACAATGTTTTTACTGTAAAATACCAAACCTTGTCTTTTATTTTCTCTTATTTCTAAGAAAGTGCTTTTTCAACAAAATTCTTACGGAACGTCTTCATAACGAAAACTCAGAATTCCACGGTAAGTTGATTGATGTGCTGGTTTTGTTTTAAAGCTATTCCCATAAACCACTATCTATACGAGAAGTAAGTTTATGGAACCCCAGGCGCGTCTTCCAGAAACAGCTTGATAAACAGCATACTTTAACATGCAACCAACTTTGGCTTGAGGCCTACTTTTGCGTCACAACTTTGGGCCTGAGAGACACCGGACTAGTTAAAATGATGTCCAGACAATGCGGAGAACATTCTGGAATGTTTACCAACACATATTGTACTGGATTCGCCAAACAAATCACAACATTGAAGCCTACAATATACTTTAGTTGCAGCGCTAAAATTTTGTAGGTTTTTTGCAAGAAGTAAAATATGTGACAAGCTCAACACATCCGTTAAAAATGGTTCTTTAGTAAACTAGTTAGTATCTGTATCGTGAATTCGATTAAATATTTTTATACGGTTTATGTTTTGGTTGAATTCAGGTCCCTTAAATGTGAAAAAAAGACGGAGCAACAACCTCCGTCATTAAAACCCATATCCGATCCGTCCAGATTTTTTCATTACATTTGCTTCTTATCGTACGTACTCATAAAATTTTTGTTTCATCAGCGCTCTCCCAAAACGGTAAAATAACAATGTCCTTGTTACTAGCCATATTAATCAATCTCGAAATAAAAATATACATGTAAGTAGTGAAACGCACCGCTACATTGCTTTACACGACATTTTGAGGTCAGACCAAAGTTATGCTACATATGTGGGTTTATGCCTAGTAGGTAAATTTACAATAAAAAATTTTTTTATACATTTCTTATGTTACTATTTTGTTAAGTTTTGAAATCATGGCTTCGAATTGTTGAAAAGGCAGTTAATTTAATAATTTTCCGCATTTACTATAAACAAACTTCCTCTTAGGGCTGCTAATGGATATATCAGTGGAAATTTTCTATCCTAACAACATATTAATGTTTTTTTTATTAAATACCTTAAACTTTTAAAGATATTGCTTTTCATTTTAATTTGTTTTGAATGTTCAGTTGAATTTTAAAAAATTTGTAACAAGCTTCAATTGTAAGAATCAAAAAATCTCTGAAGTGAAAATTACGTCATTGCCACCATGGTAAGAATTGGTAAAAAAAGTAAAAAACAACCTTCTAGGTAAGGATTGTCGTAATGTGTTTCCAACATCATAAACGTGCTGCTCCCTTCTTCTCCGATAGGAAATCCTATATCTGGAGGAAATACTTCCGTCTAATAAATATAAAACTCGATAATATGTTGAACGAAAATGCGATTTTAAAATAATCAATTATAATTTGACCAAAAACGAAGCAATTTTGTGATTTATAGCTGTAGATTTAAGGTTAAATTTTCCCAAAAATATAACACTTGATAAATTGGTGATTCGCCACCGGAATGCCCTTGAATCTTGATGGGCCGTTTTTATTTGCTAGAAGTGTCACAATCTCAAAAATCGACAAAAATCTAAAAAAATTTAAAGTTCTTACTCAAAAAATTAAAATAGCAAGAAATTGCTTTGACATTCTGCAAAATTTTTATTTTATTTGTTGAGTTTTGTAAAAGAAAGAAATAGAGTAATAAACATTGCGGTTTAACTCATTCGAATTTTGGGGTTCTTCAATAATATAAAACCGAACAACGAGGCGGTTGTGACCAAGTTAATTGATGCAAGCTCGGAAACAATAAACAGTATCTGAAGTAATTAATTGGGATGTCCAACGACGAATTTAAGTTTGGAAAATTCTATTTCTTGAAAAACCAAAGAAAATATCTAAGATCAAAGATTAATTAAGATTTAATTTCATATATTTTTTAAGTAGGATCATGACCTAGCAAAAACTAAAATGCAACTTAAAACATAGATAAAGAACATTCAAATTTATCGATCAAAAACTTTTTTAAAAGTAGTGTGCATTCATTAAAAAGTTTTTGCAACAACCAATCGAACTTTTGCAAAATATAAATACTCACTTCTCCACCAACAGCCAATGCATTTTGCACACGCGGGCACAGCCATCGAAGAGCGACATGCGGTTCATCATAACAATCTCCAGAGCTTCCATGAAGAAGTTGTAACATCTGTAGATGGAACAATGCTAGGAAGAGTTTGTCGCAAAATGCAGATCAGAAAAATTGACGCGCAAAGACTTTTTGTGGTAATTAATCAGTCGGAATATCATTTTGAAAAACTTTCCAACTTGTAAACATTTCGACTCGCTTTTTTTCTATCGTCCTATTTCTCTGCAAGTTTAAACTCCTGAAAGAATGATTCTTGTATGAGTAACTGTCTTTCTTGAGTCTAATAGCACCCTCACATTTCATACCAGCTGACTTTATACTTGCTGTCGTTGTCGTTTGGAAGGCCATCCACTTCGGGTCAAATACAAACAAGACTGGGGCCGAGGGTTTATCCTTTTACTACCCCAGGCTGCTGTATTGTTCGCATCAAATGCTGGCAGAGATGGTATTGAGCCAGCATCAGGTTTCATCGGCCAGAACTGTCAAACCACGTTCTCCGTGTCCCGTGCTCGCATGTGTATAAAACACGCTGTTAGGACGTGGTCGGCGGTTTGTTCAGAAACGCCGCACTTGCAATTCGGTAAAGGAGCGAAACTCCATTTGTGCATGGACGAATACAGTAGAATCGCACAACTTCAGTCCACAGGTATTGAGCTTGATCTAAGCTGTTCGGGGCAGGTTCATTCCTGGCACTGGTTATTAGTATTAAAGCACAGAGTGTGAATGCATTTTTGCAGTACTCCGTGTTTCATCTATAAATCATCTATTGAGATTCGTGGATGCCTTTGTTTGGCTAGGCTGTTTAATAGATTCCACACAGATGGAACAAACGGGCCTTAGTCTAGATATTTATAGTCTCCCTTAATGAACATCTGACAACTCACTTAAAAACTATGTAGGATATAATTAGGGTCCAGGAATCCATCATAAGACGAGAAAACTGTCGCTCCTATTCCACGAAGCTCAGGTGGCTGGATGCCTGAAAGTATGAGTAAGTGGTCCGTTGGAGTGAGACGTAGGCACTCAGAGACTATGCGCAAGGCGTCATTTAGGAAACTGTCTATGAGGCAAGTGTGAGCGGTGCGACACCAGACTTGTGAGCAGTACTCAGTTGTTAAGTAGACCAGAGATGGGGCAGCTGTGCGCAGTGTATTGGCACCAGCACCCTACCCTGAGCCTACTCGTCGCCTAAGCAATGTGACGCATGAAGATAGTTTTTCCACAATGTCACTAGCTGGTAACGAATTTGTTCAGTTTTACCCCAAGATAACAGGTTGAATGTTAAGGCTCTCATTAAAATATATTGACTGTTAGCATTTGCAAAAGCCTGTAAGTCAGTCTTTTTCTCTTTACACTTTTAGTGGCCTTCTTTGATCCATTAAATGAATACGATCGTATTTCTTAGATTGTTGTTCTGAGTTTGAAGAAACGTTGCTCAAAATTCAGCCCTTGACACAATTCTTTTCTT
The DNA here is from genome assembly GCA_963680785.1 of Diplosoma virens. NCBI lineage: Eukaryota > Metazoa > Chordata > Ascidiacea > Aplousobranchia > Didemnidae > Diplosoma > Diplosoma virens. The sequence goes on along the minus strand of OY796897.1, from coordinate 3,633,108 downwards.
CCTTTTTCATTATCAATCTCCCTGCACCTCTTCCTCAACTGTGCGAGTCTTTTTTATACGCAGAGAATCCTGCTGTTCAAACCTTCTTCCTAAAGTTAAGCGAGTAACTACAGCGGCCTATTCTTTCCTCAATACACGGGTGAAAAGGTCCAGTTAAGTGACTTTTACTTAACCCTTAGTAGCTTCATCTTGTTTTAGCTTGGATCAGAGGTTTGCAACTTTTCGTGGTTTGTGATTTCCTTGCAGAGACTCCACGCCAGTAAGTCCCGGATATACAGTTATTTATTTATTTATTTTTTGGTTATAAAACTGCTAATATTTGTATTTATTTTCATTTATCGGAAGATTTTTGTATTTATTTGACACATTTGCTCTCAATTGTTGCGTCAAAATGAATCGGACAGTAAAGTTTGCAAATTAAAGGAATGAAATACGTTAAAAAATCCGTTACTGACTAATTCGTGTCAGTAACCGGGGAGCAATTTTCAATTTTGTACCCATGAAATCGTAATCTACATATTTTCAACCGATCAAAAATCCAAACTTTTTTTCTCTACTTAATAAAATTCTATCATTCAGCTTTTGGAGTGATCAAGGAGCACCCTATGTTAGTTGTCATGGCAAAGCTTTTTTTTAGCGACTTTTTAAGATGATAAAAAACCAATCTGTTTTTTATATTGTGTTTGCAATTGTACCAAAAAATAAATATGACTGATTTGCAAATGTACCAAAACATAAGTATGATTAAAATTTGAAGAGCTGAGTGAGAACTTTTTGAGCAGAGAAAAAATCTAGATTTTTGATAGATATAAAATATGTAGATTACAATTCCATGGGTACAAAATTGAAAATTGCAACCGGGGAATCCAGGTGATCAAAGTCACACAACGTTTCAACAGCCTCCGACTTTTCTCACTGTAACTTTTGATCGAACCCTTTCCTTCAAACATCAAGTTCTAACTCTGCGGAGGAAATTTTCTAATCAATTCTGTGCTTTCCTCTCTATACTATTACGCAGCAATGTCGACTTGTCACTTCCAGGGTCTTATTAAATACTATATAAAAAAAGATTTATTCTATTTACTTGCTGTTTCCGGGAATTCATTAACAAAGGCTTCACTTTTTGTAATCAAAGGCTTTACTGGATATTTGCGGAAATCTGTTTAACGACGAATCGCCATAAATCAAATGACGACTCGGATTGTCTCACCTGGTCAACTGAATTGTCTCACCTGGTCATGAATTTTTTGGCAGCCGTACAAAATCATGTGGTGGACGTGTTTCTTATAGGTGGAATTAATTAATGGTTCCATCTAAAAAATATCATTCAAAAAATTTGCACTATCGACCAACATTTTGCTAATAAAAAAATGAATAAACGTTTTGCAAAACTGACTCCAATGTCAGAACAAATAACAAAGTTTGATTAATGAATAAATCAGAAGTGACTGAATGAGAAAGAACCTTGTTTTGTTGGCGACTGTGATCAAGATGTTTGCACTTTAACGTTTATTGTCATGAAATGCAAAGCTAACAACCAAGTTGCTTCAAAAATGTTGCTCAAGATTGTATTTTATTCAATTATCCAAAAAAATTGCTTATCGAAATCATTCCTGGTTTCAAGTAGTCCTGATGATCGGGCTCTACAATAGTCTACAAGCAGAGACAAACAAAGGTCAATTTTTATTGGGACAATTTTTGTAGAGAAATACTTCAACATCAAAATTTTTCTTGTTCTTCGAATCGGATGCAAAAGCAATAATTCGAGCTGGTATTAAAAAAATTTTTAAACCAAAAATAATTTAAGAACAACTTTAGTAACATTTTCAACTAATCAATTTTTGATTTAATAAGCAAATTTGGAAACATTTGGCTACATTATCAAGTACTGCTTATGCGGAAGACAAAGTTTAAAAACAGTTATGTAACCAAGATGATTATACTGTATAACAAACAATGAAGATTAATTTTGTAGAAAGTGCCAAAAACGTGATTTTGTTTAATGAGAATAGTCAATCAAATTCTTGGCAAAAAAATCTCCAGACAAGTACACTGCGTAGTAAATGAAACGAAAATAAGTTTAATATGGTAATTTGGGGACTTTTTTGATCTAAACGGAGCTTGATCTAAACGTTTTACCGCTTTGATCTAAACGGTAAAACGGAGCTTTGTCGTGCAAGACAAATGATTGTTATGCAATGACAATGAAAACCAAGTTTTTGCAATCATTAGGCAAAACTTTGCATGCAGTCAGATAGTGTAGTTATCTATTTAAAAAAATTTTCTGAACATGTTTACACTGTAACTCGTGGTTATTTTCCTTTTAAAATTTATTTAAGTCCAATGTTACACAAATTAAATTTAAAACCGAAATTATGCCAATGGCCATATTATTTTGTAACAGTATTATGGTAAGAAAATTTTGTTAATTTAATTTTTAAATTTAATTTAATTAAGCAGATTTTGTTTTAGAATCTACATAAATCTTGCTTTATTTTACAAGCTTATATATATTAACAATTAGGTCTGCTTGTGATGGTAGTGGTAGTTTTGCTTTTAATAAATTTAACTATAAAATATCATAATTAAAAGCTTTCACTGCATGTGCACACCGGTAGATAGATTAAAATGCTTTGATGCGCATGATTGTTGTAGAATCCAATCAAGACAAAAACAAATTTTGGAGAATAAGTGCTTAATTTAAATTAAAAGCACAAACCCCAAACACCTTGAGACATTTTAATCTTACTATTAGTACGCAAATGCATTGAAAACTTTTGAATTATGTATTTAATAATTAAATCTATTAAGAGCAAAACTACCGCCATCATCGCTAGCATACTTAATTATATAAAACTTGTAAAACAAAGCACGATTTATGTAGATTCTATAACAAATTTTGCTTATGATAATAAACTTTTTAAATAGTTTGGTTGCTCTGTCTTTGATTAAGTAATTCATCTACTTAATTATGACAGCAAATGCTGAAAGAGAAATAAACAATAAAGTCCAAAATTATCATATCAAGAAAAAACAGATAGTTTGATGATTTATAATGAGCTTGAATGCTTACATACTTGCATATCAACTTAAAATGGTACTTAATGCAAAACCCAAGTTTCAAAATCAGAAAAAATCGATTTTAAAAACAACTGTTCATTATTAGAATTTTATTATTTTTTTTAAATGAATTTTAACAAGCAACTTTACAAAATAAAGGTAACAAGAAGCTACACTCTACCAAAAGCATTGAGTAAATATTTATAATAAGCTATCTTTATTTTTTCCAAGTAATTAAATAGATAAAAGTGTCAAAACATATTAACAAAAATTAAGTAAAATGTATAATGTCATGTAACTTGACTGCAAATACTAAAGCTTATAAAAATACACATAATCACTGAAAACAAGCCAGGCGAAACTATACAATTTAAAACAAGAATTGTAATTGTTTTACTTGTTTTTACAAAAAATGTTAACGCAGACAGATAAATGGCTATTATTTGTAAATTACATAACAATTGCATAAAGAAGCCATATTTAATTTGACATTCTTCATTTTTCCAACCATTTAAAAAAAACTATAATACAAACGCTTATGGAGATTCATTTTTTTTGTATTATTTACATATTTTTTAATGTTCGGTTGATAAAAAAATGAAGAATGTTAAATTCAATATGGCTACTTTTTGTAATTGTTGTGTGTTTAAAAAAAAATTTCTTTGCCAAAACTTTATTTGTAAATTAAATTAGCAAATCTGCTTACCATAATACTGTTACAAAATAGTTTGGCCATCGATATAATTTCGGTTTTAAATTTAATTTATGTAACATTGGACTTAAATAAATTTTAAAAGAAAAATGACCACGAGTTACAATGTAAAAGATGTTCAGAAAATTTTTTTAAATAAATAACTACACTATCTGACTACATGCAAAGTCTAGCCTAATAATTGCAAAAAATTAATTTTCATGTGTAAATTTAAACTAAGTTTAAAATCCCAACTCAAATTTAAATCACCAAAATATGCTATCCGCTTCATGATTGGCATTTAAAACAAACTATATAAAGCCAAAGCTTGGAATGGTTAGCAACAGTTGTCATGTCCACTAAGTGGCTGGAAAAAGGCTTTGACCTTGACCAATTCGCTGGTTTGCATGGCCAAATAAAGACCTGCTTATTTAAAAAGTTCATGAGTGACCAATGTTTATTCATTAAAGGACTTGCAATTGTAATACTAAAGACTGCGTTTGTTCGGAAGTGATATAAAAATAAATTTAATAGGATAATTCGCGGAGCCTAGAATCTAGATACAGGATTAGCCCATCAGGCCACCAAACACATAATATCTTAAAATGGAAGATTATGTGAAAATCTTTGATAGTTAAAGGTCAAGAGTTAAATCAGGGTGGTCCAAACCCCGGTCAGTGAGCCGTATGTGGCCTGATAAACAATTTTACACAATTCAAGTCTTGTCGATCGCAGGCAGCGGCAACCTTCTATAACAAGGCATAGCGAGCTTACGGGACAGAGTCTAGGGTTGCCATACCGTCCGGAAATTTTCAAACAATCGAGACCGATCTTTTTTATTTTTCAGAGAACACCATGATTTTAAACAATTTCTAGCCGGCTCTGGTCCGCAAGCTCGAACAATTTTGAAAAATGACCAGCATGAGTGAAGAACTTGGACCACCCTGAGTTAAATAAAAGATTTCATCGATAATAAAAATTAATCGAAAAAAAACAGGATTAAAATCAAACACTGAGTCACGCAGTTTATCTAAAAAGAACACCAGCATGAAAATCAAATGAACGTTAGGCCGCAAAAGTTATTTTCAAACTTGTTTTAAAATTAAAATTGGTACATTCCGAATTATGCCTCTTTATATCTTAAAATTAGTTATTTTGTCCTTATGCTTGTGAATGACAAACTAATTTGAAACTTACTTCCTATACGTATTCCTACTATTTTCTACCTCATCGTATTTATGCCACAAACGGACTTAATCAACTCACTGTTAAGGCTATTTTGGTCGATGTTGATTGGGGGGTGATTCTCAGCATTTTCCAAAAAAAAATAACGCTTTTAGAACGCAAATTTTAAAAACAAGCTTTTAAAAATGGCTTAAATTATATTTATCAAATTCACAACTTTCTAACACTATTGATAAAATTTACAAAAACACAAATTACCATACAAGTGTCAATTCTAGCTTTATCGCCTCGTATTAGCTTTCGTAACATTGTTAAAGTTATATAAGTACTGTCGATTCTATCTTTGATATCGAGTTTGATATTTGATATTTGATATTACATACGTACAGAGTAACTAAATTTTTCATAGATTATGCAGGAGATAAACGACATTTTTAAAAACTATTTTTGAAAATTTTATTTGAATTTTTTATGTTTTATGGAAGGTCAACACATCTTACAAAACTAAAAACCCCAAGGAACTGAGCAACGTACGGATAATGTTAGCTCTGAAGTCAATGATGAATCTCCAAACAAACATGTCAAAACAATCTTTTTCTTTTAAAGTGGCAATTTCTCGTGATGATGACGTCATGTGCTGTGTGATAAAGGTGTGCAAAAAATAACAGTTTGTTAAAAATAACCGTTAATTTTCTTAAAGAGTATTAACAGTTAACCGAATGGCAAAGTAACAGTTAAGAAATAACGGTTAAGAAGTTAACTGTTATTATTCACGCCATGCTATCTTAGAGCTGAATTATTTCAAAACTTTTTCTCTTTCGAAAAACCAACAATCTCTCATCTGCTTTACATTTGCATTACAAATAACGAAATCATTTGCAAAGTAACAGTTAAGAAATAACAGTAAAGAAGCAGCATTTAGGAAACAACAGTTAAGAAGTAATAGTTAAGAGCAGTGGTCACCAAACTACGGCCCGCGGAGCTCTTTTTAAAAAACATATTCACTCACTTTGAGCCACAGTTGGATAGAATTATATCGGGAACACCCCAGTTTTAGGTGTTTATCTTGTTCTTTTTATTGGAGAAAAAACAAAGATTTTGGGAGAAAAATAGTGAAATAAGTGCTGGAATCGAAGTGAAGACCTTTTTTTTTTTTAGAGATCACTACAATTTTGGGAGAAAAATAACAAAATTAAAGATCGAATCGAAGTGAAGACCTTTTTTTTCTCTCGCTTTGGCCCGAGGAGGTTCAAAAAATATACATCCGGCTCACGGCTCGAAAAGTTTGGGGACCACTGGTTAAGAGGTTAACTATTATTTAAGATACTTTTTAATTAGAGAAAAATTATCCAAAAACTTGCGAAAATAATTTATTTAAAAATATCGACAAAGTTGCGAAAATATTTATTGCGTAAATATCAACAAATTTGCATCATTAGGCACACCTGTTCAATAAAATGAAAATATCTTGAAAACCAATGGAGATCCCACTTTGATTTTTGGCATGCTGATAGTCCTCTATGTTAGGAACAAAAATATTAAAATTTTTTTGCCTAGAATAGGGGTTTTGGGGTCATGCGAGGTCAAGGTCACAAGATCACAACAAAAGCTGCTAAAAAGAGCTTTCCAATGATATTAACATCTTTGAAATCGAACAAAAAATAAAGCCAGGAGGGTTACTTTTACTCAATTAAGGGCGTTCAAGCGGCGATTTTGTGTCTAACTTTTAACTTTCATATATCAAAAATTATTTGATTAGAAACTTGAAATTTGGTGTGAGACATTTTCATATCCAAACTACAAACATGCCGAATTTCAGCAAAATTGGAAATGGTCGGCAAAAAAATGCCGAAAAGGGTGTAAGTTGACATGGAATTAGCGTTGGGATCCCGGGAAATCCCGATCCCGAAATCCCGGGATTTCAACCTATTTTTGGCAATCCCAATCCCGGGATAGTTTGTCATACAATCCCGAGATTACAATGTTATTCAATGACCACAATGTAGCTTAAAGCAGTTTGCCAATGTTATTTGCTATATAACGAACTCCTCTTTTAACCCGTTAAGTGCGCATAACGTATATATACGTCAAGGCCATACACTCTCTCAGTGCGCATGATGAATATATACGTCTTGATCATTGCAGCTTTTCACAGCGCGGATTATTTCGCTTCTCACAATTGCTATATTCTCGCACAAGCAGCAATTATAATCAATCGAGACGAGAAAAACAGCGAGATGCAAAATTAATTACGCACGGTAACTCGGATAACAAAAATTTAATTCCGCACTTAACCGGTTAAAGTGAAATATTTACAATTATTAAGTGCTGACATCAGCGCTTCTTAGTGCAAACCATTTATCGTGTGATTGGCATTACAAAACAATGGTCAAATAAACTCCTTCTACCGGTATTGCGTCATTAACAAGCTTCTTAAAGTTTTATTGCAGCCATTAAAAAGAGGTTGGCTCAGTCAGTTACAGTATAAGAGAGTTCGGTTGTAATTTCTCTTAAAGCTTACATTAAATTTTAGTCAAAATGTCAAATTTTGAAGACGTAGGATTGTCAAGAAAATCTGAAGTGTGGCAAAACTTTACATATACTGAAAAAGCAAAGTGCAAGTTGTGCCAAGCAATCCTAAAAGCTGCTGGATCAAGTACAAAGAAATTAATCACGCATTTAAAATCGCAACATAAAATTGCAGTAAAATCAAGTCGGGTGGAAGTTGCTAAAATAGATGAGCCAAAATTAAAAATGCAAAAGGTTGATTTCTTTTTTAAATTGGAAAAGCAGAGCTTCGGCGAATTGGTTAGTCAATTAACTGCTATAGATAAACTTACATTTAATTAAATTGCCACAAGCAAACGACTGCGCCGAGCGTTTAAAGCTGATGGATATGATTTGCGTAGATCGCACAAAAAGGTTTGAGATTTGCTGATGAAGCAGGAGAGGATATAGTAAAAACTATCCGATGAGAGCTTAATGCAATTAAAGTAAAAGATGGCCGCTTTTCGATCACTTTCGTCGAGTCAACTTCCATGAGAAATCGTCGGTACATGAACATTAATGTTCATTTTTAAGGTGGTTTTCCTTCTCTAGGAATGATTTGCATTCAAGGAAGCTTAAATGCATCAAAGGCAATTAAACTGGTTGAAGAACGATTGCAATTGTTTGGTCTGAACCTGAACAAAGATGTGGTAGCTACTGTTACAGATGGCGCAAGTCTTATGGTAAAATTCGGAAAGAGACTTGAGCTGAACATGTGCCAAGTTATGCTCATGCTATTTCATTTAGCTGTCTGCGATGTTCTATATAAAAAACACAGCACAAGCCGAGTAAACATTTCATTCGTCTTGTGGATGATTGCGAAAGTGACACTGGAAACGACTCCAATACTGAAGGTGAAGCTTGTTTTAAGGAGGAAGAAAGGAATATCGCTGCTTCTTTGGCATCTAACTTACAAGATGTGCTGCAAAAAATTCGAAAAATTGTAAAGCTTTTTCGGCGATCTCCAGTGAAAAATGTTGACCATCTACAGCCCTATATTTTGGAAAATTTGGACGAGAAAAGATGCTTCTTTTAGATTGCAAAACGAGGTGAAATACTTTATTGGCAATGCTATAAAGATTTTACAAGCTAAAGAAAGAGATAAAAATGGCTATGGTATAGCTTGATGTTCCCTTTGATTTATCTGAAAAAGAGGTGAAAGAAATAAATGAGATGTGTGAAGTTCTTGCTCCCTTTAAGGCTACTGTTGATGCTCTTGCCAGCAAGGATGCAGACATGTTGCTATCAGAAAAGATAATTGCATTTGTATTGAAGAAACTTGCTGCAATCAAATATTAGCAAGGATTTCATTAAAAGATTCAGCATTCGAATCGATGAACGTCGCAACGACCAACTTGTACATCTTTTTGAATACTTCAAGAAATCATCTTACATTGATCAACCTGAAGACAATCTTGGACACAAAGTAAGTCGCAAAAAAATTGCTGCCATGGCTACAAATCTTCTACAAAGATTGTTTGTCACGAATCTGACGAAGTTGCCTCTAATGAAGAGCAAGAAGTGACAACAAGTAATAATGGACAAGAAACTCAAACCCAAATGACTTTACCTCAAGAACTATATGCTTTCGTTGTGGATGACAAAAACGAAGAAGAACAATGCAATAACGTGAGCTCTCGAGTTGTGCAAAAAGAGATGATGCTCTATAAAATTACTAAAAGAAGGCCAAATAATCTATTGATAGAAAAATTGTATGCAGCCCTAAAAACCATCAAACCCACGTCAGTCGAAGCTGAGCGTGTATTTTCAGCTTTTGGCTATTTTGTGAGCAAAATCAGAAATTGTCTTAACGATGTTACTATTGACGCTTTGTTGTTTTTGCGCTATTACTATAGTAAATAAACTTTATTTATTTTGCAGTACAATCATTTGTTATATTGCTTCGTCAATCTCGAGAAATCTCGGGATTATGTGATGGAAATCCCGGGAAAATCTCGAGCCCGGGATTTTTCATTTAGTCCCGAAATCCCAACCCTACATGGAATGTTCCTGTAGTAGGTTTATGGCTTTTTGTTTGATTTAGCAGTAGTAGTATTGATGAATAGGGTAATGATGTTTGTTGCCAACAAAGTAATTATTTTTTCAAATTTAATCCTTGTTGAAACAAAAATGGTAATTTGTCTTCAACATATTTTAATTAATTTCGATAAATGGAGTTTTTAAAAAGGCAAGCTTTGATTTATTTTCGAAATGTTTTGACACGCTTGTTAGCTAGGTCTAGTATTAAACATAAGTTGTTTCAAGCTTTTCAAGTTAGTTAAATTTCAGCAGTATGACGTCATTCATTTATTTGTTTCTCTCACTTTGATCATGTGATGCGTTTTATTCATCTTGGGAACTTTTACGAGTTGGCATTTGTAGAAAGTTTCCTTTCTCGGAAGTAATTCACCATCCGCTACAACGTCAAATGTTCTCGCATCCGGATCGTTGACAGGAGTCTCTTCGGAGAACTGGGATTGCAGGAGCAATAAGCTTTTTGATCCTGAAGTTCCAAATTGAATAATTCCAACTTTAGTTTTATATAAATCTCGGTATGCTACAGTAAAGAACACAAGTTTTTTAAAATATATAGCTTCTCCCGATTAATGATGAACTCTTTATTGTAAATGTCGAAAAAAAAATTCTCGAATAAAAAATGTTTGGAGAACTTTTTAAATATTAAAAAAATTTTTGTTTTTATCGTAAATTGTTTGAAATTTTCAATTCATAGTATAAAGGTCACTAGTATTACGGAGTGGTGAAAATGCCGTTTCCATGGCAACCATGATCGACACTTCCCGGATTAACTCCACGTTCCTGAAAACGATTAAAATCATCAAAATAAAACGCTCACCTCTGTTTTCGAACCCGTGATAGTCGGACCATGATAACTCATTGACAGGATCCCGTTGAGAATAGGCGTAGATGACTCTAGTTGTTTGACTCTACAAGTTGATAAGCTGGATGATTATTATCCAAAATCAAGGATCTTCTAATACTTTCGACTTTTTTTTGAGGTTGTACAATAATGAAAAAAGAAACGCGAAAGTAAAAAAGTATAAAAAAAGTTAAAGCTATTACTAAAATCTAGGTGGATCAAAGTAACTGACCTTTTGAAAGATGTGCATAAGATATAAAAAGTTTATTATATATGAGGTCTCTGTGATATCTGAATAAAATTAAATTTTTTTGGTCGTCGTATACCCGCTCATTTGATATTAGACACTAAAGTAGGCGAACAATTGGAAGTTAACTTGCTAACAAAAATTAACAAAAAATGCACTTCTAAATTTCAACCCCAAATTTTCCGAAGTCGTATTTTTAGAAAGAGAAACTTCGGCGTTGTGCGAATTGGCAGTTTTGCTGATTATATTCGTGGTCATTAGCTTTTTGTTTTGTTCTTGATTTAATCTGCTGTTTGCGTATTAAAATTTGTGATTATCTTTATTTATTAAATAGCTTTGCTTAAAAAACTCCTTTTTCCGAAACTTAACCATTAAACTTAACTTAACTACTCGAAACTTAACCATTAAATACACAAAACTTAACCATTAAAGCTAAAAATTTGATAAACGTTTTGTATAAATCACCTCGAATTCAAATTTTTTAACCACAATTTGTTTGATGTTTTTGTTTCTTTTTTGTTTCAAGAGTGCATATGATACAAACTACGGAGAGTTCACGTTTTTGCTTAATTTTCTTGGAATTATATTTCGACGAATGAATGCAGTGATATGGTTTACTACATTTATAACATCTGTGACGCAACCGTATGAAAAATAATTACTTTTAAACAAAGTAATTAAAAATTATCATAAGATGTCTGATTCAGGCAGTGCAGCAGTCTGGGGTAGTAAAAGGATAAATCCTCGGCCCCAGTCCTGCTTGTGTCTGACCTGGAGTGGATGCTCTTCAAACAATGACGACGACAACGATAAGATGTCTATGTGATTGATGGACACGTCTGTGACATAGTAGGCTTTATATTGTACCTTTTTACCTTGAATAAATAAAGAGGGAAAAGCCTTGTCAATGGCTGAAATCAATTAAAAATCATCAAAAAAATGCCCTCAAGTTGACTTTATTTTTTATTTGTTCGAGCTTTCGTGAACTACTGCGCACTTGGTCACGGTGTAGCAAAATAATTATGATTAATGTTTTGTTTATAGATCTATATTCCGTAACTCCCGATCAATTAAAAAAAAATTACGTCAACTTAAATGGAATTTTTTTAATCATTTTTTTCTATCGAGTAAATTAAAAAATTTGAACTCATTCTTTGCAAAAACAATAATAATTAGAATTATTATTTTTTTTAAAGCTAATTATATTGGCCTATTATTAACTAAGAATCAATGATGGGTGACGTCACATTTGGCAAACATATTCTAATTCTCCCACTCAGATTTACAACTACCAGCAAATTGACCCAAAACAACTAAATCAAGCATAAAGCTTATCTGAATAATCTTTTCAAAATTTTTAACAAAAAACGATTTTTTGTTTTACTTCAGTTTAATGTTTTAAACAAGTGGTTTTTGGTACAAAATTTATATATAACCAGCAAAAAACTCATCTCTAAGCTTTTCATCCGACACTCGTCAGGAGATAAATGTCGAAATAAAGAAAAAAATTCAATTGATTTTCTAATAAAGCTGAACAAAGATGATTGGATGTTTGAGAAAAGCTTTAAAATGTGTGATCAGCGCAAGATTTTTAAGTTGTAAACAAACTCTTTTTGGCGGCATAAATTCGACTCGGATGATTTGATGTAAACGGCTGCTAAAGCAGGTAAACGAAAAGACGAACCACCAAAATCAATTGAACTATTTTTTCTTCATTCTGATGTTTATCTCTTGACGAGTGTCGGATGAAAAGCTTAGTGATGAGTTATTTGCTGGCTATATATTAAACGTTTTGTATTACAATTTTAGTTTCATGTTTTGTGTTCGAATGAAATTATTTCTTGTTTTATAAAATTTCAGTTTATTTATTAGTGCTTGTTCATCGCTATAGAACAATTATTTGTTACTCAAAAGATTTGAACTTTTATATGAAGTTTACCAATCACAGTAGAAAATTGTTTTCCTGATTTTGATAGTGAAATTGATTTAGGACATAAAAAAATAATTTCAAGTATTCTAATTGGTTCGGAGGTAGTGGTTGTTTAACTTATTGACCCTTCCCATCATAACCGTTATTAACCATTATTAAACTCTCGACAACATTTTGGACGTATTCCTTGCACAAGCTGGTTATTATTTATTCAAAAATATGTTAATTAGAGTGTTATGTGTATTACACTTCGGTATACTATTTGACTTGGACTACATATATTTTCATTTACTATAACAACTGGATTTAAATGAAGTTTATAGCTAAGTCTTAGACTTGCCACGGCAGCATGAGTCCCACAATTTTACTCCATGAGTTATAGAAGTTATATAATTGGGACTATTATTTCTCTGAAATAATTGTTAACTTTAAAAAGAGAAGATAATTAAAAAGGCAAATATTTGTTAGATTTCTGTCTGGTTAATTACCAGTCAAGCAATTTTCATCAACCATTAGCTTATAAAAAATAAAATTGTGAAATTGTTACTAGATTTTTTAAAATAACAAGCTTGTGGTTCATCATCATCTTTATCTATCCTACTGACCTGCAGACAACGTCAGTGCCCTTTCACCAAAAAAAAAACCTCAGGGGATTTATCTATTAAATAAATAGCTTGACGTTTATTTTTTATAAGCTTTTTATAAGCTAACGTCAAAATTTTTATAAGCTAACGTCATAATTTTTATAAGCTAACGTCATTATTTTATTTTTTATAAGCCAACGTCAAGCTATTTATTTAATAAATAATTTTTTTTTTAAGTGAAAGGACACCGGCGTTTTGTGCAAGTCAGTAGGATAAATAAAGATGATGATGAATCACAAAAATTGAACGTTGTTTACCCTACTGACTCGCAGACAACATCGGCGCCTTTTCACCTGGAAAAAATCTCAAGCGATTGAATTTATTCATTTAATTACGTCATAATGAAACACCAGTCAATTTTCCAAACAAAGGGAGGCAATTAACCATTAACTCAAGCTTTTTTGATTGAAAGAGTTGGCCGAAAAGCTTTTATAATTTAGCATTATGGCGTTTTTGTCGTTTTCACAAACCAATTGAAGGTCAACAAAGATCCGTTGAGCATAACAACAATCACACATTTACTCATGGTTCAAAAAAGCAGCAAATTACATTTTGAACTAAACTAAAAAACATTTATTGTTTGATTGTTTAAACTGACTTCAAAAATTTGCTTAAACAATCCAAAAACAAGTCGCATAACAAAATTTTGAACGTCCAGTATTTTTGAGAATCGATTTATAAATTGTTAAATACTTTTATATGCTTAAATGAAGACGAGCTTTATTAACACGTCTTTTAAAGCAATGTTATCTGAAATTAACAAAAATTGATATAGGCATAACATCAATGAATACACCGAAAAACAATTTTTGGAGATTGAAAACTTTTTTATTTTTCAAATATCCCGTTTTTTTCTTATATTGATTGAAAAAATTTTAAATTAACATTATCAAAAGGTTTAAAACATAATGCAATGTAGAGCTATGAATATGTGTATTGGGCCTAAATGTTTCTTGCAAAATATGCTTTACTTAATATAAAACTCACACAACCATTTATCCAGTTAGCTTAAATTCAAACTTATTGGTGCTTTTTCAACGTCCAATCTCACTGCCATTTAGATATCGGTTCTCCAGAGATCATTCATCGTCTGAGGCCGCACATTAGAATGGCACTAATTTATTTTGTTATGAAAAACACTTTCTTCTAAAAAAACAGATTCCCGAGGATGGGAGTGTAAATGGCAGCCGGTTGTGAGCTACTAAGCTTCAACCAATACGTCAGATAAAAGAGGATACCCGAAACACTGCTGCCATGACACCCTTAGGTGTGCACTACACATGACAGCCTCTGGGTAGAATTTCGAATCATTACGCAATATGGAACTTTACTCGATAGATTGTACATTATTTTGATGCTTTTCCGTTTCGCATGTTAACGATAGGTATTCGGTAGTGGTAGTCTATTTTTTTGTCTCCTAGCGAAGCAACTGTAAAATTATTTAATTATTATTCTTACTAATTGTCATTTAATTCACGTTTTAATGTTGTTTCCATTTGGTTAGATGACTCTTTTTGTTCGTTGATGTTTAATATATTATTCTATAACAGAAAAAAATAAAACAGCCTGACTAGTTAGCAAAGAGTTTGCTATCGAAAAATTTTACAGTTTTTATTATCATAAAATGGCAAATAATGCAGCGTTTTATAAAGTATCGAGGTGGAATTGAACAAAGCCGGAATGTAAACCAATCTTCCTTGCTACTTCTTTCATGTATTGGTTAGCTCGCTTATAAGTGAGTAAAAAAGAATAAATACTGTGAGAGAAAAAATTTTTTTCTTAAAATTCATGTTGCATGGCAGGGGTTCTCAACAGAGAGAGCACAGCAAGTTTTTAGTTAGACCACACAAAAATGTAGTGAAAAAGTGTTGAAATCATATTTTCGGGAGTTGTTTTTCGTTATGAAGAAACAATTTCGTGAAATTGGATGTGGAATGAAAGTAAAGACCTTTTTTTCGAACTTCACTTATAATTTGGAAACGGTTTTGTGAAATTGTGTTCAGAATGAAAGCGAAGACTAGTCACATTGGGACTAGTCACAATTTTGTTTCACGTTTTTCGGCCACAGTGTTCAAAAAGGTTGAGCACTCTTATTTCATGGTCTTAAACTTTTTCACGCGATTAAAAAGTTTGAAAAATTAACAAAAATTTCTTAAATTTAAAGTATTTTTATATTTTTACTGTAAATATTGAGGAGAACGCATATGGGACTCACCGTTATTTCCCTGTCCTCCCCTTGTTGGCAAGCTGCCAACTGTCGAATAAAGGTGATGACGGTTTCTCCGTTGCACTCCTTTCCTTCAATCAATTCCACA
The DNA here is from genome assembly GCA_963680785.1 of Diplosoma virens. Lineage (NCBI taxonomy): Eukaryota > Metazoa > Chordata > Ascidiacea > Aplousobranchia > Didemnidae > Diplosoma > Diplosoma virens. Next base: position 3,617,611 of record OY796897.1, on the reverse strand, counting down.
TTCTGTTCCGAATCCAATGGAGGAAAAGTGTTTGTATCCAGTCCATGTCTATCCTGTAAACAAAAATCATTTGACATAATACAGAAGGATTAGGATCAACCTTCTTAAGACTTGCTCACAGTGATAATTGCTCTTCCTCCGCTCACCCATCCTACGTGAATGTCTGCATGAGCCATGGATCCTAATGCAGAAAATCCAACTCCTATCCATCCAGTAGTAGCCACACGAAGCTGCAAAAGTTGTTTATTTTAAAATAGTTCGGCGCTTCATTAATCTAATTATTAAGTAACATTTGTTCCAAACCGATTAATGCTAAAACGTTCAAAATTTTGTTAAATACTGTATTACAAAAAAATTAAAATAGAGTTGATGGTATTTGGGTTCTTTTATTCACTACAACAAAAATAACATTTTGACTTAAAGTTTAGCTTAATTTGAAAAGTTAGAGTTCTATTTAAACTAAGCATAGAAGTCACTTTAATTAGTGAATTTGCAAGACAATGCGATCAAAGTTTGTCGGAAGCTTTCAAAACTACCCCATGCCCAAAAGTATTTGTGTCATGATTGTTTGAATTTAATAATTTTATCATGTTCTACCTTCGATCTTTCTAATGAAAATTTAATCCCGATATTTACAATTTCGTGGATTTCCGCATGAAATGTTTGAATTAAGAGCTAATAATGTTTGCAGAGGGGACGCAACTCTGACTAAATTAAAATTAAAGACTTAAAAAAATCTTATTGCAATTCATAACGAGCATTTACTTCATGATAGGGTAAGAAAATTGAAACAGAGATAAAAAATTAAGAAAATCACTAACAAATGAATAAAATCCCAAATTGGGCAATGCAAAATTGTTTAAAAACCAAACAAACTTTTGTAGTGTTTTTTTAGTTTTACTGATTAATGTAAAAAATAGAAATCTGCTTATCCAACCTGCGGCTAAATATAATCCAAAAACTCCGGCAGATATCCAAGTGAATCAAAATAGGCTTTTAACTGCACTTACATTTCCCCTGGCTGAAAATATGAGCGCAATTACGGACTCATCTTCAGTTGAATCTAAATATGACAAGCAAAACCTGCATATTCCCACCTGAATCAAAATATGAGTTGAATTGAAGTTCCACCACATCTGGAAGTTTTGCTGCTCATCCAAGAACACCTTTTGTTCAAACTCATCACTGGAGAGCGATTGTGATTTCACAACCGAAACAAACGCAATCAATGATAATAAACGATATAATGTCCACATCTTAAACTATGATAATATCTGTAAATTATTAAATTGGTTTAAATTTAAGTTTAAAGCGAAACGTTAAAAATAATAAAGAAATAAAGATTTGTTTGTCGCCCATCCTCAATCATATAAAGTCGAAACTGCTTTAAAAATCAAAGACAAGCAGATATTGCAAAACGGAGCTGACAGATAAAAATAAGAAAAAACTTTCACATATTTCTATCGCAGCAATCAGTTTTGTTTACTGTTCCAAGATGATAGAATGAACTACTGCAAATGCACCAATGGCTGAAAGAACTTTTACACTTATATCTTTTTCAAAGTCAGAAAGTGAAATTATTACGAGACATTACGTAATAATCGGAGCACTCACAGTGCGAGAATCATTGCTGCAAGCGATCATTCTTTCAATTCTTTTAAACTGAAAGTTTTTCCCGGTGATTTTGAAGAATCACCATGTTATTATTGTTGAATATTTTAGAAGCTTGTCTCACATTGAAACCGTTGGCTGAAAAAAGCAAGAGAAAAGCAAACTTTATTTTCCGTTCCTCTACGTTTTCAAAATGTTTCGCTTTCCGGTTGCTTTTTCCGCAAACGTTTTCAAAGTAAATTAAACTAAAAAATTAAATATTTTAAACTTCAATGTTTTCCCGCCAGGCACAAAAAATTGTCCGCTTTGCCGGTTTGTTTCCGCTGTTAGTCTAAACTAGTGGTTTCAAACTGGTAGACGATGGCGCTGATTTCAGTGGGCCACAGAGCATAAATCAAAACGAAAGCAATATGAGACTTGTATAATGATGTCATTATGATCGAAAAATCGGAAACAAATTATAAGTAAGGACTTTTTTTCTATGGTTTTGGGATGAAAATTGAGAAATCTCGGACAAATTCCAATTGAAGACCTTTTTTTTAGAGATCACCAGATTTTTGCGACGGAAATTAAATTCTAATTCCTGAACTGGGTCGTTCAAGTTACCTTGGGTTGGAAAGTGGGCTAGGGTATAAAAAGGTTGAAAACCAGAGGTCTAAACAGTCTTTCCACTTTCCGCCCAACAATTTGCTTTTCCTCAAACACTTTCCGTCTAAATTAACCTAAAAAACAAATATCGTCCTATCAGTGACGCAATAATCACCCGCAGTTTACTTTATTAACTGTAAACAACTTATAGATCGCATTAATAAATCTCTTGACCGTTCCATGCGATTTATGAGTTCTTTTAATTATTTACTTTTTATAAATTTCAAGCAAATAAATAATTATAAAATTAAACAGTTTGATTCAATTGAACATTAATAGACAACTAACTAACAAATTAACTTAATTTTTTTTAATTTGAATTAAGGCTCCTCTAATCAACAAATACGAACGTTTGTGAAAAAAGCAAAGGACGACACTATTTCAATCCAAGAGCTGGTGTGGAAAAAAAGATTGAAAAAGAAATAAATCTAATTTTAAAATAAAAGAGGGAACCGATATTTTGACAACCAGAAAAATTCAAATACGCATTTGCTAATAAGATTTGAAAAAATTTTTGATTTCCGTTTTTTTCATTATTTCATATGTGTCTTTTATTGTAACTATTTAGTAAAAAAATTAACTCTGTTCTTTTTTGTATTAACTGGACCAGTGATTGGCAACTTTAGTGTCGGTGAACCGGTGGAAAGTTGAATAGTCGCTTGCATAGTTGGAGAAAACATATTTTAAGTCTCGAAAACAGTCATGTCTATGCAATTATTTTTAAAATATTACCATACTAAAACATAAATGTGCTTTTTAAGTATATTTAAATATTTTAGTATTTTTTTTAGAAATATAATTAATTAATAGAAAATTTTTGAAGTCGAGAAATTTTGAACCAGGCGTTTTATTTGGTTTGCAGTTTGATTTGGAATTTCGATTTCAAAGCTCTTAAATTCATTTGTTTTCTTCTGTTCAGAATGCGCTACATTCACTTCACACAGAAGACTCAATGGCGTTCAAAAGCTTCTTTGGACTGCAACTAAGCTTCAACTTTTTTTTTTCTAACTTTCTTGTATGTTCAAACTTATTTTTGGCTTTGCTAATTTAAATTTTTCAAATTGTCTCAAGGCAAGTACGCCATAGCACTCTGCTGCAAACCGAACTGCTTTCAAGCAACAAAATGTCGTTACGTTCTTTGCACTAAATGTTTTTGTAATGAATGAAAGTAAAATCGGGAAAACATTTATAGAAGGCATTACATAACAATAATTAATCTTTACATCATGCAGTTTCTGTCAATCATAATTTAATTGTTACATAAACCACCGCTCTTTCTGAAACAATCCCTTTTAGGATCTAATACGAGCATAATTTGTCCCCATTTGGTCCAGACTTCCACTTCTGTGCAACAGAAACCTCATTAAATAAATTGGATGATCACGACTTGGACAAAACCAGAAAGATTAGAAGTTTTAAAGTACATTTCTTTGAAGTGAGCGGAAACAAAAATGTCAACAATTTCTAAACGATTCAGATTTTCAAGAGTGCTTGTAAGGGAAATAATTAAAAATTATTTGTACTTTTAATTTTATCCACATTAGTTGCAGAGATCCTAATTTTACCAGGTATTGTCCATACCCAGCTCCAGGCTGCTCCTGCGTTGAATTAAACTCTTAATAAAAATAAACAAAATCAGCTTAAGCGACAAATTTGATTATTCCGGATCAGTAATGTAGTCAAGATCGAGACCCGATAATTTTTTGCGGTTCAGACCGAGACGGAGACCAGCAAATTTCGAGACCGAAGGTTCGAGACCGAGACCAAGACCGAGACCAAAAATTTTACCCAAAATAAATTCCACTTTCAAACTTCAAAAACAATAAATTTTTATTTTTTAAATGGTAATCTAAAATGACATTTTAATTAAACAAGCATCTCTATCATGTTGAAAAGAGCTTTAATCTAGTGTGGTTGCATCATAAAACAACCAACTTTAACACCCCCTCAACCAAAACAGAAAAAAGCCGAAACGGCACACGCATGCTCATAAAAAATGTTGAAAAAACAGGATATTTAATAAATTTTTTTCTTTTAAAACTAAAATATGCATAAGGCATGGTCATCACAATAATGCCGGAAACTTCATTTAAATATTTGATTCGCTTGGCTATCTATGTTGGTGGGTGAAGTTGTTGAATTTGTTAGGTATTTTTTTACTTACGTACTCGTAGGCTCGGTATGGGGTGCTGGTGCTAAAACACTACGCATTGTTGTGGTGATTTTCCCTCTTTACGTGTCACTTTATTAGTTGCCTTTTTCTTTCATTTCTTGTGCAGTGTTGGTGACGTCTAGGTTTTGCCTTGCATATTTCTTTTTCGTTATTTCAGTTATTTAGCAATTATCATGGTTTCTGTTGTATTTCTGTTTTCCTTAAATTTAGTCTTTTAAAGCCTTAATAAAAGGTAATAAAGTGTGAGACATATTACAATTTAAAAGACTAAAAATGGCTAATGCTGAATGGAGTTACTTGCAGCCAGAAAAGCTTACTATAGATCCCAATTCACATTTAGCTGAAGAGGAATGAAAATTCTGGCTTAAAACGTTTACTAACTTTGTCGAAGCTTTGCTTAGAGGAGAAAATACTGTAGATAAACTAAAGGTACTGACAGCTCATTTATCAGCTCCTATTTACAAACTTATAAGTGAAGAAACTACGTACGAGAGCACTATAACTGCATTACAAAATTTATTTGTAAAGCCAAAGAACGAAATCTACGCGCGGCACATGCTTGCAACAGCCAAACAAGACGCTGGTGAATCAGTTGATGAGTTTATTTTGCGTATTAACAAACTTAGTCAAAATTGTGACTTTACCGCTGTAAGTGCTCAAGAGTATAAAGATGACATGAAAAGAGATTCTTTTATAAACGGACTTTCTTCAAACTTTATTAGGCAACGGCTACTTGAAAACAGGACTTTAACATTTACAGAAGCCCATGAAAAAGCTTGTTCAACTGAACTGGCAAAGTTAAATTGCGAAACGTATACCTGCCAAGATACATCCTCCCGACAGATGTGCGCTCTCCAAAAAGACGAAACCAAATCGAATGAAAACAATGTTAGCGTAATAGCTTCAAAAAAACAATCTCGAAACTTTACGTGTTATTTTTGTGGAGAGTCTAAATGGCATCCCCGCAGTCGTTGTCCTGCTAAAAACAAAATTTGTGATTTTTGCGGAAAGGTAGGCCATTATGCGAAATGCTGTTTAAAACGCAAAAATTCTTTGAACTGCGTAGATCAACCTTGTTTAGCTCCGACTACGGCTATGCGATCCACATTCTCACAACATGTCTTAGCTGAAATTACTGTGAATAACATATCCGGCCAAGCTTTGGTAGACACCGGCAGTACCAACAGCTATCTAAATAAAGAATTTATGAAGAGAAATAAACTTCCGTATAAAACTATAAAATACTTTGCTAATATGGCCGATGTCTCTCTTAAAACTGATATTTGCGGCGTTTCTTACATGGATCTAACTTTTCTTGAGCACCACTATAAAAATTTTAAATTTTACGTTATGTCAAACCTAATTGTTGATTCAATCATAGGAGATGACTTATTGCAACAACATAAGAGTGTAACTTTTGAATTCCGTGGAAAGAAAAAAGAACTTCACATTTCATCAATTATGCCGACTGCTCACGTAACATATATTTCGCAACATTAACCGAAACTGTAAACCCATTGCAATAAAGACTAGAAAATTCTCTTTATTCGACCAAGCGCTCATAAAAGCGGAAACAGATAGACTGCTGAACGAAAATCGAATTGAAAGAAGTAATTCACCTTGGCGAGCGCAACCACTTGTCGTCGATAATGGGAAAGGTAAGAGAAGGATGTGCATTGACTACAGCCGTACAATTAATTTGTTTACAGAATTAGACGCCTACCCTCTACCAAGTATCGAATCAATTGTTAACGAAGTTGCCAAATGGAAACGTATGAGCACTCTAGATTTAAAATCGGCTTACCACCAAATTAAAATTCATCCAAAAGATCGTCCTTACACCGCATTCCAATCCGGATTAGAATTATACCAGTGGAAAGTTATGCCATTTGGCTTAAAGAATGCTGTGCCTGCTTTCCAGCGCGTGATGAACAAATTTATCGACCGTTACAAACTAAAAGGAGTAAATGTATATTTGGATAATATTACAGTTGGCGGCATGGATCAAGCTTCCCATGACGAAAATTTATGTGCATTAAAGGAAGCTGCAAAAAAAGAAAACTTTACTTTTAATGAAAATAAGTGCCAATACAATCGTTCACAAATTTAACTTTTAGGCCATTTAGTGGGAAATGGCGAGATCAAGCCCGATCCAGAGCGCATTGCACCGCTGAAAGATCTAGAAGTGCCAAAATCAAAAAAAGAACTCCAAAGGATTCTTGGTTTATTCAGTTACTATTCAAAGTGGGTTCCTAATTTTTCAGAAATTATAAGGCCTTTAGTTCAAAACGAGGCCTTCCCACTATCAAACTATGCCATTCCTGCCTTTCATCTAATGAAAAACAAGCTTGCCGACGCCACTTTACAGCCGATAGATGAAGCTGTTCCGTTTACCGTTGAAACCGACGCGTCCGATTTTACCATTGCTGCAACCTTAAATCAAAATGGAAAACCGGTAGCTTTTCACGCTAGGACCCTTTCGACATCGGAACAACGACATTCAGCCGTGGAGAAAGAGGCGTACGCTGTTGTCGAAGCGCTTCGAAAATGGAAGCATTTGCTTTTAGGAAAACATTTTACACTGATCACAGATCAGCGTAGCGTATCGTTTATGCTTGATATGAGGCATACATCAAAAATCAAAAACGATAAAATATTACGATGGCGATTAGAGCTTTTGATTTTACGATAATCTATCGACCGGGTAAACTTAATTTCGCTCCAGATACGCTTTCTCGCGCTATTTCCGCATCCGTATCATTTCCATCATTGAAGTCGTTAATCAATTTACATAAATCATTGTGTCACCCTGGAATTACTCGATTGGCTCACTATGTCAAAGTTAAAAACTTGCCGTTTTCGTTAAGCGATGGCAAAAATGTCATACAAACTTGCAAAGATTGCAGCGAAGTAAAAGCTTCTTTCCTGAAACCAGAAGACAAAATGAACTTAATAAAGGCAATTCAGCCTTTTGAACGAATTAGTATCGACTTTAAAGGACCACTTTTATCCGTTTCAAAAAATAAGTATCTGCTTGTTATTGTTGATGAATTTTCACGTTTTCCTTTTGCGTATGCGTGCCCCGATATAAAATCAGCGACCGTTATTGATAAACTTACTCATTTATTTAGCATATTTGGCTTTCCTGGTTATGTGCATAGCGATCAAGGGTCTAGTTTTATGTCGTTTGAACTAAAATCGTGGCTTCATAATTTTGGGGTGCCGACAAGTAGAACAAATAGATACAATCCCGCAGGAAACGGACAAGTTGAGCGTTGTAACCGCACTATTTGGCAAACTGTGTTATTAACTTTGCGTTCAAAAAACTTCCTCTGACTCACTGGGAATACGTTCTAACTGATGTACTTCATTCTATGCGATCTCTGCTGTGTACCGCTATCAATTGCACACCACATGAACGTATGTTTTCGCACTCTCGAAAGTCATTTAACGGTGTATCATTGCCTTCCTGGGTGAAGCCTGGGCCAGTTTATGTAAAATGTCATGTTTGCAACAAAAATGACCCGCTAGTTGAAGAAGCTGCGCTCATTGAGGCTAACTCGCATTACGCCCATGTAAAATTAAATGATGGAAGAGAAATTAATGTTTCTCTACGAGATCTAGCTCGAAACCCTGTTGCTGATGCTGCGAACGATATAAATCTTTCATCGCATTCTGACGATACCGAAAACACAATTTTACCGCAAAGTGATAATGAATCTAATTCGTTTTCGCAACCTGACATAACAAGCAACGGTCGAGCAGCGCCGGACGATACTGAAAGCATATCATCTGATGCATGTTGGTGACGTCATAGGTTTTGCCTTGCATGTTTCTTTTTCGTTATTTCAGTTATTTTGCAATTATCATGGTTTCTGTTGTATTTCTGTTTGCCTTAAATTTAGTCTTTTAAAGCCTTAATAAAAGGTAATAAAGTGTGAGACATATTACAATAGTCACCTTATCTCTAGTCTACTCAACAGCTGAGTACTGTGCGCCAGTCTGCTGTCGCAGTGCTCACACTCGCCTCATCGACAGTGTCTTGAAGAACGCCTTGCGCATAGTCACTGGATGTTTGCGTCCCCACCAACGGACCACCTACCTGTACTCTCGGGAATTCAGCCAGTTGAGCTTCGCCTAATGGAAGCGACACTCGTCTTGGCTCATTGTAGATTTCTGGACCCTGATCATATCTTGTATGGTCTTTTAAGTGGATCTTCAGATATTCGCCAAATGAGATTAAGATCCAGACGCCCGTTTGTGTCAGCTGCGCGGAATCTTTTAGACAACCTTGCCAAACTTGGCACCCGCACTTCTGAATGGACAAATCACAAATGGAACGCGGAGTACTGTGCAAATGCTTCCAGGCTCCTTGCTTTTGTGCCCGGGACCGGTGCCAGGCCAGTTGGGGTGGGCTTACCCTGAGCAGCTTGGATTAAGCTCAACCGCCTGCGGACTGGTGTTGGGCGATTCCATTTGCCCATACACAAATGGGGTCTCGCTCCTTCACCGAATTGCAAATGTGGCGCCACTGAACAAACCGCAGACCATGTTCTAACAGCGTGCCCCATACATAGGGCACCACATGGAGCACGAGGTCTAACGATTTTAGATGACGAAACCCGATGGGGGCTTAATGATATCACTGCCAGCATCTGATTCAGGCAGTACAGCAGCCTGGAATAATAAAAGGATAAACCCTCGCCCCCACAGTCCTGTTTGTGTCTGACCTGGAGCGGATACCTCCTCCAAACGACGACGACTTACATACAATAGAATTCGTCCAATTAGTCACCTCAAAAGATTAGACTTAATGACGAATTACACAAACGAGTAAAAACTGTTAAACGAATGGTTGGTTTTTCTTTCGATATTTCCCCAGTTTATTTTCTACCTATCTTTGATTAAGTTATTTGGAGTAGTTTTTTTAAACATTGCTCTTTTTTACCTCGACATATTAACGCTATCTCGTTTTAACTTTCAGGCAACTTCTTATTTTGTTTTAATTTAAGTGATGAAATTCATACAAGAATTTGTTCGCTTAATTAAGAAAAAAATACATAGGACCAAACTATAACCTTTTTTTTATTTGAAGTTTGGCTCCAAGCTTTATCACTTCAACTTTCAGCAAAGTTTGTCAATTGAGAGTCACTTTTGAGGAAATTGCAAAATTCATCACAATAGCTTCAAGTATCAAAAATATTAAATAATGTCCGGTCTCGAGACCACATAAAAAAAAAGGAAATTAAGACTACATCATTTTGAGAACAAGATCGACACCGAGATTATAAAAATTCGGTCTCGAGACCTTCATCATTGCTCTGAACCATAGAGTTTTGTTTGAAAACAACGATTTAAAGAAATTGCTTCAAAATTTGTATTAGAAAAAGTTAACTTTTTTACTATAGACTAAGCAATTAAATGTATTGCCTTGAAGTGTGAGCTAAAATATACCAGCTTCGACTTCTAAGCTAAGTTTGCTCAAACATTTTTAGTCATTTTTTATTTATTTTTATTTATTTTTTTGACCAGCAGGAAAGCGACGGAGGTGCTCATACATAGGGCAAGCAATTACCCGTCCTGCTTCGAAGATGACAAGATATTGCTGTCCGGTTGAAATTTTTTATTTTGGTTTTTTAGTTTTCTTTATTGATATGAATAAAATTTAGAGCTGCTTGCTAATACTTCCAAGCAGGGGAAAGTGACTTCTTTTCCTAGAATTACACAACAGAATAACGAGAGTAGGAACTGAACCAGAATCGTGTTGATCGCGGCCATTGTTAATCGTTCCAGGTACTTCTTCATGTTGCCGGAAAAGTTTTTTGTCGGTACAAAGTTTTAAATCGACTTAACAAATCAAGGTCCTCATTATAAAACCTTTGCTTTAAATAGAAATTTCTTAGGTTTTTGTTTCGCTTTATTCTAAGTACGCTAAAATAAAAGTTAGAACTGCAATAGAATGTTTGTACTGGTTGTAATTGATTAAAAAATTTAAAGTTTTCTTATTATGTAAAATACAGTTGTTCGACAAAATAAAACCAAGTTTTGACTTCGTACAAAGATCTGTTTGTAAATTACGAAAACAGATAGTAAAATATTGGGTCAAGATCCTACACTTTAAAAAAAAGAAAGTTTTTGTGGAATTCCACTAATGATTTATGTTTGTAAACAAATTTTTTCTGTCGGCTAATTTGGGATTTCAGGAATGTGATAAAGTTTTTTCTCAGATGGATAAATGAAAAACAATCTTAAAGGAAACTTAAAAGCAGACTTTTTTTAGTTTTCACTTGATGTCCTCACTGGAAAAAACAATTATTTCAAAGTCAAATCAAGACTCCAATTCAGAAAGCCTGGTGCCTGGTAAATTCTTGTAAAAAGTTTTTTAAGAGAAATCTGTTACCCTTTTTCTAGCAAACTCAAATTGACGATTTTATTTAATTGATCAAATTGCGTTACATAAATTCATTAACAAAATCGATGAAATTTCAATGACCCGAATATTTAATATAGAAAATAAAAATTGAAAATCGAAAATTAAATCAATTAATTCATCACGAAAAATTGATTTCGACTTATAAAGGATTATTAGCATCAGCTTCTGTAAAAAATTAAATTCAAATTTTTTTGACAAAATTTTTTGAAAATTTTAAAAGCTCTATTCATACTAATCGGGTCCTGACTTAAAGATACAAAGTTAGTTTCGATAAAACTACAAGACAAACGACGACACAACAGTTAACGTCATGATTATCAATCACGTAACGAAGATGAAAAAACGCACACTGTAAAACGTGTAGTGAAATTAAAAACCGCAAACTCCCGGTAAGATTCAAAGCGTTGACTGAAAAGATCAATAAAGCTGCTGAGGTTTCCTCACAGTGTGTCTAGTTTGAACGATAGTGAACAAATGAACAGGTTTAAAGCTCAATCATATTATAAGACAGAAAAATTCAATTAATATTAATTTTAGAATTCAAATAATTAATCCATTTATTTTCACACCAATCCAATAAAATTTTATCCGGTTGTTCTACAACTATAACCATGAAGCATTCAATGATGTCAGGTTTAGCATTAAGAACGTCGAAATGAAATTTATAAAAATGTTTGAGGATGGCAGCTCGGTCATCGCCATCCTTAAGTTAAATTTATTCCAGAATAAGCGGTGGTTATTCCATCAGGTGGAAAACTGATTTTTTGTTTGTCCTACGTATTGCATTTTGCAAAATTTACACTCTGCCACGTACTGTAAATACCATAATTTTTGCAAGTAAGATATTGTTTTAATTTAAACTTTTTGCTAGTTTAATGGGAAAAATAATAGAACCAATTGTTTCATCTATATTTTAATGGTTTTTAAAGTTTCCACATAAAGCGCATTTTTTACATAGATATGAACCGAAGTTATCTTTATCAGGAAGAATTTAAGATAATTTTTTATAATTCGTTAATTTGGTAGCTAATGTGGGTGGGTTTTTATACACAATAGCTGCTTCTGGTTTTAGTTTCTTTTCTTGGTTAGAAAGTTGAAGTACGCTCGTAATTTGGTAAACTGCCTTGTCCCAACCATTTTGTTTTTCTTGTGATGTTGTGATTTCGGCTCGAAACGATCTTCTCAGTGTTTAGCAATTTCCAACATATTTTTTGTCATTTTTTGGTTAAAATTTAAACGAAGACACTAATCTTTTAGATTGATTAAACTTTATAAGTAATCGGATTTACGTTTATTAAGACGACGAAATCGGACTACTTCTCATAAAATACAGTTACACCAAAAATACGAATATAAAGTGATATAACACTTTAACATAGTAGAATGCAAAATCAAGGAGAACCCTGAGCTTTTTTCTTCGCAACAAGACAATTCCGTCTGGGGTAATAGGAGACAATAACACCCGAAGGGTGTTGCTTATGTCCAGTTTACTCCTTTGTTTTGTTTTGGTGGCTGTCAATGTAGAAAACCACGCTTTAGACATATAAGATGTTGAAAATAACAACAGGGTTGTGATGTGGTTGCGACCTCAGGGTATTCCACCATGACTTTAATCCAGAACACCGGTAGAGTTGTTGTTTCAAATTTAGTTTTAAGGCGGCCGTCATTTGCAATCTCCAACAATTGATCTTCTTTTTGCAGAGACATGCTAGATTCACATGGTGTGTTGACAAATGGCTTGCAGATGCATTTCTTACCAATTTGTGGGTTTTTGTGGTTGGAAAGTAGCGCTCGAACTCTTTTAAAAGCAACAACAGATTATCGTGCACCAACTGGGAGAATGAAGGCTCAGGCTTGCCCAAAATTCTTTCTAATGCACGAAATGTGCCCAAAATATCTTCGTTTACGTGCCGTCACCACAACTCCAGTTTGGCCGTAAATACAGCTACTTTGTCTGCCAACTCGAAAGCAGTCATTTTCCTTTAAAGAGACAAATTGAATTCATTGAACAACCTGAATATATCACACAGGTCAGCCAGTTTTGCGACCCATTTTTTGTCACGTGTATTTTGATGTGGGTAATATCTTTTACGACCTCAGTCAATACGCTGTTAAATTCCAATGTGATATTTCGGCTTGTCAGCATTCCCCTATGAATAACACTATGCGTAGATTTATTCTCAGGTGCACCCTCCTTAATCTGAGCAGTTAAACCAGACTGTCGTCCAGTCATGCCAGCAGCTCCGTCTGTGCTCATGCCGAGACAAATGGACTTTTTAGTTGTCCTGATGCATAGCCAACTGGTGACTTAAACAGTTCTGCTCCTGTTGTGTTGGTTGGCAAAGATAATGCACATAGCAAATCCTCATGCACATCCTCCTGATAAAGATATTGCACATAAACAAGTGCCTTGTTGTCAATATCTGTATATTCGTCAACCTGGGGTGTGTACCTCAGTGATGTATTAATCCTCTCCCACAATTGTGTCTCAATGTTTTCAGCTATTTCTTCAATGCGTCTAGTTAGAGTGCTAGCCGAGAAAGGCACATGTTCTATCTTTTAACAGCAACCTCTCCTAAAAGTTCACGGCAAAGGTCTTTAGTGGAGGGCAAGATCAATTTTTTGCTGATAGTAAATGTTTTTTTGCCTTAGCAATACGGTTAGCAACTAAGTATGATGCTTTCTGTGCATTCTCGTTTATTGATGTGGAAGCCCTCAGAAATTTTTTCTGTTCTTCATGTTCTCGTTTTTTTTTCAAAATACTCCAAGGGCTTGTCTTTTAATCCAGGCTGCTTGTTGTTCAAGTGGCAAAACAATTTTGAAGGTTTTATTGCTTCATGAGAGGGGTTGGTGTGTGGGAATCATCGCAGAGTGGGGTTGGTGTGTGGGAATCACCTGTCGCGATAAATACATATTTTAAGTAGGATTCATGATATAGTTTGTTAAAAGCGTTTTTTTTTTTTTTGTTTTTTTTTTTTGATATTAAAGTCTCTTTTGTCTCTTTATTGGGCCTTTTCCCGTTAGCCCGGAAACGTTCTAACGATGTCTGTTACGTACTCATTTTTGTTAATTTGTGGGTTAAAATTCAACTGTAGTTTCTCTTTTACAAAAATTTAATCACTTTAAATAAGTGCAACCACTAACCTATAATAGAATAAAACCATTACCAATAAATAATTACTACAAATATCTCTATAAAAACTGACAGCATCATGTTCTGAAAATTTTCCAATCTACAAAATAAATGAAAAGAAAAGCTCAAACCCGTCTTAAATAAAACGAAAGAAAAGTGGAAAACGCACTATTGGTTCACCTATGATAAAATTAGATGAATTGCACACAAAACTTTCCAAAGAATTCCTGTTATCGATTAGTGTCTTTACGATGTTACAAGTAGGCTTATAACATCATCAAAAAAAAGAAATTTTTAGTAATTTACCAAATAATTACGTGTAAGAGAATAAACTATGCAACAAAAGAAAGCGGAAATGATTAAATGTTTTTGTGCATCCCGTATGGCCCGGTATCAGTAGATCCATGGACCGGGGTTTGGAAACCACTGCTCTAGAGGACACAGAGCAAAAATATCGGTTGATAACTTTTTGGGTTCTTTACTTCGCTCCGTTTTCTGACTTGCTGAGTTGAAATTGCATCAACTGAAGCGGGACAGAAATTGCTCTGAGGCGCGTATTTGTGTCGTTTGATGCTCGTCGAAGTTGATTATTGTGTAACTATAAAGCCCACACAGAAGCAATTCAATTTTAGATGTTGGTGGAGATTGGTTTAGATGAGTGTGTCTGATTGCTTTTAAACAAACGTGGCAAGGCCCATGATTCGTAAAGGCTAGGTAGTTTAAAGCTGGGAAATACAAGCTTCTCTGCTCTATTTTAGTGGCTTCCTGTAAAAAGATGACAAATTTATTAAAGTGTAGAGTAACATGACTAAAAACGTTAATCTTGCTGGCGTTGAGGTCTTTCATGTTCATCTGCAAAATGGTTAATAATGTGCTTGTTGATAATGTGTTTTGATAATAAAGAGCAGGTTTTTTTTCTTCTATTAACTTTTCTTGAAAAGAACTTTTTTCGATTAGCTGACCCTGGCTGAAAACTGGGATAACTGAATTTGGGAGAAATGGACACCTTTAATTTTTTCTTCTGTTCTATTTCATATTCTTTGGCTGAATCATAAAATGCTAACTCAGACTTGTTAAAACATAGTTCTGGTAAAATTATTTTTGTTTATTTGGCAATACAAAGTCGCAAAAATAGCCTTAAACCCGAAAATATCAGGATTTGTGAGTTTAATAAAACATTTGTGTTCGACTCCGACTCCAATTCTTTATCAACGTCAGACACGCAAACTTTCAAACCCTTCCAAAACCTCCGATTTCCAGTCGACGTTGACTCTCTTGGCACCCCTTTTTGCAAGTGTGGGTGGGGTGGAACCAAAGCGTTTATAGTAGTTGTGGTGAGTTTACCGAACCAGTTCCTAGGAATAGACAAGCAGATCAACGCCGGCAGTGGCGTATCTATGTAAAATGGCGCCCATGGCAAAGTTTAAAAACGCGCCCCCTTACTTCACTTGTTTCTTTTTCCAGTTTATACTAAATTGCTTTTTCTCAACCACGCAATATAGTTAGGCAACAAGCAATTTAATAACGACACTAAACAATAAGCAACAAAAAATTCGGACGGTCGCTCAATAGCAGTGTCTTACAACAGTACTTTTCGTGCCTTTCTTGACGCAAATTCGTTAATGATTTCATCAAAACTAGTTTCCTTTGTTT
This sequence comes from Diplosoma virens, assembly GCA_963680785.1. Taxonomy (NCBI): domain Eukaryota; kingdom Metazoa; phylum Chordata; class Ascidiacea; order Aplousobranchia; family Didemnidae; genus Diplosoma; species Diplosoma virens. Next base: position 3,601,960 of record OY796897.1, on the reverse strand, counting down.
CATCCCACTCTATACTTAATAAAGTTAGACCACACAACCTTTCTGACTCAAGGAGGATCGAAGGTAGAACAGAATTAGTTTTAGTTTACTGAACGATCGCTCGTAACTTGCTATAGATACTACCACTATCAGCAGAATTTGCAAAGCTATCCAGAGATTGCAAAATGCACTTTCATCTCCATATTCGACTACGAATGTAAGAAGATCTTCAGGTCGCGATAACCTAACGTTGATACGACTTGATATCAACATTTTGCAATCAATAATTTCTCCATATAATTGGTTGCTGTCAAGGTCGTCACTATAAACAGAAGCTAAATTGTCACACAGCGATTCTAAGTTTTCACAGTCACGACTGTAACAAATTCTTTGGATATCAAGCAAAAAGCCAAACCTGGCGTCGATGTCAAATAACCGAGAGAAAAGGTCATTCATTTCTTTGTAAAGACGGTCGAGAGCTCCCTTCATGACGCGCTTCATTTAATCTGTTGCCGATAAACCGGCATCCCGGACATTCTCACCAGCCATTTTTTTGCGTCTCGGCTTTCTTTCAAATTCAACGCCTCATTTGTCGCAAAGGATTTTTCCATTTTCCAAACATTTATCAACTATTCTCTCTCTTTCATCGTTGAAATGATCTCTCAGGCCTTTTAAATCGAGGGATGCGTTATAAAAATTTATTGTTTTATCCTGTAATCGTTTTTGAACTCTATCAATTGGTATAAGTAGCCTTTTCCAAAACCCTATCAGTGTCATAAAGTCGTTTGTCAGAATACGATTTAGTATTTGTTGTCCATCGCTCTGAGTGTCTATTGTTTGACTATCATCTTCTACCATGTTCTTAAGCAAAAGAACTATTTTTTTAAGATATAACTCTATTGGTTTTACTGCTTCTGTTCTAGAACTCTGCTATCGGTAGCGTGGTCGAGTGGTTAAAGTGTCGGGCTCGTGACCAACACAGTCTCGGTTCAAAACCCACTCGCGCCATTCTGTTATGTCCTTGGGAAAGACACTTTACGGCACATTCCCCTGCTTGGTGGTCCTGGCAAGCAGTTCTAAATTACAGTCATATCTCTATTAAATTACAAGCGGAAGTAGTTTATATGGAAACTTTTGACGTGAATTTCGGTGGTGCTATAGGTGGTGCTGTAGGTGGTGCTATCGGTAATCACACCACCGCGGAACGGTGGTGCTCCATCTAGCGGATCCAAGTCGGTGGAGGCTAAATCCGAGGAGGTTAAATCCAAAGAGGCTAAATCCAAAGAGATTAAATTCAAGGAGGTTAAATCCAAAGAGGTTAAATCCAAGAAGTTTAAATCCAAGGAGGCTAAATCCAAAGAGGTTAAATTCAAGGAGGTTAAATCCAAGGAGGTACAATCCAAGAAGGTGAAAAGTGGAAGACTTTAATCAATATACTTGAAAAAGATCAAAGTTATTATTTGAATAACTCCTTAGCATCATCTAGCAGTAGTTAAAGATCTAGATGAAATTAGGTAATCAAGTTTGATTACCTAATTTCATCTAGAAACAGGTTTGATCCCTGAATGTAATCAATCAAATATTTAGTCATTGTTCAATGAAACCTAAAATTTAACTAATCCGAGTTGGTCAATTAATTTTCAATTAAGGTATGTTAGATAATCTATTTCAAAAGCTAAGACCAGTTAAAGAAGTTGACCAAGAACATACTAGTATGACGATTAACCTTATACTCAACCTGTCAAGGGATTATTTAGCTCTAAAGATATTGTAATTACAGTAAAAAAGCAACTTTCTAACAGATGGTTTTTTCAAAGTCTTATAAAAGATTTAATTATATTTAAAGACACGTTGCTAAAAAACAACAATGAACTTTCTAACAATATTGTAACTAATTTAGACTCTTATAAAAGGTTCAAAAACAAAGAATTACCTTGAAAAAATATGTTAGTAAAAATAATTAGCTTTGTAACAAAGACAAACAAAGTCTTATAAAAATAAGTAAAAGCATATATTTTTAAACCGGAATTAGCTTTCTAACCAATGATTTTTTAACAAGTTCATAAGCAATTATCCTGAAAGACATGTCTCTAAAACAATAATTAAATTTCTAACCAGTTATTTTTATCAAACAAATATAAACAATGATCTTAAAAGACATGTCATTGAAAACAGCAGTTAACTTTCTAACAATTTTATAACTAATTTAGAGTCTAATAAAAAGTTCAAAAATAAAGAGTTATCTTGAAAAACATATTAGTAAAAACAATTAGCTTTGTAACAAAGACAACAAAGTCTTGTAAAAATAGATAGAAGCACTTATTTTTAAACCGGAAATAGCTTTCTAATCAATAAATTTTTAAAAAGTTCATAAGCAATTATCCTGAAAGAGATGTATCTAAAAACAATAATTAAATTTCTAACCAGTGATTTTCATCAAACAAGTATAAACAATGATCTGGAAAGATATGTCACTAAAAACACTTAACGTTCTGACAAAAATTTTACTTATTGAAAGTCAAACGAGTTCAAAGTCTTGTAAAACTATAATGTACTTTTTTGAAACAACTTTTCAACAAGTATTGTTTTCAAAGATTGAAAATTTTTATTAGTTCAGAGTACATAAAACGTATATTGCGAGGGTATATAAAGCAGAGTGTTTTGATTTTCCTTGCTATTTCCCCCAAAAGCGCCACATGTGCAGGGAAGAAGATCGGATGGAAACCTTTCGCAATTCGTGGTCTGATCAGAAACGCGCGACAGCTCAGGAAATGGTCGATGCAGGCTTTTACTACAAAAAATACGGTGATGGTGTTTGCTGCTTTTATTGTGGAGGACGATTATTTCAATGGAAGCCTACGACAATCCTTGGTACGAGCATACAAAATGGCTTCCTTTGTGTGAATACGTACTGAAAAAACGAGGTGTGGAATACGTAAAAAATGTATGTAGCAAACACCTGGATTTAAAAAGACCCCAGATAAAAAACCCGACTCTATCTACAGCAGCAAATCAAATACGTTCCATGCTCTTTGTGGAAGCAAACCGAAACCTCGACGAAATAATGATATTTGACCCCCACGTAAAATTTGCAGGGTATAGGAGTCAAGACACCAAAATTCGTCATGCTCTCATGCAACAATTGGAAAAACACGACCGCAATTTCAAAAACCATCAAGAGTTTCTCAATGCTATTTTGAACTTAAACCAAGAAGACAAGTGCATGAAATGCAAGAGCAACGAAAAAAACGCAGTTGGCGTGCCTTACAGGCATATGATTTACTGCTGGAGCTGTTTGCAAGACACACACTTTTGTTGGCTATGTTCACAAAGATTGACAGAAAAAATTCGCGTGTACAAAGCCTGAAACATTTTTTTCTTTTTTGTGGTTATAAAAACGTACGCAGTCACGAAAGCACACAACATGAAAGCTACACCAACCAAGCAGACAAACTTCACCCGTCAAGCAAACGAAATCAAGCACCCTTCTTCATATACAAGCTGCTACGAGACAATGATGGAGCAACGACAACTCCTTTCACAAGCAAAGGAAATGGAAAGTGCAACCAGAGACATCCGAACGCAATTTAAAAAAATCGCTGCATCCGGGCTGACAATTCCGTCTTCGACCTTGCTAAGAAAAGCTATAATTAGTGTGAAGAACGGAAAAGTTATGTTTTGCATCGATCAGCTTTCCAAAGTCGTTAACTTGATGATGGGCAATCTACCGCACATCTTATTTTGACCTAAATCCGACACCAAGAAATACGTCATCCTGTTGTTCTGATCTACCAACATGGACAATTCCAAATGTGAAATTCAGAAAAAATTCGAAATTATCAAGCAAAAAATCGCTGTCGATCACTTTCAACTTCGCAGCACTGTGGAAAACGTATCGTCTCTGAGACGTCATTTCTATACTTGATAAGGCTTCCACGTACCTTCGGCTGTTGGTATAGGTAAAATAACGCCAGAGTCTTTCCTTCAGCGTGCGTATGGAACGTTCTGCTATGGTCGCTTTCGTGTCGAAATTTTGCGTATGAAAATGATCAATGTGACGCTGTTTCAACCAGCTTTGAAAGGGACGGTTGAGGTACTCACGTCCCATATCTGTTTGCAGTTTGGAAAACTTGCCAATTTCAGGCATCACGCACTCAAAAGCCTTGATTATGTCCAAGCTTGATTTGCTTTTCAAATAAGCGGTAAAGTCCTTTTTCGAGAAGACGTCAACGACCACCAAAATATATTTGTAATTGTCTTTGTAGGATTTGAGCAAAGAGAAATCAACGAGATCGGCTTGCATTTGAAAGCGAACACCGGGCATGATCCTTTTCTTCGTTTGAATTTTTTTCTTACCCGTTTGTGAAGCGTGTAAGTGTCTTGCACAATGTTTTGCACAATTTGCACAATGTGGCATAAATTTAAATTTAAACCCCGTAGACGTATGTAGGGAGATCAAGCCCGATACCGAGGGTGGGGTTAGGGAAATAAGGCGGCGCAGGAGGGACTTGATAAAAAAAATTCAGGATTTTACCACTCACCTCCCAGGTCTTCATACTGAAGAAGAATTGCTCTTGTTTGAAGAAAGAGAGGTAAAGGCATTGAATTGGGAGGTGCAGGATTTTTAAAAAACTGTCCGAGAGTTGGAGGAAGCGGGAGAACCTCTGAATTTAGGGGAAGGAGTGAGCGCCGGGTTTGAATCTCTGGTACGGCAATGTAAGGCCCGTGGTGATGAGATGTTTAAGTCTAAGGGTCGCACGTCTAAACCCCCTACTATCCAATTAGGAAAAAGTTCTCGGTCAGCAGCAACTAGGCACAGCAAACTGAGTTTATCTCTTACCTGTGAAGTTATTGACAATGAACTGGAGCTGGCACAGCTTCAAGCGGACGCCGAGGTGGAGGAGATGGAAAGGCAAGCTGCCAGCACAGGGACAAAGCAAAAATTTTAAAGAAACAGGCACAAATTCAGGACAAGCTACGTAAACAGCAGTCTTCGGCAAGCAACTATTCTGAGCAAAGTTCTAAACGGAGCTCACGCCACTCCAAAAGCAGCAAATTATCAACATTTTGTAAAGAGCTTGACCGATGGCTGGGCTTAGGCTCCGGTGAAATAAAAAAAGAGGTACCATCTATCACGGCATTTGCACCGGGAATAACCGTTGGGGCCGCTACTGTGCAGACAGACACGCAGAAATAAGCAACTGGGCTCTGAAGAGAACCACGAGAAATGTAGAAGCTTTCGGGGCCGCTGACATACCAGAGACATCGCATTTTGCCAAGGCAGTAGATGAAATACAAATGAGGCCAAAGGTCAGTGATAGAATGAGCCAAGAACGTTATCGAGACATTACTTGTGCCCCTGGGTATGAATATTTTATTCCTTCCTCCATTAAAAATAAACAGAGACAACCAGAAGTAAAACAGGAAATGATTCAGGACCACGAGTCGCTTAGGTCTCGTAAGGATTTTTTGGATGAAGCTGTTTTGATCGGATATGAAGGAACCAATATGCCCTATGTCATGTTTTATAATCAAATAATGAATCTACTGGCTAGGTGCTCTTACTCGGATAGGAAATTACCACTTTTAAGAGCAGCATGTTTACATACAGCTGCCCAAACCATTGCTGTTGTCATATCTGACACCCCCGGCTTTGATGATGACGCAAAAATTAACATGGCTTTAAATCGCTTGTCACAAAGGTTTGGAGTACACGATGGATTTGTGAATGAGCCCGAAGTTCAAAAAATTAGAAATGGCCCTAAAATGAGCTCGACTTCGGCTGCTGCGTGGAAAACATTTGGAGACGAGTTGACTCAGTGTTTTGTGTACGCGCACTCATACAAAAAACCTGAATTGTTAGAAGGACGTTTAGTTGTTGATCTTGCTCGTAGACTACCGAACTTTGCTAAGCCAAGATTTTTGGATTATTTAAGCGATCGGTGTGGCAGTACGTGTGATCCTGCGTTTGGTAATTTAATGGAGTTTGTCAAACGCGAGGAAGACAGTAAGTCATCGGACTTTAGCGTGCAGTTAATGACTGACGAAAAATCTGAGCGTGTTACAAAATATAGGGACAAGAGTAGTGTGTTTCCTGTTGTTAAGGTTAAAAAACGTCGTCGCTCAAATTGAAAATAGTAATTTAAGGACTGGTGTTGGTAAGCTTAATGGAGGCTCGTTTCCAGTAAAAGATGTATGTGTGTCTGACAATAGAAATAATGATTCAGTTATTGTTCCTTCACAGTGTTTTGTTTGTCGTTTGCAAAATTCTTATAGTTGTCATAAAGTTGTAAATTGTCAAATATTTCGGAAAATGACCCCCTCCGAGCGAAAGGAAATTGTCTTTAAAGCACGTCGCTGTTTTAATTGTCTGGAAAAGCACGTTGTAAAGGACTGTGTGAAGAATTGCGATTGTCGTAAGTGTATGGGCAGTAATGTTGGTAAACATTTCTTTATGTTGCATGATTGTTTTGTTTCTACGGTCCCTAAGAGTCCGAATAGTAACGCAAGGTCCGCTAGAGATGGAAATATCGCAGGATATTCGGCTAACGAGAATTTTTTATTCCCTGTGAGGAGTGTAAAAATTGGTTCAACTAAGGCGGCTTTAAATCGAATTGCAGCTGCTCGGGTCATAAACCCGCAGAATGGCAAGTCTAAGCTTGTTTATTGTCAGCGGGATGGTGCTTCTCAATTGATGTTTGTTTCGAATAAGTTGGTTCAGGAATTAAATTTAATACCTTATTATCAAGCGTCATTTCGTATTGTTACACTTAACGGTGAAACTTTGACACACACAAATTTGGTTAAGTTTGATTTACAGTCCTTGTTTTCTAATGAAATGTTTGAATTGAGTAATGTTGTAACTAACAGTGAGTGGCAAGATCATGTTGAAACTTTGCCGCACAGACAAGATCTGAACTCGTTCTCGCACTTTGAAGATGTAGAATTGTATGAATTACCAGATAATGACACGGTAGATTTACTCATTGGAAATGATAATGCTTTCCTAATGACTGTTTTAGAAGAGAGAGTAGGAGTGTCGCGCTGCGAGGCACATGCCGTATTAACGCCTTTAGGTTGCCTTGCTTGTGGTGGAAAATCTCCCTTGGAAAAATAAAATGTAAAAGTTTGCCGAGTTCAAACGTCTTCTGACTTAAGTGGTGAAATTTTGTTAAATCAGGAAATCGTATCTCGTGATGAAAGGATAAGTGAATTGGAGCAGGCTTTAAGAGATGTTGGATGAACGCGCGAAATGCAGGACGCAAGAATAGAAAGTTCTCGGAGTGATAAAGAGGCTAGAAAATTTGTTGAAGCTCATGTGGTTGTTAAAGATTCGCGTTTTGAGATTTCAGTTCCTTTGAAGACAGGCGATAATATGGCAGTAGCAAAAAATCGTTTAGAGAACCTTAAAAAGAAGGTACCGATACCGATTTGCGTGAATTTTTGACTGAGTGTTTTTGTGAACTTCAGAAGTTAAATTATTGTTCCGTTCTTAAAAATCGCCCACATTATGTATTTTCACAATATCATAAAAAATTTTTTTGATTGCGCTTTAGTCCGGCTCGAATAGCCGAAGAAATAACGGTTTTACAAGCAAATTTAAATATGGTATAGAAAATGGCAACACTTTTGTGGAGAACTTTCGAGATTATCGTGCTTGATTGGTTTTGTCTCGTGACAGTCAGTATAATGCAATATTGCTTGTTTGTGAATTGCTGGACCTAGCAAGATGATGCAATATTAAGTGTTTGTTGTTTTTAACCTGAATTTGAGTAAATTTAAAGAACTTTCGAGATACATGTGACCGAGTGATATAAATAAGCCGCGCTCGGAAGCATTATTAGCGATGGAATGTTACGTTGTGATAAATCGGTATAGGAAATTGTGTTAGCTTTGTGAAATCATAGTTTTTTTTTATACGCAAGTCTTTGGTTGTCTACGTTATTGTGAAGAGCTGAAGAGTTAAGCTACTGAATCTGTATTTGCTGTTGAATTTATACTATTTTGGGCTCCTAAGTGAATTGGGGCATATTTTATTAATAAAGAAGATATTGTGGTAGTCTGAGCTGTGATTTAGCTAGACTATATTTTTGCTGTCGCTGGTTCGAAGGTCAGATCCAGCAAGAAGATTTAAGAATTTTATCTTTTAGTAGACACCGATATTGCGTTATCGTCGAGGCCTTCCTTACAGGCGCCGAAAGGTTAGACGATTAAATAACGTACTAAGTTACCGAATTGACTTCTACAAAATTTAAAAAACTTTTTACCAGCGGAACATAAATTTCAAAAACTAAATTTGTGGAAGTAACAAAATTTCAAAAACTAAAATTGGTGAAACTCTCCAATTATATTGAGCGGGTTGATGATTCTGAGATGTTAGAGACTCCAGTATGGTATCTTCCGTATTTTGTTACGTCACAGGCAAAAAAGCGTATTGTTTACAATGGTAAAGCAGCGTTTGAAGGTGTCTGTATTAATGACTTCATTGAAACTGGACCAGATTTGTTAAACCCCTTGGCGCATATTTTGGGTAGATTTCGATTAGGAAAGTTTGCTATTATGGCAGATTTGACCAAATGCTTTTTTCAAATCGGCGTACCTGCAGAACATCGTGACTTGTTTCGCATTTTGTGGTTTGATAAAAATGATGTAAGGGAGGGAAATGTGGTTACTTATCGGTTTACTCGTCATCTTTGGGAAGTAAAAAGTAGTCCTTTTATTGCAAGTTTTGCTATCCAGAAGACTTTAGATGATAATACAACTGGCGCATCTAATTTGACTCTTGATACTATTCGTACAAACATTTACATGGACGATTTGATGTTTAGTGTTGATAGCTTGGATGAAGCAAAAATCATTGCTAATGAAGCTATAGACTTGTTTGATAGCCGAGGTTTTAAATTGGTTAAATGGAGTGTTAACAAAAATGCAGTTCCTGTTCTTGCAAAATTTGAAAAGGAGGTGTTGATATCTGGTATGCGTGAGCTTGACTTGTCAATAGAGCATGATAATGATTTACCCGAGACAAAAACCACAATCTACAACTCTCAGATTTTTTAACACCATCACGGCGAGATGCGACATCTGCCGGATTTAAGTTCGTAGGACAATATCGCCAATCCTCCGATTTCGACAATAAACAAATTTTTTCAATGCGGCGCGAAATATATCTATCCAAGCGCAAATCCTTATTTTTTATCCATTGTATTACATTACTAGAATCAGACCATAAATACTGCTTGCAATCGGGGAATTCTAACGCAACAAATGCTTTCTTAGACAACTCTGCAGTAGTAACTGCAGCAACCAAATCTTTGCGAGCAGTAGGCCAGGACTCCTGATGCCTTAAAACAATTTTACTCTTTCCCCACACAATTGCCACAGTTGCAACTCCGTTAACAAGCCTACGCAAATACACTACTGATCCATATGCACATTTTGAAGCATCCGAAAAACCGTGTAACTGATAAATTATATGATCTTGCGGTGACAGAGAAATCGAACCTTCAAAGTAATATCTAGCTAAGGAAGTGTCCAACAAGAAACCTAACAACTGAAACCACGCCTTCCACTCTTTAACAATAGACTCAGGAACATCATCATCCCAATCATATTTTTCAATAGCTAGACGCTGCAAAACCAATCTTGCTTTGACAAAAAAAGGCGAAAAAAATTCCTAGAGAATCAAAGGACTTTCCTAATTGACTCAACATCGTCCGACGAGTATATTTAGTTAATGGTTTTAACGAATTAACAATTCTCAAACAATCCCCACCTGTTTCCCATACACAACCAAGCGCTTTTGTCTCGGGTAAATCATTATTTATTTTTATTTTATTTATTTTTATTTTTATTGTCGGCAGCTTGGTCGAGTGGTTAAAGCACCGGACTGATGATCAGCATGGTCTCGGTTCAAAACCCACTTGTGCCATTCTGTTGTGTCCATGGGAAAGACACTTTACGGCATTTTCCCCTGCTTGGTAGTCTTGACAAGCAGTTCTAAATTGCAGTCATATCTCTACTAAATTAATAGCGGACAGCAATATCTTGGCATCTCCGGAAGCAGGTCGGGGTAATTGCTTACCCTATGTATAGCGCCTCCGTCGCTTTCCTGCGAGTCAGGAGGATAAATATAGAGATAAAATAAAAAATAAATAAATAAAAAATGGTTTGAAGGACCAGATTTCTTGAAGAAAAATAGAGAGATTCCTAATTGTGAATGTGTGAGTGTCTCAGTGAATCGAGTAGCGTGCAGTGAAGAGAAAGGTAAGCTTTATTTTCTTGAAGAAAGTTCTATAGATAGGTTGATTGAAACTGCTCCTTCGTTATATGTATTAACAAAGCGTGTGGCATATTTGAGAGCGTTTGTGGAATATCTGAGGTGTAAATTTAAAAAGCGGAACTTCGTGCGTCCAAAGTGAGACACATGCGATTTGAATAAAACGTTGAATAAAATTGTTGCTGTGGTGTAGAGAAGGTTTTACGGCCAGACAGTGAGCTTGTTAAAAAGTGATTTACCTGAAGATTTAACAGATGCAATTGAGAGATGTACTGGGCGAAGTTCTGGTCAACCAAAACAGTGGATTAGGGAATTACGTTCTTTAGACAGATTTAGACCATGCGTTGATAGCGACGGTTTACTGCGGATCGAGGGTCGCTTGAGCAAATCACCTGAGCTCACAGACGAAATAAAACATCCCCTCATCATACCTTCTAAGTGCGCCTTTACTCGTTTGGTGGTGTTAAAGTATCACACTGACAACCTTCACGTAAGAGTGCAACATACACGTCTCTCCACCAGAAAGAAATTTTGGATCGTGAATGGCCATGCTTCTATAAAACATTACTTAAATCAATGTAGGCAATGTGCTCTTGAAAAGGCAAACCGGTTAGGCAATTGATGACCGACTTGCCTGCTGACAGAATTAGCGTCTCTCACAAACCCTTTGCTGTGTGTGGTCTAGATCAGTGTTCTTCAAACTTTTTTCATCGAGACCCATTTTGCACAGCCAAATTTTTTCGCGACCCCTAAAAAAGGTCTTCACCTAAAATCGATTTCTGATTCTGCTATTTTTCCCCCGACATCAAGATGTTCTCTAAAAAAAAAAAGGTCTTCACCTAGAATCGATCTCTCATTCCTCTATTTTTGCCCAAAAATCAAGGTGTTCTCTAAATCAGCGGTTCCCAAACTGTGCGCCGCGAAAGTATGCGAAAGTTGTTGTACTTACTGCTTTTCTCACAATAATTGCAGTGTGAAGGTTATTAGCAGCAACTTCCCTTCAGAGAACGATTCCGATTGAGGACCTTTTTCAAACAGCCTGATTTTGGGAGGGAAATAGAGAAAAATAAGGAAATCGGATATAAAATCGAAGTGAAGACCTTTTTTTTTTTTTTTAGAGAACACCCTGATTTTCGGAGAAAAAAAGATTGTTCAAAGAAGTAATGGAACTGAATACCTTTTTTCATTACGGCGCCGCGAGTATTTTTAAGTCTTCAAAGGGCGCCGTGAAAAAAAAATTTGGGAACCGCTGCTCTAAACAAAAAAAAAGAAAAAAGGTTTTTACTTCGAATTAATCTTGTATTTCTCTACTTTTCTTCCAAAATCATCGTAATCTTTAAAAATCTAAAATTTAAAATCTCGCGACCCCCAGTTTGAAGAGCCCTGGTCTAGATTATTTTGGTCATATAAACTATGTTGAAGGTCGAAGCACGAAAAAAGCCTGGGGCCTCTTGTTTACGTGCACGGCATCATCGGGCTGTACACGTAGAGATTGTCACTTCTTTGTCTTTAAAAGATTTTTTGTTAGCATTTAGCAGGTTTAATGATGTTCGGGGAAGAGTAGAAGTTATTTACTCAGACAATGGGTCTACCTTTCAGGCGGCATCTAAGGCATTTCCGAAATTACTACATTCTACAGAGCTAAGAAACTCACTTCGTGGAAAAGGAATTAGGCGGGAATTCATACCCCCATATGCCCCGGCTCAGGGAGGAACGTGGGAATCCATGGTTAAGCAGGTCAAGCGAATTTTGAAGAGAACTCTGGATACTACATTTTACAAATATATACTACACAAACCGAATCTCTCAGAACTGATAACATTTTGTAGCAACACGGTTCGGGTTGTAAATGAGAGTCCGATCATGGTATTGAGTGAGGACCCCAGGGACTTTGCGGTGGTGACTCCGGAATCTCTACTCACTCCAAGTTTTGACACATATTCCCCAGTAGGAAGGGCTCATGATCGTGACCACTTGAGGAGAGATTATCGGTTTAATTGAGGAGCACAAAAGCCTAAAGATAGCTCACAACTTGAAAAAGTTTTGTTGAATCCAAGCAGTATTGCTCGAACCTCTCCACAAAATACTCTTGGTAAGTTTTGATTTTATGACAATAACTAAACTTAATCCCTGTAAATGTTGTTACACTTTGTTGTGTCAACAATTCTTGATTATCTACTAGATACTTTTGCTTCAACAAAGGGAATAATTTTATTAAATCTCCGTACTTGCGTAATAGTTACTAGTAATATCAGCAGAGACTGTTACATTAGCTATTACTAGCTAAGAACTTTATTTATGAGATTTATGTTAATGATGCTAGCTGTTTAGTGCTAATATAACTATAAAAATGCTTGAGCTTAAACTAGTGATTTTGTAGTACTGCTGTGTTTTGCAGGCGTGTTTAGCAAATCGACTATACGAGGGCTGCAATGCTACAGCAAAGATAATGCACCATTTTCGGAAACAGCTCGCTATTTGCAGATTATACTAAATGTATGGAAATTATGTCAGCAAAAACATCTTTCAAAGGTTTGTGCATTTTCTTTTGTAACATGAGTACGGTGTTGCTATTTTATTGACTACCGGCATGTGTTCAAATATTTATTTAGCCTGTGCACCTATTGTTTCTGGCTGATTGTGGAGGCTTGTCCGCTCTTTTTGAGTACTGCTTTGCTATAACCGCTTTCGCGGTGCAATGCTATACCACCATTGCTATGAATGATAGTATTATGCATAGGCTTTAAATGTGCTCTAACCAACGGAATACGTTTGTCAATGCTGTAACCAAAAGTGTTCAGTCGTCTGATATTTTACACAGTTTATTTCATATCCAGTGCTCTGCCAAACACACCAACTTTCAACCTATCTTTCAAAGTGTGTTTAACTGCTGTGCAAAAAATCAATTGAAACGAATTAACAGTCGGCCTAATCTTCCAGATCCACCATTCAAAGCAATGAGATGTATTAAAAAGCTCACTGGAAAAAGTTCAAACGATCAATGATATTATTGCATTGTGATAATTTGCATTCAGTGCCTTGTCTACACCATCTCGCTCCCTCCGTGAAATCCTACTATTATTTATGTTAGTTAATTGAATTTTCGTTTGCTTATTGGTTCTTTTTTTCAAACACCAATAAGTTGATCAGAAATGTCTTGAACTCGAAGACCTTGCATTAGCGGTCTTTTGCAGTCATTCCAATTTCTTGTCATTGAAATACTAATACGTATTTTCTATTCTGTTACTGCTCGGTGTTTAAATTTTTGCTAGGATCTGTAAAGAATATTTAGTTTAAAGCGATTTGATTTGCTGATTAGTTAATCAAAAATTTTAAAGTTCAAGTAAAAAAATTTGATCCACTGTGCTCATTGTGACGTGTGTATGACGATTTGTGACGTAGTCTGCATTTTATTCTGAACACTTTCATCATCCAACTAGGTAATTCATCTTGTTATATACAGTATATTTATTAATTAATTTATTAAAAAAGTTTTTGTGAAAACCTGTAATTTTACAACTTCAAAAAACAGCACTACAGTTGTACACTTCAAAAAACACTTGGCAATCCCGTTAAGTTATACCATCCCTAAGTTAGGATGTGATAGACTCACACGAAAAACCTGATCTGGAGTGAATCCATCATATTCTAACCACAGTTAACGTATATATAACTCATAATTTAAAATTAAAAAACAACCTTCTTCGTAAGGATTATCATAATGAATTTCCAACTGAACGAACCTACTGCTTCCTTCTTCTCCGATGGGAACTCCAGTATTGTTAGGAAGTAATATCGCCTGGTAGTAACATAAAGATCAAAAATTAGAAAAAAACGGATTTGAAATTAAACAATAATTTTAAAAAGAGCTACAAATATCTTTGTGGTACCAGATGTAACTAAAACTGGATTATAAAAATTCTTGGTTTTGTTGGATCTTGGGTCTCTTGTGGGCAATTTTTGTTTGAAAAAATATCTACTTATAAAAACCAATGTCATCACTCCATATTAAGGTCGTGTTTAAAATTAAGCACAAGCCTGCATTTTCTAAAACAACTTTTTTTTTAATTAACAAAAATTGTAAACATGCTAGTATGCACATACTATATAACCCAGGGGTTCCAACCTTTTTTATAAGTTCTCCCTTTGGCCATTTTTGAATCTTAATTCTTCTCCACATATCCAGAAGAATAAAGTTATTATAAAAAACTCTTCAATAAAACTGGGCAAAAGAATAATCAATTTTATGCAAGATTTGAAAAGGCAGAAGTTATTTTTTGTTTTTTTATAAACTCAGTCTATCAGAGGGAACATGAAGCACTCCATGAAAGCCCAATAACCGGTCAACTCTCCACGGTTTGAATAAAAAATCTTGTATGTGCTAAATCGGCGAAGCGATGATGGTTATGATTAAGACAGTTACGTACAAGGTTAAAAAGAATCTATGTTAGCTTACTACAAGCGCTGCAGAAAGAATTCCTATAATTTTTGCTGCTACAAAACAATATAAAAAAGGAAGGGATATAATAAATGTAGTGACGTTTAAAAAGGACGCAGCAATAGATCGATGAAAGATAAATTGCTCAACAAAGAATGAGGAGACTTGGCTATCAAGGAAATCAGAAAAAGCACAGCGTTTTTAATTGCGTCATGAAACAGTTTTTACGCGACAAGTAGTATATATAGGGTAAAAAATATTGAAGAAAAAATTGGTGCAACTTTACTGGCAAACTAATTAGCAGCATCACTGCTAGGAGGAGTAGTTTGGTAAATTAAAGAAGTAGATGGATGGTTGCAAAGAGAGCTTAGGTAAGAAAACAGATGCTTCAAATAATTTCAGACAGAAAAAAAATGGGAAAAAGAAAAGACGGAAAAGATGACCGATTTAGAGTTGATGAAAAAGAGATTAGAAATGAACGGGCATTGGTTTGTTTGAGACATCAGTTTATATTTATTCTAAGAGATTTTCCCGATGTAACTAAAAGAGATCACATAGTGTTATTGACACAAAGATTGGTGGAACTGGCATTTGAGGCAGTATTTTATTAATTTGTTTTTTAGTTTTAGGTTGATATTGTTGCATTAACTTGTTTCGTTAGTAATATCAAACTTAAAAGATAAAAAATTAACTACAAATTTTAAAGCCCAAAATTACACTCCCGAATTCATAAAATTTCTCCTAGGAAAGCCTTCCCCCTGGTTGGAAACCACTGCAATAAGCAATAAAAAACTATGTCGTTAATAAAACTTACCCCTCCTCCTACCGCCCATCCTCCCAGAAAATTCAGACACAGTGATTCTAGGACAATACGCTGGTTATCAAAACAATCTCCTGAATTCCCAGCTATCTGTTCTAATATCTGTCGATAAAGAAGGTCAGAACAGTTTGTTTTCCAATAAAGTTTAGCAATATCTAGCAAAACTTTTTTATAATAATCATCATAACAAAGTTTTGAAGACCACTGAAATCCGCAATATTTGGGAATTTACTTCTTTCAATATGCTTGGAAATAAAGCTGACCGTGGTGGATTGTCTACAGGAGCTCCAGAGCTGCAGCACCCCAAAATATCTGCGAAGCAGCAGTAAATATTATTAGCAAGGTTTTCAAATTTTTTTTGAAATGTTATTTTAATTCTTCTAAATTTTTTTTACATAAATTTAAGTTTAATCCGGATTTTAAAGCAAAATAATCTTTGAATCGGCAACTTTTTAAGCTGTTTTAATTGGTCGAGTCTAATTCGAAGAAAAACCGATTGGAGTGAGAGTTAGTTTTAACAACAACAACAACAATTTATTTGCTTACTTCAGCAGTAAAATTGATAATATAAAGTAAGGTATTAGACATATGAAAACAAACAATTAACTTTTATACTAGTAGACATACACATTGTATGCAGATAAATATGACATATCAAGTAAACTGGACAGTGAAAGACCAGTTAATGGTCATCAAGTCAAGAACTGTCTATAGTCTATTATAATATTCATTATTGGTAGTATTATCCAATTAAAAAAAAAGAACAAAACTCGGAAGATACTAGTAATTTTGCAATATACACAAGTTACTCATATCAAAACAAAAAAATACACTCAAAAAAGAAAGAAAAAAAAATACTAGAATATATTTTCAGGGTTATAACTTGCATAAAAATACAACATAGCTTTGATCAGAGAATACAATTAATATTTATTTATCAACATCAATTTTATATATCTATTAAATGAATACTTGGATAATAATTTAATATTAATTGGAATTTTATTCCATATTTTTGTTCCATTATAAGAGAAAGAAGTTAGCCTACGATGCGTCTTCATTCGTTGAAGATATAAATTTTTATTGGAAATAGATCTTGTAATATGATGGTGTTGCAAGCTTAAATATTTAAAGTAGTCATTAAACACACTTGGAAGTCTTTTATGATGAAAAGAATGCATAAACTAAGCCATTTTAAGTTCATATATGTCTTGAATTTGTAATATTTTCATTGATTTATACATGGAGATCATTTTGACACAATCTTTTAAAAACTTAAAGTCCATTATGCAAATAATCTTATTTTGCATTATCTGTAATTTTCTCATTATAGATTTTGTTTGGTTTCCCCAAGCAGTAATTCCATATTTAAGTATGGATACACAAAACTGTAGTAAAGGTTTATCAAAGTTTTCCTGTTAATATAGTGTCTAATTCTACATAGAATTCCTGCTGCTTTTGAAAGCTTATTTGCAATGTAATTAGTGTTTGCTCCAAGGTAATTCTTCATCAATTATTATACCTAAGTATTTTGTGTAGTTTGAGAAAGGTATATCATGACCACCAACTGTTAAAGAAAAGTTGTTTGTATTGTTCTTTTTTCGCTTAGGATAGACAACAAAATAAGTGGTTTTGTTGTAGTTTAAAGACAATCGATTGTATTTCATCCATTTATCAACAATCTTCAATTCTTTATTTACAAATTCCTGTAGTTTTGCTATGTTTTTATCTTTAAGTATTAGTACTGTATCATCAGCAAATAAATTTACTTGAAATTTGGTTTGAATTGGTAGATCATTAATATAGATAGAAAATAACAAGGGTCCAAGTGTTGAGCCCTGTGGAACACCACATACCACTGTGCTTTATTTAGTTTTGTTACATTCAGTATACTGCTTTCTATTGTACAAGTAGTTACCAAGAAGCTTATGCATTTTTTTTCTTATGCCATATGATGCTAGTTTATCTAAAAGAATTTTATGATTTACTGTATTAAAGGCCTTTGACAAGTCTAGAAATATACAGCAAGTGTGATATCTTTTATCTTGATTTTTTTGTAATGTGCTGATTAAGTCTGTTAAAGCCATTTCTGTGGAAAAACCTGGACGAAATCCAAATTGTTGCTTAGTGATAACATTATTCAATGAAAAGAATTTTTTAAGTCGAGAATATAACAACTTTTCAAAGATCTTAGATACAGCAGAAAGTATAAAAATTGGTCTGTAGTTACTAGCAATGTCCTTTCTACCATTTTTGTGAATTGTAGTTACTTTGGCATGTTTTAATACCGATGGATATGTTTCATTGTTGTAGCAATTGTTAAAAATATTACTTAAATATGGTGCTATAATTGGTCCTATCGATTGATAGAATTTATTTGGTATATTTTCTGGTCCACTTGCTTTAGCAATATTAAGCTGACAAATCTGTGTAAGGACTTCTTCTGGTGTAATTGTTTTATAAAAAAAAGATTTAGTTACACTTGGGGTTTTAAACTTTGTTGATGCTTTGGCTATTTTTACATCCATTCTCAAGCCTACATTTGTAAAATAATCATTAAGTAGGTTACTTATGGCTTCCTTTTCTGTAATACTGGAGTTTTTTGTGTCAGTTACGGAAGCAATAGTTTCAGTTTGATGTCTTTTGTGACAAATAATTTTATTAATAATTTTCCATTGTTTCCCTATTTCATTTTTATGTTGGTTTAATTCATTAGTATAGTAATTTTTTTTAGCAATTTGTTTTAATTTTGTCAATTTATTTAAGTATAATTTATATTTGGAAACTAAATTGACTTTTTTTTGCTTAAAGCATTTCTTAAATAGTTTATTTTTTATTGAGATTGATTTAAGAAGACCCTTAGTTAGCCATGGCTTAGTTTTAAGTTTCATTTCTTTTCGAGTTAGATTTCTTAATAGTGCATTTTAGGGAAAAACAGAGTTAGTTTTAAAGAGAAACTAGTTGATTCAAAAGAAACTAAGTTCTTTTTAACCCTTTGAACGTTTCTTTAATTTTCGTGTATATATGTGTGTTACATAAAAATATTTTCTAACCAAAGAAAAACCACTGCACATATTGCAATTTAGTTTTTTTCCTTGATAACTTATAATAATTATTTTATCAAGCATTAAAAAATTCTTCTAAAAAGGTATGTACCAAAATTGGCTCATTTGCATTTCAGTCATGAATTGGCGATGTACCAAAATTGGTACATTGACGTTCAAAGGGTTAAACATCTTAATAAATTTTAAAAAATTCAAAAAATTTTAGGCCCGTTTTGGGCCCGCGAAAACAATTTGCGCGGTGTTTTTTCTCTTTTTATCTCTTAGAACAACTGATTTTGTTTTTTTTTACTCTCACTCCGATCGGTTTTTCTTCGAATTAGACTCGACCGTTTTAATTGCAGCTCAAAAAATACGCAAAGTGACGCAAAATGACGCAATCCATTGACGCTTTCTATCAGTGGTCCCCAAACTACGACTCGTGGGCCGGATCCGGCCCACCAAGACTTTTTATCCGGCCCGCAGAGCTTCTTTAAAATATATATGCATTTACTTTGAGCCATAGTTGAATAGAATTATGTCGGGGATATTCCAGTTTCAGTTTCTTCATCTTTTTATGTTTTTTGAGAACACACCAAGATTTTGGGAGAAAAATAGTGAAATCAGACATCGAATCGAAGTGAAAACCTTTGTTTTTTTTAGTTTCTTGCTTTGGCCCGCAGAGGTCCAAAAAATCCTTTACACGGGCCCCTGCTCGAAAAGTTTGGGGACCACTGCTTTTTATGAAAGATTTTATGTACGTTGGAGGTGTTGCAAATGCAGCTTATTCATGATAGAATTTGGACTGGTAACAGGATTAAAAATGTTTAGACGAGAATTGGTAAGTTCTGGGTTCTTGTTATTTAATTTCCTTTGGCAGAAATATCCACTAAGACTTAAACTAAAAAGTTACAGTTGCTTAATTTTAAGTTTTATGAGCTCCTTGCTGTTAAATTATTTAAATTAGAAGGTGTGCCTTGCAAATATATGTACCGTAAATACATTAAATTATTAAAACAATAAAAAATTGAAAGATAGACATAGCATCAAAAAATACGGTTGCTCATTAAAAAAGGAATAAAGAATAATGACAGTAAAAACTCTTAATTATTTTAAACAGTTGTAAATAATAGCAATCAACAGCCACACATTATCATTTATAAAGACAAAGTTTTATTTAAAATAATCTGAATGTTTTCGACTTACATAAGTCCTTATCAAAGCATTTAAATAGGTGGTTTCAACCTGGGGGTAGCGGAAGCACTTGATAAACAGAATTTTTCATTTAAAGCAAAAATTTTTTGGAGAACGCTATTACTCAGAGACAGATTTACAGTAAAGGCTTTTTTTTTACAGAACACTACTTTATTTTATTTATTTTTTTATTTTAATCTCTATATTTATCCTCCTGACTCGCAGGAAAGCGACGGAGGCGCTATACATAGGGTAAGCAATTACTCCGACCTGCTTCCGGAGATGCCAAGATATTGCTGTCCGCTAGTAAGTCAGTAGAGATATTACCGCAATTTAGTACTGCTTGTCAAGACCACCAAGCAGGGGAAAGTACCGTAAAGTGTCTTTCCCAAGGACACAACAGAATGGCGTAAGTGGGTTTTGAACCTAGACCATGCTGATCATCAGTCCGGTGCTTTAACCACTCGACCACGCTGCCGACATTTTTAAGAATTAAAATCAAAATATCCGAGACAGATTCAAAGTGAGGACTATTTTTTTAGAGATCACCAGAATTTTGCGATGAAGTTAAATTTTATTCACCGAAGGAGGTTGTTAAGTTACCTTGGGTTGGAAATTGGGTCGCGAAATAAAAAAGGTTGAAAACCACTGATCTAAACTAACACAATTTAACAATAGATCATAAAACGACAATTACATACAATTAAACACAATATACACAACAGTTTAATCAAACTTTTTAATTATAACTGATAAAACGTTGCTATTGATTGCTATTATTTACAAGTGGATTCTAAAATTTGCCTTTCTAAATTATTGAAAATACTGATAAGAAATATGAGCAAAATTTGTATTTTAGCGCAGGCATTAGAGCAGAGATTTTTAAACTGGGTTGCTCACTCACCTTGGGGTTGTGTGAATGCTGAATCATTAGGGTTTGTAAGTGTCACGCTAGTTCAAAATTTTGTTTTTTTTTGTGAAGTATTTCTGTTGACTAGCTGGTTGTGTAGTGAACTTTCTGTTTTTTTTTATTTGCTATTTTTTTCATGGCATGCCAACATTAATATTGCCCATATACTGACAAGCTTTGCTTTATGATGGGTGTGGGAAAATAGCAAAAATTTTAGAGAGGTGCGGAGCATAAAAAAGATTAAAAGCCACTCATTAGAGTAAACTTTACAGGCTATGTATAAATAATAACTTCTTGTATTGCTTTGTAGGTTAATATTAATAGCTCAATATTTAAAAAAATACTTTGAGAATATGACTACAATCTAATCATATTTATCTTTCTAATGTTAATAAAAATAGTGTATTTATTTTTTCTTTAACATCTAACAACAGATATGTTGTAACTGACTATTAATTTAAAAATGAATTATGGTGGCTTAAACATTGTTACCATTAAATAGCAATAAATTGAGTGCTATTGAAGTACATACATTATTATCATTTTGAAGTTGATTATTTCATACTTGCATATAGTTATAATTTTATTTGAAAGATAAGCTTAATTGATGCAGCAGTTGTAATGCTCTTCTTATTTTACAAATTGAAGTGTTTACTTTAAATAAATTTTTTATTAGCTCTTTTCGATCTAACCAAAACAAAAGCTACATTTTTAAAATGGTTTACAAATGTGTTGCCACCAAGAGCATATCTGATTACTTCAAAGAAAAAAAGATTTAATATAACTTTTCATTTATTTCTTTAGAAAGATAAACAACTTTTTAATAATTAAGGCCAAGAGAATAGCTAGAAAAAACTTCCACACACTCCAATTACTCCTTTAGTTAATTTTAAACTAGACAATTTTGTTGATACTTCACGTGACTCAAGACATAGATGCAAAAGAAAAAGAGAAACTGAGCAATTATGTTACAGATAACTAAAGCCTGGTGTTGTTCCTTCCATTTTTAAATCTTCTCGCGCCATTCTGCTGTGTTCTTGGGAAAAACACGTCGCGGCACTTTTCCCTGCTTGGTGGTTTTGGTAAGCAGTTCTGAATTTTAATCATATCTTTATTGAATTTTAAACTGAGAGCAATATCTTGGCATCTCCGGAAGCAGGCCGGTGTAATTGCTTTCTCCATGTATTAGCGTCTTCGTCGTTTTCCTGCGAGTCAAGAGGATAAATATAAAGATAAAAGAAAAGAAAATTTATCAAATTACGTAGACAACGATGTACCTTAAAGAAATCTTTTAAAATTAAGGTTTGATGGTGAATCAGCAATGCTGCGTAATGTAAAATGTTTTTAGAGTTAGACAATTTAAGAAGTTTTAATAATGGTAGAAAAACTTTCAAGCAGCGTTTTGTCTCCTTGATGCTTTCAAACTTCTTTGCTATCAACAAAAGGTCTTTTCTAATCTGGATTGAATTTACTTAGCTGCAAGTTGCTTTTTTTATGTAAAGCCTCTAAATGTAATCTATACGTGCAAATTTGCCAGTTTGACAAAATATTATTTTCATGATGTAAATTTTATATTTTGAAACTACCAAATTTGGTTTCTCCTGTTTTAATATAATAGATTATATTTCGGAGTGAAAAATTCTATCCATTATTTTTATTTACTATTTTTGTCATGTCAAAGCCTTGAAGTTATCTGTAGTTTTTATTTGTTAAATGATTACTCATTACAAAAATCAAATCATCATTCTGTGTTAGTATTATCAGACTTTTATGACAGCTGTTAGACATCAGAGTTCACGTTTAATCTGTTTACTGTAATCTGGATTTTTCAAATCTGTATATAGTATTTGGTTTTGCATAAGTAATCATTTAAAGTCATAGGAGTTAGTCGTATTTTATTTTCGTTTTTGAATTTTCATTTGTGTTTTATCTTTTGTAAATGCAGTGACCATGCGCACTATAACCACAGTTGTTAAAGGTGTACTTATTATTTGGATACTTAACGTATATCTTTTTTTCACTGCTTTATTTTATCAGTTTGTATTATGTCTTTTTTGCGTTTATTTTTGTTGACACGGTTAAAAAATAGAAATTAACATTAAATCAGAAAATATAATTTCATACATTTTTCTGATACAGCTATTTGTGGCTTATTATTCTATTCAAACTAGTTAATTATCTCATGGTTTGTTTATCAATTTAGTCTTTGGTAAGAATTTTTGTTTATATAGTCCCAATATTTCATGTTTATACCCGTAATTGTATCATATTTTTCTTTGCTTGTCACGTTCTGAGAGCAAACGCGATGCTCAACGCTTGGCGAGTACGTTTTGATTATGGGGTGCGGCCTGGGTCTTGCAACATTCTATGCATACCTTGCGCGGCAAAGCCAGGAAAATTTCCGAAGTCCTTAGTTTTATGCATTGTCCAAATACCTCATGTTCATAATTATTTTTATACTCAAAATATACTCAAAATTAAACAAAAACAAAATTTTACTATTTACGGCATCCCAAGCAATTGAAAACTTACACTTGAGTGACGCAGCAATTTAATTAAGAACTACTGCTTTAGTTTTTAACCGCTTTTTGCGTTAAACGCCACTGCAAGGTGATATTGAACTGAACAGTTGTTTGAGATGACATTAAGAATATAACTTATTTCTTCTGGTATAAAAACATCCTAAAAAATTGTTTTGATAAAAGGGAAAGTTGTATACAATGAATTCGTCTTCAACCTTTACTGATGAAGTTCTAAAAAAACACTTTTTTACCTTTTTAACTGTTTGCAAAAGCGATAATTTGTTTTCTGCAGGAAAAGGTTCAAAAAATTTTAAGATAATTGCCCACATTTGTTTCTCCTATTAGACCAAAACGTTACTTTTTTATTCTTCATTTTCGGCTTCTACTGTAGTGTATATAAATTTATTAGAAACAACAAAAATTGAAATAATTGTTAACATCAAATGTGCGAGAAATTGCATTTGAATAAAGTTATTTGCTTAAAGTTAAAAAGTTGCCCTGAACAAACGCAATAAGAGATTGTCTGCTTGAGTAATTAACTATCGCGCAAGTCATTGTATCCGCGGTTAAATATACT
Source organism: Diplosoma virens (assembly GCA_963680785.1). Taxonomy (NCBI): domain Eukaryota; kingdom Metazoa; phylum Chordata; class Ascidiacea; order Aplousobranchia; family Didemnidae; genus Diplosoma; species Diplosoma virens. Next base: position 3,578,200 of record OY796897.1, on the reverse strand, counting down.
TGTTGCGCAAAAAAATGACGGCAGAAAGTATCTTCGCCTTTGGAGAGCCATTTTTTGCAACACTTAAATAAAATCAATTTAAAAATCGGACAGCTTTGAAATATATTAAAAACACAACCATATAAGCCAAAAAGACGGAATTAAATTGGGAGAATTTAAAAATACTGCAAATAAAAATTGAATTGTTAACAAATGCTAAAGCCAATCTTTTTAAAAGATAAAGGCATAGCTATTTCATCAATTTTTTTGGATTTGACTTTTAACTGAACACTTGAGTGAAAATTTTTAAATTGATTTTTGATGTTATTTTTGTATCAGATATCTGCTTGCCAATGTTGCATCTTTCAACAACAACAATTATAAATTGAAATTATAAATATAACTACAAATTTGCCTTCTTAAAGATTTCAAAACCCATTTTGTTTTCTATTTTTACACGGTTCCAGAATTGACTTTTCCAATTTTACTAATTTTATAAGTTGCAGCTGCAGATTAGCCGAGACATTGACAGAAAAAAATCTTGTCACCTTCCAATGTTCGGGCCATTCATCGACCAACAAAAACAGAATACCATATTTATAAAAACAAAAGGTAAAATAAAACATTAAACTGACGCATAAATTGAAGGTGAATGACCATGCGGGTCGTACCTGGTCATGAACTTTGTCACAAGTAAATATTCCCATGTGATGCACATTTTTCGAGTAGAGGGGGTTGATAATTGGTTCCATCTAAAAAGTGTTATATAAGAAAATTTGCTTTATCTGAAATCTATTAAAAAAATAACAAAAATTTTTGTAAAATTTTTTAAGCAAATAAAAAGCTAACTTGGGATTTAAAAAAAGTCAAAAAGATTTGTTTGTGTTTTTCACACCGGTTACAGCATAACTAATGCTCATTTGTATCTAGAAAAATCTTCAAAAATAGGAAGATTTTGAAGTTTCTCTTGCGTTTATTCTCTACTTCCAGTTTTTACAAGAATAACAAAAAACTTTTTCATTGTATCTGATATATTTTATTTAAAAAATCTTTCGCTTTGAAAAATAGCTGGCAATCGACAGACACAGTTTTATTTACCTTTATTGTTAAAAGAAGCGGTGCTTACAATTACTGCTATGTTTAAGCATAAAAATTTTGAGAAATGATAGATTCAAGCAAATGCATTAAACTATTGAAAGCTCAAAATTTTTTTCTGGATATTAATATTGCTAATGTTGACTAAATTCTATTCCTGCTCTATAAAAATGACTAAATTGGAGACCAAATTTCAATATATTTGTACTTTATTGATTTGCATCCTATCAGGATTTATGCTACGGCGTGAAACCGTTTAAAATGGTGTTCCGGTTCAGGTTCAGATTTGGCAAATTTTGTTTTTGGTAATTCAGTTCTGGTTCAGTTCCGGTTCGTTTTAAAGAAAACAGTAAACGGTTAATAAGATCCTTCACTTCGGTTTTGTTTCCTATCCTGATGTCATAAAATACTTTTTCTTCCCATTTTTGACAAGCGTGAAAACTGAAAAACTGGTTTGTGGATAACTGCCATATCTCATTAGCCAACACTCATGAAGATACTAGATCAAAATATTTAAGAAAAGGGGGTTAAAATTTTCCAAATTTTATATGGTGACTGTTCGATTCATGGTTTTGAAAAATTTCACCATGAAGCACAAACGCAGCACCTATAACTGAGGAGAATATATTTATTTTTTTCAGCTTGGTCATGTACGGAAAATCTTTTTGTTGTCAAAAAAGCAATTTACAAATTTTATGCAATCATATAATTAATATTACCAACAAAAGACAATTTCTTGTTGAATCCAGTGTACATCGTATTAAATAAACTACTGGGGTTTAATTTCTTTTTCCAAAAACTATTTTTATAGGTACGTTTTACACCTCGAAAACTTCAGTGTTTATATAAATTTGTTTCAATAAAGAAAAGCTAATCTTCAAAAAATAATTGTTAAGCTTGAATAGTTTTATGTTTATAGTTGTTTAAATGGTTTGATTTTGTTTGAGAGATCACTTAAAACAAACTATAAAATTACCGAGTCTTTGTCCCTCAGCAGATTTTTGAGAAATTGTGGGAATATGCCAAAAAGGTGTATATACATGCTTTGTAGACCTTGAAAAACATATGAGCGTGCTCCAAGAGACAAGCTGTGGGCACTACTGCTGGTGTATGATGTGAGAGGTCAGCTATTTGGTGCTATCAAATTGTTGTATAAACAGTCAGAAGTCTGTGTTTGTGTTATTGGCTTAAAAACAAAGCCTTTTAATCAGTGTTGGACTACGAGGGGCTGTGTTTTTTCTTCTCTTTTCTTCATTATATACATGGATAAGATAGACAGAGACAGTTTCTTCAGTAGTTGCACTACATTTGGTGAGGATTATGTTTGGCGCCTGCTGTTTGCAGATGACCTTACATTGTTACATTGGCCCAGATGGTAGGTGCTTTCACGCAGCCTGGGCCGTGAGTAAGTCTGCTCATTGATTTTAAAATGACAGACCGAAACCGAACCTACCAAAACGGAAGGGTATCCACCCATTCCGATGTTCAGTGTGGGTCTGCTAATCGGCAAACGTCCTTTTCAGGACGGGGCAATGTCAGGATAAAACTGCCCTTTTCAGGGCACATTGCCAACAAGTTCCGAAGACCCACTATTCTTCAGCTGAACATCGAAGGCCTCACTGCAAGCAAGATGAATGTTCTTCATCACCTCGCTATGCAGTCTGAGGCACTCGTCATCCTACTGCAGACCCACTGCACTGATGCAGAGAAGTTGGTGCTACCACACTACCAACTAGCTGGGTCTTCTTTAAGCAGGAAGCATGGCTCTACCACGTTTGTTCACGAGCGACTGAGATACACGCTTTTGGACCAATCTCCACCGACATCGGAGATCGAGTGGCTGTGTGTGGACGTTGATGGCTATAAAATAGTCAACGTCTACAAACCACCGCCAACGCGATTGCAAACCCTGGATCTCCCAGTGTTTCCTCACCCCTGTCTGTACGCTGGCGATTTAAACTGTCGTCATGCTGACTGGGGTTATGATGACAACAGTCCGGATGGTGAGTGCTTGGCTGGATGGGCAAGTATTAATTGTCTTGCCCTCCTATATAATGCCAAGGACGCTGCCAGTTTTTATTCCGGCCGCTGGAACACTGGCACCAATCCGGATCTAGCTTTCGCTAGCGTAGGTCCAAACAGTCGCTTACCGGATAGACGTGTCCTTGAGAAGTTTCCCAGGTCACAACATCGACCTTCGCTTATTACACCACCAAGGTTTGCTATGGCAGTGCCAAGCATGCCTGTTAAGCGATGGAACTTCCGCAAGGCCAAATGGAGTCACTACATTGCTTTGACGAATAAATTCGCAAAGACTTTGTTGCCGCCTGATTCACTTGATGTGGATGCGGCTTACCAGGACTTCTGTAACATCATTAAGAAAGCAGCCAAAAAGACTATCCCACGCGGGTATCGAAACAACTATATTCCGTGTTGGGATGCAGAGTGTGAATCCCTCTATAAAACCTTTCTGCAGTCCCCTCAGGGAGACGACTCAAGTTTGGCTGCTACAACTCTGCTTGCCAAGCTTGACAGAAAACGGAGGGATCGATGGTCCGAGGCAGTTCGGAGCATTGACTTCTCACACTCTAGTCGAAAAGCGTGGAGTATTTTGAACAACCTTACTGGTAGGTCACGACACTCTCCTCGTCACTGTCCCGTTTCAGCCGATGCTATTGCATCTCAGCTGGTTAGAAATGGGAAATACGAGGCTTTTGATCGCAAGTCATCTCGACTTGTCTTTCAAGAAGTGTCTGACCTTTGGAGGGCCACAACACCAGACGCAGTAAATATCTCTGACAGTTTTTCACAGAGAGAATTTGCTGCTGCCCTTCAACATTTAAAACCAGGTAAAGCTCCGGGTCCTGATTCCATTTGCCCCGAGCTTATACTCCATGCCGGAGCTGCTTTGAAGTCCTGGTTACGTGACTTCCTTTCTTCCTGTTTGCGCCGACTCAAAATTCCCAAGATCTGGAGAAGAGCGCTCGTGGTCGCGATCCCAAAACCAGGAAAGCCCGTGGGGGACCCAAAGAGTTATCGACCGATATCTCTGCTCTGTGTCCCCTACAAGATCCTCGAGATGCTTATCTACGCCCGCGTTGAACCATTAATCGATCCGCTGCTCCCTAAAGAGCAGGCTGGGTTCCGACGCGGGAAGTCAACCGTAGATCAAGTTGTTCTGCTAACCCAGAACATCGAGGATTCTTTTGAGGCTAAAAAGAAGGCCGGTGCCGTATTTATCGATCTGACAGCTGCTTATGACACTGTCTGGCATCGTGGCCTTACCTGCAAGCTGCTGAGACTACTTCCGGATAAGCACATGGTCAAAATGATCATGGAGCTTGTCCGAAATCGAAGTTTCACCCTTACCACCGCTGACAGCAAGCAAAGCAGGCTAAGCCGTCTTAAAAACGGCGTTCCTCAGGGATCGGTCTTGGCTCCCCTCCTATTTAACATCTATACGTACGATCTTCCTTCCATGATTTCCAGAAAGTTTGCTTATGCTGATGATTTAGCATTGTTGCACTCTTCTGGAAACTGGAAGGACTTGGAGGGGACATTAAGCCAAGACATGTCCACACTGTCAGCGTATCTCCAGACTTGGAGGTTGAAGCTCAGTCACACTAAGACGGTGACGACAGCCTTTCACTTAAACAACCGAGAGGCCAAACGTGAGCTATAGGTCTACAACAATAGTAGACTTTTACCGTTCTGTCCAACCCCTACATACCTTGGGGTAAAACTGGACAGATCGCTCACGTTTCGTCACCATTTAGTGGCATTGCGCAAAAAACTATCATCGCGTGTCACACTGTTGAGGCGACTCGTGGGCTCGGGATGGGGTGCTGGTGCTAAAACACTACGCATAGCCACCTTGTCTCTAGTCTACTCAACATCTGAGTACTGTGCGCCAGTCTGGTGTCGCAGTGCTCACACTCGCCTCATTGACAGTGTCTTGAATGACGCCTTGCGCATAGTTACTGGATGCCTGCGTCCCACTCCAACGGACCACCTACCTATACTCTCAGGCATCCAGCCAGCTGAGCTTCGCCGAATGGGAGCGACACTCTCCTTGGCTTACCATGGATCTCTGGACCCCAATCATATTTTGCATGGTCTGTTAAATGGGTCCTCAGATACTGGCCAAGTGAGAGTAAGATCCAGACGCCCGTTTGTGCCAGGTGCGCGGAATCTCTTGGACAATCTTGCCAGACTTGGCATCCGAGCCTCTGAATGGACAAATCACAAATGGAACGCGGAGTACTGTGAAAGTGCTTCCAGGCTCCGTGCTTTTGTGCCCGGGACCAGTGTCAGGCCTGTTGGGATGGGCTTACCCCGAGCAGCTTGGGTTAAGCTCAACCGCCTGAGGACTGGTGTTGGGCGATTCCATTCGTCCATGCACAAATGGGGTCTCGCTCCTTCACCGAATTGCGAGTGTGGCGCCTCAGAGCAAACCGCAGACCATGTACTAACAATGTGCCCCATACATCGGGCACCACATGGAGCACGCGGTCTGACGGTTTTGGATGACGAAACTCGATGCTGGCTTAATGACATCACTGCCAGCATCTGATCCAGGCAGTGCAGCAGTCTGGGGTAGTAAAAGGATAAACCCTCGGCCCCAGTTCTGTTTGTGTCTGGCCTGGAGTGGATGCCCTTCAAACGATGACGACGACGACGACGACGACGACGACGTTAAGCTTGAAAGAATGTAATCTCCAATATGCATTTTATCGGTTTTTCTGACGCATGCTTGAATGCTGGGATAAAAATTAGTACAGCTAAAACTGAGATTGTCAAGGCATTCTCTCCAGTGTTCTTTCTAAACAGATGAAGCAACAATCCAGCAGACGTAGAAGTATAAGTATCTTGGAATCACATTTTCGGGTAATGATAGACAGGACAGCGAATTGGATACCCGTATTGTAAAAGCAAGTGCAGTAATACGCCAGCTTTACCGATCACTTATACTAAAATCACAGTTCTGTACCAAAGCAAAGCTTTCTGTTTTTAGATCAATTTTTGTTCCTATCCTCACCTGCGATCAGGAGTGTTGGCTAATAACTGAAAGAGTGAGATCCCGATTACAGGGGGCTGAAATGAGTCTCTTGCAAAAATTTCGGGTTAGTCCTACTTGACAAGGTTAAAAGCACTGGCATTCGTCAATCTCTCAACATCAAACCGCTGCTACTCCGCATAGAAGGTCCGCAACTTCGCTGGTATGGCCATCTGACACGAATGTCCCACGAACAAACAACAAAGCAGGTAATGGATGCTCTTTCGAGGGGCAAAAAAACCTTGAGGATGACCCAGAATTTGCTAGAGACATTATGCTGAAGACCTGGCCTAATCTCATCTTGGAATTCCACCAGCGGAATAGCCGCTAGTTAAAAAAGATCGGGATGATTAGAGATCCCAACTCGAGCTGCTGCCCTCGCAACCCTAAAAAGACAAGTGGACAAATGAAAATACATTGAACTACTTTACTGCTTTACCCAAAAATGATGACGATAACGACTATAAAACCAGTACTAGGTATTGGCATTAAATCAAAACCCATCTATTTGAGACATCGGCACTAAACGCCACAAAACTGTACAGGAAGTCGGGATTAGACCTCATGAAACCCGTGTGGTAAGCCCATTAGGGGCCACTGCACTTCGCACAATCGGTACTGCAAATGAGTTTAGGTTACAGGTTAAGGTTAAGGTTACAGGATGTCTTCACAGGCCCACTACAGTTGCGTGCAATGGCCTTTGCAGGGCCTGCATAGCATTGTTGGCTAATCAGTTTATTTCTACGTTCCAAGGATAGGATCTGTCGGCCTAATTGCTTTATTCTCGTATCACGCGTATTTGTAGTTAAGTCGAAAAGCAGAAAGCGCGCAGCACACATATAAAAGAGAGGCAATGCAGTAACAGACACGATTGGAAATGCACAAAGTTGATTACGCAAGCCAAAATTTGTACATTCCACCACATTCCTCCTTTACATTAAACATTGAAAAACGTAGTTACAAACAAATTCGTATTATAAAATTTGTTGCAACTCAAACACTGAGGTGGTTTCGAAACACGGCCAGAACAAGTAACACAACTTGACGCTTTATCCTTATTGTTTTCTGCGTTACCATTTTGCTCAGTTGACATTTCAACAAAGTGGTCTGCAATATTTTCAGTTTTAGGAATTTACGATTTACGATTTCGAACAACCAAACCACGATCAGGAATATCAACAACATAAGACCTGGGCTGATCAGTTGATTTAAGAACCCGGCTTCTCAAATCTTCATAATAACCATCATCGATAAACACAAGCGAGTCATCTTTTAACTGCGGCAAACATGATGACGATGATCATAAGTAAACTTTTCCCGCTGCTTTTTCTTTTTCTCTTTTTTTCGAAAGTCACATAGAAACGACCAATTCGGTTCGAGTGTAGCTGGTAAAATAAAAACTCCAGTGGGTAATCACCTACCCATTAACAATAACCAGATCTTAACGGTGATGTTCGATATGCTAAAAGAGCAAGATATGGATCATGCAATTTTCTTAAAAGATTCTTTATGGTTTGCATAGCTTTTTCCGCTTTCCCATTACTTTAAGCATGATTTGGGCTACTTAAAGTATGACGAAATCCATAATGCCTATCAAAATTTTGAAAAACAAGGGATGAAAACTGAGGACTCCATCAGTATAACTTTCTTAGGATTGCCAAATTTAGAGAAGATTGATTTTAAATGTGGTATTATGTCGTTGGTGGTTGACCCACGGCTGAATAAGACTAATTTTTCACATCGGGAAAATAATTAATCAGTAAATAAGCACAATTGTTGAAGTAAAATAAATCTCACGCAATTTTTTGCCAAGGGCAATGAGGTAAAATGGATTGCAACAAGAGTTCAGTAGGATTAATACGATATTTGACACATACATTACAGCGATTCACAATTTGATATCACTACTCAAACCCCGCCACCAAACACTTTGCGCTCTAGCATGACATTTAGTGATGCTTTGATGTCCTTCGTGTATGTTGTTTAGAATTTCTTTTTGCAATATCTTTGGGATAACAATTCGACTGCATTTTAATAAAAGCTCTTTTTGGAACAAAATATTGTTGCGGACTTGGAAATATGGATGCAAATCATGACCAACACGCGCTTGTACAAGCCACCCATTTTGACAAAAAATAATCACTTGTTAACATACGTGATCTGATAAAAGTTCATTACGAATTTTTCGTGGCAGGTTATTCGACGTAATGTTACCAAAAGCAATACTGAATATGTCTGCAGCCTCTTCGTCGTCGTCGTCGTTTGAAGAGGTATCCACTCCAGGTCAGACACAAACAGGACTGGGGCCGAGGGTTTATCCTTTTACTACCCCAGACTGCTGCACTGCCTGGATCAGACGCTGGCAGTGATGTCATTAAGCCAGCATCGAGTTTCGTCATCCAAAACCGTCAGACCGCGTGCTCCATTGGTGCCCGATGTATAGGACACGCTGTTAGTACATGATCTGCGGTTTGCTCAGAGGCGCCACACTCGCAATTCGGTGAAGGAGCGAGATCCCATTTGTGCATGGACGAATGGAATCGCCCAACACCAGTCCTCAGGCGGTTGAGCTTAACCCAAGCTGCTCGGGGTAAGCCCATCCCAACAGGCCTGGAACCGGTCCGGAGCACAAAAGCACGGAGCCTGGAAGCACCTTCACAGTACTCCGTTTTCCATTTAAGATTTGTCCATTTAGAGGCGCGGATGCCAAGTCTGGCAAGGTTGTCCAAGAGATTCCGCGCAGCTGGCACAAACGGGCGTCTGGATCTTAGTCTCACTTGGCGAGTATCTGAGGACCCACTTTAAAGACCATGTAAAATATGATCGGGGTCCAGAGATCCATGGTAAGCCAAGGAGAGTGTCGCTCCCATTCGGCGAAGCTCAGCTGGCTGGATGCCTGAGAGTATAGGTAGGTGGTCCGTTGGAGTGGGACGCAGGCATCTAGTAACTATGCGCAAGGCGTCATTCAAGACACTGTCAATGAGGCGAGTGTGAGCACTGCGACACCAGACTGGCGCACAGTACTCAGATGTTGAGTAGACTAGAGACAAGGTGGCTATGCGTAGTGTTTTAGCACCAGCACCCCGTCCCGAGCCCACGAGTCGCCTCAGCAGTGTGACACGCGAGGATATTTTTTTGCGCAATGCCACTAAATGGTGACGAAACGTGAGCGATCTGTCCAGTTTTACCCCAAGGTATGTAGGGGTTGGACAGAACGGTAAAAGTCCACCGTTGTTGTAGATCTTTAGCTCACGTTTGGCCTCTCTGTTGTTTAAATGAAAAGCTGTCGTCACCGTCTTAGTGTGACTGAGCTTCAACCTCCAAGTCTGGAGATACGCTGACAGTGTGGACATGTCTTGGCTTAAGGTCCCCTCCAAGTCCTTCCAGTTTCCAGAAGAGTGCAACAATACTAAATCATCAGCATAAGCAAACTTTCTGGAAATCATGGAAGGAAGATCGTACGTATAGATGTTAAATAGGAGGGGAGCCAAGACCGATCCCTGAGGAACGCCGTTTTTAAGACGGCTTAGCCTGCTTTGCTTGCTGTCAGCGGTGGTAAGGGTGAAACTTCGATTTCGGACAAGCTCCATGATCATTTTGACCATGTGCTTATCCGGAAGTAGTCTCAGCAGCTTGCAGGTAAGGCCACGGTGCCAGACAGTGTCATAAGCAGCTGTCAGATCGATAAATGCGGCACCAGCTTTCTTTTTAGCCTCAAAAGAATCCTCAATGTTCTGGGTTAGCAGAACAACTTGATCTACGGTTGACTTCCCGCGTCGGAACCCAGCCTGCTCTTTAGGGAGCAGCGGATCGATTAATGGTTCAACGCGGGCGTAGATAAGCATCTCGAGGATCTTGTAGGGGACACAGAGCAGAGATATCGGTCGATAACTCTTTGGGTCCCCCACGGGCTTTCCTGGTTTTGGGATCGCGACCACGAGCGCTCTTCTCCAGATCTTGGGAATTTTGAGTCGGCGCAAACAGGAAGAAAGGAAGTCACGTAACCAGGACTTCAAAGCAGCTCCGGCATGGAGTATAAGCTCGGGGCAGATGGAATCAGGTCCCGGAGCTTTACCTGGTTTTAAATGTTGAAGGGCAGCAGCAAATTCTCTCTGTGAAAAATTGTCAGAGATATTTACTGCGTCTGGTGTTGTGGTCCTCCAAAGGTCAGACACTTCTTGAAAGACAAGTCGAGATGACTTGCGATCAAAAGCCTCGTATTTCCCATTTCTAACCAACTGAGATGCAATAGCATCGGCTGAAACGGGACAGTGACGAGGAGAGTGTCGTGACCTACCAGTAAGGTTGTTCAAAATACTCCACGCTTTTCGACTAGAGTGTGAGAAGTCAATGCTCCGAACTGCTTCGGACCATCGATCCCTCCGCTTCCTGTCAAGCTTGGCAAGCAGAGCTGTAGCAACCAAGCTTGAGTCGTCTCCCTGAGGGGACTGCAGAAAGGTTTTATAGAGGGATTCACACTCTGCATCCCAACACGGAATGTACACTGTAGGTATTTCGATACCCGCGTGGGATAGTCTTTTTGGCTGCTTTCTTAATGGTGTTACAGAAGTCCTGGTAAGCCGCATCCACATCAAGTGTATCAGGCGGCAACAAAGTCTTTGCGAATTTATTCGTCAAAGCAATGTAGTGACTCCATTTGGCCTTGCGGAAGTTCCATCGCTTAACAGGCATGCTTGGCACTGCCATAGCAAACCTTGGTGGTGTAATAAGCGAAGGTCGATGTTGTGACCTGGGGAACTCGCCAGGGACACGTCTATCCGGTAAGCGACTGTTTGGACCTACGCTGGCGAAAGCTAGATCCGGATTAGTACCAGTGTTCCAGCGGCCGGAATAAAAACTGGCAGCGTCCTTGGCATTATATAGGAGGGCAAGACAATTAACACTTGCCCATCCAGCCAAGCACTCACCGTCCGGACTGTTTTCGTCGTGACCCCAGTCAGCATGACGACAGTTAAAATCGCCAGCGTACAGACAGAGGTGAGGAAACACTGGAAGATCCAGGATTCGCAATCGCGTTGGCGGTGGTTTGTAGACGTTGACTATTTTATAATCATCAACGTCCACACACAACCACTCGATCTCTGATGTCAGTGGAGATTGGTCCAAAAGCGTGTATCTCAGTCGCTCGTGGACAAACGTGGCAAGACCATGCTTCCTGCTTAAAGAAGGCCCAGCTAGTTGGTAGTTTGGTAGCACCAACTTTTCTGCATCAGTGCAGTGGGTCTGCAGTAGGATGACGAGTGCCTCAGACTGCATAGCGAGATGATGAAGAACGTTCATCTTGCTTGCAGTGAGGCCTTCGATGTTCAGCTGAAGAATAGTGGGTCTTCGGAACTTGTTGGCAATGTGCCCTGAAAAGGGCAGTTTTATCCTGGCATTGCCCCGTCCTGAAAAGGACGTTTGCCGATTAGCAGACCCACACTGAACATCGGAATGGGTGGATACCCTTCCGTTTTGGTAGGTTCGGTTTCGGTCTGTCATTTTGAAATCAATGAACAGACTTACTCACGGCCCAGGCTGCGTGAAAGCACCTACCATCTTCAGCCTCTTCAATAGATTTAACTGTTCTACTACGGCCAGCTTTTTTGAATTTACCTAGCTTGCCACATTTTTTAAAACAATAACTGTAATTAGCAGGACACCTGCTCCTCTTGTGAGCTTTATAACCCCTCACTATGAGCAATTTTTGTCTTTAGATGAGCAGCTTGTTTCATGTCTCACAGCTTCGATCTCGTAGCTCTTTGCACTGGTTCTGATTGTGCCCTGTTGCCTTTTCACGAGCTCCAAATTTCTTGGGCTTCCCGTTACTCCTAGCAATTTCAAATTAGGGTCCATCTGTAATCGTTCGGATAAGGCCACATCTGCAAGGCCTACAACCAAACGATCTAGTATCATCTACTCTTTCAATGCTCCAAATTTACAATGCTCTACCAAACAATGAAATGATAAAATAAACTCATCAACAGGTTCATTTGGCATCTTGACTTCTTTATTCTATACAAAAATAACATTTTTTCTGTTTATAAACAACATCTTTTCTGACTAAAAAATATTCCTTAAATTTGTTCTTCACTATATTATAATTCAATGATTACTCATTATTAAGTTAAAATGACGACAATTTATCATCCGCCTTATTTCCTAGCAGGTACATTAAGCTATTTTACTTGATTTTTTTCATCTTCTTCAGATAGTTTACAGCCTGGGACAAAAGTTTAAGACCACTTTTGGAAAAACGCACATTTTAGAAAAAAGCTTCTTAATCACCTAATACTAAGTATTTTTGTGTCAAAATGCATATTTAGGTTTTGAAAGTAAACCTTATTACATATTAATTTTTAATTTTTACGTTCGATTATTATTTTAAACTTGAAGCTTAAAATTACAAAATTTTGAACCCCGAAAATTGGCAAAAAAACTAGCAGTCAGCGTTGAAAAACGCATTCAATTTACCAGTCTTTGCACAATGAAAGTCTCAGAACGTGAAATATTAAGGCAGAGGAAAGTTAGCAAACCTGCTGTACCTAACACCATCAAAAATTTCAAAAAAAAGTACTTTCAAGGACAGCAAAAAAACAGGCCGTCCGAGCATTTTTAGCAGTGGATATAAACGTTTCATCAGGAAGAGAGTGAGTCAATCTCCTAAGAACTTTGCTGAAAAAAATGCAAGCTAAAATGGCATAAGGAAACTTCAAAACTAGTAAAATTGTTTTTTCATTAATTTTAAAGTTTCCTTATGCCATTTTAGCTTGCATTTTTTTCAGCAAAGTTCTTAGGAGATTGACTCACTCTCTTCCTGATGAAACGTTTATATCCACTGCTAAAAATGCTCGGACGGCCTGTTTTTTTGCTGTCCTTGAAAGTACTTTTTTTTGAAATTTTTGATGGTGTTAGGTACAGCAGGTTTGCTAACTTTCCTCTGCCTTGATATTTCACGTTCTGAGACTTTCATTGTGCAAAGACTGGTAAATTGAATGCGTTTTTCAACGCTGACTGCTAGTTTTTTTGCCAATTTTCGGGGTTCAAAATTTTGTAATTTTAAGCTTCAAGTTTAAAATAATAATCGAAAGTAAAAATTAAAAATTAATATGTAATAAGGTTTACTTTCAAAACCTAAATATGCATTTTGACACAAAAATACTTAGTATTAGGTGATTAAGAAGCTTTTTTCTAAAATGTGCGTTTTTCCAAAAGTGGTCTTAAACTTTTGTCCCAGGCTGTAGATGCCAGGCGATATTGCTTAAAACGTCTAATCTAATTAGGTTATTGCTCTGGGTTATTAAAATTAAAGGTTTCTGGTCCTTGAATGGAAAACGACATTAATCTACTTTGAAACTTTAGTATAATATCTTTTTAGTGTATTGATCTTAAGTTCTACACTAATAACACTTCTGAAACCATGTCTGGTTAGTTGCTTTATGTGCGTATTTGTGGTAAACTTGAAAAACAAAAAGCACGCAGCAGACATTTAAACTAGAGGTGATGCAGGAAGGCACAGGATTGGAAATACACAGAGTTAATTACACAAGCCACAATTTGTACGTTCTACTACAGGAACTATTTCAACGTGATTCAAAAAACAAACCGGCACACAGTTTGCCGTTGAACCACGTGTTGGTTTTGAAAACTGGCCACTCTTGCAAACAAGTGAAAAGGACGTGCGATCTTCCCATCATTGCAGCAATTTACCTTAGAATACGTGTGTTAGTCGCACATCTCAACGCTTGCAAGAGCGTATTAAACAATACCTTCCCGATTCTGTCACTAACGTTCCCACATCCCGCAACCGCGATGGTCTTCCTCGTCTTCGCCCAGCCAATAGTAGCTTCCAACATTGACTTTTTTACTATTCTGCCATTGGCCAGCAACTTTTGGACAACATGCAACGTGTCCTTCCTTACAGCGTCATAAGATCCTCTATTTTTGAAAGAGGCCGTTCTACCTTTTGCCTTTCCTTTCTTGAAGCTACTTTTATCAAGTCTATTTAGATTTAGCCCAATTCCTTGCAAACAAAACGATTTTGCCTATTGCCGGCAAATTCTTTTAATTTTCTTTCTCCTTATTGGTCAATACTCTTGATCAATGAAAGCTATCTATTTTGTAGCTCAATTCGACTGGCTTCTCAGTTTAATGATTTATATCAAGAATGTTTAAGAAAAAACTTTGGAAATGACTCTTCTGTTAGCTAGTTTCAAATTATGTACAACGAACGGTTTCTTCAATGTTTGATTTGAATTTATTTTCAATAAATAAATTTTCTGCTTATTCTTGAAATTTTTTTAAGAGTTGCTGCAGCCTATTGGTTGGGTAAAACTATTCGATTCTTTCACGTTTTTGTAATAAGCTAAAAAATTTGTTAATAATGACGTCATTTATTTATTCGCTTCACTCACTTTGATTACGTGATGAGTTTTATTGAACTCGGGAAATTTTATAAGTTGGCATTTAAAGAAAGTTTTTCTTCTCGGGAGTGGTTCACCATCCGCTACGACGTCGAATGTTCTCGCATCCGGATCGTTTACAGGAGTCTCTTCGGAGATTTGGGATTGCAGGAGCAACAAACTTTTTGATCCTATGGTTTAAATGTATTTTCAATAAAACTGTTAAATATTGATCTCAAGTAATTTTCAAGCTAAACGTTCACCACAAAATTTCTGATCAATAATTAAAAAAAAAGAGTTAAAAGAACAAACTTGAAAATGTATATTTAGAAAACTTGGTTTTATATTTAACTAATTTTATTTAAAATTTTCCAAACATTATTGCCCAGTTCGAGCCTAGATATTGCAACCATTAAACATATTAAGGCTACCGAATAATTGCAGACAAAAAAGTTGTATTGGTTAGCAGTAAAATAAGACAATGCTGCATTTTTAGCATAAGTAAATCATATCAAACTTTTTAAACAACGTCAACGGTTTTGATATACTGTGCTTTTTGATCAAGTGCAAGATAAAACAATTACAAAGCTTACAAAACTTATTTGGTTTTTAAAATAAAAAAACAGGCTGATTTTGATAAAGGTAAGATTTCTTACGATGTTAAAACGATAAGCAATTATTGTGGAACTAGATACATCATTTGAATCTTATTTCCAGTTAATCCAAACCTAAGTAACTTAGAAAATATAGAAAAAGAAAGTTGAAGATGTGAACTATCGGCAACACTGTCTCTTTAATCTAAACACAGTTTAAAAACTTTTTGATTCAAATTTCAATTCAAATTATTTCTATTCATAGCATAAAGGTCAGTATCAGACTGAGAGGTGAAAACACCGTTTTTATGACAACCATGAAAGACACGACCCCGTTTAGCTCTGCACCTATAATTGATTAAAATCATCGAAACAGAACGCTCACCTCTGTTTTCGAACCCGTGATAGTCGGACCATGATAACTCATTTACAGGATCCCGTTGAGAATAGGCGTAGATGACTCTAGTTGTTTGACTCTACAAGTTGATAAGCTGGATGATTATTATCCAAGATCAAGGTTCATCTAATACTTTCGACTTTTTTTCTAAGGTTGTACAGTAATAAAAAAAGAAACGCGAAAGTAAAATGTACGTTACTGCAAACCAAATAGATAATTTCATCCAACCAATTATTGTTTATATTAGAACGCCCTCCAAATGCGTTTGCAAATTTTTTTCGTATTTTAAAATATTTAAAATTTTAAAATCCGTTAGATGTCGCTTTAAATCACAAATGTACTTTTTCTTTTTTTCCATCACTATGATTTCATTACACATGATGTTTGCGTTTCATTTAATCTCCTGATGAAGTTTACTGAATTATAGTATACTGAGACGTCGAGTTTTTATTATTGTTCTTACCTTTTAATAAAGAATTAACAGCAGTTTAGATTTCAATTTTATCAGAAGATCATAAACAAAGATTTTTTATTTCAATATTTTATAATTTTTCAATATTTAATTTATTTGTTGTTAGCTTATGGCCATGGTATTTATTTATTAACTGTAATACCAAATTAACCTTCTAAAGAAAACAAAATGATAATTTTTTGCGTCTTTATCTAATTCAATTTCATTATCAAATTTGATTCAACACAAAATCTTTGTGGTGTAATGGAACCCGCACTGAGCCCGCGTGCACAGTGAATTTGTTACGTCATTTCTTTAGGTAAATCGTCACGTGCTCACGGCGCTTCCATGCCAGTCACGCGCATAGTTAAATTCCTGTGTTTTCAGTTGTTGTTAATTACAGTTGGTTGATGCAGCATCTTTTTAAGTTAAATAAAGCTGATGTTTATTTACTTATATTACCTACAGCAACCTCCAAAATTGAAGACGATGTTATGATATTTAGGCGAAAACCGCTGATGGAAATTTTCGGACTCAAAAAAAACTCTTTCTTAATTTTATGGAAAATTTCTGTGGATTTGTTATTGTAACAAACTGATCTGTATCGAATGGTTTTGTCAATCAATTTAAGTTATTTTTTGAACGTTTTTTAGCACATTTTTTATTGAATTTAGTTGGTTTGTTTATTATTATATCGTCGGTCAGGGTCTTCGTTGCTGGTTTTGAAACATGCAATGTTCAAATCTACTCGCTTATTTGACAAAAAGTTTCTCAATTCAGGCCAGCCTGTGATCGAACAATCGACCCGTGCTAATCACGTGAGTAGAAGCTCGCGCTGTGTCGTGATGATCAAGAAATTATTTTTAAAAAAGACTGAAGATATTCAAAATTAAAAAAAAGATAAGACCGAGGCATGATAAGGGATGTTTTTGATGTAATTTTGAGACATCACAATAAAACAATCAAAATTTCTTAATGTTTTATGATTTTTACTTTTCCTTTTATGCTTCGTGCTAGCTTATTCTTTCAGTGCTGCTTTATGCGATACACTCTGTTACGTTTGATGTTTATTTATCTTTTTTTCTTATTGCGAAATAACGAAGCTAGGATATATCATTAACTGAATTCAACTTAAATTGCTTTGTTTATGTTTTTTTCCTTTTTATTGACTGTAATTTTCACCGAATAATTTGACTCTAGTATTTTTATCAAGGTAATTAGATCACATTGATAGTCATAAAATTATAATCTTATCTCGATATGTCACATTGTTAAAATTTGTCATATAAATTTTAAAAACTGTTTGTCATAAAGATAATAATATCACAAAGCAGGGTTTGTCAGGCTTTTCTCTGCGACCCCAAATTGTTTAAAACTGTAATCAAACGAGTCAAAAAAACTAATAAATGCGAAAAAACGGATTTAAATGTTTTTGTTTTATTTTTCTTCCTCAATTTTCTGCATAAAATTTTTCGCGTCTCAACGCTTTCAACGTTTATTTGACTCTCTCTATAAATTTCATGTTCTACAAAATTAAGAAGAAAGGTTTACTTTATTAAAAAAAAATTGTTTTTATTAGAATTGATTAGTTTCCATTTTAAAGCGGATTTATTTGCGGCTCTCGTAATTGCAATGCTTCTCAGCTTACTTTTACAAAAACTAATGTTTAATCTTATTGTCTTTCAAGAATAAAGCCAACCAAAAGACATTTTTCAGTTTTTAATGTAAGTTGTCCTTCAAATCCTTTATAAAATTCGTACAATGTCTTTCCTCCAAATATTTCTCATTTTAGTTCAATATAAAAAGCTACGGCAATAAAATATGGGCAACTTGTATATGATCAACTTAGTAATTTTCCAGGACAGGCCATATTTCTAGTTCTCTCTATTCTTTCTAAATGAATACTTGTCCATGCGAATACAAATCTAGAAATTAAATTATTTAATTATTATTGACAATTTGTGAAAAAAATAGCCACAAATTATTGTGATTTAGCGAATAAAGAAACCAACCATATCTTTGCATCGCTGGAAACAGGTCTGAGTAATTCTTCACCCTATGTATAGCACCTCCGTCGCTTTTCTGCAAGTCAATAGAATAAATATAGGGATAGAAAAATAAACAAAACATTTGATGGAATACTATTTTTTTTAAGCTGGCGTTATCAGAAATAATTTGAAGAAATAATCTCCTTTTTTGGTTGCCACAGTAAATAAATATTATTGGCAACAATTTAAAAAATCTAGTATAATACAGATGAAATTTTTTGAAAGATAATTATGCCAAACATTTTTTAGCATCATATAACTACTCAGCCAATGACAACTAATTAGACTTATTCATGTTTTTTATAGCAAGCAATTTTGCACACATAACGCCGCGGTAAGGAATTAAAAGTTTAACAAATTATTTTGGGTCAAAAATTATGACAACATGATCTAAAAAAACGTTTAATTTCATGTCAAGAAAACCTTTAGCTTCAAAAATTGTCTATTCTACACACTGAACCATAATGTTGCATAAAGTATAAAAAATTAGACAGACAAAGTTTTCAAATTTTCGTTTCTCAAAATTATACAAAGTGTGATAATTCAAAATAATTTTCGTTGTACGACTGGTAGGAAAATTTTTTTAAATCTTTCATAACAAAAATATAAAACTTGAATAGCCCAACTTTAAAATAAAAAGCAATACCATAATATTGAAAAACATGAAGTTATAAATTTAAATATTAACTCACATAACCATACTATTTACAAACAGAAATTTTGGATTTGAGATAGAATTACAAAAGTTACTACTTAGAGGGGTTATGATTACATGAAATAAAAGCAATTATCATTTTCGACAGCGCGAGAAAGTGTTGAGAGTGCCGTTTGATAGCTCACGAATTCGACACAGTTGCAGTTCAAAACCTGCTGTGGTCATTCTTTTACGTCTTGGAGAAAAGACACGTCAATGCATTTTTTTCTGCTTGCGGTTTTAGCAGGCAGCTTTAAATTCCTGCCATACATCTAATTAAAAACTAAAAAAGCAAATATAACATTTCAACATGACAGACGTATCGTGGCGTCCTAGCATCGTGGAAATCACTCGACGGTTGTAATAGATATTACATATAACGCTTGCGACCTTTTGTGTAAATTACGAGAATTAATAAGGATGGTCGAAAAAACTATACGTAAAATAAAAAACCTTGTGAAAAAATTATTATAATGAAATACCAAACGGCAGTGCTTGGAAATCACTATACTTTTTCACTAATGCTGGCTGTCGTTGTTTAGGATTCAGAAAGAATTTTAAATATAATCCTATATAGGCGTACGCAAGGGGGGTTTCGGGGGTCCACTTCCCATAAAGAATGATGATCAAGAGATATGCGCTTATACAAATATGACATATAAGCGACAAGTTGGCTTTGCTACATGATATAGACTTTTATCGTTTCTGCGCCTTGTTTTTTTTAAACTTTTTTAGTAATTTTGTTAAAGATTCATAATTGCGTTAAAGTTAGCTAATCTGAGTAAAGCTTTCAAAACCAAAAAGTGTTCGAAAACGAAGTCAGGTCTTCCATGTTTCACTTTTGATGTCTTTTGTTTTATCGCAATTCTTGCTCGTGAGATGCGAGCCTATTCTACTACGCTGTCCTACATTGCTATGAAAAGCGAAACAAGTGCTAAGCATCTAAATAAGATTTATAAAAAAAATTCTATTATAAGCTTACTCTGCAAAGCACCATAAAAAAAATTAAAAATATACGTTCATAAATATGAGAATGGTTTTTCATTTTTACAAAAATTATTTCAGTATGCTGATAGATTAGTGGTTCTCAAAGTTTAAATCGTATTCTTCCTTTTCAATACTTTGATTCAACCATTCCCCAAAAGTATATGACAAAAAGTTTTTTTTAAAACATTTTTGTTATTAAGTAAAAAAAATTTTTGTTATAAAGTAAAGCACTGTGGTTTTACTTGCAAGCTGCTTAGACTTTTGTCGGATAAGCACATGGTTAGAATGGTCATAGAGTTTGTCCCGGACAGAAGATTTACTCCTACTTCTTGACAACAAGCGAACCAAACTCTGCCGTCAAAAAATGGTGTTTTCTGGGGATCGGAATTGGTCTCTTTTGTTTAACACGTATACATGTGATCTGCCTTCCACAATCTTCATAAAGTTTGCTTATGTCGCCGATCTAGCATGGTTGCACTCTCTTAAATGACTCGGAAATTGAGACATGACTACAGTTTCTGTGTATCTCCAAACCTAGAAGTTGAAATTCAGTCCTTGAAAAACGGTGAGAGCAGCCTTTCATTTAAATAACTGAGGGGCTAAACGTGAGTTAAAGGCTTGCAGCAGCAATAAAATTTTACCATTCTGTCTGGTCCCAAGTTATTTTAGAACAGATCGGTTATTAGAACAAAACCTAAACAGATCGCTCATATTCCGTCACCATCTTCTGTTATTGCGGCGTAAAAAACTACCTTCAAGCGTCATGGTGCTGAGGTGACTTGCGGAGATGGGTTTCTGGGCCAAAACATTCTGTACAGCTGCCCTATCTCTGGTCTACTCGACATCTGAATACTGCGCGTGAGTCTGATGTTGCCCAGTGTACAAATCATAGATGGAATACAGAGCACTGTATGGATACATCCAGGTTTCGTGCTTTTATACTCATCACCAGTACCAGGCTTGTTGGAATGAGTTTGACCTGAACAGGTTTGGTTTTAGGTGAATCGCCTGCAGACTGATGTTGGGCGATTCCGTTCGTCGATGCACAATGGGGTCTCGCTCTTTCATCGGATTGCGAGTGCGACGCCATTGAAGAAACCGCAAACCACCTTTTAACACCTTGCCCTATATTCTGCATTGGGCATGACATGGAGTTCGTGTGCTGATGGTTCTTGATGACGAAACCCGATGCTGGCTCAACAGCACCGATGCCAGCATCTGATTTGAAAGTACAGCAGCCTGGGGTAGTAAAAGTATAAACCCTCGATCCTTGTCCTGTTTGTGTTTAACCCAAATTTGATGGCCTTCCATACTACGACCAACCACGACAACAACTACAGCCTTTTTCAGTATTCGCTTTTTTTCCGTGCTCATTTTTTTTACGATCAGAATAAAATATAAAACAAATAAGATTGCATGCATGTAAAAACTAAAAAAATGATCTTCACTTTGGTGAAACAATTTTTGTGAGCAGTAAAGCTGCAACTATAAAAAATGTGACCTTTTGTGCCAGGTTTTGTACCAGATCTTTAGCAATGCTTTGTAATTGTAGACATAATTAAAATTAAATTCAATTTGAACTAAATTAAACTTATATCAGTGAGTTAAACTCGTGGAAAATTTTTTGCTTGCAAAATTTTCTTGCAAATTCCCCCCCTATGACAAATTTCTGCGTACGCCGCTGTAATCCTACAAAAGTTTATTTGAGGCATGAATCTCAATTACATAGTTAATGTTGTAATTTTAAATTTAAATTTTAATTTCTAATTTTGACAAAGAAGCTTTTGAGCACAGCATATTTTTAATAACTTTGAACGTCGAAGATATTCAATGTAAATCGAAAGGACTGCAGTTACATTTTCAATTTTCTGAAGTTGTTTGTTGTGAAAATAACAACTTAGATTGCAGCTCACTAATAAATATTCCAAGCAACCCGACCAGAAAATCTTTTCTTACATATTTTAAAAACCTTTTTTGTCTTTGTTAATAAAAGCAACGCAACCGAAGCACTCGATATGGTAACAAAGTAATTTAAAATCATTATAAATCTTTTCAGAATAAATGTTTTTTATTGAGTTTTTTTTCATATCGTGTCTTTAAGTGAACTACATTTTATCTTTTACTTTAATTTTACTAAAACATGTTTTTATATGAACTCTAATCAACCTTTGAATTTGGTTCCGAAGTTTACTAATAAAAAACAAAAAAAGTAATAAAAAACCTGAAAAATGCAAACAAATTTTTATTCTATACCATATAATTATTAGGAAGAACGCAATAAAATTAACCGTTATTTCTCTGTCCTCCCCTTGTTGACAAGCTGCCAACTGTCGGACAAAGGTGATGACGGTTTTTCCGTTGCACTCCTTTCCTTCAATCAATTCCACGTTTTGTTCCGAATCCAATGGAGGAAAAGTGTTCTCATCCAATCCATGTCTATCCTGTAAACAAAGATCATATGTTATAATACAGAAGGATTGAGATCAACTGTCTCAGAATTTGCTCACAGTGATAATCGCTTTTCCTCCAATCACCCATCCTACGTGAATGTCCGCATGAGCCATGGATCCTAATACAGAAAATCCAACTCCTATCCATCCAGTAGTATCCACACGTAGCTACAGCATATAAAGTAACTTTTAAAATATTGACTGCCAAAAAGCAAAAATCAATGTAAATACTTTTTTAGTCTATTTTATCTGAAATAATTCAGTAAAACTTTCCGTAAGGAACCAATATTCTATATATGTAATCTTTTACAGATTTGCTACTTATATCGCAAAATTTTTCAGTGCAAGAATCTTGCAATGACTTAAAAAAAGTCATTCCTTTTAATTAGTGTCCAAAATCCCTATTTTCATCCCAAATTCAAGGTGAAGACAAAAAAAAGGTCATTTATTTCAATCACGTCCCCGATCCATACTTTCGTCCTAAATTTAAAGTGAAGATAAAATTCAAAATAAAATCCTTCCTTGCTCTTACCTCTTCCGGCGTCCCTGATTCCGTGGGGGGTAAATCCGTGAGATTCTGATTATAATCTATCATGACCTTGTTCGAAACATAGTTTTAGGAAAAGATTTTTTTATATCATTAATTTTTTTTGGAAATCTCTTCAAATTAAAAAAATTCAATCAAAATTAAAGAAAAAGTATAAGTGATTATTATTATAATTTTTTTTTGGCAAGGAATAAATTTTTTTTCAACCGTATTGTAGCGATACTTGGCAACACAACTAAATTCATAAAACTTTTATTTTCGAACGTTTTCGGCTTCTTAAGCCCTTTTCAAAAAAACTTAAACTTAAATGAAATTAACAATAATGCGTCAAAACAAAAATAATTAATTATTTATGCATGAATGATTTACATTGTGACGAATAATTAAAGCAATTTGAATTATAAAGCCAATTTTTAGTTTTATTAACTTATTTAAAAGTGAAAGTAAATTTAAAATTTATAATAAAATAAATAAAAATTAAAAAACATTTAATAAAAATAAAGAACCATTTGCATAAAGTTGACGATTTAAACCAGGATTACGCTTTTTAATAAATAATGCTTTGTGTATTTTTGTGTGAAATTCCGACTTACACTTTTTAATTATTTTAAAGAAGTTCAAATTTAATTTAACAGAAGAACGAACATTACAACACATTATATGATTTTTTATTGCACTTGATACTTGAGAGTTAAAGTCCAAATGTTCCCCAGCTTTAGTGCTCAAATATTGGCTTGACATACCAATGTATGTCAAGTTCGCGTCACACGAACATGTAAATTCATGAATGATTTTTTTTGATTTCTTTTATTATAAATTTTAAATTTACTTTCACTTTTAAATAAGTTAATGAAACTAAAAATTGGCTTTATAATTCTATTTGCTTTAACTTATTCGTCACAATGAAAATTATTCATGCATAAATAATTAATTATCTTTATTTTGACGCATTATTGTTAATTTTATTTAAGTTTAAGTTTTTCTTGAAAAGGGCTTAAGAAGCTAAAAACGTTTAAAAATAAAAGTTTTATGAATTTAGTTGTGTTACTAAATATCGCTACAATATGGTTAAAGAAAATTTATTCCTTGCCAAAATTAAATTTTAATCTTAACAGCAAAAGGAATATTCCAGTCAAAGAGCTGAGACAGCTAGAAAGACTTGGTCAAAAAGTTGGAAAACTCAGGTTAGATGTAAAATATTTCAAGCAGTGTCTCAGTCTGCAAATTGGCTCCGAATTGTTAAAATTCAAATATCTAAAGCTTGAGGTTTATCGATCTTCAAATAATCTTTTTCAAATCGTACTAAATAAGAAATTAAAGGAGTTAAGAAAAGCATTAAAAATATGTAAAAGAAAGTATACATCGCAAAAAGCAAAAATCTTTTCTAAACTTAGTTTAATAAAAAAACTTGCTTAATTTTGTTGCTAACAGAAGAGTTTAGCAATTGTGCTAAAACAGTGATCAAGACTCACCATAAAAAACTTTTAAATTTATGAAAAAAACAAAGAAATAGCAACCCTGACTGCATAAAAAACTTTAGCAAAAGAAATTTGAATATTTTAGAGGAAGATGCTTTGCTCTATGGACTTAATCACCACAGCCTACCAAAAAAGTTTAACAGCTACGATACTAAGGCCAATTTTGAACAATTAATTTATTCTATGATAAATGAAAATATCACTTTAAATTCTGAAATTAAAGATTAAATTAAATTTGCAATTTAGCAATAACGCAAAACGTTTATGTTCAAATCCAAAAAACTCGTCTTTTCATCGAATTTTAAAACAACTTTCTGATGATTCAAGTACAAAAATTTGTCTGTTTGATAAAAGTAAAGGAACCGATATTTTAAATAAAAAAGATTCTTTTTGAAATTACATGATATCATTGAAGATAAGTCAAAATTTCGTAAAATAGAAAACAAAACAAAAATCCATTCAATTATACATAAAAAAAAGTCAATTTTTTATTATATCAAAAAGTTTCTCAAAAATTATGATTCGAAAATTACAAACAGCTTAATACCAAGTGGAAGTCAACCTGGCAAGCTCTATGGACTCGCTAAAGTTCATAAAGATGAGTGCCCATTGCGACCAGTGGTTTCTATGATAAACACATCAAAGTGTAAGTTAGCAAAATTTTTAGATAATATTATACAACCCCACACCTCACACGAATATATGCTCAAATCAACTGGGGATTTTATCAATAAATTACATTCATACAAGTTTTCGTCCGGACAAAAATTAGTAAGCTTCGATGTAGTTTCCTTTTCACAAATGTACCATTAGAAGAAACAATAAAGCTTATAGCTGATGAATTATTTTCCGAAAAAAACCCAAATCAACCCTTAATGAAGAAAAAAATATTTATTAAATTACCTAGGTTAGCTACACAAGGACAATTTTTGTACAAGGACATATTATACAAACAGATTGATGGTATTACCATGGGATCACCACTTGGTCGATTATTGCAAATTTCTTTTTCGCCAAGTTGGAAAACCGTATTCTAAAAGTAAAAACCAACATTCTCCGAAATTATATTTACATTATGTTGATGATGTTTTTGCTGTTTTTGATAATAACAATGCTTGTTTGTCTTTTCTAAAAATTCTTGATAATCAACACAAAAACATAAAATTTACTGTTGAACATTTTTCAGATTTTATTTGTTTTCTAGATGTTAAAATAGAAATAAATTACAATAGCTTAGATACTTATACATGGAGAAAACCAACTAATACTGGACTTTTACTTAATTTTTACGCCTTTTGTCCACAAAAATGGAAATCTGGTTTAATTTTGTGTTTGCTTCACCGTGCAAAATTAATATGTTCATCAAAAATGTTATTCAATTGGGAAATCAACATCCAAGTAAAAGGTTTTGTTTAAATGGTTATCCTTGCTGGTTTTTTAATAAATTTTAAACAAATTTCTGTTCAACATAACCGTTGATCGTTCTATTGATTGCAGTACTTATTATCTTACAATTCCATACTTTGGTATTGACTCGAGACGTTTTTTAAATCGCTTATCAAAAATTTTGAAATCGAAATTTAACGTAAAGGTTTATCCTATCCATAAAACATTTAAAATTGGAAACTACTTTTAGCTGAAGTCCAGTCCAGACATACTGTACATCTGTATGTGAACCCGACATTTGAGCACTAGGCTAGGGAACATTTGGACTTTAACTCTCAAGTATCAAGTGCAATAAAAAATCATATAATGTGTTGTAATGTTTGTTCTTCTGTTAAATTAAATTTGAACTTCTTTAAAATAATTAAAAAGTGTAAGTCGGAATTTCACACAAAAATACACAAAGCATTATTTATTAAAAAGCGTAATCCTGGTTTAAATCGTCAACTTTATGCAAATGGTTCTTTATTTTTATTAAATGTTTTTTAATTTTTATTTATTTTATTATAAATTTTAAATTTACTTTCACTTTTAAATAAGTTAATAAAACTAAAAATTGGCTTTATAATTCAAATTGCTTTAATTATTCGTCACAATGTAAATCATTCATGCATAAATAATTAATTATTTTTGTTTTGACGCATTATTGTTAATTTCATTTAAGTTTAAGTTTTTTTGAAAAGGGCTTAAGAAGCCGAAAACGTTCGAAAATAAAAGTTTTATGAATTTAGTTGTGTTGCTGAATATCGCTACAATAATTTTTTTTTATTTTATCTGTATATTTATCCTTCTGACTCGCAGGAAAGCGACGGAGGCGCTGATACAAAGGTAAGCAATTACACCGACCTGGTGCGAGTAGGTTTTGAACCAGGACCGTGTCGATCACAATCCCGGCGCTTTATCCACTTAACCACACTGCCGACTCGAACACACATACAACAAGAACGTTAGACTTGTTTTGTATCTGGCGGTCAGCAATGCTGAAGCTGTGGTCGCGTTTGATAAAATTTAGTAATTTTATATCATTTTTTTATAGTTTTTAGTTTTATAAAAGCCAAGTTTCATCTTCATCAGGTGTATGTTGTTTTTCTATAGAAATTCAGTATGTGGCTCGAACGCTCACTAAAGTTCAATAAACAAACCAAGAAAGCCCAACTTATTGATCGGATGTCGACTCTCAATTTTTGCAAATTCTTCAATTGACGCTTGAAAGTTTTGAATTGAGGATCAGAAACTTTTGATACAGCTAAAGTCTTTGACACACCAAGCTATGGTGCTTTCTCTGACAGTTTTCGCTAAAAATCTTAAACCTGCACATTCTCACCTGGATTAAAATATGAGTTGAGTTGAAGTTCCATGACATTTGGAAGTTTTGCTGCTGATCCAAGAACACCTTTTGTTCAAACTCATCACTGGAGAGCGATTGTGATTTCACAATCGAAACAAACGCAATCAATGATAACAAACGATATAATGACCACATCTTAAATCATACAAATACCGTCTCTGTAATTATTTAACAGGTTTAAATCTATATTTGAAATAACTGAATTTAAAAGATTAAACATTTTTTTATAGTATTCATACGTACTTGTATTGGTGTGCTATTTTTTTGGTAAATTCTGAACATCAACAAACTTTAAACAAGATTTAACATTAATTTTTTGCTTGTTTTGTTTAGAATAAAGACTATTTTTGTTTTAAATTTTTCAGATTTAAAAGCAAATTGAGGAAATTTAGGGAAAAACCTTTACAAACATATTTTTCTATATAAATCACAAATTGTATTTCAGTATTAAGTGGTTTAAAAAATGTATCACTCATTCAAGCAATGACGAATTTGATGGTTGGGCAAAAAATGAATTCAACTCAGAATGTCCAGCACTAACTGCACAAGGCTGGCACACTCACGCACTGCTCTAACTAAGTTACGGGGACGCTGGTTTTCTTGCTTAATTTTTTTGTGACTTCAAGATCTTTTTTGCTTTTCAAGTTTAAAACGGCAACATCGTCATAGTCTCCCGCTGCAGGGGAAGCGTTGCTAAGCAACGAAGCGCTGCCGTCGATGCAGTTTCTTTTTTGCATCGAGCTCATTCGTAAAGAGAAAAACAAGATTGTATTGCAGTGAATTTGCACGCTACATCGAATTTCAGAGTACTCCGAATCGTTCCGTCATTATTGCTAAATGAAGCCTATCAAATAACAAGTTTTAATCAGTCGGAAATTTTGTAGTGACCTAAATGATGTTTTAATATCAAACTTTTAAATTAGTGCAAGCCAAATGTAACAAATCAGCGTTTTGATCGTCATTTTAACCTTTTTTTAAAACTTATGTTTAATTAATTGACAAATATATTCGTTTACAAAACTATTTTAGGTAAACAAGCATGTGCAGTTGATTTCTTTGCTGAGCAGAGATTTGCTTATTTCGATGAAGAACCAGAAAAAGATTTTCCAATGACGGTTTTTAAAAGTAAGGCTGCAGAGAATCATTAATCTTAAAAAATTTCTTCACAACTATAAGCAAATTTAAACGTTGCAGCATCTATGAATCTTTATCAGCAAATGAAGTGAAATAAAAAGTTTAACCATACTCTACATCTAAACTATAGGTCCATAATATTAATACGTGAAGTCTTTTACCAAAACTTTTAGTTTAAATTATTTCGACAAGTATTTTGAAACGGGACTTTTAGCGAACAAGCAACCAAAAAATTAAAAGATGCAAGCTACAAATGAAAAACGAGAAAGCAAAGTAAAATCCAAATAACGAAAACAATAACATTAAAATACATTTAAAAGAAATGATAACCTATTTGTGAATAATTAATGGTTAAAAAAAGATTACGTTTGTTAATCAAAAAAGCTTTGTGAATCTTTTTTCAAAATAAGAATTATTTTTTTAATGAATAAAAAAGTTTTAATAACAGAATAAAAACAAGTTTTATAATCTTAATATTTCCAGTAATCCTTCGGACCAGGGTGATTAAACTGCCAAGGCCAACCAATACCACGAGCAGATTTTTTGAGTCTGATTGATAAGATTCATAAAAACTAAAAAAAATAAAAACAAACAAGATTTAAGGGTGTTGGAAATTACTGCCTTGGACATGGTTTAAAAGATTCAGCTTTGAAGAAAGCTGGTTTCTGTTGTTAAAGGAAAGGGTTAAACCTTGAACAACTACTTGGTGTTGAGATTCTTCTTATGCTTAATTGATGAATTGCAGCTCTGCTGTACATATAGCTATACTTGTCGCTGCTTAAAGCTCTTTGAAATTGAATAACATGCATAATAAACATGCACTTCGGTTGTTGCAATGTTTTCTATTTAAGTTAAAGACACAAGATAAATTTAAAAATGCAAACCCAACTAAACACAAGTTATACAGTACGATATAAATACTGTAAATTATGCTTTTAAACCAAAAGAATATTATTTTACAAATTAATAGTTTTTCAAACCGGCAGGTATGGTACAGACACCGTACTTTTTTGGAAAAATCTAAGAAAAAAGATCAAACAAATCAGTGTAAGCCGAGATCTTGATACAGTTCGGTTAAAAATTTTAAACCGCTTTTCATAAACCCATAAATCTATAGACTTAAGCAACTATCTATAAGTCATTATAGTGACGTTAGATATGTATTTTAGAGGTTCTTGATATGCATGACTATATTTTATAGGTACTTATTTACAGTAAAACTAGATGCGTGGAGTCGGAGTCAAGAATTGGTGAAGCAAACACCTTAATTGTTAAATTAATTAGGTTTTGCTTTCTTGTCAATTACAATTTTAAAGTTTCTATTAGAGTTTTCATGTCAACTTTGGATTATCATTAAGTTGAATGATTTGAAAAAATTATCAACAAAGTTTTTAAGTTTTTAACCTTTGAGAAGAAGATAGGGCACAACATTTTTTAAAAAGTTAAAAGTGGCATTATTTTATTGGAGTCAAAGTCATATAGATATTAATTTTATAGTCCGAATTCAGAGTTGGATGCATGTTTTTATCAAAGTATTTTTTTCCAGAGTCTTTTTTCCAGAATCAGAGTCGGATGTTTTTAGACCGACTCCAGATCCCTGGTTAAAACATTAACCAGGCTTGTCAGGTAAAGTATTTTTCCCAATAATACAACAACAACATGACGATTGTATGAATTGAACTGAGACCGAACTAATTCCAGCAGACATGAGGGTTATTCCCCGTCATGTTGGCAAATTTGTTGAGCTTGCGCGTTAATTATATGGTCAAATGTTAACGTTTGCATCATTAAAAAATCTAAATTATTCGATCGTGATAATAAAGTTTCCAGCTTTGTAAGTTTCTAATAATTATGACGCAAAATTTGGATTTAACATGAGGAAAAAGCGATTCTACACACTATTGCTTCGGAAAAAAACTTTTTGGTTTACTTTTGTACTCTTACAATTTTCTTATCGCTCACACAGTTTTTCATCTAGATACTTGCGTTTTTTATTGCTTATTTTGAGTTTAATCAAATTTTAACTTTTGAAGGCAGTTTTGCTTTATCACTTTAATGACATAAAAAAGTTTTTCTTTGGTTATTATAACAATTATTTAAAATTAAAATATTTTTTTTATAAAAGAAAATTTGAAACAACTCTTTCTATCGCCCCCATTATGACAGCATACTTTAGTTGATAGCGCGCTAATTTACGAGCAGAAGGAAGCAAGTACGATACCCAGTTAACTGTCTATCTGAGTCATTTTGTAATGTTCTGAAGAGAGATATTTTACGGAAAATTCTTCAATGGAGAGTCATCTCAAAACAGAAAACAGCAATTAGGCCAGCACATATCACTAAAGAATCGAACGTAGTTTGTTGAGCCGAGTGCTCTGTCTAGATAAACTTTTTAAAAAAGTTATCAGCTGCAGTAAGCGTTCAAACTGTCGTATTAGGTCAACAATGGCTAAAACAACTAAACCAAACAAAATTAAAATTGCTTAAAATTGCTCCACATGTCGCTCCGATTTGGAAAAAGTTGCACATGGCAAAAGAACTTCCAGGATTTTTAAAAATTTATCATTTCATTTATTTATTCTCCAACTAGCGAGTGAATATCGTAAATGTTGAACTGAGATCAGTCGTTTACCTGTTAGATACCAATATAAAGAAAGCTGTTTATTTGGTTTTTTAGCTTTTATTTAGTGTTGTGATTAAACTTTAAAAACGCTTGGCAAGACGCAAATCAGAGGAAATCGCCGAGAAGTTGAGTTTTGTTTCTAAAATAAACTAATTCAAAATCTTTCTGCAACAATGTTTTTCAAAAACCGTTGAAAAAAATTAGGTAAATAACAACTAATAAAATATAACAACTAATAACTAATAAACAATTAGTTATTAGTTATTAGGTAATAAACAAGTAATAAAATATAACAACTAATAAAATCTGAGATAGTGTAAAAATCATCTTTTAACTCCATTTGTGTTTTGTATGTGACTTACAATGAGTGTTTTTCCACTTTAAGAAGAAGGAAATGATGCATTAGTGTCCGAATGAAACACTTCAATTTTTTTAACAAGAAAAATAACAGTTTGGAAATGCACTGGTAAAACATTGGTTTGCATAATTAAACAAAAACATCACTTTGTGCCCAAAAATACAAATAAGTACACAATTATTTTATATTTCGTGATCAAGCAGCTATTAATTCAGTTCGATTTCAAAAATAACAAAAACTTATTTGAGCAAACAAAACAAACATTTTTGAGCATTTAACAAAAATACAATTCGTCAAAACATTTTCTCCGAAAACCACTGTGAAAAATTTTTCTGCTCTATGGCCCAGCCTGGCACATGGCTGCTTCTTTTTGTGTTGCAAATTTCGCAAGAGAAGAGACACACTGCTGTGGCGGGGGAAATTGATATGGCGTTCGTTCTTCTATTGGAGCCCGAAAAGAAACTGTCTGGAATACACCAAAGAAAGTAAAAAATTATTCTTGGTATATATTTTAAACTTATTGCAACTTACTGGGAGTTCAGGTTGGGGCCCATCACAAATGTCTAATTTGTAACTTCTTTTCCAAGAGTTTTCAAGTCCTTTAACAGATTCGGTGTCCCAGGAAAACTAGAAAAACGATGATTGATTAATTAAGAATAATTAATATTCATCAGCCATTTTTCATTATACAATAACATTAATATAATATAAATAAAATATTTTTAATATCATCAAAGCTCAACTGCAGTAAAGTAAATTTACTTGGACTAATTAAATGATTTTAAAATGCTTGGCAAATAAGGTTCTGCATCTTTTTTTTATTTAATGCAATGTTTGTTTTCCATACTCTTATTTTAGCAAGTTAGTTTTATCCATGTTGATAACGACATAGTCGCTTGGGGTTTTTTGATGTGTTGAAAGACGGCTTGTCAGCCCCAAATATGCGACTGGCAAAACTTAGGGAATAGATGACCAGGGGAATTTCCTGAATAAGTATTTGAGCGATGCCACTTGCGGAGCCTCTCTTCTTGGTAATTTGTTCTTTTGCGTTTTAAAGTGATGAGTTCCTTCGCAAACACGTCACAGTTTGTGGTCCTGCGCAAGATCGTCAAGTTTACAGTGATGAATGCTGTTTTACGAAAAGCTAAGTTTACAAAACGTTTACTTGACAACAAGCTAGTGGAAAAATGAGCAATGCTTAGTAACAAACTTATGAAGTAGATCTAAATGTTTTTAAAAATTTTACAACAATGCAAAATGTGAACCGGACTGTATCGCATAAGAGTCTCTCATTATTATTAGTTGTTGGCAATGGTTCGTGTCGTGCTTGCTTTTATAATAGAATCTTCCACATGTTCTGAAAGCTCAGATACACACTTCAAACCTTGTCAAAGCAAAGGTATACCACATTTGATTACACAAGAAGATCTCAATGATCTTGTTCGTAATTTAAATCTTTCAAAAGGTAAAAGTGAACTTTTGAAATCACGCTTGAAGCAGTAAAACTTGCTTTCTCCTGGAACAAAAGTTAGTTTTATCATCAAAAGTCTAAGCGCTTATCTAACTTCTTTTCTACAGATGGTGAGCTTTGCTATTGCATAGACGGTTCCACGAAAAGCAGCAAAGCAGTTTTTTGCATAACGGAAATATTTTATCATCAGTACCGGTTCATATTCAACAACCCTAAAAGAAACTTACAACACTTTGCAATT
The DNA here is from genome assembly GCA_963680785.1 of Diplosoma virens. Classification (NCBI taxonomy): domain Eukaryota; kingdom Metazoa; phylum Chordata; class Ascidiacea; order Aplousobranchia; family Didemnidae; genus Diplosoma; species Diplosoma virens. Next base: position 3,545,405 of record OY796897.1, on the reverse strand, counting down.
TATCTTGAACAGAATATGTTATGAGAAAAGCAGATGGTTTGTGTGTTCTGATTTAAAAGTCATAGCTTTACTGACAGATTATCAATTGGGCTACACAAAGTATTGTTGTTTTTTGTGCTTGTGGGATTTCATAGCTTGTAGCAAACACTACAAAAAGGAGCGGTGGTCTATGAGGCTAGAAACTGAAGCTGGTCAACGTAATTTCATCAACGTACCTTTGGTTCCTGCAAACAAAATTATTCTACCTCTTCAGCATATTAATTGAGGTTTGTTCAAGCAACTTGTCAAAACTTTGGTTAAAGATTCTGAAGTTTTTAATTTCTTGCGAACTTGTTTCCCTCATTTGTCGATCGCTTAGATAAAGAAAGGTATTTTTGTTGGTCCAGAAATACGGAAGTTGATGCTCAACGAAGAGTTTGATAAAATGCTGAACACCAATAAATTGGAAGCATGGAAGTGTTTTAAACAAATTTGCCTCAAGGTTTTAGTTTCATACAAGGCAGAAAATTTTGAAGATCTTGTTGCCAATTTATTACATAGTTATAATGTATTTGATTGTAAAATGTCGCTGAAGGTGCACTTTTTTGAATCGCATATAAAAATTTTTCACGAAAATTTGGGAGATGTTTCAGATGATCACGGCGAAAGATTCCAACAAGATATTGATATCATTGAAAAACGATTTAAAGGAAAATATTCTGTGGGAATGCTTCAAGATTACTTTTGGTCTATAAAACGAGATGCTTCTGAATTGCTGCATGAAAGACGAAGACGATGATTGCAGAACATTTTTTGTGTTGTTTCACTGTATCAACTTCTATTCATTTTTTGTATATTTGATAACGTAAATCTTTCATTATTTTGTCATTATTTTTGCCGAGCGATTAATATTAATAATTGTATTGTACAATATGTTGCAACATTATGTAACAATGCTTTCGTATCCTGACCCTTGTGCTGAAGATAACAGTTATGCTAAACATTCTCTTTAATACAAAATAAGTAAGTGTTATTGAAGCTGATTATATTTTTAAAATGGCGCTGGTTAACAATGCGCAATTGCATCAAACTATCATAAAACAATTTTCAATAAAACACATATTTAAAAAATTTAAAATACTTTTTTAACAAAATCCTGACTTGTTCGTGGAAAACTAAGCTCAGATTCGAATTTAGCGCGCCCTCGAATTGACAATGTAAACATTAACTAGTTTTTGATTATTTTGAAAACAAAAATTTTTTGTACTGTGTTATTGGAGATTGTGAATAAACGAATTAGAAATACACAAATTTCAATGACTACAAGTCAGCCTCTCGCCAAGTGTAATAATGCGATCTTTCCCGAGAAGTATTTACTTCAAAATTTTGTTGAATTTGTCAACTTACCGAACTCATGAGATCGCCAATGGACTGGTTGAATTTATCGCGAGGTGAAGTGACTCTCCAGTCGTCCATATCTTTAATCCAGATTGGTTTGTTTCTGGCTGTATCCCTGAACATAAAAAAAAGTAGTTTGGCAGGTGCAACCTTTTTCATAATTTGAATTTATTTATGGATAACTCAATATCATCAACTTGAATATTTCCACTTCAAACTTGAACAAAAGGAAAAAAAAATTTTCCAAACCGAAAGAATCAAACGAGCCGTTTTGGATTTCATAAAATCTTTTTGAAAAACGTTTTGCAAACCGTTGTTATTTATTGGCAAACACGTGCAAAAAACAAAAAATCAATAACATTTAAAACTTAGATAATATTTTTATTATGTTTATCAATGTCTACTCACAAAACATCGGAGACATTCAGAATTTTCTTTAAATAATCATTTATAGGAGTATATGGAGCCTCAATGCAAGAGCGCAGTGGAATCTTGGGATAATAGGCTATGAAAATAAGACACATTTCTTTTGATGTATCTAGTCCTCCCTAAATTAAAATTTCTTTGGTTCGAAGTTAAAGCTTCAAAAATCAAAAAAGTTTTAATCGAATAAAAGAAAATTATTAGTCTAACTTATTCAATAGCTTTTCTCAACTGCCATTAAATATAAAAAACAATTCATTAAATTCAGAGTTTTAGATTTTTTTTTTTTTTTTTTTTTTGATACTCACAACAATCGGACGGGATTTCCCCATGCTAGAATAGGAGCAGATGCTCATGAGTTCGTCTCCCTTGTGGATTTTCACCATGGGTTTAAGTAAACGAAATTGTTGATAATCGAAGTCGTAAAAATCATCTTTTACGAGGGGAGAAAGTTCAGAATGGCCCCTAATTATAACAATTGCTTATCGAATCTTGCAATTTTTTTCTAAAGGTATTAAATCTATCTTTCACTAAACTTGCAAATATAATAACAAAAACTTATACTAATATTGCTTAATCTGCTTATATACATATAGACTAGACATGATGATGCTTATAGAAAACAATTAACATTTAACTTGAACTGTTTTATTTTTTTCCTTTGTATTAACGTTCTACGTCAAATAACATTAAAAGTAGCATCAGTTTTTTTAAATATTTATCGACACAAATTTTGAAAATTTTAAGAAAATGGCTGCAATTTAGTCTATTACTAAAAATTTTTGTATATTTGGCTCTTGAAGATGCATTACTGCACAAAACATTTGCAGCTTAGTGATGCCTACTGCTGCTTGTTCTTGTGCAGCAATGCATCTTTTGAATACAGTAATTTTTTTTACATCAGAATTTATCAGTAGTATTCAGCATAAACCATGTAAGGAAATAATAGTTTTGTATTTAACAAATTTGCTTTTTCTCCTGTGTGATCAAACTGTCACTATAATCAAAACTGAAAATCATATAGGTTAAGCGACTGTGCGCTGTATAGAAAAATTATCTGAAGAAGTTTTAATTAACAAAAGCCTATGAAAAATGAGTGGGATTTTGATGGAATTTTTTTAAGAGATTTTTTAAGATTAATTTCCTGTCTATGTATCCCGTAATGGATCCACCAGTAATTGCAAGTTGAAACCTGGTTTAGTATTCGACAATTTTGGATTATTTTAGTAAATAAAATTAAGCAAGTTTTTTATAAATTATGTCAAGAAACCCAAACTTTTTTCTTCTTCTTCTTTCGGCCTTTCCCTTCAATCAAGGTAGCCACAGCGTATTATCTTTCTCCAAACCGTCCTGTCTTCAGCGTCCGTCTCCTTAGCACCAAATTCCCCCATATCTTCTTTCACTACATCTAAAAATCTTCTCTTTGGTCTCCCTTTTTTCCTCTTTCCCGGTAGCAATTTTCACTTTTGTACCCAAGGAATTGTAATTTACATATTTTCAATCTATCAAAAATCCAAATTTTTTCTCTGCTCAAAAAATCTTATTCAGCTCTTTACAGTTCAATCATAGTTATTTTTTGGTACATTTGCAAACGCTATATATGAAGCAGATTGGTTTGTTTATCATCTTAACCCTCAGTCTACCATGGAGTCAATTTGACCCCAATTACATTTTGAAAAAGTTATTATGGCTGAACCGTTGGCGGCAGCGATATGAAACTTTATGACTTTTATTTTATATTGAAGAGGTTTGTTGACCTAAAAAATGTTCAGTGTTGGATTTCTTTATCATAATTTAATAAAAAAAGCAGCATCATATACCAGTGGGGTCAAATTGACCCCAAGTTGTTTTACGACTAAGTGACCTAATAAAACATGCAAATAAAAAAAACAAAAAAGCTCACTATTGCACTGCTTACATACCGCAAATAAAAAATAATTTTTTACTTTATAACAAATAAAAACAAAACGCACATAAATCTAAAAACAATTACAAAAGAGTTAGATGCGAAGAAAGAGCATGTCAAAATATCTTTCCGAAGATGCAGTTTTGGGTTTTCTCGAAAGTTATGACAGCGAAGAAGAAGATATAAGCGACTTGCATTCGATTTCTACAGATGGTGATGAAGAGGACGTGGAGGAAATATCTTTATGTGATTCCTCTTCTGAATAAATGGATGAACAACCATGTTCCTCTGCTTCGGCAAGCTACGTCGTTTCCAAAACCGAAACGTGGCAAACAACACCTTTTGCAAATAATGCTGGTAGAGCAGCTGCACATAATGTCATTCGACAAAGTCCAGGACCGACAAGGTTTGCAAAATCTCAGTACTCAGAAATAAGTGATACTTTTGCTTTATTTTTGCGGAATCCTCTTCAAAAAATTATATGTCAGTGGACTAATCATAAAGGAGCCATAGTATATGGTAGCTCATGAAAAACCGTGGATGATAAAGAATTTAAAATTTTTCTTGGTGTAATTATTTTGATTGGCGTATATAAGTCCAATAACGAAAGCGTTGCTCAGCTATGGAGTACACTTGATGGCCGGCTCATTTTCAATCGCAATATGATTAGAAGAAGGTATCAAGAAATTTTATGCGTTCTTCGATTGGACAATGCACAGTCAAGACACCAAAATTGGTCCCCTGACAAGCTGCAACAAATTAGAGAAGTGTTTGAGACTTGGGATTCTGGCTTGCGAGATTTCTACACTTCTGGACCAAGTATGACATTGGACGAACAGTTGCTATGCATTAGGGGACGGTGCTTTTTCAACCAGTACATTTCTTCAAAGTCAGGCAAATACGGAATAAAAATCTGAACAATTTGCAACTCCATTTGCTCTTACACATGGAAAATGCAAGTGTACACTGGTAAAGATATTGGATCGTCCCGAGAAACTAATCAAGACACAAGAGCTATTCTTGATTTGGTAGAAGATATTGAAAAGACTGGCCGAAATATCACTTGTGATAATTTCATCACAATCTAACGCTTGCACAAAAACTTCTTTAAAAAAAGCTCACACTGGTAGGAACAATGAGGAAGAATAAGCCGGAGCTCCCAATGGAATTCGCAGTGGCCAAAGGATGGAATGTGAAGAGCATAGTCTTTGGCTTTCAACAAGATGCAATGATTGCATCGCACTGTCCTAAAAAATACCGTGTAGTCAATATCGTTTCAACAATGCATAGTCAGCCAGAAATTGTCATTACTTCGGATCAGAAACCAAGCATTATTCTGTTCCACAACCGGACAAAAGATGGTGTTGACACTTTAGACAGAATGGTGAAATCATACTTCACCAAACACATGACTTGAAGATGGCCATTCTTAGTCTTATTCTACAATACGATTGATGTCAGTGCAATCAATGCATTTATCATTTGGCAAGAAATAAATCATGGAAACCGCAACATCTGCACAAGACAACGACGAAAATTCTTCATCAGTCTTGGAAAAGAACTATGTGGAATTACAAAAAATTACAACCTCTTACACCAATTTCTGCAACTAGAAAAATGTATGACACTTTTGATGCAAATAGTGCTTCATTGAATAAAAGAGACCGATGTAGTTTGTGTGACCGAAAGAAGGACAGAAAATGCCAATTTCTTGGTTCTAAATGTGGGAAATATGTATGTCCTGAACACTCAGACATTGTTTGCATCAACTGTGGTTAGTTATTAGGCCTACTATTTCTATTGTTATTATTTTCATTTTCGTTTGTGTTTATTTGCATGTGTTTTTGAGTTTTGTAATTATTTTTGTTTATTTGCAAGTGATTTGGTGGTTTGTGTAAAAAGATATTTATGTAAGAAGCATAAATGAAATTAGAAGATTACGTTGCAGGACTATTATCATAGAGTACCGTCAATTTGGTTTTCCTTGCTGTTTTATTTTATTATTTTTTTGTGTGCAGTGAAAACACTAATTATTGAATATGGATTAAGCAATAGTACAATTCAAATCACCCTTTTAACAAACTGCAAAACTTGTGTTCGCTTGATGTAGCTGCAACTTCTACAATTATAATTTTCTTTTTTATTGGTTTTAAAAGTTTTATTATTACTAGAATGATCCATTTCTTCATTTATTATGTGCTAAATAAAAAAAAGTTTTTAAAAAATACAACAAAAACAACTCCAAAATGAGAATCGTGACTGGAGTCAATTTGACCCCACTGGTACAAAACGCACATTTTTTTCTGGTATACTGAGGGTTAAAAAGTTGCTAAAAAAAAAGATTTGCCATGAAAACTAATATGGAGTGCTCCTTGATTGCTCCAAGAGCTCATTGATACAATTTTTACGAGCAGAAAAAAAATTTTGGATTTTTGATCGGGTGAAAATATGTAGATTACGATTCCTTGGGTACAAAATTGAAACTTGCTTCCCGGTAACTCCATTTCCATTATCTTTCTTCCTAAATAATCCTGTTCTCTGCTCATAATATATCTATACCATCTCAGCCTGCCCTCCCTCATCTTCATTCCTAACCGTTTTACCTTAACTGTACCCCTGATGTACTCGTTTTTAATCTTGTCTTTTCTTGTCACTCTCATAGCAAACCTTAACATATTCATCTCTGCCACTTCCATTTCTTCCACTTGTTTCTTTGTGACTGCCATTGTCTCAAGTCCATACACCAATGCTGGTCTCACCACTGAACTGTAGACTTTTCCTTTTACTCTAGCTGGTAACATTCTATTGCAAATTACTCCCGATACTTTTCTCCATCCGTTCCATCCTGCCTGCACTCTCCTCTTTACCTCCCTCTCACAACTACCACTTTCTTGCACCGTTGATCCCAAATACTTAAGATATAGCCAATGTACCAAGAGAGAAAATCATTCATTTAACTGGTAAAAACTTCTTGGCTGATTTACTTTTGAACTTTGGAACCGCAGCTGTTAAATTTTTACGTTATTTTGGCTCTCCACTTTTGAAAATTTCTCAAAAAAACTTTTATGCTTTGGCTTCTGTATATTTTTTCTCGAAACAGTCATTTACACTGGGCTATGTGTTATAAAGGGATTTAACAAGTATGAAATATGAAATAGAAGTATTATTCAATTAAACTTAGCGTAGGGAAAATTACACGATACATTAACTAAATCCAAAGCAAAAATCAAGTCAAGTAAAATTGTAAGCGAAACATAATTTTTTGTTTTTTGAAAATAAAAGATTGAGTTATGAAAAACGCTTTATTACGCCTAATAGAAATATAGCTGAAAAAAGACAAAGGGGCACAAAAAGAGCAAAAAACCGAAAATTTTCCGCCTTTAGAGAAAGATCATTTTTTGATTTTACCTTTAATTGAGTTAATCAAATTGAAAAAACCATCGTAGAATACTTACCGGTAATGACGTAATTGCATTTTTCTTCCCGCCAAATGTGAATGAGGAAAGACTTGAAACACGTTGATGTAGTCCACCCCAGCTTTTTTCATGGCCTATTAAAAGAATTTAAAAAATACTTTAAAGCAGATTGCCCACTGTATTGGGTTTGGTCAAGATTCTTTCAAATACTGTTGACTTTTGACTCATTTCCTCCATGAGAATGCAAACATATAGTCTCTACTATTACGTAATAAAGGCTTGTTATTGTTAAGAGCAGTGTAGTCCAAATATCAGGACATTAATGCTTTTAATATTAAGGATTTTAAATTTTAATGTAAGTCAAAGTCAAAAAATAAAGCAAAAACATGCAAAGACCTTTTTGGTCTTTGGTTGTCTTCGAGGCTTAAATAGAGTCAAACTTCGCAAGTTTTTTTTCATAAAATTAGCTAGAGCGCAATAAGAACTGGATCACATTGTTTTAGACTACAGCATATTATTCGGTAATAAAGAAATTTTATGGTTTTAAAACAACCTGGCAACGCTTTCCTCCTCTTTTTACGCAAGGGTGCTTATGTATTATCTTTCGGTATAACCTTTTTGAGTCTATAATAAACATGGAGACAACAAGACCCAAATCAAATCCTTGTTTGAATAAAATATTAACTCCCACTCAGACCCACTCACCCCTCCCAAGCATGAAGATGGGCAGCCTCCGTATATTTTGAAGTCCGGGACGTTGGGGGGGATAATTATACCACCCGCTGATGGTGGAGCTCCTAAAGCAATTAATCCGGCAGTGTGTTCCCTCAGATTCGGGGTGTAAGTAATTCTCATTCCAGAGTTGTCTCGAACGTCTGCCAGCACATGCGTTTATGTCAAACACATGACAAATTAAAGAAGATTAATTCTGTTGCTAAATATTGGGGTTATGCGGGGAAGTCCCAGCCGCATACGTTCAAAACGTTACTTAAATATTTTTAACAATTACGATTATTTAAAGTAATTCTGCAAATATGTTTGCAGAACTAAATAGTAAAATCCGCCTTGATAGTGAGAGTAAAAGTAATTTAATTCTAAAATAAATAGGAAAGCCGTCACAAAGCTATTATAGATAAGAACAATTAGTATCAAATAATTTCCAGCAAAGAAACTAATTTCAGATGAAGTAGAAGCGAATTTCAACATGATTCGAAGTTTATTTTTGAAATCGACAACACGATTGAGTTTTGTTTCAACTCAGATCTTTTGAACAAGCAAAATTTCAAAACCCGTCACATTAAATTGAAAAAAATTTTAGAAAATTAAACCGAAAATCTTTGGCGTTCAATTTTTTAATTTTGCTTTATAATTAATGGTTTTCAAGTTTATAATCAATAATTTTTATATTGTATTTGACATAGTTTATAACCTCGCTTCATCATGTCGGCAATAGAACCTTCATTGATCTTTCTACGGACGCTTTACCCCCAGCTTGCGCGCCATTGACACCATCACCTAAATGCGCAATTTTGCCTGGACCTCTTATAAAGCATTGATGAAAATAAGTATTGGAAAACAGGAGAAAAGATTTTTTATCAATTTCTGCATCACTTTAATATTTATTTCCGTTAGTATGTAAGAGACCCTATTTATTTCATCTACGGCTTTGCGTAACGCATCTTTGGTTTAAAATCTAAAACTGGGCTTCTCAGTTTTTTTACGGCGAACCAAATATATATAAATTAATAACAAGTTTTTGGCAAGCCATTTTTTAAAACAAAAATTTTTTTACTGTAAAATACCAAACCTTGTCTTTTATTTTCTCTTATTTTTAAGAAAGTGCTTTTTCAACAAAATTCTTACGGAACGTCTTCATAACGAACACTCCGAATTCCACGGCAAATTGATTGATGTGCTGGTTTTGTTTTAAAGCTATTCCCACAAACCACTATCTATACGAGAAGCACGTTTACGGAACCCCAGGCGCGTCTTCGAGAAACAGCTTGATAAACAGCATACTTTAACATGCGACCAACTTTGGCTTGAGGCCTACTTTTGCGTCACAACTTTGGGCCTGAGAGACACCGGACTAGTTAAAATGATGTCCAGACAATGCGGAGAACATTCTGGAATGTTTACCAACACATATTGTACTGGATGCGCCAAACAAATCACAACATTGAAGCCTACAATATACTGTAGTTGCAGCGCTAAAATTTTGTACGTTTTATGCAAGAAGTAAAATATGTGACAAGCTCAACACATCCGTTAAAAATGGTTCTTTAGTAAACTAGTTAGGATCTGTATCGTGAATTCGATTAAATATTTTTATACGATTTATGTTTTGGTTGAATTCAGGTCCCTTAAATTTGAAAAAAAGACGGAGCAACAACCTCCTTCATTAAAACCCATATCTGATCCGTCCAGATTTTTTCATTACATTTGCTTCTTATCGTACGTACTCATAAAATTTTTGTTGCATCAGCGCTCTCCCAAAATGGTAAAATAGCAATGCCCTTGTTACTAGCCATATTAATCAATCTCGAAATAAAAATATTTATGTAAGTAGTGAAACGCACCGCTACATTGCATTACGCGAATTATGAGGTCAGACCAAAGTTATGCTACATATGTGGGTTTATGCCTAGTAGGTAAATTTACAACAAAAAAATTTTTTTATACATTTCTTATGTTACTATTTTGTTAAGTTTTGAAATCATGGCTGCGAATTGTTGAAAAGGCAGTTAAATTAATAATTTTCCGCATTTACTATAAACAAACTTCCTCTTAGGGCTGCTAATGGATATATCAGTAGAAATTTTCTATCCTAACAACATATTAATGTTTTTTTTTATTAAATACCTTAAACTTTTAAAGATATTGCTTTTCATTTTAATTTGTTTTGAATATTCAGTTGAATTTTAAAAAATTTGTAACAAGCTTCAATTGTAAGAATCAAAAAATCCCTGAAGTGAAAATTACGTCATTATCAACATGGTAAGAATTGGTAAAAAAAGTAAAAAACAACCTTCTAGGTAAGGATTGTCGTAATGTGTTTCCAACATCATAAACGTGCTGCTCCCTTCTTCTCCGATAGGAAATCCTATATCTGGAGGATATACTTCCGTCTAATAAATATAAAACTCGATGATATGTTGAACGAAAATGCGATTTTAAAATAATCATTTATAATTTGACCAAAAACGAAGCAATTTTGTGATTTATAGCAGTAGAACTAAGGTTAAATTTTCCCAAAAATATAACACTTGATAAATTGGTGATTCTCCACCGGAATGCCCTTGAATCTTGATGGGCCGTTTTTATTTGTTAGAAGTGTCACAATCTCAAAAATCGACAAAAATCTAGAAAAATTTAAAGTTCTTACTCAAAAAATTAAAATAGCAAGAAATTGCTTTGACATTCTGCAAAATTTTTATCTTATTTGTTGAATTTTGTAAAAGAAAGAAATAGAGTACTAAACATTATCGGTTTAACTCATTCGAATTTGGGGATTCTTTAATAATATAAAACCGAACAACGAGGCGGCGATGATCAAGTAATCGATGCAAGTTCGGAAACAATAAACAGTATCTGAAGTAATTCATTGGGATGTCCAACGACGAATTTAAGCTAGGAAAATTCTATTTCTTGAAAAACTGTTAAAAATATCTAAGATTTAATTTCATATATTTTTTAAGTAGGATCATGACCTAGCAAAAACTAAAATGCAACTTAAAACATAGATAAAGAACACTGAAATTTATCGATCAAAAACTTTTTAAAAGTAGTGTGCATTCATTAAAAAGTTTTTGCAACAACCGATTGAGCTTTTGCAAAATATAAATACTCACTTCTCCACCAACAGCCCATTCATTTTGCACACGCGGGCACAGCCATCGAAGAGCGACATGCGGTTCATCAAAACAATCTCCAGAGCTTCCATGAAGGAGTTGTAACATCTGTAGATGGAACAATGCTAGGAAAAGTTTGTTGCAAAATGAAGTTCAGAAAAATTGACACGCAAAGACTTTTTGTGGTAATTAATCAGTCGGAATATCATTTTGGAAAACTTTCCAACTTGTAAACATTTTGACTCGCTTTTTTCTATCATCCTATTTCTCTGAGATTTTAAACTCCTGAAAGAATGATTCTTTTATGAGTAACTGTCTTTCTTGAGTTTAATAGTACCCTCACATTTCATACCAGCTGACTTTAGACTTGCTGTTGTTGCCGTTTAGAAGGGCATCCACTCCGGGTCAAATACAAACAAGATTGGGGCCGAGGGTTTATCCTTTTACTACCCCAGGCTGCTGTATTGTTCGCATCAAATGCTGGCAGAAATGGTATTGAGCCAGCATCAGGTTTCATTAGCCAGAACTGTCAAACCACGTGCTCCGTGCCCCGTGCCCGCATGTATATAAAACACGCTGTTAGGACGTGGTCGGCAGTTTGTTTAGGAACGCCGCACTCGCAATTCGGTAAAGGAGCGAAACCCCATTTGTGCATGGACGAATAGAATCGCACAACATCACTCCACAGGTATTGAGCTTGATCTAAGCTGTTCGGGGCAGGTTCATTCCTGGCACTGGTTATGGGTATTAAAGCACAGAGTGTGAATGCATTCTTGCAGTACTCCGTGTTTCATCTATAAATCATCTATTGAGATTCGTGGATGCCTTGTTTGGCTAGATTGTTTAATAGATTCCACACAGATGGAACAAACGGGCCTTTGTCTAGATATTTATAGTCTCCCTTAATGAACATCTGACGACTCACTTAAAAACTATGTAGGATATAATTAGGGTCCAGGAATCCACCATAAGACGAGAAAACTGTCGCCCCTATTCCACGAAGCTCAGGTGGCTGGATCGTTGGAGTGAGACGTAGGCATTCAGAGACTATGCGGAAGGCGTCATTTAGGACACTGTCTATGAGGCAAGTGTGAGCGGTGCGACACCAGACTGGTGAGCAGTAGTCAGTTGTTAAGTAGACCAGAGATGGGGCAGCTGTGTGCAGTGTATTGGCACCAGCACTCTACCCTGATCCTACTCGTTGCCTCAGCAGTGCGACGCATGAAGATAGTTTTTCCACAATGTCACTAGCTGGTAACGAATCTGTTCAGTTTTACCCCAAGATAACAGGTTGAATGTTAAGGCTCTCATTAAAATATATTGACTGTTAGCATATGCGAAAGCTTGTAAGTCAGTCTTTTTCTCTTTACACTTTTAGTGGTCTTCTTTGATTCATTAAATAAATACGATCGTATTTCTTAGATTGTTGTTCTGATTTTGAAAAAACGTAGCTCAAAATTCAGCCCTTGACGCAATTCTTTTCTTCCTTTTTCATTATCAATCTTCCTGCACCTCTTCCTCAACTGTGCGAGTCTTTTTTATACACAGAGAATCCTGCTGTTTAAACCTTCTTCCTAAAGTTAAGCGAGTAACTACAGCGGCCTATTCTTCCCTCAATAAACTGGTGAAAAGGTCCAGTTAAGTGACTTTTACTCAACTCTTAGTAGCTTCATCTTGTTTCAGCTTGGATCAGAGGTTTGCAACTTTTCGTGGTTTGTAATTTCCTTGCAGAGACTCCACCCAGTAAGCCTCGGCATAAACAGTTATTTATTTATTTATTTTTTGTTTATAAAACTGCCAATATTTGTATTTATTTTCATTTATCGGAAGAGTTTTTATTTATTTGACACATTTGCTCTCAATTGTTGCGTCAAAATGAATCGGACAGTAAAGTTTGCAAATTAAAGGAATGAAAATGCGTTAAAAAATCCGTTACTGACTAATTCGTGTTAGTAACCGGGGAGCAATTTTCAATTTTGTACCCATGAAATCGTAATCTACATATTTTCAACCGGTCAAAAATCCAAAATTTTTTTCTCTACTTAATAAAATTCTATCATTCAGCTTTTGGAGTGATCAAGGAGCACCCTATGTTAGTTGTCATGGCAAAGCTTTTTTTTTAGCGACTTTTTAAGATGATAAAAAACCAATCTGTTTTTTATATTGCGTTTGCAAATGTACCAAAAAATAAATATGATTAAAATTTGAAGAGCTGAGTGAGAACTTTTTGAGCAGAGAAAAAAATCTAGATTTTTGATAGATATAAAATATGTAGATTACAATTCCATGGGTACAAAATTGAAAATTGCAACCGGGGAATCCAGGTGATCAAAGTCACACTACGTTTCAACACCCACCGACTTTTCTCACTGTAACTTTTGATCGAACCCTTTCCTTCAAACATCAAGTTCTAACTCTACAGAGGAAATTTTCTAATCAATTCTGTGCTTTCCTCTCTATACTACTACGCGACAATGTCGACTTGTCACTTCCAGGGTCTTATTAAATACTATATAAAAAAAGATTTATTCTATTTACTTGCTGTTTCCAGGAATTCATTAACAAAGGTTTCAATTTTTGTAATCAAAGGCTTTACTGAATATTTGCGGAAAGCTGTTTAACGACGAATCGCCATAAATCAAATGACGACCCAGATTGTCTCACCTGGTCATGAATTTTTTCGCAGCCGTACAAAATCATGTGGTGGACGTGTTTCTTGTAGATGGGATTAATTAATGGTTCCACCTAAAAAATATCATTCAAAAATTTGCACTATCGACCAACATTTTGTTAAAATAAAATGAATAAGCGTTTTGTAAAACTGACTCCAATGTCAGAACAAATAACAAAGTTTGATTAATGAATAAATCAGAAGTAACTGAATGAGAATGAATGTTGTTTTGTTGGCGACTGTGATCAAGATGTTTGCACTTTAACGTTTATTCTCATAATGCGGTTTTTTCCTTTGAAAAAAGGGACATGACGAAGCTTTTATAGCAGCGGTTCCCAAACTTTTTTTTCACGGCGCCCTTTGAAAACTTAACAATACTCGCGGCGCCGTAATGAAAAAAAGGTATTCAGTTCAATTACTTCTTTGAACAACCTTTTTTTCTCCGAAACTTATAGTGTTCTCTAAAAAAAAAGGTCTTCACTTCGATTTCATCTCCGCTTTCCCTATTTTACTCCGAAAATCAGGGTGTTCTCTAAAAAAAAAATATAAAAAAGGTCTTCACTTCGATATCATTTCTGATTTCCCTATTTCCCTCCCAAAATCAGGATGTTCTTTAAAAAAAAAAGGTTCTCAATCGGAATCGTTCTCTGAAGGGAACGTTGCTGCTAACAACTTTCACACTGCAATTATTGTGAGAAAAGCAGTAAGTACAACAACTTTCACATGCTTTCGCGGCGCCCCTGAAAAAGTCTCGCGGCGCACAGTTTGAGAACCGCTGTTTTATAGGTTGTCTGTCCAAACAAGCAAATTTAATTTATAGTCATATAATTATATAAATTATAAAAAAGAAACATTTTTTAACCGAGAACACATCAGGATGATTGCCGGGTGTTTGCTCTAAGTTTGATATCACTAATGTTGTCCTTCAAGTCAGAAGACCAGTAGATAATATAATAATGCTTAATTTCATATTAACATATTCCCCCGACTATTTATGCTTCTGACTTGAAGCACAGGTTGGAGACGTTGAACTTAGGGTAACCATCCAACAATTACCCATTAGAGATGCTGCTTTGGAAGATGTCAAGAAATTGCTTTGCTACTCTCTGCTTTGTAGCTTTTTTATTTTAGTTAAAGATATGACTGAAATGCAGAGCTGCTGAAATGCAAAGCTAAGAACCAAGTTGCTTCAAAAATGTTGCTCAAGATTGTATTTTATTCAATTATTCAAAAAAATTGCTTATCGAAATCATCCCTGGTTTCAGTAGTCCTGATGATCGGGCTCTACAATAGTCTACAAGCAGAGACAAACAAAAAGGTCAATTTTCATTGGGACAATTTTTGTAGAGAAATACTTCAACATCAAAATTTTTCTTGTTCTCGAATCGGATGCAAAGTTAATAATTCGAGCTGGTATTAAACAAGTTGTTAAACCAAAACTAATTTAAGAACAACTTTAGTAACATTTTCAACTGATCAATTTTTGATTAATAAGTAAATTTGGAAACATTCGGCTACATTATCAAGTACTGCTTATGCGGAAGACAAAGTTTAAAAACAGTTATGAAACCAAGATGATTATATAACAAACAATGAAGATTAATTTTGTAGAAAGTGCAAAAAACGTGATTTTGTTTAATGAGAATAGTAAATTAAATTCTTGGCAAAAAAATCTCCAGACTAGTACGCTGCGTAGTAAATGATACGAAAATGAGTTTAATATGGTAATTTGGACTACTTTTTGATCGGTAAAACGGAGCTTTGTTGTGCAAGACAAATGATTGTTATGTAATGACAATGAAAACTAAGTTTTTGCAATTATTAGGCAAAACTTTGCATTTAGTCAGATAGTGTAGTTATCTATTTAAAAAAATTTTCTGAACATCTTTTACATTGTAACTCGTGGTCATTTTCCTTTTAAAATTTATTTAAGTCCAATGTTACATAAATTATATTTAAAACCGAAATTATGCCAATGGCCAAATTATTTTGTAACAGTATTATGGTAAGAAAATTTAGTTAATTTAATTTTGAAATTCAATTTAATAAAGCAAATTTTGTTTTAGAATCTACATAAATCTTGCTTTATTTTACAAGCTTATATATATTAACAATTAGGTCTGCTTTTGATGGTGGTGGTAGTTTTGCTTTTAATGAATTTAACTATTAAATATCATAATTCAAAAGCTTTCACTGCATGTGCATACCGGTAGATAGATTAAAATGTGTTGATGCGCATGGTTGTGGAATACAATCAAGACAAAAACAAATTTTGGAGAATAAGTGCTTAATTTAAATTAAAAGCACAAACCCCAAACACCTTGAGACATTTTAATCTTACTATTAGTACGCAAATGCATTGAAAACTTTCGAATTATGTATTTAATAATTAAATCTATTAAAAGCAAAACTACCGCCATCATCGCTAGCATACTTAATTATATAAAACTTGTAAAACAAAGCACAATTTATGTAGATTCTATAACAAATTTTGCTTATGATAATAAACTTTTTAAATAGTTTGGTTGCTCTGTCTTTGATTAAGTAATTCATCCACTTAATTATGACTGCAAATGCTGAAAGAGAAATAAACAATAAAGTCCAAAATTATCATATCAAGAAAAAACAGATAGTTTGATGATTTATAATAAGCTTGAATGCTTACATACTTGCATACCAACTAAAAATGGTACTTTATGCAAAACCCAAGATTCAAAATCAGAAAAAATCAATTCTAAAAACAATTGTTCATTATTAAAACTTTATTATTTTTTTAAATAAATTTTAACAAGCAACTTTACAAAATAAAGGTAACAAGAAGCTACACTCTACCAAAAGCATTGAGTAAATATTTATAATAAGCTATCTTTATTTTTTCCAAGTAATTGAATAGATAAAAGTGTCAAAACAAATTAACAAAAATTAAGTAAAATTTATTATGTCATGTAACTTGACTGCAAATACTAAAGCTTATAAAAATGCACATAATCACTGAAAACAAGCCAGGCAAAACTATACAATTTAAAACAAGAATTGTAATTGTTTTACTTGTTTCTACAAAAACTGTTAACGCAGACAGATAAATGGCTATTATTTGTAAATTACATAACAATTGCATAAAGAAGCCATATTTAATTTAACATTCTTCATTTTTCCAACCATTTAAAAAAAACTATAATACAAACGCTTTTGGAGATTCATTTTTTTTGTATTATTTACATATTTTTTAATGTTCGGTTGATAAAAAAATGAAGAATGTTAAATTCAATATGGCTACTTTTTGTAATTGTTGTGTGTTTAAAAAAAATTTCTTTGCCAAAACTTTATTTGTAAATTAAATTAGCAAATCTGCTTACCATAATACTGTTACAAAATAGTTTGGCCATCGATATAATTTCGGTTTTAAATTTAATTTATGTAACATTGGACTTAAATAAATTTTAAAAGGAAAATGACCACGAGTTACAGTGTAAAAGATGTTCAGAAAATTTTTTTAAATAAATAACTACACTATCTGACTACATGCAAAGTCTAGCCTAATAATTGCAAAGAATTAATTTTCATGTGTAAATTTAAACTAAGTTTAAAATCCCAACTCAAATTTAAATCACCAAAATATGCTATCCGCTTCGTGATTGGCAGTTAAAACAAACTATATAAAGCCAAAGCTTGTAATGGTTAGCAACAGTTGTCGTGTCCACTAAGTGGCTGGAAAAAGGCTTTGATCTTGACCAATCCGCTGGTTTGCATGGCCAAATAAAGACCTGCTTCTTTGAAAAGTTCATGAGTGACCAAAGTTTATTTATTAAAGGACTTGCATTTGTAATACTAAAGACTGCGTTTGTTCGGAAGTGACATAAAAATAAATTTAATAGGATAATTCGCGGAGCCTAGAATCTAGATACAGGATTGGCCCATCAGGCCACCAAACACATAATATCTTAAAATGGAAGATTTTGTGAAAATCTTCTATAGTGAAAATTCTGCAGCGGCAACCTTCTATAACAAGGCATGGCGAGCTTACGGGACAGAGTCTAGGGTTGCACTACCGTCTGGAAATTTTCAAACATCTGAGACAGATTTTTTTTTATTTTTCAGAGAACACCATGATTTTAAACAATTTTTAGCCGCCTCAGGTCCGCAAGCTCGAATAATTTTGAAAAATGGCCCGCTTGAGTAAAGAACTTGGACCACCCTGAGTTAAATCAAAGATTTTATCGATAATAAAAATTAATCGAAAAAACAGGATTAAAATGAAACACTGAGTCATGCAGTTTATCCAAAAAGAACACCAGCATGAAAATCAAATGGACGTTAGGCAGCAAAAGTTATTTTCAAACTTGTTTTAAAATTAAAATTGGTACATTCCGAATTATGCCTCTTTATTTCTTAAAATTAGTTATTTTGTCCTTATGCTTGTGAATGACAAACTAATTTGAAACTTACTACCTATACGTATTCCTACTATTTTCTACCTCGTCGTATTTATGCCACAAACGGACTTAATCAACTCACTGTTAAGGCTATTTTGGTCGATGTCGATTGGGGGGTGATTCTCAGCATTTTCCAAAAAAAAAATAACGCTTTTAGAACGCAAATTTTAAAAACAAGCTTTTAAAAATGGTTTAAATTATATTTATCAAATTCACAACTATCTAACACTATTGATGGTGTTTTACAAAAACACAAATTACCATACAAGTGTCAATTCTAGCTTTATCGCCTCGTATTAGCTTTCGTAACATTGTAAAAGTGATATAAGTACTGTCGATTCTATCTTTGATATCGAGTTTGATATTTGATATTTGATATTACATGCGTACAGAGTAACTAAATTTTTCATAGATTATGCTGGAGATAAACAACATTTTTTAAAACTATTTTTGAAAATTTTATTTGAATTTTTTATGTTTTATGGAAGGTCAACACATCTTACAAAACTGAAAACCCCAAGGAACTGAGCAACGTACGGATAATGTTAGCTCTGAAGTCAATAATGAATCTCCAAACGAACAAGTCAAAACAATCTTTTTCTATTAAAGTGGTAATTTCTCGTGATGATGACGTCATGTGCTGTGTGATAGAGGTGTGCAAAAAATAACAGTTCGTTAAAAAGTAACGGTTAATTTTCTTAACGAGTATTAACAATTAACCGAATGGTAAAGTAACAGTTAAGAAATAACAGTTAAGAAGTTAACTGTTATTATTCACGCCATGTTATCTTAGAGCTCAATTATTTCGAAACTTTTTCTCTTTCGAAAAACCAGCAATTTCTCATCTGCTTTACATTTGCATTAAAAATAACGAAACCAATCGCAAAGTAACAGTTAAGAAACAACAGCAAGAAGTAGCATTTAGGAAATAACAGTTAAGAAGTAATAGTTAAGAGCAGTGGTCACCAAACTACGGCCCGCGGAGCTCTTTTTAAAAAACATATTCACTCACTTTGAGCCACAGTTGGAGAGAATTATATCGGGAACATGCCAGTTTCAGGTGTTTATCTTGTTCTTTTCGTTGGAGAACACACAAAGATTTTGGGAGAAAAATAGTGAAATAAGAGCTGGAATCGAAGTGAAGACCTTTTTTTTTTTTTAGAGATCACTACAGTTTTGGGAGAAAAATAACGAAATTAGAGATCGAATCGAAGTTAAGACCTTTTTTTCTCTCGCTTTGGCCTGAGGAGGTTCAAAAAATCTACATCCGGCCCTCGACTCAAAAAGTTTGGGGACCACTGGTTAAGAGGTTAACTATTATTTAAGATATTTTTTAATTAGAGAAAAACTATCAAAAAACTTGCGAAAATGATTTATTTGAAAATATCGACAAAGTTGCGAAAATATTTATTGCGTAAATATCAACAAATTTGCATCATTAGTCACACCTGTTCTATAAAATGCAAATATCTTAAAAACCCAAGGAGATCCCAATTTGATTTTTGGCATGCTGATAGTCCTCTATGTGAGGAACAAAAATATTAAAAAATTTTTTTTGCTTAGAATAGGGATTTTGGGATCATGCGAGGTCAAGGTTACAAGATCACGACAAAAGAAAAATTTTTTATTTATATAAATACATTTAATATATAAATATCATTGGAAAGCTGCTGAAAAGAGCTTTTTAATGATATTAACATCTTTGAAATCGAACAAAAAATAAAGCCAGGAGGGCCACTTTTGCTCAATTAAGGGCGTTCAAGCGGCGATTTTGTGTCTAACTTTTAACTTTCATATATCAAAAATTATTTGATTTAGAAACTTGAAATTTGGTGTGAGATATTTTCTCATCCAAACCTACAAAAATCCCAAATTTCAGCAAAATCGGAAATGGTCGGCAAAAAAATGCCGAAAAGGGTGTAAGTTGACATGGAATTAGCGTTGGGATCCCGGGAAATCCCGATCCCGAAATCCCGGGATTTCAACCTATTTTTGCCAATCCCAATTCCAGGATAGTTTGTCGTACAATCACGAGATTACAATGTTATTAAATAACCACAATGGCTTGAAACAGTTTGCCAATGTTATTTGCTATATAACGAACTTCTCTTTTAAAATAAAATACGTATTTATAATTATTAAGTGCTGACATCAGCGCTTCTTAGCGCAAACGACCTATCGTGTGATTATCATTACAAAACAATGGT
Source organism: Diplosoma virens (assembly GCA_963680785.1). Lineage (NCBI taxonomy): Eukaryota > Metazoa > Chordata > Ascidiacea > Aplousobranchia > Didemnidae > Diplosoma > Diplosoma virens. The sequence goes on along the minus strand of OY796897.1, from coordinate 3,525,121 downwards.
CAAACAAACTCCTTCTACCGGTATTGCGTCATTAACAAGCTTCTAAAAGTTTTATTGCAGCCATTAAAAAGAAGTTGGCTCAGTCAGTTACAGTACAAGAGAGTCCGGTTGTGATTTCTCATAAAGCTTACATTAAATTTTAGTTAAAATGTCGAATTTTGAAGACGTAGGATTGTCAAAAAAATCTGAAGTGTGGCAAAACTTTACATATACTGAAAAAGCAAATTGCAAGTTATGCCAAGCAATCCTAAAAGCTGCTGGATCAAGTACGAAGGAATTAATTACACATTTAAAATCGCAACATAAAATTGCAGTAAAATCAAGTCGGGTGAAAGTTGCCAAAATAGATGAGCCAAAATTAAAAATGCGAAAGGTGGATTTCTTTTTTAAATCGGAAAAGCAGAGCCTCGGCGAATTGGTTAGTCAATTAACTGCTATAGATAAACTTACATTAAATTAAATTGCCACAAGCAAACGACTACGCCGTGCGTTTAAAACTGATGAATATGATTTGCCTAGATCGCACAAAAAGGTTCGAGATTTGCTGATGAAGCAGGAGAGGATATAGTAAAAACTATCCGATGAGAGCTTAATGCAATTAAAGTAAAAGATGGCCGCTTTTTGATCACTTTCGTCGAGTCAACTTTCATGAGAAATTGTCGGTACATGAACATTAATGTTCATTTTTAAGGTGGTTTTCCTTTTCTAGGAATGATTCGCATTCAAGGAAGCTTGAATGCATCAAAGGCAATTAAACTGGTTGAAGAACGATTGCAATTGTTTGGTCTGGACCTGAACAAAGATGTGGTAGCTACTGTTATTATAGATAGCGCAAGTCTTATGGTAAAATTCAGAAAAGAGACTTGTCCTGAACATGTAACATGTTATGCTCATGTTATTTCATTTAGCTGTCTGCAATGTTCTATATAAAAAACACAGCACAAGCCGAGTAAACATTTCATTCGTCTTGTGGATGATTGCGAAAGTGACACTGGAAACGACTCCAATACTGAAGGTGAAGCTTGTTTTGAGGAGGAAGAAAGAAATATCGCTGCTTCTTTGACATCTAACTTACAAGATGTGCTGCAAAAAATTTGAAAAATTGTAAAGCTTTTTCGGCAATCTCCAGTGAAAAATGATGACCATCTCCAGTCCTATGTTTTGGAAAATTTGGGAAGAGAAAAGATGCTTCTTTTAGATTGCAAAACAAGGTGGAATAGTTTATTGGCAATGCTATAAAGATTTTACAAGCTAAAGAAAGAGATAAAAATGGCTATGGTATAGCTTGATGTTCCCTTTGATTTATCTGAAAAAGAGGTGAAAGAAATAAATGAGATGTGTGAAGTTCTTGCTCCCTTAAAGGCTGCTGTTGATGCTCTTGCCAGCTAGGATGCAGACATGTTGCTATCAGAAAAAATAATTGCATTTGTATTGAAGAAACTTGATGAACTGCAATCAAATATTAGCAAGGATTTCATCAAAAAATTCAGCACTCGAATTGATGAACGTCGCAACGACCAACTTGTACATCTTTTTAAATACTTCAAGAAATCATCTTACATTGATCAACCAAAAGATAATCTATACACAAAGTAAGTCGCAAAAAAATTGCTGCCATGGTTACAAATTTTCTACAAAGATTGTTTGTCACGGATCTGACGAAGTTGCCTCTAATGAAGAGCAAAAAGTGACAACAAGTAATAATGTCTAAGAAACTCAAAACCAAATGACTTTACCTCAAGAACTATATGCTTTCGTTGCGGATGACAAAAACGAAGAAGAACAATGCAATAACGTGAGCTCTCGAGTTGTGCAAAAAGAGATGATGCTCTATAAAATTACTAAATAAAGGCCAAATAATCTATTGATAGAAAAATTATATGCAGCGCTAAAAACCATCAAACCCACGTCAGTTGAAGCCGAGCGTGAATTTTTAGCTCTTGGCTAATTTTGTGAGCAAAATCAGAAATTGTCTTAACGATGATACTATTGATGCTTTGTTGTTTTTGCGCTATTACTATAGTAAATAAACTTTATTTATTTTGCAGTACAATCATTTATTATATTGCTTCGTCAATCTCGAGAAATCTCGGGATTATGTGATGGAAATCCCGGGAAAATCCCGAGCCCGGGATTTCTCATTTAATCCCGAAATCCCAACCCTACATGGAATGTCCCTGTAGTAGGTTTATGACTTTTTGTTTGATTTAGCAGTAGTAGTATTGATGAATAGGGTAATGATGTTTGTTGCCAACAAAGTAATTATTTTTTCAAATTTAATCCTTGTTAAAACAAAAATTGAAATTTGTCTTCAACATATTTTAATTAATTTCGATAAATGGAGTTTTTAAAAAGGAAAGCTTTGATTTATTTTCGAAATGTTTTGACAAGCTTGTTAGCTAGGTCTAGTATTAAACATAAGTTGTTTCAAGCTTTTGAAGTTAGTTAAATTTCAGCAATATGACGTCATTCATTTATTTGTTTCTCTCACTTTGATCATGTGATGCGTTTTATTCATCTCAGGAACTTTCACGAGTTGGCATTTGTAGAAAGTTTCCTTTCTCGGAAGTAATTCACCATCCGCTACAACGTCAAATGTTCTCGCATCCGGATCGTTGACAGGAGTCTCTTCGGAGAACTGGGATTGCAGGAGCAATAAACTTTTTGATCCTGAAGTTCCAAATTGAATAATTCCAACTTTAGTTTTATATAAATCTCGGTATGCTACAGTAAAGAACACAAGCTTTTTAAAATACTTAGCTTCGCCCGATTAATGATGAACTCTTAGTTGTAAGTGTCGAAAAAAATTTTCCGATAAAAAATGTTTGGAGAACTTTTTAAATATTAAAAAAAATTTTGTTTTTATCGTAAATTGTTTGAAATTTTCAATTCATAGTATAAAGGTCACTAGTATTACGGAGTGGTGAAAATGCCGTTTTCATGGCAACCATGATCGACATTTTTCGGATTAACCCCACTTTCCTGAAAACGATTAAAATCATCAAAACAGAACGCTCACCTCTGTTTTCGAACCCGTGATAGTCGGACCATGATAACTCATTGACAGGATCCCGTTGAGAATAGGCGTAGATGACTCTAGTTGTTTGACTCTACAAGTTGATAAGCTGGATAATCATTATCGAAGATCAAGGATCTTTTAATACTTTCGACTCTTTTTTTGAGGTTGTACAGTAATAAAAAAAGAAACGCGAAAGTAAAAAGTATGAAAAAAGTTAAAGCTATTACTAAAATCTAGGTGGATCAAAGTAACTGACCATTTGAAAAATGTGCGTAAGATATAAAAAGCTTATTGTATATGAGGTCTCTGTGATATCTGAATAAAATTAAAATTTTTCTTCGTCGTATACCCGCTCATTTGATATTAGACACTAAAGTAGGCAAACAATTGGAAGTTAACTCGCTAACAAAAACTAGGTAAAACAAAAGATAAAGGTTTTTGATACTGGTGACAATTATATTAATAATTTAAGTGATTTTAAAATTAACAAAAAATGCAATTCTAAATTTCAACCCAAAATTTACGAAGTCGTATTTTCCGAAAGAGAAATTTCTGCATTGTGTTAATTGGCAGTTCTGCTGATTATATTCGTGGTCATTAGTTTTTTGTTTTATTCTTGATTTAATCTGCTGTTTGCGTAATAAAATTTGTGATTATCTTTATTTATTAAATAGCTTTGCTTAACCCTTTGAGGGATATAAGAATTTGATTGTAAAATAAAATGACAATGGTTCAACAATGATGTCACAAATATCTAAAAATTACAACTAAAATGCCTTCACAAAAGTGCTTTTGTTACATTACAATCACAATCATGGTACACATATGTACCACTGTCCCTTAAAGGGTTAAAAAACTCCTTTTTCCGAAACTTAACCATTAAACTTAACTTAACTACCCGAAACTTAATCATTAAATACACGAAACTTAACCATTAAAGCTAAAAATTTGATAAACGTTTTGTATAAATCACATCGAATTCAAATTTTTTAACCACAATTTGTTTGATGTTTTTGTTTCTTTTTTGTTTCAAAAGTGCATGTGATACAAACTGCGGAGGGTTCACGTTTTTGCTTAATTTTCTTGGAATTATAATTCGACGAATGAATGCAGTGATATGGTTTACTACATTTATAACATCTGTGACGTAACCGTATGAAAAATAATTACTTTTTAAACAAAGTAATTAAAAATTATCATAAGATGTCTGATTCAGGCAGTGCAGCAATCTGGGGTAGTAAAAGGATAAATCCTCGGCCCCAGTCCTGCTTGTGTCTGACCTGGAGTGGATGCCCTTCAAACGATGACGACGACAACGATAAGATGTCTATGTGATTGATGGACACGTCTGTGACATAGTAGGCTTTATATTATACCTTTCTACTTCGAATAAATAAAGAGGGAAAAGCCTTGTTAATGGCTGAAATCAATTAAAAGTCATCAAAAAAATGCCCTCAAGTTGACTTTATTTTTTAATTTTTTGAGCTTTCGTGAACTACTGCGCACTTGGTCACGGGTAGCAGAATAATCACGATTAATGTTTTTATTTTTATATCCATATGCCGTAACTCCTGATCAATTGAACAAAAATTAAGTCAATTTGAATGGAATTTTTTTAATCATTTTTTTCTATCGAGTAAATTAAAAAATTTGAACTCATTGTTGGCAAAAACAATAATAATTACGATTATTATTTTCTTTAAAGCTAATTATTGGCCTATTATTAACTAAGAATCAATGATGGGTGACGTCACATTTGACAAACATATTCTAATTCTCGCATTCAGATTTACAACTACCAGCAAATTGACCCAAAACAACTAAATCAAGCATAAAGCTTATCTGAATAAACTTTTCAAAATTTTTAACAAAAAACGATTTTTTGTCTTACTTCAGTTTAATGTTTTAAACAAATGGTTTGTGGTACAAAATTTATATATAACCAGCAAAAAACTCATCTCTAAGCTTTTCATCCGACACTCGTCAGGAGATAAATGTCGAAATAAAGAAAAAAATTCAATTGATTTTCCAATAAAGCTGAACGAAGATCGTTGGATGTTTGAGAAAAGTTTTAAAATGTGTGATCAGCGCAAGATTTTTAAGTTGTAAACAAACTCTTTTTGGCGGCATAAATTCGACTCGGATGATTTGATGTAAACGGCTGCTAAAGCAGGTAAACGAAAAGACGAACCGCCAAAATCAATTGAACTATTTTTTCTTCATTCTGATGTTTATCTCTTGACGAGTGTCGGATGAAAAGCTTAGTGATGAGTTATTTGCTGGCTATATATTAAACGTTTTGTATTACGATTTTAATTTCATGTTTTGTGTTCGAATGAAATTATTTCTTGTTTTATAAAATTTCAGTTTATTATTAGTGCTTGTTCATCTCTATAGAACAATTATTTGTTACTCAAAAGATTTGAATTTTTATATGAAGTTTACCAATCACAGTAGAAAATTGTTTTCCTGATTTTGATAGTGAAATTGATTTAGGACATAAAAAAATAATTTCAAGTATTCTAATTGGTTCGGAGGTAGTGGTTGTTTAACTTATTGACCCTTCCTATCATAACCGTTATTAACCATCATTAAACTCTCATTTTGGACGTATTTCTTGCACAAGCTGTTTATTATTTATTCAAAAATATGTTAATTAGAGTGTTATGTGTATTACACTTTGGTATACTATTTGACTTGGACTACATATATTTTCATTTACTATAACAACTGGATTTAAATGAAGTTTATAGCTAAGCCTTAGACTTGCCACGGCAACATGAGTCCCACAATTTTACTCCATGAGTTATAGTAGTTATATAATTAAGACTATTAGTTCTCTGAAATAATTGTTAACTTTAAAAAGAGAAGATAATTAAAAAGGCAAATATTTGTTAGATTTCTGTCTGGTTAATTACCAGTCAAGCAATTTTCATCAACCATTAGCTTATAAAAATAAAATTGTGAAATTGTTACTAGATTTCTTAAAATAACAAGCTTGTGGTTCATCATCATCTTTATCTATCCTACTGACTTGCAGAAAACGTCAGTGCCCTTTCACCAAAAAAAAACCTCAGGGTATTTATCTATTAAATAGATAGCTTGACGTTTATTTTTTATAAGCTTTTTATAAGCTAACGTCATAATTTTTATAAACTAACGTCATTATTTTATTTTTTATAAGCCAACGTCAAGCTATTTATTTAATAAATAAATTTTTTTTCAAATGAAAGGGCACCGACGTTTTGTGCAAGTCAGTAGGATAAATAAAGATGATGATGAATCACAAAAATTGAACGTTGTTTATCCTACTGACTCTCAGACAACATCGGCGCCTTTTCACCTGGAAAAACCTCAAGTGATAGAATATATTCATTTAATTACGTCATAATCAAACACCAGTCAATTTTCCAAACAAAGGGAAGCAATTAACCATCAACTCAAGCTTTTTTGATTGAAAGAGTAGGCCGAAAAGCTTTTATAATTTAGCATTATGACGTTTTTGTCGTTTTCACAAACCAATTGAAGGTCAACAAAGATCCGTTGAGCATAACAACAATCACACATTTACGTCATGATTCAAAAAAGCAGCAAATTACATTTTGAACTAAACTAAAAAACATTTATTGTTTGATTGTTTAAACTGACTTCAAAAATTTGCTTAAACAGTCCAAAAACAAGTCGCATAACAAAATTTTGAACATCCAGTATTTTTGAAAATCAATTTATAAATTGTTAAATGCTTGTATATGCTTAAATGAAAACGAGCTTTATTAACACGTCTTTTAAAGCAATGTTATCTGAAATTAACAAAAATTCATATAGGCATAACATCAATCAATACACCGAAAAACAATTTTTGGAGATTGAAAACTTTTTTATTTTTCAAATATCCCGTTTTTCTCTTATATTGATTGAAAAACGTTTAAATTAACATTATCAAAAGGTTTAAAACATAATGCAATGTAGAGCTATGAATATGTGTATTGGGCCTAAATGTTTCTTGCAAAATATGCTTTACTTAATATAAAACTCACACAACCATTTATTCAGTTAGCTTAAATTCAAACTTATTGGTGCTTTTTCAACGTCCAATCTCACTGCCATGTAGATATCGGTTCTCCAGAGATCATTCATCGTCTGAGATCGCACATTAGAATAGCACTAATTCATTTTGTTATGAAAAACACTTTCTTCTAAATAACAATTTCCCGAGGATAGGAGTGTAAACGGCATCTGATTGTGGGCTGCTAAGCTTCAACCAATAAGTCAGATAAAAGAAGATACCCGAAACACTGCTGCCATGACACCCTTAGGTGTGCACTACACATGACAGCCTCTGGGTAGAATTTCGAATCATTACGCAATTATGGAACTTTACTCGCTAGATTGTACATTGTTTTGGTGCTTTTCCGTTTTGCATTTTAACAATAGGTCTTCGGTGGTGGTAGCCTATTTTTTTGTCTCCTAGCGAAGCAACTGTAAAATTATTTAATTATTATTCTTACTAATTGTCATTTAATTCACGTTTTAATGTTGTTTCCATTTGTTTGGATGACTCTTTTTGTTCGTTGATGTTTAATATATTATTCTATAACAGAAAAAAATAAAACAGCCTGACTAGCTAGCAAAGAGTTTGCTATCGAAAAATTTTACAGTTTTTATTATCATAAAATGACAAATAATAAAGCGTTTTATAAAGTATCGAGCTGAAATTTAACAAATCCAGAATGTAAACCAATCTTCCTTGCTATTTCTTTCATGTATTGGTTAGCTCGCTTATAAGAGAGTAAAAAAGAATAAATATTGTGAGAGAAAAAATTTTTTTCTTAAAATTCATGTTGCATGGCAGGGGTTCTCAACAGGGAGAGCACAGGGAGTTTTTAGTTGGACCACACAAAAATGTAGTGAAAAAGTGTTGAAATCATATTTTCGGGAGTTGTTTTTTGTTATGAAGAAACAATTTCGTAAAATTGGATGTGGAATGAAAGTAAAGACCTTTTTTTCGAACTTCACTTATAATTTGGAAACGGTTTTGTGAAATTGTGTTCAGAATGAAAGCGAAGACTAGACACATTGGGCCGCAACAATTTCGTTTCACGTTTTTTGGGCCACAGGGTTCAAAAAGTTTGAGAACTCTTATTTCATGGACCTAAACTTTTTCACGCGATTAAGAAGTTTGCAAAATTAACAAAAATTTCCTAAATTTAAAGTATTTTTATATTTTTACTGCAAATATTGAGGAGAACGCATATGGGACTCACCATTATTTCCCTGTCCTCCCCTTGTTGGCAAGCTGCCAACTGTCGAATAAAGGTGATGACGGTTTCTCCGTTGCACTCCTTTCCTTCAATCAATTCCACATTCTGTTCCGAATCCAATGGAGGAAAAGTGTTTGTATCCAGTCCATGTCTATCCTGTAAACAAAAATCATATGACATAATACAGGAGGATTAGGATCAACTGTCTCAGGACTTGCTCACAGTAATAATTGCTCTTCCTCCGCTCACCCATCCTACGTGAATGTCTGCATGAGCCATTGATCCTAATGCAGAAAATCCAACTCCTATCCATCCAGTAGTAGCCACACGAAGCTGCAAAAGTTGTTTATTTTAAAATAGTTCGGCGCTTCATTAATCTAATTATTACGTAACATTATGTTTCAAACCGATTAATACTAAAACGTTCAAAATTTTGTTAAATACTGTATTACAAAAAAATTAAAATAGAGTTAATGGTATTTGGGTTCTTTTATTCACTACAACAAAAATAACATTTTAAATTAAAGTTTAGCTTAATTTGAAAAGTTAGAGTTCTATTTAAACTAAGCATAGAAGTCACTTTAATTAGTGAATTTGCAAGACAATGCGATCAAAGTTTGTCGGAAGCTTCCAAAACTACCCCATGCCCAAAAGTATTTGTGTCATGATTGTTTGAATTTAATAATTTCATCGTGTTCTACCTTCGATCGTTCTAATGAAAATTTAATCCCGATATTTACAATTTCGTGGATTGCCGCATGAAATGTTTGAATTAAGAGCTAATAATGTTTGCGGAGGGGGCGCAACTCTCACTAAATTAAAATTAAAGACTTAAAAAAATCTTATTGCAATTCATAACGAGCATTTACTTCATAATAGGGTAAGAAAATTGAAACAGAGATTAAAAATTAAGAAAATCACTAACAAATGAATAAAATCCCAAATTGGGCAATGAAAAATTGTTTAAAAACCAAATAAACTTTTGTAGTGTTTTTTTAGTTTTACTGATTAATGTAAAAAATAGAAATCTGCTTATCCAACCTGCGGCTAAATATAAGCCAAAAACTCCTGCTGATATCCAAGTGAATTAAAATAGGCTTTTAACTGCACTCACATTTTCCCCTGGCTGAAAATATGAGCGCAATTACGGGCTCATCTTCAGTTCAATCTGAATATAATAAGCAATACCTGCATGTTCCCACCTGAATCAAAATATGAGTTGAATTGAAGTTCCACCACATCTGGAAGTTTTGCTGCTCATCCAAAAACACTTTTTGTTCAAACTCATCACTGGAGAGCGATTGTGATTTCACAACCGAAACAAACGCAATCAATGATAATAAACGATATAATGTCATCATCTTAAACTATGATAATATCTGTAAATTATTAAATTGGTTTAAATTTAAGTTTAAAGCGAAACGTTAAAAATAATAAAGAAATAAAGATTTGTTTGTCGCCCATCCTCAATCATATAAAGTCGAAACTGCTTTAAAAATCAAAGACAAGCAGATATTGCAAAACAGAGCTGACAGATAAAAATAAGAAAAAACTTTCACATATTTCTATCGCAATCACATATTTCTATTGAAAGCATTGGCTGAAAAAAGCAAGCGGAAAGCAAACTTTATTTTCCGTTCCGCTACCTTTTCAAAATGTTTCGGTTGCTTTTTCCGCAAACGTTTTCAAAGTAAATTAAACTAAAAAATTAAATATTTTAAACTTCAATGTTTTTCCGCCAAGCACGAAAAATTTTCCGCTTTGCTGGTTCGTTTCCGCTGTTATTCTAAATCAGTGGTTTTCAACTGGTGGACCATGGCGCTGATTTCAGTGGGCCACAGAGCATAAATCAAAACGAAAGCAATATGAGACTTGTATAATGATGTCATTATGATCGAAAAATCGGAAGCAAATTATAAGTAAGGATTTTTTCTACGGTTTTGGGATGAAAATTGAGAAATCTCGGACAAATTCCAATTGAAGACCTTTTTTTTAGAGATCAACAGATTTTTGCAACGGAAATTAAATTCTGATCCCTGAAGTGGATCAGTAAATTACATTGGGTTGGAAAGTGAGCTACGGTGTGAACAAGGTTGAAAATTGTCTTTCCACTTTCCGCCCAACGCTTTGCTTTTCTGCAAACACTTTCCGTCTAAACTAATTTAGAAAACAAATACCGACCCATCCGTGACGCAATAATCACCTGCAGTCGACTTTACTAACTGTAAACAACTTATAGATCGCATTAATAAATCTCTTGACCGTTCCATGCGATTTATGAGTTGTTTTTAATTATTTACTTTTTATAAATTTCAACCAAATGAATAATTATAAAATTAAACAGTTTGATTCAATTGAACATCAATAGACAACTAACTAACAAATTAACTTAATTTTTTTTAATATGAATTAAGGCTCTACTAATCAACAAATACGAACGTTTGTGAAAAAAGCAAAGGACAACAATATTTTAATCCAAGAGCCGGTGTGGAAAAAAAGATTGAAAAAGAAATAAATCTAATTTTAAAATAAAAGAGGGAACCGATATTTTGACAACCAGAAAAAGTCAAATACGCATTTGCTAATAAGATTTGAAAATATTTTTGATTTCCGTTTTTTTCATTATTTCATATGTGTCTTTTATTGTAACTATTTAGTAAAAAATTAACTCTGTTCTTTTTTGTATTAACTGGACCAGTGATTGGCAACTTTAGTGTCGGTGAACCGGTGGAAAGTTGAATAGTCGCTTGCATAGTTTGAGAGAACATATTTTAAGTCTCGAAAACAGTCATGTCTATGCAATTATTTTTAAAATATTACTATACTAAAACATAAATTTGCTTTTTAAGTATATTTAAATATTTTAGTATTTTTTTTAGAAATATAATTAATTAATAAAAAATTTTTGAAGTCGAGAAATTTTGAACCAGGCGTTTTATTTGGTTTGCAGTTTGATTTGGAATTTCGATTTCAAAGCTCTTAAATTCATTTGTTTTCTTCTGTTCAAAATGCGCTACATTCACTTCACACAGAGGACTCGACGGCGTTCAAAGGCTTCTTTAGACTGCAACTGAGCTCCAACTTCTTCTTGTCTAACTTTCTTGTATGTTCAAACTTATTTTTGGCTTTGTAAATTTAAATTTTTCAAATTGTCTAAAGACAAGTACGCCATAGCACTCTGCTGCAAACCGAACTGCTTTCAAGCAACAAAATGTCGTTACTTTCTTTGCACTAAATGTTTTTGTAATGAATGAAAGTAAAATCTAGAAAACATTTAAAAGAAGGCATTACATAACAATAATTAATTTTTACATCATGCAGTTTCTGTCAATCATAATTTAATAGTTCCATAAACCACCGCTCTTTCTGAAACAATCCTTTTTAGAATCTAATACGAGCATAATTTGTCTCCATTTTGGTCCAGACGTCCACTTCTGTGCAAGAGAAACCTCATTAAACAAATCGGATGATCACGACTTGGACAAAACCAGAAAAGTTAGAAGTTTCGAAGTACATTTCTTTGAAGTGAGCGAAAACGAAAATCAGTCAGCAATTGCTAAACGATTCGGATTTTCAAGAGTGCTTGAAAGGAAAATAATTAAAAATGATTTCCACCTTTAATTTTATCCAAATTAGTTGCAGAGATCCTAATTTTACCAGTTATTGTCCATACCCAGCTCCAGGCTGCTTCTGCGTTGGATTAAACTCTTAACAAAAATAAACAAAATCAGCTTAAGCGACAAATTTGATTATTCCGGATCAGTAATGTAGTCAAGATCGAGACCCGATAATTTTTTGCGGTCCAGACCGGGACGGAGACCAGCAAATTTCGAGACCGAAGGTTCGAGACCGAGACCAAGACCGAGACTAAAAATTTTACTCAAAATAAATTCCACTTTCAAACTTCAAAAACAATAAATTTTTATTTTTTAAATGGTAATCTAAAATGACATTTTAATTAAACAAGCATCTCTATCATGTTGAAAAGAGCTTTAATCTAGTGTGGTTGCATCATAAAACAACCAACCCGTCAACCAAAACAGAAAAAAGCCAAAACGCACACGCATGCTTATAAAAAATGTTGAAAAAACAGGATATTTATTAAATTTTTTTCTTTCAAACCAAAATATGCATAAGGCATGGTTATCACAATAATGCCTGAAGCTTTATTTAAATATTTGATTCGCTTGGCTATCTATGTTGGTGGGTGAAATTGTTGAATTTGTTAGGTATTTTTTTACTTTCGTACTCGTGGGCTCGGTATGGGGTGCTGGTGCTAAAACACTACGCATAGCCACCTTATCTCTAGTCTACTCAACAGCTGAGTACTGCGCGCCAGTCTGGTGTCGCAGTGCTCACACTTGCATCATCGACAGTGGTTTGAACGACGCCTTGCGCATAGTCACTGGATGCCTGCGTCCCACACCAACGGATTACCTACCTGTACTCTCGGGAATTCAGCCAGCTGAGCTTCGCCTAATGGAAGCGACACTCTTCTTGGCTCATTGTAGATTTCTGGACCCTGATCATATCTTGTATGGTCTTTTAAGTGGGTCTTCAGATATTCGCCAAATGAGATTAAGATCCAGACGCCCGTGTGTGTCAGCTGCGCGGAATCTTTTAGACAACCTTGCTAAACTTGGAATCCGCGCTTCTGAATGGACAAATCACAAATGGAACGCGGAGTACTGTGCAAATGCTTCCAGGCTCCTTGCTTTTGTGCCCGGGACCGGTGCCAGGTCTGTTGGGGTGGGCTTACCCTGAGCAGCTTGGGTTAAGGTCAACCGCCTGCGGACTGGTGTGGGCCATTCCATTTTTCCATGCACAAATGGGTCTCGCTCCTTTACCGAATTGCGAATGTGGCGCTACTGAACAAACCGCAGACCATGTTTTAACAGCGTGCCCCATACATAGGGCACCACAAGGAGCACGAGGTCTGACGGTTTTAGATGACGAAACCCGATGCGGGCTTAATGACATCACTGCCAGCATCTGATTCAGGCAGTACAGCAGCCTGAAGTAATAAAAGGATAAATCTTGCCCCCACAGTCCTGTTTGTGTTTGACCTGGGGCGGATACCTCCTCCAAACGACGACGACTTACATGCAATAGAATTCGTCCAATTAGTCACCTCAAAAGATTAGACTTAATGACGAATTACACAAATGAGTAAAAACTGTTAAACGAATGGTTAGTTTTTCTTTTGATATTTCCCCAGTTTATTTTCTACCTATCTTTGATTAAGTTATTTGGAGTAGTTTTTTTAAACATTGCTCTTTTTTACCTCGACATATTAACGCTATCTTATTTTAACTTTCTGGCAACTTCTTATTTTGTTTTAATTTAAGTGATGAAATTCATACAAGAAATTGTTCGCTTAATTAAGAAAAAAATACATAGGACCAAAAGATGACTTTTTTTTATTTGAAGTTTGGTTCTAAGCTTTATCACTTCAACTTTCAGCAAAGTTTGTCAATTGAAAGTCGCTTTTGAGGAAATTGCAAAATTCATCACAATAGCTTCAAGTATCAAAAATATTAAATAATGTCCGGTCTCGAGACCAAATAAAAAAAAAGGAAATCAAAACTACATCATTTTGAGAACAAGATCGACACCGAGATTATAAAAATTCGGTCTCGAGACCTTCATCATTGCTCTGAACCATAGAGTTTTGTTTGAAAACAACGATTTAAAGAAATTGCTTCAAAATTTGTATTAGAAAAAGTTAACTTTTTTACTATAGACTAAGCAATTGAATGTATTGCCTTGAAGTGTGAGCTAAAATATACCAGCTTCGACTTCTAAGCTAAGTTTGCTCAAACATTTTTAGTCATTTTTTATTTATTTTTATTTATTTTTTTGACCAGCAGGAAAGCGACGGAGGTGCTCATACATAGGGCAAGCAATTATCCGTCCTGCTTTGGAGATGACAAGATATTGCTGTCCGGTTGAAATTTTTTATTTTGGTTTTTTAGTTTTTCTTTATTGATATGAATAAAATTTAGAGCTGCTTGCTAATACCACCAAGCAGGGGAAAGTGACTTCTTTTCCAAGAATTACTTAAGGATGGCGATGACCGAGCTGCTGGAATTATTACATACATCATTCCAGGTTAAATACGTACATCATTCCAGGTACTTCTTCATGCTGCCGGAAAAGTTTTTTGTCGGTACAAAGTTTTAAATCGACTTAACAAATCAAGGTCCTCATTATAAAACCTTTGCTTTACTCGTAAATAGAAATTTCTTAGGTTTTTGTTTCGCTTTATTCTAAGTATTACGCTAAAATAAAAGTTAGAACTGCAATAGAATGTTTGTACTGGTTGTAATGGTTAAAAAATTTAAAGTTTTCTTATTATGTAAAATACAGTTGTTCGACAAAATAAAACCAAGTTTTGACTTCGTACAAAGATCTGTTTGTAAATTACGAAAACAGATAGTAAAATATTGGGTCAAGATCCTACACTTTAAAAAAAAGAAAGTTTTTGTGGAATTCCACAAATGATTTATGTTTGTAAACAAATTTTTTCTGTCGGCTAATTTGGGATTTCAGGAATGTGATAAAGTTTTTTCTCAGATGGATAAATGAAAAACAATCTTAAAGGAAACTTAAAAGCAGACTTTTTTTAGTTTTCACTTGATGTCCTCACTGGAAAAAACAATTATTTCAAAGTCAAATCAAGACTCCAATTCAGAAAGCCTGGTGCCTGGTAAATTCTTGTAAAAAGTTTTTTAAGAGAAATCTGTTACCCTTTTTCTAGCAAACTCAAATTGACGACTTTATTTAACTGATCAAATTGCGTTACATAAATTCATTAACAAAATCGATGAAATTTCAATGACCCGAATATTTAATATAGAAAATAAAAATTGAAAATCGAAAATTAAATCAATTAATTCATCACGAAAAATTGATTTCGACTTATAAAGAATTATTAGCATCAGCTTCTGTAAAAAATTAAATTCAAATTTTTTTGACAAAATTTTTTGAAAATTTTAAAAGCTGTATTCATACTAATCGGGTCCTGACTTAAAGATACAAAGTTAGTTTCGATAAAAGCTACAAGACAAACGACGACACAACAGTTGACGTCATGATTATCAATCATGTAACGAAGATGAAAAACGCACACTGTAAAACGTGTAGTGAAATTAAAAACCGCAAACTCCCGGTAAGATTCAAAGCGTTGACTGAAAAGATCAATAAAGCTGCTGAGGTTTCCTCACAGTGTGTCTAGTTTGAACGATAGTGAACAAATGAACAGGTTTAAAGCTC
This sequence comes from Diplosoma virens, assembly GCA_963680785.1. NCBI lineage: Eukaryota > Metazoa > Chordata > Ascidiacea > Aplousobranchia > Didemnidae > Diplosoma > Diplosoma virens. The sequence continues at coordinate 3,509,566 of OY796897.1, read as the reverse complement.
AATCATGTTATAAGACAGAAAAATTCAATTAATATTAATTTTAGAATTCAAATAATTAATCCATTTATTTTCACACCAATCCAATAAAATTTTATCCGGTTGTTCTACAACTATAACCATGAAGCATTCAATGATGTCAGGTTTAGCATAAAGAACGTCGAAATGAAATTTATAAAAATGTTTGAGGATGGCAGCTCGGTCATCGCCATCCTTAAGTTAAATTTATTCCAGAATGAGCGGTGGTTATTCCATCAGGTGGAAAACTGATTTTTTGTTTGTCCTACGTATTGCATTTTGCAAAATTTACACTCTGCCACGTACTGTAAATACCATAATTTTTGCAAGTAAGATATTGTTTTAATTTAAACTTTTTGCTAGTTTAGTGCGAAATAATAGAACCAATTGTTTCATCTATATTTTAATGGTTTTTAAAGTTTCCACATAAAGCGCATTTTCTACATAGATATGAACCGGGGTTATCTTTATCAGGAAGAATTTAAGATAATTTTTTATAATTCGTTAATTTGGTAGCTAATGTGGGTGGGTTTTTATACACAATAGCTGCTTCTGGTTTTAGTTTCTTTTCTTGGTTAGAAAGTTGAAGTACGCTCGTAATTTGGTAAACTGCCTTGTCCCAACCATTTTGTTTTTCTTGTGATGTTGTGATTTCGGCTCGAAACGATCTTCTCAGTGTTTAGCAATTTCCAACATATTTTTTGTCATTTTTTGGTTAAAATTTAAACGAAGACACTAATCTTTTAGATTGATTAAACTTTATAAGTAATCGGATTTACGTTTATTAAGACGACGAAATCGGACTACTTCTCATAAAATATAGTTACACCAAAAAAACGAATATAAAGTGATATAACACTTCAACATAGTAGAATGCAAAATCAAGGAGAACCCTGAGCTTTTTTCTTCGCAACAAGACAATTCCGTCTGGGGTAATAGGAGACAATAACACCCGAAGGGTGTTGCTTATGTCCAGTTTACTCCTTTGTTTTGTTTTGGTGGCTGTCAATGTAGAAAACCACGCTTTAGACATATAAGATGTTGAAAATAACAACAGGGTTGTGATGTGGTTGCGACCTCAGGGTATTCCACCATGACTTTAATCCAGAACACCGGTAGAGTTGTTGTTTCAAATTTAGTTTTAAGGCGGCCGTCATTTGCAATCTCTAACAATTGATCTTCTTTTTGCAGAGACATGCTAGATTCACATGGTGTGTTGACAAATGGCTTGCAGATGCATTTCTTACCAATTTGTGGGTTTTTGTGGTTGGAAAGTAGCGCTCGAACTCTTTTAAAAGCAACAACAGATTATCGTGCACCAACTGGGAGAATGAAGGCTCAGGCTTGCCCAAAATTCTTTCTAATGCACGAAATGTGCCCAAAATATCTTCGTTTACGCGCCGTCACCACAACTCCAGTTTGGCCGTAAATACAGCTACTTTGTCTGCCAACTCGAAAACAGTCATTTTCCTTTAAAGAGACAAATTGAATTCATTGAACAGCCTGAATATATCACACAGGTCAGCCAGTTTTGCGACCCATTTCTTGTCACGTGTGCTTTGATGTGGGTAATATCTTTTACGACCTCAATCATACGCTGTTAAATTCCAATGTGATATTTCGGCTTGTCAGCATTCCCCTGTGAATAACACTATGCGTAGATTTATTCTCAGGTGCACCCTCCTTAATCTGAGCAGTTAAACCAGACTGTCGTCCAGTCATGCCAGCAGCTCCGTCTGTGCTCACCGAGACAAATGGACTTTTTAGTTGTCCTGATACATAGCCAACTGGTGACTTAAACAGTTCTGCTCCTGTTGTGTTGGTTGGCAAAGATAATGCACATAGCAAATCCTCATGCACATCCTCCTGATAAAGATATTGCACATAAACAAGTGCTTTGTTGTCAATATCTGTATATTCGTCAACCTGGGGTGTGTACCTCAGTGATGTATTAATCCTCTCCAACAATTGTGTTTCAATGTTTTCAGCTATTTCTTCAATGCGTCTAGTTAGAGTGCTAGCCGAGAAAGGCACATGTTCTATCTTTTAACAGCAACTTCTCCTAAAAGTTCACGGCAAAGGTCTTTAGTGGAGGGCAAGATCAATTTTTTGCCGATAGTAAATGTTTTTTTGCCTTAGCAATACGGTTAGCAACTAAGTATGATGCTTTCTGTGCATTCTCGTTTATTGATGTGGAAGCCCTCAGAAATTTTTTCTGTTCTTCATGTTCTCGTTTTTTTTTCAAAATACTCCAAGGGCTTGTCTTTTAATCCAGGCTGCTTGTTGTTCAAGTGGCAAAACAGTTTTGAAGGTTTTATTGCTTCATGAGAGGGGCTGTTGTGTGGAAATGATCGCAGAGTGGGGTTGGTGTGTGGGAATCACCTGTCGCGATAAATACATATTTCAAGTAGGATTCATGATATAGTTTGTTAAAAGCGTTTTTTTTTTTTTTTTTTTTTTTTTTTATATTAAAGTCTCTTTTGTCTCTTTATTGGGCCTTTTCCCGTTAGCCCGAAAACGTTCTAACGATGTCTGTTACGTACTCATTTTTGTTAATTTGTGGGTTAAAATTCAACTGTAGTTTCTTTTTTACAAAAATTTAATCACTTTAAATAAGTGCAATCACTAACCTATAATAGAATAAAACCATTACCAATAAATAATTACTTAAAGAGCTTCTTTGTGGTACAGAATTTTAATATCGCTTTAAACAAAGTCGATTTTTTCGGAGCCATAAGCTTTTCGTGACGCTCTCATCAGTGGCAATCGCGTCAAATGGGACGAACCAGAGAAAATCAAAGTATTTATAGTCTCAACAGTTGGGAGAAAGGTGCTGGAGTCTCGGAAAGGAGAAAAGCACAATTGCACAGTGTGGTGCAATACAGGATGTTCTCGGAAAGGAGAAACGCACTATGTGCAATTACCCAGGAGAAACACTGTTACTCGCAACTTAGGTTATTTGAAAAGTTTCAATGTGTAAACAAATTCCTTTTGCTTACATAAAACCGGATGTTTGGTTTTGATAAAAGTTGCCTCGAGTAGACACAGATGGAACGAGTTGCGTGCCACAGCAAGAATTTTAAAACGTTTGTTGTTATAGTTTGCAGCACATTGTTCGTTGTCAAGCAAGTGTTGTCCTATGGCAGAGTCACAATCTGGATTGTTACGTTGCAGTGGCACTGTGCCACTGTGACAGTAGGTACGTAGAACGAACATCACAGCGACTACAAGATAGAATCAAGCAGCATGTTCCTAAATGGCTACAACAGCAAGCGAAGCGCCCTACACGATCTCAACCTGGCAGATCCTGTAAGCTAAAACGTAACAATCCAGATTGTGACTCTGCCATAGGACAACACTTGCTTGACAACGAACAATGTGCTGCAAACTATAACAACAAACGTTTTAAAATTCTTGCTGTGGCACGCAACTCGTTCCATCTGTGTCTACTCGAGGCAACTTTTATCAAAACCAAACATCCGGTTTTATGTAAGCAAAAGGAATTTGTTTACACATTGAAACTTTTCAAATAACCTAAGTTGCGAGTAACAGTGTTTCTCCTGGGTAATTGCACATAGTGCGTTTCTCCTTTCCGAGAACATCCTGTATTGCACCACACTGTGCAATTGTGCTTTTCTCCTTTCCGAGACTGCAGCACCTTTCTCCCAACTGTTGAGACTATAAATACTTTGATTTTCTCTGGTTCGTCCCATTTGACGCGATTGCCACTGATGAGAGCGTCACGAAAAGCTTATGGCTCCGAAAAAATCGACTTTGTTTAAAGCGATATTAAATAATTACTACAAATATCTCTATAAAAACTGACAGCATCATGTTCTGAACATTTTCCAATCTACAAAATAAATGAAAAGAAAAGCTCAAACCCGTCTTAAATAAAACGAAAGAAAAGTGGAAAACGCACTATTGGTTCACCTATGATAAAATTAGATGAATTGCACACAAAACTTTCCAAAGAATTCCTGTTATCGATTAGTGTCTTTACGATGTTACAAGTAGGCTTATAGCATCATCAAAAAAAATAAATTTTCAGTAATTTACCAAATAATTACGTGTAAGAGAATAAACTATGCAACAAAAGAAAGCGGAAATGATTAAATGTTTTTGTGCATCCCGTATGGCCCGGTATCAGTAGATCCATGGACCGGGGTTTGGAGACCACTGCTCTAGAGGACACAGAGCAAAAATATCGGTTGATAACTTTTTGGGTTCTTTACTTCGCTCCGGTTTCTGACTAGCTGAGTTGAAATTGCATCAACTGAAGCGGGACAGAAATTGCTCTGAGGCGCGTATTTGTGTCGTTTGATGCTCGTCGAAGTTGATTATTGTGTAACTATAAAGCTCACACAGAAGCAATTCAATTTTAGATGTTGGTGGAGATTGGTTTAGATGAGTGTGTCTGATTGCTTTTAAACAAACGTGGCAAGGCCCATGATTCGTAAAGGCTAGGTAGTTTAAAGCTGGGAAATACAAGTTTCTCTGCTCTATTTTAGTGGCTTCCTGTAAAAAGATGACAAATTTATTAAAGTGTAGAGTAACATGACTAAAAAGGTTAATCTTGCTGGGGTTGAGGTATTTCATGTTCATCTGCAAAATGGTTAATAATGTGCTTGTTAATAATGTGCTTTGATAATAAAGAGCAAGTTTTTTCTTCTATTAACTTTTCCTGAAAAGAACTTTTTTCGATTAGCTGACCCTGGCTGAAAACTGGGATAACTGAATTTGGGAGAAATGGACACCTTTAATTTTTTCTTCTGTTCTATTTCATATTCTTTGGCTGAATCATAAAATGCTAACTCACACTTGTTAAAGCATAGTTCTGGTAAAATTATTTTTGCTTATTTGGTAATACAAAGTCGCAAAAATAGCCTTAAACCCGAAAATATCAGGATTTGTGAGTTTGATAAAACATTTTGTGTTCGACTCCGACTCCAATTCTTTATCAACGTCAGACACGCAAACTTTCAAACCCTTCCAAAACCTCCGATTTCCAGTCGACGTTGACTCTCTTGGAAACCCTTTGTGCAAGTGTGGGTGGGGTGGAACCAAAGCGTTTATAGTAGTTGTGGTGAGTTTACCGAACCAGTTCCTAGGAATAGACAAGCAGATTAACGCCGGCAGTGGCGTATCTATGTAAAATGGCGCCCATGGCAAAGTTTAAAAACGCGCCCCCTTACTTCACTTGTTTCTTTTTCCAGTTTATACTAAATTGCTTTTTCTCAACCACGCAATATAGTTAGGCAACAAGCAATTTAATAACGACACTAAACAATAAGCAACAAAAAATTCGGACGGTCGCTCAATAGCAGTGTCTTACAACAGTACTTTTCGTGCCTTTCTTGACGCAAATTCGTTAATGATTTCGTTAAAACTAGTTTCCTTTGTTCCATCCCACTCTATACTTAATAAAGTTAGACCACACAACCTTTTCTGACTCAAGGAGGATCGAAGGTAGAACAGAATTACTTTTAGTTTACTAAACGATCGCTCGCAACTTGCTATAGATACTACCACTATCAGCAGAATTTGCAAAGCTATCCAGAGATTGGAAAATACACTTTCATCTCCATATTCGACTACGAATGCAAAAAGATCTTCAGGTTGCGATAACCTAACGTTGATACGACTTGATATCAACATTTTGCAATCAATAATTTCTCCATATAATTGGTTGCTGTCAAGGTCGTCACTATAAACAGAAGCTAAATTGTCACACAGCGATTCTAAGTTTTCACAGTCACGACTGTAACAAATTCTTTGGATATCAAGCAAAAAGCCAAACCTAGCGTCGATGTCAAATAACCGAGAGAAACGTTCATTCATTTCTTTGTAAAGACGGTCGAGAGCTCCCTTCATGACGCGCTTCATTTAATTTGTTGCCGATAAACCGGCATCCCGGACATTCTCACCAGCCATTTTTTTGCGTCTCGGCTTTCTTTCAAATTCAACGCCTCATTTGTCGCAAAGGATTTTTCCATTTTCCAAACATTTATCAACTATTCTCTCTCTTTCATCGTTGAAATGATCTCTCAGGCCTTTTAAATCGAGGGATGCGTTATAAAAATTTATTGTTTTATCCTGTAATCGTTTTTGAACTCTATCAATTGGTATAAGTAGCCTTTTCCAAAACCCTATCAGTGTCATAAAGTCGTTTGTCAGAATACGATTTAGTATTTGTTGTCCATCGCTCTGAGTGTCTATTGTTTGACTGTCATCTTCTACCATGTTCTCAAGCAAAAGAACTATTTTTCTAAGATATAACTCTATTGGTTTTACTGCTTCTGTTCTAGAACTCTGTTATCGGTAGCGTGGTCGAGTGGTTAAAGTGTCGGGCTCGTGACCAACACAGTCTCGGTTCAAAACCCACTCGCGCCATTCTGTTGTGTCCTTGGGAAAGACACTTTACGGCACATTCCCCTGCTTGGTGGTCCTGGCAAGCAGTTCTAAATTACAGTCATATCTCTATTAAATTACAAGCGGAAGTAGTTTATATGGAAACTTTTGACGTGAATTTCGGTGGCGCGATATGTGTTGCTGTAGGTGGTGCTATCGGTAATCACACCACCGCGGAACGGTAGTGCTCCATCTAGCGGATCCAAGTCGGTGGAGGCTAAATCCGAGGAGGTTAAATCCAAAGAGGCTAAATCCAAAGAGATTAAATTCAAGGAGGTTAAATCCAAAGAGGTTAAATCCAAGAAGTTTAAATCCAAGGAGGCTAAATCCAAAGTGGTTAAATCCAAGGAGGTTAAATCCAAGGAGGTACAATCCAAGAAGGTGAAAAGTGGAAGACTGTAATCAATATACTTGAAAAAGATTAAAGTTATTATTTGAATAACTCCTTAGCATCATCTAGCAGTAGTTAAAGATCTAGATGAAATTAGGTAATCAAGTTTGATTACCTAATTTCATCTAGAAACAGGTTTGATCCCTGAATGTAATCAATCAAATATTTAGTCATTGTTCAATGAAACCTAAAATTTAACTAATCCGAGTTGGTCAATTAATTTTCAATTAAGGTATGTTAGATAATCTATTTCAAAAGCTAAGACCAGTCAAAGAAGTTGACCAAGAACATACTAGTATGACGATTAACCTTATACTCAACCTGTCAAGGGATTATTTACCTCTAAAGATATTGTAATTACAGTAAAAAAGCAACTTTCTAACAGATGGTTTTTTCAAAGTCTTATAAAAGATTTAATTATATTTAAAGACACGTTGCTAAAAAACAACAATGAACTTTCTTACAATATTGTAACTAATTTAGACTCTTATAAAAGGTTCAAAAACAAAGAATTACCTTGAAAAATATGTTAGTAAAAATAATTAGCTTTGTAACAAAGACAAAAAAAGTCTTATAAAAATAAGTAAAAGCATATATTTTTAAACCGGAATTAGCTTTCTAACCAATGATTTTTTAACAAGTTCATAAGCAATTATCCTGAAAGACATGTCTCTGAAACAATAATTAAATTTCTAACCAGTTATTTTTATCAAACAAATATAAACAATGATCTTAAAAGACATGTCATTAAAAACAGCAGTTAACTTTCTAACAATTTTATAACTAATTTAGAGTCTAATAAAAAGTTCAAAAATAAAGAGTTATCTTGAAAAACATATTAGTAAAAACAATTAGCTTTGTAACAAAGACAACAAAGTCTTGTAAAAATAGATAGAAGCACTTATTTTTAAACCGGAAATAGCTTTCTAATCAATAAATTTTTAAAAAGTTCATAAGCAATTATCCTGAAAGAGATGTATCTAAAAACAATAATTAAATTTCTAACCAGTGATTTTCATCAAACAAGTATAAACAATGATCTGGAAAGATATGTCACTAAAAACACTTAACGTTCTGACAAAAATTTTACTTATTGAAAGTCAAACGAGTTCAAAGTCTTGTAAAACTATAATGTACTTTTTTGAAACACCTTTTCAACAAGTATTGTTTTCAAAGATTGGGTGATTCAGCGAAGTGTGCACAAATACTTTTCTTAGTTTTATGTACATGTATTTCGTCCATTATTAACTTTCAATTATTAACATTTCAGTTTCTTATTATTTAAGAGTTAAAATTTAAAATCTGGTATTATTTGAAGTAAAAATAAACGATGAGTAAAACGATCAATGACGTGATAGAAGAGTATTGCAAGAAGAAGCTCCCACCAAGTGAAATTTTCCGGTTGATGAAGGAGGTTGTAAGCCGTAGAGGAGTTTATAAAGCCGTGAAAAGGTTCAAGGACACTAAGACTTGTGCTCCAAAAATCAGGAGTGACCCTGAAAGAACCGTAAGGACGAAGAAACTGATCAAAAAGGTCAGAGAGAAGTTGAGGAGAAATCCTGCAAGAAGTGCCAGACAACTTGCTAAAGACTACTCTGTGAGCGTGTCCAGCATGCAAAGGATTCTCAAGGATGATTTCCAGAGCTACCCATACAAGTTCACCAAAAGACATCTCTTGTCGGAGGCCACTAAGAAGAAAAGGCTCGATAGAGCAAAGGTTTTGGTCAAGAAACTTGTCGATGGCACGCAGCCTCAAGTTTTATGGACAGACGAAAAACTTTTCACTGTTCAAGCTGTCCATAACCATCAAAATGACAGGATTTGGCTTCCAGACATAAACATGGTCCCAGTTGAGCGTCGCAGCTCTTTCAGAAGACAAAAACCCGCCTCCGTAATGGTATGGGCAGGCGCAACATCAAAAGGGCTGAAAACTCCTCTCATATTCATTGAAGAAGGGGTCAAGATAAACCAGACCGTCTATAGGCGAATGCTGAGGAGAAAGTCCTTCCCTGGGTCCAAGAAGTAGTCGGAGAACAAGGAGTTACTCTTCAACAGGACGGTGCAACCTCACACACGGCCAACTCAGTTCAAGCTTGGTGTCGATGCAATTTCAAAGGTTTTTGGGAGAAAGAGCTTTGGCCGCCGTCTTCACCAGACTTGAACCCTATGGATTTTGGGTTATGGTCTATTTTAGAGACAAAAGACTGCCGTACATCTCATCCAAATCTGGACTCTCTAAATCGAAAATTGACATCGGCATGGGACGAAATTGACCCAGAAGTGGTGCGTGCCTATATTTGTAATTGTCGTTGTAGGATTTGAGCAGAGAGAAATCAACGAGATCGGCTTGCATTTGAAAGCGAACACCGGGCATGATCGTTTTCTTCGTTTGAATTTTTTTCTTACCCGTTTGTGAAGCGTGTAAGTGTCTTGCACAATGTTTTGCACAATTTGCACAATGTGGCATAAATTTAAATTTAAACCCTGTAGACGTATGTAGGGATATCAAGCCCGATACCGAGGGTGGGGTTAGGGAAATAAGGCGGCGCAGGAGGGACTTGATAAAAAAAATTCAGGATTTTACCACTCAGCTCCCAGGTCTTCATACTGAAGAGGAATTGCTCTTGTTTGAAGAAAGAGAGGTAAAGGCATTGAATTGGGAGGTGCAGGATTTTTAAAAAACTGTCCGAGAGTTGGAGGAAGCGGGAGAACCTCTGAATTTAGGGGAAGGAGTAAGCGCCGGGTTTGAATCTCTGGTACGGCAATGTAAGGCCCGTGGTGATGAGATGTTTAAGTCTAAGGGTCGCACGTCTAAACCCCCTACTATCCAATTAGGAAAAAGTTCTCGGTCAGCAGCAACTAGGCACAGCAAACTGAGTTTATCTCTTACCTCTGAAGTTATTGAGGATGAACTGGAGCTGGCACAACTTCAAGCGGACGCCGAGGTGGAGGAGATGGAAAGGCAAGCTGCCAGCACAGGGACAAAGCAAAAATTTTAAAGAAACAGGCACAAATTCAGGCCAAGCTACGTAAACAGCAGTCTTTGGCAAGCAACTATTCTGAGCAAAGTTCTAAACGGAGCTCACGCCACTCCAAAAGCAGAAAATTATCAACATTTTGTAAAGAGCTTGACCGATGGCTGGGCTTAGGCTCCGGTGAAATAAAAAAAGAGGTACCATCTATCACGGCATTAGCACCGGGAATAATCGTTGGGGCCGCTACTGTGCAGACAGACACACAAAAATAAGCAACTGGGCTCTGAAGAGAACCACGAGAAATGTAGAAGCTTTCGGGGCCGCTGACATACCAGAGACATCGCATTTTGCCAAGGCAGTAGATGAAATACAAATGAGGCCAAAGATCAGTGATAGAATGAGCCAAGAACGTTATCGAGACATTACTTGTCCCCCTGGGTATGAATATTTTATTCCTTCCTCCATTAAAAGTAAACAGAGACAACCAGAAGTAAAACAGGAAATGATTTAGGACCACGAGTCGCTTAGGTCTCGTAAGGATTTTTTGGATGAAGCTGTTTTGATCGGATATGAAGGAACCAATATGCCCTATGTCATGTTTTATAATCAAATAATGAATCTACTGGCTAGGTGCCCTTACTCAGATAGGAAATTACCACTTTTAAGAGCAGCATGATTACATACAGCTGCCCAAACCATTGCTGTTGTCATATCTGACACCCCCGGCTTTGATGATGACGCAAAAATTAACATGGCTTTAAATCGCTTGTCACAAAGGTTTGGAGTACACGATGGATTTGTGAATGAGCCCGAAGTTCAAAAAATTAGAAATGGCCCTAAAATGAGCTCGACTTTGGCTGCTGCGTGGAAAACATTTAGAGACGAGTTGACTCAGTGTTTTGTGTACGCGCACTCATACAAAAAACCTGAATTGTTAGAAGGACGTTTAGTTGTTGATCTTGCTCGTAGACTACCAAACTTTGCTAAGCCAAGATTTTTGGATTATTTAAGCGATCGGTGTGGCAGTACGTGTGATCCTATGTTTGGTAATTTAATGGAGTTTGTCAAACGCGAGGAAGACAGTAAGTCATCGGCCTTTAGCGTGCAGTTAATGACTGACGAAAAATCTGAGCGTGTTACAAAATATAGGGACAAGAGTAGTGTGTTTCCTGTTGTTAAGGTTAAAAAACGTCGGCTCAAATTGAAAATAGTAATTTCAGACTGGTGTTGGTAAGCTTAATGGAGGCTCGTTTCCAGTAAAAGATGTATGTGTGTCTGACAATAGAAATAATGATTCAGTTATTGTTAGTTCACAGTGTTTTGTTTGTCGTTTGCAAAATTCTTATAGTTGTCATAAAGTTGTAAATTGTCAAATATTTCGGAAAATGACCCCCTCCGAGCGAAAGGAAATTGTCTTTAAAGCACGTCGCTGTTTTAATTGTCTGGAAAAGCACGTTGTAAAGGACTGTGTGAAGAATTGCGATTGTCGTAAGTGTATGGGCAGTAATGTTGGTAAACATTTCTTTATGTTGCATGATTGTTTTGTTTCTACGGTCCCTAAGAGTCCGAATAGTAACGCAAGGTCCGCTAGAGATGGAAATATCGCAGGATATTCGGCTAACGAGAATTTTTTATTCCCTGTGAGGAGTGTAAAAATTGGTTCAACTAAGGCGGCTTTAAATCAAATTGTAGCTGCTCGGGTTATAAACCCGCAGAATGGCAAGTCTAAGCTTGTTTATTGTCAGCAGGATGGTGGTTCTCAATTGATGTTTGTTTCGAATAAGTTGGTTCAGGAATTAAATTTAATACCTTATGATCAAGCGTCATTTCGTATTGTTACACTTAACGGTGAAACTTTGACACACACAAATTTGGTTAAGTTTGATTTACAGTCCTTGTTTTCTAATGAAATGTTTGAATTGAGTAGTGTTGTAACCAATAGTGCGTGGCAAGATCATGTTGAAACTTTGCCGCACAGACAAGATCTGAACTCGTTCTCGCACTTTGAAGATGTAGAATTGTATGAATTACCAGATAATGACACGGTAGATTTACTCATTGGAAATGATAATGCTTTCCTAATGACTGTTTTACTAGAGAGAGTAGGAGTGTCGCGCTGCGAGCCACATGCCGTATTAACGCCTTTAGGTTGCCTTGCTTGTGGTGGAAAATCTCCTTTGGAAAAATAAAATGTAAAAGTTTGCCGAGTTCAAACGTCTTCTGACTTAAGTGGTGAAATTTTGTTAAATCAGGAAATCGTATCTCGTGATGAAAGGATAAGTGAATTGGAGCAGGCTTTAAGAGATGTTGCGTTGCAGGACGCAAGAATAGAAAGTTCTCGGAGTGATAAAGAGGCTAGGAAATTTGTTGAAGCTCATGTGGTTGTTAAAGATTCGCGTTTTGAGATTTCAGTTCCTTTGAAGACAGGCGATAATATGGCAGTAGCAAAAAATCGTTTAGAGAACCTTAAAAAGAAGGCTTTGAAAGATACCGATTTGCGTGAATTTTTGACTGAGTGTTTTTGTGAACTTCAGAAGTTAAATTATTGTTCCGTTCTTAAAAATTGCCCACATTATGTATTTTTACAATATCATAAAAAATCTTTTTGATTGCGCTTTAGTCCGGCTCGAATAGCCGAAGAAATAACGGTTTTACAAGCAAATTTAAATATGGTATAGAAAATGGCAACACTTTCGTGGAGAACTTTCGAGATTATTGTGCTTGATTGGTTTTGTCTCGTGACAGTCAGTATAATGCAATATTGCTTGTTTGTGAATTGCTGGACCTAGCAAGATGATGCAATATTAAGTAATTGTTGTTTTTAACCTGAATTTGAGTAAATTTAAAGAACTTTCGAGATACATGTGACCGAGTGATATAAATAAGCCGCGCTCGGAAGCATTATTAGTGATGGAATGTTACGTTGTGATAAATCGGTATAGGAAATTGTGTTAGCTTTGTGAAATCATAGTTTTTTTTTATACGCAAGTCTTTGGTTGTCTACGTTATTGTGAAGAGCTGAAGAGTTAAGCTACTGAATCTGTATTTGCTGTTGAATTTATACTATTTTGGGCTCCTAAGTGAATTGGGGCATATTTTATTAATAAAGAAGATATTGTGGTAGTCTGAGCTGTGATTTAGTTAGACTATATTTTTGCTGTCGCTGGTTCGAAGGTCAGATCCAGCAAGAAGATTTAAGAATTTTATCTTTTAGTAGACACCGATATTGCGTTATCGTCGAGGCCTTCCTTACAGGCGCCGAAAGGTTAGACGATTAAATAACGTACTAAGTTACCGAATTGACTTCTACAAAATTTAAAAAACTTTTTACCAGCGGAACATAAATTTCAAAAATTAAATTTGTGGAAGTAACAAAATTTCAAAAACTAAAATTGGTGAAACTCTCCAATTACGTATATTGAGCGGGTTGATGATTCTGAGATGTTAGAGACTCCAGTATGGTATCTTCCGTATTTTGTTACGTCACAGGCAAAAAAGCGTATTGTTTACAATGGTAAAGCAGCGTTTGAAGGTGTCTGTATTAATGACTTTATTGAAACTGGACCAGATTTGTTAAACCCCTTCGCGGATATTTTGGGTAGATTTTGATTAGGAAAGTTTGCTATGATGGCAGATTTGACCAAATGCTTTTTTCAAATCGGCGTACCTGCAGAACATCGTGACTTGTTTCGCATTTTGTGGTTTGATAAAAATGATGTAAGGGAGAAAAATGTGGTTACTTATCGGTTTACTCGTCATCTTTGGGGAGTAAAAAGTAGTCCTTTTATTGCAAGTTTTGCTATCCAGAAGACTTTAGATGATAATACCACTGGCGCATCTAATTTGACTCTTGATACTATTCGTAAAAACATTTACATGGACGATTTGATGTTTAGTGTTGATAGCTTGGATGAAGCAAAAATCATTGCTAATGAAGCTATAGACTTGTTTGATAGCCGAGGTTTTAAATTGGTTAAATGGAGTGTTAACAAAAATGCAGTTCCTGTTCTTGCAAAATTTGAAAAGGAGGTGTTGATATCTGGTATGCGTGAGCTTGACTTGTCAATAGAGCATGATAATGATTTACCCGAGACAAAAGCGCTTGGTTGTGTATGGGAAACAGGTGGGGATCGTTTGAGAATTGTTAATTCGTTAAAACCATTAACTAAATATACTCGTCGGACGATGTTGAGTCAACTAGGAAAGTCCTTTGATCCTCTAGGAATTTTTTCGCCTTTTTTTGTCAAAGCAAGATTGGTTTTGCAGCGTCTAGCTATTGAAAAATATGATTGTGATGATGATGTTCCTGAGTCTATTGTTAAAGAGTGGAAGGCGTGGTTTCAGTTGTTAGGTTTCTTGTTGGACACTTCCTTAGCTAGATATTACTTTGAAGGTTCGATTTCTCCGTCACCGCAAGATCATATACTTTATCAGTTACACGGTTTTTCGGATGCTTCAAAATGTGCATATGGATCAGTAGTGTATTTGCGTAGGCTTGTTAACGGAGTTGCAACTGTGGCAATTGTGTGGGGAAAGAGTAAAATTGTTTTAAGGCATCAGGAGTCCTGGCCTATTGCTCGCAAAGATTTGGTTGCTGCAGTTACTACTGCAGAGTTGTCTAAGAAAGCATTTGTTACGTTAGGATTCCCCGATTGCAAGCAGTATTTTTGGTCTGATTCTAGTAATGTAATACAATGGATAAAAAATAAGGATTTGCGCTTGGATAGATATATTTCGCGCCGCATTGAAAAAATTTGTTTATTGTCGAAATCGGAGGATTGGCGATATTGTCCTACGAACTTAAATCCGGCAGATGTCGCATCTCGCCGTGATGGTGTTAAAAAACCTGAAAGTTGTAGATTGTGGTTTGACGGACCAGATTTCTTGAAGAAAAATAGAGAGATTCCTAATTGTGAATGTGTGAGTGTTTCAGTGAATCGAGTAGCGTACAGTGAAGAGAAAGGTAAGCTTTATTTTCCAGAAGAAAGTTCTATAGATAGGTTGATTGAAACTGCTCCTTCATTATATGTATTAACAAAGCGTGTGGCATATTTGGGAGCGTTTGTGGAATATCTGAGGTGTAAATTTAAAAAGCGGAACTTCGTGCGTCCAAAGTGAGACACATGCGATTTGAATAAGGCGTTGAATAAAATTGTTGCTGTGGTGTAGAGAAGGTTTTATGGCCAGAGAGTGAGCTTGTTAAAAAGTGATTCACCTGAAGATTTAACAGATGCAATTGAGAGATGTACTGGGCGACGTTCTGGTCAACCAAAACAATGGATTAGGGAATTACGTTCTTTAGACAGATTTAGACCATGCGTTGGTAGCGACGGTTTACTGCGGATCGAGGGTCGCTTGAGCAAATCACCTGAGCTCACAGACGAAATGAAACATCCCCTCATCATACCTTCTAGGTGCGCCTTTACTCGTTTAGTGGTGTTAAAGTATCACACTGACAACCTTCACGTAGGAGTGCAACATACACGTCTCTCCACCAGAAAGAAATTTTGGATCGTGAATGGCCATGCTTCTATAAAACATTACTTAAATCAATGTAGGCGATGTGCTCTTGAAAAGGCAAACCGGTTAAGCAATTGATGACCGACTTGCCTGCTGACAGAATTAGCGTCTCTCACAAACCCTTTGCTGAGTGGGGTCTAGATCAGTGTTCTTCAAACTTTTTTCATCGAGACCCATTTTGCACAGCCAAATTTTTTCGCGACCCCTAAAAAAGGTCTTTCACCTAAAATCGATTTCTGATTCTGCTATTTTTCCCCCGACATCAAGGTGTTCTCTAAAAAAAAAAAAGGTCTTCACCTACAATCGATCTCTCATTCCGCTATTTTTGCCCAAAAATCAAGGTGTTCTCTAAAT
Source organism: Diplosoma virens (assembly GCA_963680785.1). Classification (NCBI taxonomy): domain Eukaryota; kingdom Metazoa; phylum Chordata; class Ascidiacea; order Aplousobranchia; family Didemnidae; genus Diplosoma; species Diplosoma virens. Next base: position 3,493,900 of record OY796897.1, on the reverse strand, counting down.
CAGCGGTTCCCAAACTGTGCGCCGCGAAAGTATGCGAAAGTTGTTGTACTTACTGCTTTTCTCACAATAATTGCAGTGTGAAGGTTATTAGCAGCAACTTCCCTTCAGAGAACGATTCCGATTGAGGACCTTTTTCAAACAGCCTGATTTTGGGAGGGAAATAGAGAAAAATAAGGAAATCGGATATAAATCGAAGTGAAGACTTTTTTTTTTTTTTTTTTTAGAGGACACCCTGATTTTCAGAGAAAAATAAGGAAATCGGATATAAAATCGAAGTGAAGACCTTTTTTTTTTTTAGAGAATACCCTGATTTTCGGAGAAAAAAAGATTGTTCAAAGAAGTAATGGAACTGAATACCTTTTTTCATTACGGCGCCGCGAGTATTTTTAAGTCTTCAAAGGGCGCCGTGAAAGAAAAAGTTTGGGAACCGCTGCTCTAAACAAAAAAAAAGAAAAAAGGTTTTTACTTCGAATTAATCTTGTATTTCTTTACTTTTCTTCCAAAATCATCGTAATCTCTAAAAATCTAAAATTTAAAATCTCGCGACCCCCAGTTTGAAGAGCCCTGGTCTAGATTATTTTGGTCATATAAACTATGTTGAAGGTCGAAGCACGAAAAAAGCCTGGGGCCTCTTGTTTACGTGCATGGCATCATCGGGCTGTACACGTAGAGATTGTCACTTCTTTGTCTTTAAAAGATTTTTTGTTAGCATTTAGCAGGTTTAATGATGTTTGGGGAAGAGTAGAAGTTATTTACTCATACAATGGGTCTACCTCTCAGGCGGCATCTAAGGCACTTCCAAAATTACTACATTTTACAGAGCTAAGAAACTCACTTCGTGGAAAAGGAATTAGGTGGGAATTCATACCCCCATATGCCCCGGCTCAGGGAGGAACGTGGGAATCCATGGTTAAGCAGGTCAAGCGAATTTTGCAGAGAACTCTGGATACTACAACTCACAAACCGAATCTCTTAGAACTGATAACATTTTGTAGCAACGCGGTTCGGGTTGTAAATGAGCGTCCGATCACGGCATTGAGTGAGGACCCCAGGGACTTTGCGGTGGTGACTCCGGGATCTCTACTCACTCCAAGTTTTGACACATATTCCCCAGTAGGAAGGGCTCATGATCGTGACCACTTGAGGAGAGATTATCGGTTTAATTTGGACCTGGCTGATCGTTTTTGGAAGAGTTGGGTGGCTTTTTATCTTCCTACTTTACGGGGAAGAAAGAAATGGCGAGAAATTGCTAGAAACTTACAAGTAGGCGAATTGGTATTGGTGGGTGATGCTGAGGATGTAGCTCTAAGAAGAAAGTACCGGGTGGGTAAGATTGCGGACGTTTTATAGGCAGATCACGTGCAGTGATTTTAATGAAATCTGATTGGTTTACTTACACGTGGCGAGCACACTATAAATTGAGATGTTGGTAAATTTAATTCCTTTCAGTCGTTGGTGATCAAGTCGTTCGGTAATTTGATTTGGTTTGAAGAGTGAGTTTATAGATCGCAAGCGAAACTTGGGAAAATTTTGTTTTGCGATTGCATCGTTGGCTGCACGTTGGTTGTATTGTTGGCTGAACGTTGGTTGTACGTTGGCTGCACCGTTTGAGCTGTCGTGTTTAGAAAATAATTGTGGTCGTTGGCTTGTGGAAGCCTGTTATACCTTCATATCGAAATCTCAACTTTAATAAATATTATAAAACCATAAGACCATGTGGAAAGCCAGCGGTGTGATTGGGGAAGGCTTGGATAGCTTCCCCATAGTTGAAGAAATTGAAGCCAAGAAGAGAGGGATTCGCTGTGTGGTCTACAGTAAACTTTTGAAATTAACAGTTTGTACGAGTTGTTTTTGGTCTTTAACGTCACCTTACGATCAGCCAACTTTCTTAGTTTGGTCTTGTGCTGTCGTAGCTTTTGTTTGTAATGCCGCGATAAAGTAACGTTCCCTTGAAGAATGTTATGTGCACAGTCGCAAAGACAGTGTATTAACTCTGGAAAAGCTTTGTCTAGAATACACTTTCGCGAGGGTGCCAAAGTGTTTTGAAGCAACTGCAGCGTGGGTCCGTTTTTTCGCAAGCGATTCATTAGTAAACGTAACGGATGTCGTCTGGAAAAATTCCTGTACGCAATCAATTTTTATCGTGCGTTTCACAGCGCAAGTCAATCAACAAATAACCTCTTTGCGAGAAAACCGCGTTTTTATAAGCGTCCAACGCACTTTTATAGGTTTTCGGATAGATTTGTCGCATGAAATGTGCGATTTGGTTCATGTCCCTACAGTTTTTAAAAAGAACAATCATTTGAGACTTTAAACTTATCTCGCGCAGACCTTTGTGAAACAAATTTTGCACGGTCATGAGCACGCTGAATCGAAAATGATGCAAGTAGTCGCTATAGATTTTGGCCAAGAATTCCACATTGGCAAACATTAAGTTGTCGAGTCTGACAAACACATTTTGATATTTGATATACTAATAAGGATATTAATTAAAGAAAAGATTATTCTAACAATACGTTTCAGAATTTTTGTTGTAGCATTCAAAAAAATTTTGAGTTGTATTCAGACAATTGTTAGAAAACGATTGTTTGATTTAGTAATGATTCGAACAAACAATTGTTCGAAAATTATTCGAAAACAAAGTTTTACGAGCAATAGGGTTAGGGTTAGGCTTAGAGTTATAATTAAAGTTAAAGTTAGGGTTAACTATTCATTACAAAAAGTAAAATGAGTGTTTATGAAATAAATAATTTTATACAACCGCATACAGCGCTATTTGTGGAACAATTGTCAATTTGAACAACTGTTTTCAAACAATTGCCCGTAAACCATTTTAAATAATCGTAATCGTAACTGCAGAACGGTTAAGTAATTGTAATCAATTTTTTTAGAATTTTAAGTAATTGTAATCTTATTGCAGAATGGTAAGTAATCATAACCGTAATCAATTAAATTTGTCATATAATTATTCATCCCATAAAGGAAGTGTAGGTTTATCCTACCTTTAGGTTAGTTGAAATAGAATTGATGTGGTTCAAATTTGGGAAAATAGTTCTACTCTAAATCTTTGTAGAAGTTTTGTTTAATTTTTGCTGAGGTCATTTGGTGCTTGCATGACACAACTTAAAGATTTTAAATTTTGACTGCAAACTCTTGTTGTATAACATTAATTGTCAACTTGACATCAACGTTCATGTTTGCTGCGAATAATTTCATCTGGGTAAATTGAAGCTATTGATTAGGAAAAGATTGACAAAAGTAAACATCAATCACAAGGCTATATTGTAAGAGGTTCTTTACTTCTTTTTGTATGACCAGATGAAATCACTTCTATTAATTACTGTTATAGAGTTAGGTTGCTGCTTTCAGTTTCTAGAAGAATCAACATTGTAAATAAGCAATCCCACTCATTTTAAATTCTTTTGTAAAGTGTTTTCCCTAAAAGCACAACGAAATCTCTCAAGTAAGCTAAACATCAAACTCATTTCCTTCTACTAGCAATTTCAAGTGTCAGCACATTTAGCTATTTTTCCTGTTTTTCAAGGGTAAAAAACAACTAGCACTATTTGGGACCCATATTGCTTTTCTTAAAGAGCTTTTTTGTGGTACAGAATTTTAATATCGCTTTAAACAAAGTCGATTTTTTCGGAGCCATAAGCTTTTCGTGACGCTCTCATCAGTGGCAATCGCGTCAAAATGGGACGAACCAGAGAAAATCAAGGTATTTATAGTCTCAACAGTTGGGAGAAAGGTGCTGGAGTCTCGGAAAGGAGAAAGGCACAATTGCACAGTGTGGTGCAATACAGTGTAATCTCGGAAAGGAGAAACGCACTATGTGCAATTACCCAGGAGAAACACTGTTACTCGCAACTTAGGTTATTTGAAAAGTTTCAATGTGTAAACAAATTCCTTTTGCTTACATAAAACCGGATGTTTGGTTTTGATAAAAGTTGCCTCCATCTTAGTAGGTCATTTATTCAGGTGGTCACTTATTCAAACAGATGAAACAGACTGTTGTGATTTTAACTAATAAAGTGTAGTGTTTAATAAATATAATATACTTGCTCTAACTGTGTGTTATTGAGAACTGTACCAACAAGGTGAAACATTACTGGATAATACAAAATACATGTATAAATATATGTTTGAATGAATAAAAATAAATTGTAATTAATGGTTGACATCAATTGATTTGTATCAGACATAGGGTTTTGCTGTTGTGCTCCTGGATGCAAAACAGAGTACAGATCAAAAAAAATTTCAAATAAAATATCTGTTTTCTGTTTCCCAAAAGATCCATTGTTAAAACAGAAGTGGATCAGTGGTATACCTCAAAAAAGCTGGGCCGTAAATGATTCTACTAGAATATGTGCTCTTCACTTTGAAAAAAATGATTTTATAACAGATTCGATAGATGAAAACTCACGCCTCACAAAAAACGCAATTCAAAAGCTCTGAAACAAGCTCATTTAAAACCAAATGCAGTGCCACATATTTTTCCACATCTACCTAAGTATTTGTCAACAAATACTTCTGCTCCTCGTACTACAGCTTGCTCATCTGCTTCTTTTAGACTTGCCAAAGAAAATAATTCGATTTTAGAAAACTGTAAGCAAATGTTTCAAGAAGAAAACATTTCTGACTTGTCATCATTAAAAGAAAAGCTACTTCATGAAACTTTACCAAGTTCATAACTGTTGTACAGGAAACGCAAATTATACTTCTTTATGTTGTAAATATTTCAGCAGATGATTTTAGCTTACCTCAGCTATCAGCTTCAGTTAAAGTGTTTGCAAATTTGGATCTTAACCGTTTTGTTGATTCTAAAAAAGTACCATTTACAGTTTATCAACACTTAATTATTTCAAACAAATTGACAAATATATCGCAATTATTAAATATTTTTGCTTTATGCAAAGCATTGTGTGCAAATTCTTATGAATCAGATAACAGCTCTGCTTATCTTTCTTTAGCTCTGAGTTATTTTGAAGAATACGTAGCATTGGAGTCACATAACACATCAAGTGAATCTTATTTGGCTTTAGTAAAATTCATTGTTGAGCAGCTATTTTTAGTGAATATACCCAAACATGGAAGACGGTATTCTTCTAGTTTAATTACCACTGCTTTTTTGTGGCAGCTAACCAGTTCATCATTGTACAAAAAGTTGAGAAGTTTACTGGTTTTACCTTCAATTTCTTCTCTTCGCAAACTTTCTATGGGTACAACAGTAGGGGAGATGTGGGACCAATGAAGCAAAAAGTAAGTTTGGGTCGCTGGAGGGATGGATTTTTATGCATACTCCTTCATACTTGTTTATTATACAGTTTACAATGGTACGTTTTATAGGTACTTCTTTTACACTTCTAACTTCTACACAAAGTACATGGTGATGATTTAAAATCATTACAAAAATTGCTTCATTGGTCCCTTAAGGCTGGGACCAATGAAGCATTGGTGTGGGATCTTTGAAGCAACTCACAAAAATCAAATTTTAGAGAAATTTATCTTTATATTTTGGCACAAAAGCAACTGATGACATGACAAACACAACCAAACAGTAAAAACCATAAAAAAGTGACTGTCAATAATATGCAAGTACGACTGTATAGAAAAAACGCTTGAGTATTTCTACAGTCAATAAAAAAATGAAAACTATTCAATTTAAATCAACTTTTTAAAAAATTCTACCACAAAAGCTGTGCATAAAATTAACACTTTGTTCATTTTGCAATATTATATTTTGTCAGATTATCTGAAAACTTGAAAATATTTGAAAGTCGAGCAGTTTGAGCAACAGGTGAAGGATTAGATAAAACACAAGCAATATCATTGTATGACACAGAAGCGACATCATCGATTTCTGAAAAAATAAATCCCTTTTTAACTTTATTGGACATTTTCATAAATTTGACTTCATAGTCATTGTCAGCATCTAGTCCAGTAACAACTTTGGCGATAAAATTTTTTGAAAAATTTGCACAAGAGTAAACTTTTGCAACCACAAAATTTCCAACTAAAACATTTAGAGGAGTGATGCCGACACTTTCTGCATCTTCAGACAAAGAAGATAAACTAATCAAATCATCATCACAATCACTTGATAACGACAGGTCTTCACTTTCTGAACTTACTTCAGCAATGTGTGGAAAACGTCGTAATTTTGCTTCCTTATCCGTTGTAATGGAAGATTTCAATTGACGGGATTTTTGTTTAAAACGCTTTACAGAAACTTTTGGCTGGGGCATAATTGTACAAAGAGCTTTTTCATTAGCAAATGTTAATGAGTGAGCTTCTGTAATTGTGTTCTCAGGATCCATGACCGCTTCTTCTTGATTAGGTGTGGGATTAGGAGCAATTGGAACGTCAGTAACTTCAGCAGGTAAAAACATATCATCAGTAAAAATATTAGGATTAAATGGAAATATTCCAGTTGATTTAAAAGCTGAAATGATATTTTCCATGCAAAAAGCTTTATTGAAAGCTGCCCCCGCAAGTTCTGCAACATCATAAATAGTTATCGATTGTCCTGGATGTGAAGTCATCCAAGCATCTGCAAATTTATTATAAAATCGCTTAAAACGACCGAAGACACAAACATCCAGAGGTTGCATCTTATGGCTGCAATGCGGTGGAAACGTTAAAATTGTCAATCCATTCTTTGGTGCAACATTTATGACTTCCAAACCAATGTGACTAGAATGATTATCTAAAATAAGTAAGCCCGGGTTTTGCTTAGAAACAGCCATGTGACCAATGAAGTGTTTAAGCACCTCTGGAAAAACGTCACTATTCATCCACCCAGATGAACAACTTAATCCTAAACTTCCTGTTGGGGCTCCTTTTAACATATGTGCTTTAAAGTGTACTCGTGGAAACACAAAAGCTGGTGGTAAAGCATTTCCAGTTGCATTTACACAAGCACACATGGTCACGTTTTCACCACGCTCACCAGAAGTTATCCTTCCAACTTGTTTTGTCCCAGCTTGAGCAAAAACCTGTCGCGGTTTTTGTACGGTGGAAACACCTGTTTCATCTAGCAGGGTGTCCCACAAAAAAGTTTATTTTTTAATTTTTAACTACTTTTGTTTTAGAGCATTTGACTCTTTTATTTTTTCAGGTTTTATTCTATGGTAATAGGAGTTTTATACCTGAAATTTTGAAGCCTTTATCTTAATCATGCCTTTCACAATTGAGCAGCGATCAAAAATAGTAAAGTTCTATTTGGAAACTAAATCACTGGTCCAAACCCAAACGTTGTTACCACCAAATCACTCCACAGCAGGAAGTGCACAGCTTGGTGTGCGCTTAGCTCTGACGGAATCATCGGGCCTTACTGGTTTGAAGACAATGCTGAGAATGCGGTGACGGTTAATCAAGAAAACTATCGCCACGTCATCAAAAAGTTTACTGCTTGTCTTCGTGGTCGTCGCTTTGACTTGAAAAAATTATGGTTTCAGCAAGATGGGGCAACACCTCACACTGCAGTGGAAACACGAAAATTATTGTCTGAAAAATTTGAAGACAGGCTGATTTCCTTGAAAGCTTCCCACATCTGGGCTCCACACTCTCCTGACCTTAGCCCACTGGACTTTTTTCTGTGAGGCTACGCAAAAGATAATGTCTATAAAAATAAGCCTACCTCTATTTCCGAACTTAAACAAGAAATAACTACGTTCATGAGAGCCATTTCCGCTGACACATGCAAAGCAGTAATTCAGAATTTTGCTGTGAGAGTAAGGGAATGCCTTCTGCGCCATGGCGATCACATTGAGCATGTTATTTAAGCAGCATCATCAAAATATATGACTATTTTTATGCTCCAGTAACATCAGCTAAGTAAAATGGATAACGACGATTTTGATGGCAAACAAATCTCCAACACATTATTTATGCACGGTGAAACTTTCATTGCTTTATCTTTACAAGTTTTTGCGTTACAAAAATTTTAAAAATAAACTTTTTTGTGGGACCCCTTCCTCGAGTATAAACTTCTCGTAAATTGTGAAAAAACTTTTCCACATTTTGCCTATTAAATGCTGCTGCTCTGGCCAGGCTAGTTGGCTCAGGTTGCCGTAATGTGATACCAGCTTTTCTTTTTCTAAATCCTTTGAGCCAATCTTCTCCAGCAGCTTCATCACGAATCCAATTTTGAGGAATTTTTATATTCTTATTTTTAGCAAACTTGCACGCTAATTGTTTGGTCTGCATTTTAGTTAATCCATGAAACAACTTCGACATCGTAATAATGTATTTAACAAGAGCTGCTTCTTCTTCATCAGAAAAAACCTGAAATATAAACATAGTTGTTGTCTATTTAGAGCATGTGATTGCACAAACCAATAATCTTACTTGTTTTGTAACCATGGATAATTTATTCACTTTTGTTTGGTCTAAATTTTGCTGCTTTGCTTTAAGCACGTATCGACGCAAAGTGACATTGTGAATATTGTGCATTCGACCGGCCTCACGAATGCCCATTCCTCTATTTAGTACATCTTTGACAGCTATATCAATTTGTGAAGACGTAAATTTACCTTTTAAATTTTTATTCTTTTTAAAAGTTGGCATTTTTGCTGAAAAACAAAAAATAAATATTATGAGGGACCTTTGAAGCAATGCTTCATTGGTCCCTTTAGTCAATACTTCATTGGTCCCATCGTCAGCCATTTTTACTTCAAAGTTCCTAAAATAAAACTAACTGAGTTTCAAAAAGATACACTTTTCTAAAATGTATCTGTACATACGTTCACAACTACTGCCAAATCTGCACAGCTAAATACAACTCCTTCTTTGTATTCTTATACTTCGAAACACAATAGCATAAATTTACTTTAAGCACTGAAAAAGACTAATTTGCAAATTACTTTAAAATGCGTTGCGAGACAAAGCTTAGATTTAATAAAGAATGTTTTTATATTCACTTCGATTGAATAAATTCAAAATTAAAACAATTCTTTTTGCAAGGGAGAAAATACAGCCGTGCTTCATTGGTCCCTGTGCTTCATTGGTCCCACATCTCCCCTACAAGATGGCACACTAGACACCAATTATTTGAGGAGTCGAGTAACAGAGCTGCCTGAACAAGAACGTATTGTTGTGCTGATGTTAGACAAAGTGTACACAGCACAAGGTGTGGAGTATACCAACAGTTCTTTTATTGGTGTAACAGAAGGAGCTTCTGCAAAAACAGTTCTAACATTTATGCTTCAGTCTGTAAAGGGGAAATATAAAGATGTTGTCTGTCTGATTCCAATCCATAAACTGAGCACTGCGCTGCTTCGGAAGTGGTTTGATATGGTCATGTCTGCATTAAATGATCTGTTTCTGCTGATAATCATGTTTGCAACAGGTAAAATGTGGTTCATGTTATCCCAAAGCTATAAAAAGTCTTACAAGATTAAAAAAGTTGTTGAAAGTTTTTTTGCTGCATTACTTTCAATAACTTCAATTGTTTATGTTAATCTGAATTTGTTTTACTGTACGGTTATGCTGCATGTGTACAACTGTTTTTAACAAAAAATTTTGTTTAGAAAATTGTACATTGATTTATGTGGTGGAAAACTTACTGAAAGCATTCAGCATCCACTACGGCAAGGAGAAAAGCTTTTCTTACTCTTTGATTTCACTCATAACTTCAAAAACATTTACAATAATTTTGTAAATAGAAAGATAATGAGCTTGCCTACTTCTCAGCATGAAGAAATTCTCGGCGATACTTGCACAGCTAAATTTTCCCACATAGCTTATTTGTATGCGCTTGAGGAGCACAAAAGCCTAAAGATAGCTCACAACTTGAAAAAGTTTTGTTGAATCCAAGCAGTATTGCTCGAACCTCTCCACAAAATACTCTTGGTAAGTTTTGATTTTATGACAATAACTAAACTTAATCCCTGTAAATGTTGTTACAATTTGTTGTGTCAACAATTCTTGATTTTCTACTAGCTATTTTTGCTTCAACAAAGGGAATAATTTTATTAAATCTCCTTACTTGCGTAATAGTTACTAGTAATATCAGCAGAGACTGTTACATTAGCTATTACTAGCTAAGAACTTTATTTATGAGATTTATGTTAATGATGCTAGCTGTTTAGTGCTAATATAACTATAAAAATGCTTGAGCTTAAACTAATGATTTTGTAGTACTGCTGTGTTTTGCAGGCGTGTTTAGCAAATCGACTATACGAGGGCTGCAATGCTACAGCAAAGATAATGCACAATTTTCGGAAACAGCTCGCTATTTGCAGATTATACTAAATGTATGGAAATTATGTCAGTAAAAACATCTTTCAAAGGTTTGTGCATTTTCTTTTGTAACATGAGTACGATGTTGCTATTTTATTGACTACCGGCATGTGTTCAAATATTTACTTAGCCTGTGCACCTATTGTTTCTGGCTGATCGTGGAGGCTTGTCCGCTCTTTCTGAGTACTGCTTTGCTATAACCGCTTTCGCGGTGCAATGCTATACCACCATTGCTATGGATGATAGTATTATGCATAGGCTTTAAATGTGCTCTAACCAACGGAATGCGTTTGTCAATGCTGTAACCAAAAGTGTTCAGTCGTCTGATATTTTACACAGTTTATTTCATATCCAGTGCTCTGCCAAACACACCAACTTTCAACCTATCTTTCAAAGTGTGTTTAACTGCTGTGCAAAAAATCAATTGAAACGAATTAACAGTCGGCCTAATCTTCCAGATCCACCATCCAAAGCAATGAGATGTATTAAAAAGCTCACTGGAAAAAGTTCAAGCGATCAATGATATTATTGCATTGTGATAATTTGCATTCAGTGCCTTGTCTACACCATCTCGCTCCCTCCGTGAAATCCTACTATTATTTATGTTAGTTAATTGAATTTTCGTTTGCTTATTGGTTCTTTTTTTCAAACACCAATAAGCTGATCAGAAATGTCTTGAACTCGAAGACCTTGTATTAGCGGTCTTTTGCAGTCATTCAAACCTCTTGTCATTGAAATACTAATACGTATTTTCTATTCTGTTACTGCTCGGTGTTTAAATTTTTGCTAGGATCTGTAAAGAATATTTAGTTTAAAGCGATTTGATTTGCTGATTAGTTAATCAAAAATTTTAAAGTTCAAGTAAAAAAATTTGATCCACTGTGCTTATTGTGACGTGTGTATGACGATTTGTGACGTAGTCTGCATTTTATTCTGAACACTTTCATCATCCAACTAGGTAATTCATCTTGTTATATACAGTATATTTATTAATTAATTTATTAAAAAATTTTTTGTGAAAACCTGTAATTTTACAACTTCAAAAAACAGCACTACAGTTGTACACTTCAAAAAATACTTGGCAATCCCGTTAAGTTATACCATCCCTAAGTTAGGATGTGATAGACTCACACGAAAACCCTGATCTGGAGTGAATCCATCATATTCTAACCACAGTTAATGTATATATAACTCATAATTTAAATTGAAAAACAACCTTCTTCGTAAGGATTATCATAATGAATTTCCAACTGAACGAACCTACTGCTTCCTTTTTCTCCGATGGGAACTCCAGTATTGTTAGGAAGTAATATCGCCTGGTAGTAACATAAAGATCAAAAATTAGAAAAAAACGGATTTGAAATTAAACAATAATTTTAAAAAGAGCTACAAATATCTTTGTGGTACCAGATGTAACTAAAACTGGATTATAAAAATTCTTGGTTTTGTTGGATCTTGGGTCTCTTGTGGGCAATTTTTGTTTGAAAAAATATCTACTTATAAAAACCAATGTCATCACTCCATATTAAGGTCGTGTTTAAAATTAAGCACAAGCCTGCATTTTCTAAAACAACTTTTTTTTTAATTAACAAAAATTGTAAACATGCTAGTATGCACATACTATATAACCCAGGGGTTCCAACCTTTTTTATAAATTCTCCCTTTGGCCATTTTTGAATCTTAATTCTTCTCCACATATCCAGAAGAATAAAGTTATTATAAACAACTCTTCAATAAAACTGGGCAAAAGAATAATCAATTTTATGAAAGATTTGAAAAGGCAGAAGTTATTTTTTGTTTTTTCATAAACTCAGTCTATCAGAGGGAACATGAAGCACTCCATGAAAGCCCAATAACCGGTCAACTCTCCACGGTTTGAATAAAAAATCTTGTATGTGCTAAATCGGCGAAGCGATGATGGTTATGATTAAGACAGTTACGTACAAGGTTAAAAAGAATCTATGTTAGCTTACTACAAGCGCTGCAGAAAGAATTCCTATAATTTTTGCTGCTACAAAACAATATAAAAAAGGAAGGGATATAATAATTGTAGTGACGTTTAAAAAGGACGCAGCAATAGATCGATGAAAGATAAATTTCTCAACAAAGAATGAGGAAACTTGGCTATCGAGGAAATCAGAAAAACCAAGCGTTTTTAATTGCGTCATGAAACAGTTTTTACGCGACAAGTAGTATATATAGGGTAAAAAATATTGAAGAAAAAATTGGTACAAATTTACTGGCAAACTAATTAGCAGCATCACTGCTAGGAGGAGTAGTTTGGTAAATTAAAGAAGTAGATGGATGGTTGCAAAGAGAGCTTAGGCAAGAAAACAGATGCTTCAAATAATTTCAGACAGAAAAAAAATGGGAAAAAGAAAAGACGGAAAAGATGACCGATTTAGAGTTGATGAAAAAGAGATTAGAAATGTACGGGCATTGGTTTGTTTGAGACATCAGTTTATATTTATTCTAAGAGATTTTCCCGATGTAACAAAAAGAGATCACATAGTGTTATTGACACAAAGATTGGTGGAACTGGCATTTGAGGCAGTATTTTATTAATTTGTTTTTTAGTTTTAGGTTGATATTGTTGCATTAACTTGTTTCGTTAGTAATATCAAACTTAAAAGATAAAAAATTAACTACAAATTTTAAAGCCCAAAATTACACTCCCGAATTTATAAAATTTTCCCTAGGAAAGCATTCCCCCCGGTTGGAAACCACTGCAATAAGCAATAAAAAACTATGTCGTTAATAAAACTTACCCCTCCTCCTACCGCCCATCCTCCCAGAAAATTTAGACACAGTGATTCTAGGACAATACGCTGGTTATCAAAACAATCTCCTGAATTCCCAGCTATCTGTTCTAATATCTGTCGATAAGAAGGTCAGAACAGTTTGTTTTCCAATAAAGTTTAGCAATATCTAGCAAAACTTTTTTATAATAATCATCATAACAAAGTTTTGAAGACCACTGAAATCCACAATATTTGGGAATTTACTTCTTTCAATATGCTTGGAAATAAAACTGACCGTGGTGGATTGTCTACAGGAGCTCCAGAGCTGCAACACCCCCAAATATCTGCGAAGCAGCAGTAAATATTATTAGCAAGGTTTTCAAATTTTTTTTGAAATGTTATTTTAATTCTTCTAAATTTTTTTTACATAAATTTAAGTTTAATCCGGATTTTAAAGCAAAATAATCTTTGAATCGGCAACTTTTTAAGCTGTTTTAATTGGTCGAGTCTAATTCGAAGAAAAACCGATTGGAGTGAGAGTTAGTTTTAACAACAACAACAACAATTTATTTGCTTACTTCAGCAGTAAAATTGATAATATAAAGTAAGGTATTAGACATATGAAACAAACAATTAACTTTTATACTAGTAGACATGCACATTGTATGCAGATAAATATGACATATCAAGTAAACTGGACAGTGAAAGACCAATTAATGGTCATCAAGTCAAGAACTGTCTAAAGTCTATTATAATATTCATTATTGGTAGTATTATTCAATTAAAAAAAAGAACAAAACTCGGAAGATACTAGTAATTTTGCAATATACACAAGTTCTCATATCAAAACAAAAAAATACACTCAAAAAAGAAAGAAAAAAAAATACGAGAATATATTTTCAGGGTTATAACTTGCATAAAAATACAACATAGCTTTGATCAGAGAATACAATTAATATTTATTTATCAACATCAATTTTATATATCTATTAAATGAATACTTGGATAATAATTTAATATCAATTGGAATTTTATTCCATATTTTTGTTCCATTATAAGAGAAAGAAGTTAGCCTACGATGCGTCTTCATTCGTCGAAGATATAAATTTTTATTGGAAATAGATCTTGTAATATGATGGTGTTGCAAGCTTAAATATTTAAAGTAGTCATTAAACACACTTGGAAGTCTTTTATGATGAAAAGAATGCATAAACTAAGCCATTTTAAGTTCATATATGTCTTGAATTTGTAATATTTTCATTGATTTATACATGGAGATCATTTTGACACAATCTTTTAAAAACTTAAAGTCCATTATGCAAATAATCTTATTTTGTATTATCTGTAATTTTCTCATTATAGATTTTGTTTGGTTTCCCCAAGCAGTAATTCCATATTTAAGTATGGATACACAAAACTGTAGTAAAGGTTTATCAAAGTTTTCCTGTTAATGTAGTGTCTAATTCTACATAGAATTCCTGCTGCTTTTGAAAGCTTATTTGCAATGTAATTAGTGTTTGCTCCAAGATAATTCTTCATCAATTATTATACCTAAGTATTTTGTGTAGTTTGAGAAAGGTATATCATGACCACCAACTGTTAAAGAAAAGTTGTTTGTATTGTTCTTTTTTCGCTTAGGATAGACAACAAAATAAGTGGTTTTGTTGTAGTTTAAAGACAATCGATTGTATTTCATCCATTTATCAACAATCTTCAATTCTTTATTTACAAATTCCTGTAGTTTTGCTATGTTTTTATCTTTAAGTATTAGTACTGTATCATCAGCAAATAAATTTACTTGAAATTTGGTTTGAATTGGTAGATCATTAATATAGATAGAAAATAACAAGGGTCCAAGTGTTGAGCCCTGTGGAACACCACATACCACTGTGCTTTATTTAGTTTTGTTACATTCAGTATACTGCTTTCTATTGTACAAGTAGTTACCAAGAAGCTTATGCATTTTTTTTCTTATGCCATATGATGCTAGTTTATCTAAAAGAATTTTATGATTTACTGTATTAAAGGCCTTTGACAAGTCTAGAAATATACAGCAAGTGTGATATCTTTTATCTTGATTTTTTTGTAATGTGCTGATTAAGTCTGTTAAAGCCATTTCTGTGAAAAAAACCTGGACGAAATCCAAATTGTTGCTTAGTGATAACATTATTCAATGAAAAGAATTTTTCAAGTCGAGAATATAACAACTTTTCAAAGATCTTAGATACAGCAGAAAGTATAAAAATTGGTCTGTAGTTACTAGCAATGTCCTTTCTACCATTTTTGTGAATTGTAGTTACTTTGGCATGTTTTAGTACCGATGGATATGTTTCATTGTTGCAGCAATTGTTAAAAATATTACTTAAATATGGTGCTATAATTGGTCCTATCGATTGATAGAATTTATTTGGTATATTTTATGGTCCACTTACTTTAGCAATATTAAGCTGACAAATCTGTGTAAGGACTTCTTCTGGTGTAATTGTTTTATAAAAAAAAGATTTAGTTACACTTGGGATTTTAAACTTTGTTGATGCTTTGGCTATTTTTGCATCCATTCTCAAGCCTACATTTGTAAAATAATCATTAAGTAGGTTACTTATGGCTTCCTTTTCTGTAATACTGGAGTTTTTTGTGTCAGTTATGGAAGCAATAGTTTCAGTTTGATGTCTTTTGTGACAAATAATTTTATTAATAATTTTCCATTGTTTCCCTATTTCATTTTTATGTTGGTTTAATTCATTAGTATAGTAATTTTTTTTAGCAATTTGTTTTAATTTTGTCAATTTATTTAAGTATAATTTATATTTGGAAACTAAAATGACTCTTTTGCTTATAGCATTTCTTAAATAGTTTATTTTTTATTGAGATTGATTTAAGAAGACCCTTAGTTAGCCATGGCTTAGTTTTAAGTTTCATTTCTTTTCAAGTTAGTTTTCTTAATGGTGCATTTTAGGGAAAAACAGAGTTAGTTTTAAAGAGAAAAGTTCTTTTTAACCCTTTGAACGTTCCTTTAATTTTCGTGTATATATGTGTGTTACATAAAAATATTTTCTAACCAAAGAAAAACCACTGCACATATTGCAATTTAGTTTTTTTCATTGATAACTTATAATAATTATTTTATCAAGCATTAAAAAATTCTTTGGTAAGTTCTGGGTTCTTGTTATTTAATTTCCTTTGGCAGAAATATCCACTAAGACTTAAACTAAAAAGTTACAGTTGCTTAATTTTAAGTTTTATGAGCTCCTTGCTGTTAAATTATTTAAATTAGAAGGTGTGCCTTGCAAATATATGTACCGTAAATACATTAAATTATTAAAACAATAAAAAATTGAAAGATAGTCATAGCATCAAAAAATACGGTTGCTCATTAAAAAAGGAATAAAGAATAATGACAGTAAAAACTCTTAATTATTTTAAACAGTTGTAAATAATAGCAATCAACAGCCACACATCATTTATAAAGACAAAGTTTTATTTAAAAAATCTGAACGTTTTCGACTTACATAAGTCCTTATCAAAGCATTTAAATAGGTGGTTTTCAACCTGGGGGTAGCGGAAGCACTTGATAAACAGAATTTTTCATTTAAAGCAAAAACTTTTTTGGAGAACGCTATTACTCAGAGACAGATTTACAGTAAAGGCTTTTTTTTTACAGAACACTACTTTTTAAGAATTAAAATCAAAATATCCGAGACAGATTCAAAGTGAGGACTATTTTTTTAGAGATCACCAGAATTTTGCGATGAAGTTAAATTTTATTCACCGAAGGAGGGTTGTTAAGTTACCTTGGGTTGGAAATTGGGTCGCGAAATAAAAAAGGTTGAAAACCACTGATCTAAACTAACACAATTTAACAATAGATCATAAAACGACAATTACATACAATTAAACACAATATACACAACAGTTTAATCAAACTTTTTAATTATAACTGATAAAACGTTGCTATTGATTGCTATTATTTACAAGTGGATTCTAAAATTTGCCTTTCTTTCTAAATTATTGAAAATACTGATAAGAAATATGAGCAAAATTTGTATTTTAGTGCAGGCATTAGAGCAGAGATTTTTAAACTGGTTTGCTCGCTCACCTTGGGGTTGTGTGAATGCTGAACCATTAGGGTTGGTAAGTGTCACGCTAGTTCAAAATTTTGTTTTTTTTGTGAAGTATTTCTGTTGACTAGCTGGTTGTGTAGTGAACTTTCTGTTTTTTTTATTTGCTATTTTTTTTCATGGCATGCCAACATTAATATTGCCCATATACTGACAAGCTTTGCTTTATGATGGGTGTGGAAAAATAGCAAAAGTTTTAGAGAGGTGCGGAGCATAAAAAAGATTAAAAGCCACTCATTAGAGTAAACTTTACAGGTTATACACTATATAAATATTGCAGGCAACTTTTAAATAAACAATAATTGGTTTTTGTTGTATTGTTATACACAATAACTTCTTGTATTGCTTTATAGGTTAATATTAATAGCTCAATATTTAAAAAAATAGTTTGAGAATATGACTACAATCTAATCATATTTATCTTTCTAATGTTAATAAAAATAGTGTAATTATTTTTTCTTTAACATCTAACAACAGATATGTTGTAACTGACTATTAATTTAAAAATGAATTATGGCGGCTTAAACATTGTTACCATTAAATAGCAATAAATTGAGTGCTATTGAAGTACATACATTATTATCATTTTGAAATTGATTATTTCATACTTGCATATAGTTATAATTTTATTTGAAAGATAAGCTTAATTGATGCAGCAGTTGTAATGCTCTTATTTTACAAATTAAAGTGTTTACTTTAAATAAATTTTTTATTAGCTCTTTTCGATCTAACCAAAACAAAAACTACATTTTTAAAATGGTTTACAAATGTGTTGCCACCAAGAGCATATCTGATTACTTCAAAGAAAAAAAAGATTTAATATAACTTTTCATTTATTTCTTTAGAAAGATAAACAACTTTTTAATAATCAAGGTCAAGAGAATAGCTAGGAAAAACTTCCACACACTCCAATTACTCTTTTAGTTAATTTTAAACTAGACAATTTTGTTGATACTTCACGTGACTCAAAACATAGATGCAAAAGAAAAAGAGAAACTGAGCAATTGTGTTATAGATAACTAAAGCCTGGTGTTGTTCCTTCCATTTTTAAATCTTCTCGCGCCATTCTGCTGTGTTCTTGGGAAAAACACGTCGCGGCACTTTCCCCTGTGACGACTGCGAGGTTCGAACCAACTTTTTTGTTTATCTTGCTTTTCTTAATTTGCACTATTTTCTTTGTGATTATTTTCTTTTCACGTGTTATTTTTGTATTGCGCGCTTTTTCGCCTTAAGTCTTCTGTTGCAGTTTTTATGTTCGTGTAAAATTGACAAATGAGGAGATTCAATTACAAGATTGTGACTGAACAGTTGTGTTTAAATAATAAAGAGGAAAAGAACACGCTAGGCAGTAGTGGCCTATTATAACCAAAACGCTACATTGGTGACCCACGACAACGCCTCTTGTGAAGAAGAAAGAACAATCTTATGCGAAGAAAGAAGAATAAAGAAGAAGAACAAGCCTCATTTCGCTGGACGTGAACCTTCCAGAACTCGGCGACTGCATTCCAGTATATCCTAACCATTGGATACTCCTGAGAGCGGTTTTGTTCTCTAGTAGTGGGGGAAATGCCAATTGCCAAACAACTTAAAAAAAAAAGGCA
Source organism: Diplosoma virens (assembly GCA_963680785.1). Lineage (NCBI taxonomy): Eukaryota > Metazoa > Chordata > Ascidiacea > Aplousobranchia > Didemnidae > Diplosoma > Diplosoma virens. The sequence continues at coordinate 3,475,195 of OY796897.1, read as the reverse complement.
AATTCTGGCACTTCAAACCCCCACTCAAGTGAATAAGTTATCGCTTGGAGACGAAATAAGGATGCTCCCGGAGAAATGGCGAAACATTAGGACGAAATGTAGTCACGAGCAACAGGTCCTCATCCACGAGCTGACGAACTGTCGAAGAATTTTTGCACTCGCAGCACGTCACACAAAACTTTGGATCAACCGATCTCAACGGTCCTTCCAGTACACGTTTCATCTGGGGGCTGGCTAGTGTGACGACTGCGAGGTTCGAACCAACTTTTTTTGTTTATCTTGCTTTTGTTAATTTTCATTTGTATCGCATTATTTTCTTGTCACGTGTTTTTCTATTGCGCGCTTTTTCGCCTTAAGTCTTCCTTCGCAGTTTTTATGTTCGTGTAAAATGACAATCGAAGAGATGCGATTACAAGCTTGTGACTGAACAGTTGTGTTTAAATAATAAAGAGGAAAAGAACACGCTAGGCAGTAGCGGCCTATTATAACCGAATCGCTACACCCCTGCTTGGTGGTTTTGGTAAGCAGTTCTGAATTTTAGTCATATCTTTATTGAATTTCAAACTGAGAGCAATATCTTGGGATCTCTGGAAGCATGCAGGTGTAATTGCTTTCTTCATGTATTAACGTCTTGGTCGTTTTCCTGCGAGTCAAGAGGATAAATATAAAGATAAAAGAAAAGAAAATTTATCAAATTACGTAGACAACGATGTACCTTAAAGAAATCTTTTAAAATTAAGGTTTGATGGTGAATCAGCAATGCTGCATAATGTAAAAAGTTTTTAGAGTTAGACAATTTAAGAAGTTTTAATAATGGTAGAAAAACTTTCAAGCACCGTTTTGTCTCCTTGATGCTTTCAAACTTCTTTGCTATCAACAAAAGGTCTTTTCTAATCTGGATTGAATTTACTTAGCTGCAAGTTGCTTTTTTTATGTAAAGCCTCTAAATGTAATCTATACGTGCAAATTTGCCAGTTTGACAAAATATTATTTTCATGATGTAAAACAAATTTGGTTTCTCCTGTTTTAATATAATAGATTATATTTCGGAGTGAAAAATTCTATCCATTATTTTTATTTACTATTTTTGTCATGTCAAAGCCTTGAAGTTATCTGTAGTTTTTATTTGTTAAATGATTACTCATTACAAAAATCAAATCATCTTTCTGTGTTAGTATTATCAGACTTTTATGACAGCTGTTAAACATCAGAGTTCACGTTTAATCTGTTTACTGTAATCTGGATTTTTCAAATCTGTATATGGATAGTATTTGGTTTTGCATAAGTAATCATTTAAAGTCATAGGAGCTAGTCGTATTTTATTTTCGTTTTTGAATTTTCGTTTGTGTTTTATCTTTTGAAAATGCAGTGACCATGCGCACGAAAACCACAATTGTTAAAGGTGTACTTATTATTTGGATACTTAACGTATATCTTTTTTTCACTACTTTATTTTATCAGTTTGTATTATGTCTTTTTTGCGTTTATTTTTGTTGACACGTTTAAAAAATAGAAATTAATATTAAATCAGAAAATATAATTTCATACATTTTTCTGATACAGCTATTTGTGGCCTATTATTCTATTCAAACTAGTTAACTATCTCATGGTTTGTTGTCAATTTAGTCTTTGGTAAGAATTTTTGCTTATATAGTCACAATATTTTATGTTTATACCCGTAATTGTGTCATATTTTTCTTTGCTTGTCACGTTCTGAGAGCAAACGCGATGCTCAACGCTTGGCGAGTACGTTTTGATTATGGGGTGCGGCCTGGGTCTTGCAACATAGTGGATTCTATGCATACCTTGCGCGGCAAAGCCAGGAAAATTTCCGAAGTCCTTAGTTTCATACATTGTCCAAATACCTCATGTTCATAATTATTTTTATACTCTAAAATATACTCAAAATTAAACAAAAACAAAATTTTACTGTTTGCGGCATCCCAAGCAATTGAAAACTTACACTTGAGTGACGCAGCAATTCGATTAAGAACTACTGCTTTAGTTTTTAACCGCTTTTTGCGTTAAACGCCACTGCAAGCTGATATTGAACTGAACAGTTGTTTGAGATGACAATAAGAATATAACTTATTTCTTCTGGTATGAAAACATCCTAAAATATTGTTTTGATAAAAGGGAAAGTTGTATACATTGAATTCGTCTTCAACCTTTACTGATGAAGTTCTAAAAAAGCACTTTTTTACCTTTTTAACTGTTTGCTAAAGCGATAATTTGTTTTCTGTAGGAAAAGGTTCAAAAAATTTTAAGATATTTGCCCACATTTGTTTCTCCTATTAGACCAAAACTTTACTTTTTTATTCTTCATTTTCGGCTTCTACTGTAGTGTAAATAATTTATTAGAAACAACAAAATTTGAAATAATTGTTAACATCAAATGTGCGAGAAATTGCATTTGAATAAAGTTATTTGCTTAAAGTTAAAAAGTTGCCCTGAACAAACGCAATAAGAGATTGTCTGCTTGAGTAATTAACTGTCGACAGCGTGGTCGAGTGGGCAGTGTGGTCGAGTGGTTAACGTACCGGACTGATGATCAACATGGTCTCGGTTCAAAACCCACTTGCGCCATTCTGTTGTGTTCTTGGGAAAAACACTTTACGGCACTTTCCCCTGCTTGGTGGTCTTGACAAGCAGTTCTAAATTACAGTAATATCTCTACTAAATTACAAGCGGATAGCAATATCTTGGCATCTCCGGAAGCAGGTCGGGGTAATTGCCTACCCTATGTATAGCGCCTCCGTCGCTTTCCTGCGAGTCAGGAGGATAAATATAGAGATTAAAATAAAATAAAATAAATATCGCGTAAGTCATTGTATCCGCGGTTAAATATACTTGTTGCGCAAAAAAATGACGGCAGAAAGTATGTTCGCCTTTGGAGAGCCATTTTTTGCAACACTTAAATAAAATCAATTTAAAAATCGGACAGCTTTGAAATATAATATATTAAAAACACAACCAAATAAGCCAAAAAGACGGAATTAAATAGGGAGAATTAAAAAATACTGTAAATAAAAAATTGAATTGTTAACAAATGCTGAAGCTAATCTTCTTGAAAGATAAAGGCATAGTATTTCATTAATTTTTTCGGATTTGACTTTTAACTGAACACTTGAGTGACAATTTTTAAATTGATTTTTGATGTTATTTCTGTATCAGATATCTGCTTGCCAATGTTGCATCTTTCAACAACAACAATTATAAATTGAAATTATAAATATAACTACAAATTTGCGTTCTTAAAGGTTTCAAAACCCATTTTGTTTTCTATTTTTACACGGTTCCAGAATTGACTTTTCCAATTTTACTAATTTTATAAGTTGTAGCTGCAGATTAGCCGAGACATCGACAGAAAAAAATCTCTTCACCTTCCAATGTTTGGACCATTCATCGACCAACAGGAACAGCTACCATATTTATAAAAACAAAAGGTAAAATAAAACATTAAACTGACGCATAAATTGAAAGTGAATGACCATGCGGGTCGTACCTGGTCATGAACTTTGTCACAAGTAAATATTCCCATGTGATGCACATTTTTCGAGTAGAGGGGGTTGATAATTGGTTCCATTTAAAAAGTGTTGTATAAGAAAATTTGCTTTATCTGAAATCTATTACAAAAATAACAAAAATTTTTGTAAAATTTTTTAAGCAAATAAAAAGCTAACTTGGGGTTTAAAAAAAGTCAAAAAGATTTGTTTGTGTTTTTTCACACCGGTTACAGCATAACTAATGCTCATTTGTATCTACAAAAATCTTCAAAAATAGGAAGATTTTGAAGTTTCTCGTGCGTTTATTCTCTACTTCCAGTTTTTACAAGAATAACAAAAAACTTTTGCATTGTATCTGATATATTTTATTTAAAAAATCTTTCGCTTTGAAAAATAGCTGGCAATCGACAGACACAGTTTTATTTACCTTTATTGTTAAAAGAAGCGGTGCTTACAATTACTGCTATGTTTAAGTATAAAAATTTTGAGAAATGATAGATTCAAACAAATGCATTAAACTATTGAAAGCTCAAAATTTTTTTCTGGATAATAATGTTGCTAATGTTGACTAAATTCTATTCCTTCTCTATAAAAATGACTAAATTGGAGACCAAATTTCCATATATTTGTATTCTATTGATTTGCATCCTATCAGGATTTATACGGCCCAGATGGTAGGTGCTTTCACGCAGCCTGGGCCGTGAGTAAGTCTGCTCATTAATTTTAAAATTACAGACCGAAACCGAACCTACCAAAACGGAAGGGTATCCACCCATTCCGATGTTCAGTGTGGGTCTGCTAATCGGCAAACGTCCTTTTCAGGACGGGGCAATGTCAGGATAAAACTGCCCTTTTCAGGGCACATTGCCAACAAGTCCCGAAGACCCACTATTCTTCAGCTGAACATCGAAGGCCTCACTGCAAGCAAGATGAATGTTCTTCATCACCTCGCTATGCAGTCTGAGGCACTCGTCATCCTACTGCAGGAGACCCATTGCACTGATGCAGAAAAGTTGGTACTACCAAACTACCAACTAGCTGGGTCTTCTTTAAGCAGGAAGCATGGCCTTGCCACGTTTGTCCACGAGCGACTGAGATACACGCTTTTGGACCAATCTCCACTGACATCGGAGATCGAGTGGCTGTGTGTGGACGTTGATGGCTATAAAATAGTCAACGTCTAGAAGCCACCACCAACGCGATTGCGAACCCTGGATCTTCCAATGTTTCCTCACCCCTGTCTGTACGCTGGCGATTTTAACTGTCGTCATGCTGACTGGGGTTATGATGACAACAGTCCGGACGGTGAGTGCTTGGCTGGATGGGCAAGTATTAATTGTCTTGCCCTGCTATATAATGCCAAGGACGCTGCCAGTTTTTATTCCGGCCACTGGAACACTGGCACCAATCCGGACCTAGCTTTCGCTAGCGTAGGTCCAAACAGTCGCTTACCGGATAGACGTGTCCTTGAGAAGTTCCCCAGGTCACAACATCGACCCTCGCTTATTACACCACCAAGGTTTGCTATGGCAGTGCCAAGCATGCCTGTCAAGCGATGGAACTTCCGCAAGGCCAAATGGAGTCACTACATTGCTTTGACGAATAAATTCGCAAAGACTTTGTTGCCGCCTAATTCACTTGATGTGGATGCGGCTTACCAGGACTTCTGTAACACCATTAAGAAAGCAGCCAAAAAGACTATCCCACGCGGGTATCGAAATAACTATATTCCGTGTTGGGATGCAGAGTGTGAATCCCTCAATAAAACCTTTCTGCAGTCTCCTCAGGGAGACGACTCAAGTTTGGCTGCTACTGCTCTGCTTGCCAAGCTTGACAGAAAGCGGAGGGATCCATGGATTGACTTCTCACACTCTAGTCGAAAAGCGTGGAGTATTTTGAACAACCTTACTGGTACGGCTCGTAGGTCACGACACTCTCCTCGTCACTGTCCCGTTTCAGCCGATGCTATTGCATCTCAGCTGGTTAGAAATGGGAAATACGAGGCTGTTGATTGCAAGTCATCTCGACTTGTCTTTCAAGAAGTGTCTGACCTTTGGAGGGCCACAACACCAGACGCAGTAAATATCTCTGACAATTTTTCACAGAGAGAATTTGCTGCTGCCCTTCAGCACTTAAAATCAGGTAAAGCTCCGGGACCTGATTCCATCCTCCCCGAGCTTATACTCCATGCCGGAGCTGCTTTGAAGTCCTGGTTACGTGACTTTCTTTCTTCCTGTTTGCGCCGACTCAACATTCCCAAGATCTGGAGAAGAGCGCTTGTGGTCGCGATCCCAAAACCAGGAAAGCCCGTGGAGGACCCAAAGAGTTATCGACCGATATCTCTGCTTTGTATCCCCTACAAGATCCTCGAGATGCTTATCTACGCCCGCGTTGAGCCATTAATCGATCCACTGCTCCCTAAAGAGCAGGCTGGGTTCCGACGCGGGAAGTCAACCGTAGATCAAGTTGTTCTGCTAACCCAGAACATTGAGGATTCTTTTGAGGCTAAAAAGAAAGCCGGTGCCGTATTTATCGATCTGACAGCTGCTTATGACACTGTCTGGCACCGTGGCCTTGCCTGCAAGCTGCTGAGACTACTACCAGATAAGCACATGGTCAAAATGATCATGGAGCTTGTCCGAAATCGAAGTTTCACCCTTACCACCGCTGACAGCAAGCAAAGCAGGCTACGCCGTCTTAAAAACGGCGTTCCTCAGGGATCGGTCTTGGCTCCCCTCCTATTTAACATCTATACGTACGATCTTCCTTCCATGATTTCCAGAAAGTTTGCTTATGCTGATGATTTAGTATTGTTGCACTCTTCTGGAAACTGGAAGGACTTGGAGGGGACTTTAAGCCAAGACATGTCTACACTGTCAGCGTATCTCCAGACTTGGAGGTTGAAGCTCAGTCACACTAAGACGGTGACGGCTGCCTTTCACTTAAATAACCGAGAGGCCAAACGTGAGCTAAAGGTCTACAACAATAGACTTTTACCGTTCTGTCCAACCCCTACATACCTTGGGGTAAAACTGGACAGATCGCTCACGTTTCGTCATCATTTAGTGGCATTGCGCATAAAACTATCATCGCGCGTCACACTGCTGAGGCGACTCGTGGGCTCGGGATGGGGTGCTGGTGCTAAAACACTACGCATAGCCACCTTGTCTCTAGTCTACTCAACATCTGAGTACTGTGCGCCAGTCTGGTGTCGCAGTGCTCACACTCGCCTCATTGACAGTGTCTTGAATGACGCCTTGCGCATAGTTACTGGATGCCTGCATCCCACTCCAATGGACCACCTACCTGTACCCTCAGGCATCCAGCCAGCTGAGCTTTGCCGACTGGGAGCGACACTCTCCTTGGCTTATCGTGGATCTCTGGACCCCAATCATATCTTGCATGGTCTGTTAAGTGGGTCCTCAGATACTGGCCAAGTGAGACTAAGATCCAGACGCCCGTTTGTGCCAGGTGCGCGGAATCTCTTGGACAATCTTGCCAGACTTGGCATCCGCGCCTTTGAATGGACAAATCACAAATGGAACGCGGAGTACTGTGAAAATGCTTCCAGGCTCCGTGCTTTTGTGCCCGGGACCAGTGTCAGGCCTGTTGGGATGGGCTTACCCCGAGCAGCTTGGGTTAGGCTCAACCGCCTGCGGACTGGTGTTGGGCGATTCCATTCGTCCATGCACAAATGGGGTCTCACTCCTACACCGAATTGCGAGTGTGGCGCCTCAGAGCAAACTGCAGACCATGTACTAACAATGTGCCCCATACATCGGGAACCACATGGAGCTCGCGGTCTGACGGTTTTGGATGACGAAACTCGATGCTGGCTTAATAACATCACTGCCAGCATCTGATCCAGGCAGTGCAGCAGTCTGGGGTAGTAAAAAGATATACCCTCGGCCCCAGTTCTGTTTGTGTCTGGCCTGGAGTGGATGCCCTTCAAACGACGACGACGAGGATTTATACTATGGCGTGAAACCGTTTAAAATGGTGTTCCGGTTCAGGTTCAGATTTGGAAAATTTTGTTTTTGGTAATTCAGTTCTGGTTCAGTTCCGGTTTCTGGTTCAGTTTCAAAGAAAACAATAAAAGGTTAATAAGATTCTTCACTTCGGTTTGTTTCCTATCCTGATGTCATAAAATACTTTTTCTTCCCATTTTTGACAAGCGTGAAAACTGAAAAACTGGTTTGTGGATAACTGCCATAGCTCATTAGCCAACACTCATGAAGATACTAGATCAAAATATTTAAGAAAAGGGGGTTAAAATTTTCCAAATTTTATATGGTGACTGCTCGATTCATGGTTTTGAAAAATTTCACCATGTAGCACAAACGCAGCACCTATAACTGAGGAGAATATTTTTTTTTTTCAGCTTGGTCATGTACGGAAAATCTTTTTGTTGTCAAAAAAGCAATTTACAAATTTTATCCAATTAAATTATTAATTGTACCAACAAAAGACAATTCATTGTTGAATCTAGTGTACATCGTATTAAAATAAACTACTGGGGTTTAATTTCTTTTTTCAAAAAGTATTTTTACAGGTACGTTTTACACCACGAAAAATTCAGTGTTTATATAAATTTGTTTCAATAAAGAAAAGCTAATCTTCAAAAAATAATTGTTGAGCTTGAATAGTTTTATGTTTATAGTTGTTTAAATGGTTTGATTTTATTTGAGAGATCACTTAAAACAAACTATAAAATTACCGAGTCTTTGTCCCTCAGCAGATTTTTGAGAAATTGTGGGAATATGCCAAAAAGGTGTATATACATGCTTTGTAGACCTTGAAAAATATATGGGCGTGCTCCAAGAGACAAGCTGTGGGCAGTACTGCTGGTTTATGATGTGAGAGGTCAGCTATTTGGTGCTATCAAATCGTTGTATAAACAGTTAGAAGTCTGTATTCGTGTTATTGGCATAAAAACAAAGCCTTTTCGTTAGTGTTGGACTACAACAGAGCTGTGGTTTTTCTTCTCTTTTCTTCATTATATACATGGATAAGATAGACAGAGACAGCTCCTTCAGTAGTTGCACTACATTTGGTGAGGGTTATGTTTGGCGCCTGCTGTTTGCAGATGACCTTACATTGTTAAGCTTGAAAGAATGTAATCTCCAATATGCATTTGATCGGTTTTTCTGACGCATGCTTGAATGCTGAGATAAAAATTAGTACAGCTAAAACTGAGTGTTAACGTGAGATAATCTTCCCTTTTTTTCTTTAAACGTAAGCGAGACTGCTTCGAGACTAAATGTCTTTGTTAGGATCGCGGCGCTTTGACAACGTGCTGCTTTGCTTTTGAGTTGCCGGCGTGGTCGGTCGGCAGTAAGTTGCGTAATGTAAAGGTTGGTCGTAATTGCATGGTTTTATGTTTACTTATTTGTGTTTATAGGGTGATCGTCCGACCGGTTTAAAGTTAAAATTAATCAAATTTAAGTTAAAATAAAATTGAAATTCGTGTTAAATAAAAAATTAAATTGTATCGGAATAAATTTAAATTTTAAGCTTTCAAACAACGGTCACTACTCAGATAGAACCGCGGAAGGATTTTGACCGCAACACTGAGATTATCAAGGCATCCTCTCCAGTGTTCTTTCTAAACAGATGAAGCAACAATCCAGCAGACGTAGAAGTATAAGTATCTTGGAATCACATTTTCGAGTAATGATAGACAGGACAGCGAATTAGATACACGTATTGTAAAAGCAAGTGCAGTAATACGCCAGCTTTACCGATCACTTATACTAAAATCACAGTTCTGTACCAAAGCAAAGCTTTCTGTTTTTAGATCAATTTTTGTTCCTATCCTCACCTACGATCAGGAGTGTTGACTAATGACTGAAAGAGTGAGATACCGATTACAGGGGGCTGAAATGAGTCTCTTGCAAAAATTTCGGGGTTAACCCTACTTGACAAGGTTAAAAGCACTGGCATTCGTCAATCTCTCAACATCAAACCACTGCTACTCCGCATAGAAGGTCCGCAACTTCGCTGGTATGGCCATCTGACACGAATGTCCCACAAACAAACAACAAAGCAGCTAATGGATGCTCTTTCGAGGGGCAAAAAAACCTAGAGGATGACCCAAAACTTGCTAGAGAGATTATGCTGAAGACCTGGCCTAATCTCGTCTTAAAATTCCACCAGCGGAATAGCCGCTAGTTAAAAAAGATCGGGATGATTGGAGATCCCAACTCGAGCTGCTGCCCCCGCAACCCCAAAAAGACAAGTGGACAAAGGAAAATACACTGAACTAATTTACTGCTTTACCCAAAAATGATGACGATAACGACTATAAAACCAGTACTGGATATTGGAATTGAATCACAACCCATCTATTTGAGACATCGGCACTAGCCGCCACAAAACTGTACAGGAAGTCGGGATTAGAGTTTGAGTTTGAGTTTATTTTTATTTCACCAAATAAAAATTCACGAAAGAAACAAAATGCAAAATAAAGCAATTTGGAATGTTGGTAAGGAGCACCGAGGAACCTTTCGGTTTTCTAAGTCAAGGTGCTCCTTGAGAAAAAAAGAAAATTACAAAATCGAAAAACAAAATAAACGAGTAAAACAATAATAACGGCAGCACAACAAAATTCATAAAATATCTGTAACGAACTTCGAAAGAAAACAAACAGGCACAGTTGCTACAATACAAACGCGAATAACATTCCCCCTGAAGGATAGTTACTAAACAGTCATACTAAAGGCAGGGCCCCTGAGTATCTTAACTTCATGCTCACATGAAGCCGACAAAAGAAAAGTTTTTTTAATAACTGGAAATTAAGTAATGTTTATACTCTTTTTTGAAAGAAATAGTGTTTAAGATTTTAAGAGAGCTATCAATCTCCATCCACAATTTTGTTCCTCTGAATGATAATTGGTTTTGGGAAAATTTTTTTTTTGACGCGTGGTAGAAAATAATTAAAGCTGTCAGCACATCTGGTTTTATGAGTATGCCAATTAGTAAGGTAGGTAAATTGTCTTTTGAATATAAATGGAAGATTGTTGTGATGAAGGTTATGCATAAATTTGGCCAGTTCTAACTTATAAATTTCATCAAGTTTTAAAATTTTTAACATTTTGTATTGAGGATTGATAGAAAAGTATTTTGATGATTTGGTAATTAATCTAACAATATTATTCATTCTTATTTGAATTTTGTTCAGGTAAATATTTGCTGCATTTCCCCAGGAGATGACACCATACTGAACCCGACTGTGAATAAGACTGTGGTATAACGTGACCAGGGTTTCTCTTGTTACATAATTACGCAATCTGCAAAATAATCCTCTATATTTCGCCAGTTGTAGACCTCATGAAACCCGTGTGGTAAGCCCATTAGGGGCCACTGCACTTCGCACAATCGGTACTGCAAATGAGTTTAGGTTACAGGTTAAGGTTACAGGATGCCTTCACAGGTCCACTACAGTTGCGTGCAATGGCCTTTGCAGGGCCTGCATAGCATTGTTGGTTTTGAAACACGGCCAGAACGAGTAACACAACTTGACGCTTCATCCTTATTGTTTTCTGCGTTACCATTTTGCTCAGTTGAAATTTCAACAAAGTGGTCGGCACTATTTTCAGTTTTAGGAATTTACGATTTACGATTTCGAACAAACAAACCATGATCAGGAATATCAACAACATAAGACCTGGGCTGATCAGTTGATTTAAGAACCCGGCTTCTCAAATCTTCATAATAACCATCATCGATAAACACAAGCGAATCATCTTTTAACTGCGGCAAACATGATGACGATGATCATAAGTAAACTTTTCCCGCTGCTTTGTCTTTTTCTCTTTTTTTCGAAAGTCACATAGAAACGACCAATTCGGTTCGAGTGTAGCCGGTAAAATAAAAACTCCAGTGGGTAATCACCTACCCATTAACAATAACCAGATCTTAACGGTGATGTTCGATATGCTAAAAGAGCGAGATATAAATCATGCGATTTTCTTAAAAGATTCTTTATGGTTTGCATAGCTTTTTCCGCTTCCCCATTACTTTGAGCATGATTTGGGCTACTTAAAGTATGACGAAATCCATAATGCCTATCAAAATTTTGAAAAACAAGGGATGAAAACTGAGGACTCCATCAACATAACTTTCTTAGGATTGCCAAACTTAGAGAAGATTAATTTTAAATGTGGTACTATGTCGTTGGTGGTTGACCCACGGTTTAATAAGGCTAATTCTTCACATCGGGAAAATAATTAATCAGTAAATAAGCACAATTGTTGAAGTAAAATAAATCTCACGCAATTTTTTGCCAAGGGCGATGAGGTAAAATGGATTGCAACAAGGGCTCAGTAGGATTAATACGATATTTGACACATACATTATAACGATTCACAAAGGTTCGATATCCCTACTCAAACTTTGCGCTCTAGCATGACATTTAGTGATGCTTTGATGTCCTTCGTGTATGTTGTTTAGAATTTCTTTTTGCAATATCTTTGGGATAACAATTCGATTGCATTTTAATAAAAGCTCTTTTTGGAACAAAATATTGTTGCGGACTTGGAAATATGGATGCAAATCATGACCAACACGCCTTGTACAAGCCACCCATTTTGACAAAAAATAATCACTTGTGAACATACGTGATCTGATAAAAGTTCATTACGAATTTTTCGTAGCAGGTTATTCGACGTAATGTTACCAAAAGCAATACTGAATATGTCTGCAGCCTCTTCAATAGATTTAACTGTTCTACTACGGCCAGCTTTTTTGAATTTACCTAGCTTGCCACATTTTTTAAAACAACGACTGTAATTAGCAGGACACCTGCTCCTCTTGTGAGCTTTATAACCCCTCACTATGGGCAATTTTTGTCTTTAGATGAGCGGCTTGTTTCATGTGTCACAGCTTCGATCTCGTAGCTCTTTACGCTGGTTCTGATTGTGCCCTGTTGCCTTTTCACGAGCTCCGAATTTCTTGCGCTTCCCATTACTCCTAGCAATTTCAAATTAGGGTCCATCTGTAATCGTTCGGATAAGGCCACATCTGCAAGACCTGCAACCAAACGATCTAGTATCATCTACTCTTTCAAAGCTCCAAATTTACAATGCTCTACCAAACAATGAAATGATAAAATAAACTCATCAACAGGTTCATTTGGCATCTTGACTCCTTTATTATATACAAAAATAACATTTTTTCTGTTTATAAACAACACCTTTTTTGACTAAAAAATATTCCTTAAATTTGTTCTTCACTATATTATAATTCAATGATTACTCATTATTAAATTAAAATGACGACAATTTATCATCCGCCTTATTTCCTAGCAGGTACATTAAGCTATTTTACTTGATTTTTTTCATCTTCTTCAAATAGTTTAAATGCCAGGCGATATTGCTTAAAACGTTTAATCCAATTAGGTCATTGCTCTGGGTTATTAAAATTGAAGGTTTCTGGTCCTTGAATGGAAAACGACATTAATCTTTTTTGAAACTTTAGTATAATATCTTTTTAGTGTATTGATCTTAAGTTCTACACTAATAACACTTCTGAAACCATGTCTACTTAGTTGCTTTATTCTCTTATTGCCTGCGTATATGTGGTAAATTTGAAAAACAAAAAGCACGCAGCAGACATTTAAACTAGAGGTGATGCAGGAAGGCACAGGATTGGAAATACACAGAGTTAATTATACAAGCCACAATTTGTACGTTCTACTACAAGAACTATTTCAACGTGATTGAAAAAACAAACCGGCACACAGTTTGCCGTTGAACCACGTGTTGGTTTTGAAGACTGGCCACTCTTGCAAGCAACTGAAAAGGACGTGCGATCTTCCCATCATTGCAGCAATTTACCTTAGAATACGTGTGTTAGTCGCACATCTCAACGCTTGCAAGAGCGTATTAAACAATACCTTCCCAATTCTGTCACTAACATTCCCACATCCCGCAACCGCGATGGTCTTCCTCGTCTTCGCCCAGCCAACAGTAGCTTCCAACATTGACTTTTTTACTATTCTGCCATTGGCCAGCAACTTTTGGACAACATGCAATGTGTCCTTCCTTACAGCGTCATAAGATCCTCTATTTTTGAAAAAGGCCGTTCTACCTTTTGCCTTTCCTTTCTTGAAGCTACTTTTATCAAGTCTATTTAGATTTAGCCCAATTCCTTGCAAACAAAACGATTTTGCCTATTGCCGGAAAATTCTTTTAATTTTCTTTCTCTTTATTGGTCAATACTCTTGATCAATGAAAGCTATCTATTTTGTAGCTCAATTTGACTGGCTTCTCAGTTTAATGATTTATCCCAAGAATGTTCAAGAAAAAACTTTGGAAATGACTCTTCTGTTAGCTAGTTTCAAATTATGTACAACGAACGGTTTCTTCAATGTTTGATTTGAATTTATTTTCAATAAATAAATTTTCTGCTTATTCTTGAAATTTTTTTAAGAGTTGCTACAGCCTAACGGTTGGGTAAAACTATCCGATTCTTTCACGTTTTTGTAATCAGCTAAAAAATTTGTTAATAATGACGTCATTCATTTATTCGCTTCACTCACTTTGATTACGTGATGAGTTTTATTGGACTCGGGAAATTTCATAAGTTGGCATTTGAAAAAAGTTTTTCTTCTCGGGAGTGGTTCACCATCCGCTACGACGTCAAATGTTCTCGCATCCGGATCGTTTACAGGAATCTCTCCGGAGATTTGGGATTGCAGGAGCAACAAACTTTTTGATCCTATGGTTTAAATGTATTTTCAATAAAACTGTTAAATATTAATCTCAAGTAATTTTCAAGCTAAACGTTCACCAAAAAATTTCTGATCAATAATTTAAAAAAAAAGAGTTAAAAGAACAAACTTGAAAATGTACATTTAGAAAACGTTGGTTTTATATTTAACTAATTTCATTTAAAACTTTCCAAACATTATTGCCCAGTTCGAGCCTAGATATTGCAACCATTAAACATATTAAGGCTACCGAATAATTGCAGACAAAAAAGTTGAATTGGTTAGCAGTAAAATAAGACAATACTGCATTTTTAGCATAAGTAAATCATATCAAACTTCTTAAACAACGTCAACGGTTTTGATATATTGTGCTTTTTGATCAAGTGCAAGATAAAACAATTACAAAGCTTACAAAACTTATTTGGTTTTTAAAATAAAAAAACAGGCTGATTTTGATAAAGGTAAGATTTCTTACGATGTTAAAACAATAAGCAATTATTGTGGAACTAGATACATCATTTGAATCTTATTTCCAGTTAATTCAAACCTAAGTGACTTAGAAAATATTGAAAAAGAAAGTTGAAGATGTGAACTATCGGCAACACTGTCTCTTTAATCTAAACACAGTTTAAAAACTTTTTGATTCAAATTTCAATTCAAATCACTTCTATTCATAGCATAAAGGTCAGTATTAGACCGAGCGGTGAAAACATCGTTTCTATGACAACCATGAAAGACACGACCCCGTTTAGCTCTGCACCTATGATTGATTAAAATCATCAAAACAGAACGCTCACCTCTGTTTTCGAACCCGTGATAGTCGGACCATGATAACTCATCGACAGGATCCCGTTGAGAATAGGCGTAGATGACTCTAATTGTTTGACTCTGCAAGTTGATAAGTTGGATGATCATTATTCAAGATCAAGGATCTTCTAATACTTTCAACTTTTTTTCTAAGGTTGTACAATAATAAAAAAAGAAACGCGAAAGTAAAATGTACGTTAATGCAAAACAAATAGATAAATTCATCCAACTAATTATTGTTTATATTAGAACGCCCTCCAAATGCGTTTGCAAACTTTTTTCGTATTTTAAAATATTTTAAAATTTCAAATCCGTTAGATGTCGCTTTAGATCACAAATGTACTTTTTTTTCTTTTTTTGCATCACTATGATTTCATTACAAATGATGTTTGCGTTTCATTTAATCTCCTGATGAAGTTTTACTAAATTATAGTATACCGAGACGTTGAGTTTTTATTGTTGTTTTTACCTTTTAATAAAGAATTAACAGCAGTTTAGATTTAAACTTTATCAGAAGATCATAAACAAAGATTTTTTATTTCATATTTTGTAATATTTAAATATTTAATTTATTTGTTGTTAGCTTATGACCATGGTATTTATTTATTAACTGTAATATCAAATTAACCTTCTAAAGAAAACAAAATGATAATTTTTTGCGTCTTCATGTAATTCAATTTCTTTATCATATTTGATTCAACACAAAATCTTTGTGGTGTAATGGAACCCGCACTGAGCCCGCGTGCACAGTGAATTTGTTACGTCATTTCTTTAGGTAAATCGTCACGTGCTCACGGCGCTTCCATGCCAGTCACGCGCATAGTTAAATTCCTGTGTTTTCAGTTGTTGTTAATTACAGTTGGTTGATGCAGCATCTTTTTAAGTTAAATAAAGCTGATGTTTATTTACTTATATTAGCCTACAGCAACCTCCAAAATTGAAGACGATGTTATGATATTTAGGCGAAAACCGCTGATGGAAATTTTCGGACTCAAAAAAAACTCTTTCTTAATTTTATGCAAAATTTCTGTGGATTTGTTATTGTAACAAACTGATCTGTATCGAATGGTTTTGTTAATCAATTTAAGTTATTTTTTGAACGTTTTTTAGCACATTTTTTATTGAATTTAGTTGGTTTGTTTATTATTATATCGTCGGTCAGGGTCTTCGTTGCTGGTTTTGAAACATGCAATGTTCAAATCTACTCGCTTATTTGACAAACAGTTTCTCAGTTCAGGCCAGCCTGTGATCGAACAATCAACCTGTGCTAATCACGTGAGTAGAAGCTCGCGCTGTGTCGTGATGATCAAGAAATTATTTTTAAAAAAGACTGAAGATGTTCAAAATTAAAAAAAAAAAGATAAGACCCAGGCATGATAAGGGGATGGTTTGACGTAATTTTGAAGCATTCACAATAAAACAATCAAAATTTCTTAATGTTTTATGATTTTTACTTTTCCTTTTATGCTTCGTACTAGCTTATTCTTTCAGTGCTGCTTTATGCGATACACTCTGTTACGTTTGATGTTTATTTATCTTTCCTTCTTATCGCGCAATAA
Source organism: Diplosoma virens (assembly GCA_963680785.1). Taxonomy (NCBI): domain Eukaryota; kingdom Metazoa; phylum Chordata; class Ascidiacea; order Aplousobranchia; family Didemnidae; genus Diplosoma; species Diplosoma virens. The sequence goes on along the minus strand of OY796897.1, from coordinate 3,458,612 downwards.
CGAAGCTAAGATATATCATTAATTGAATTCAACTTAAACGCTTTGTTTAAGTTTTTTTCCTTTTTATTGACTGTAATTTTCACCGAGTAATTTGACTCTAGTATTTTTATCAAGGTAATTAGATCTCATTGATAGTCATAAAATTGTAATTTCATCTCGATATGTCACATTGTTAAAATTTGTCATATAGATTTTAAAAACTGTTTGTCATAAAGATAATAATATCATAAAGCAGGGTTTATCAGGCTTTTCTCTGCCACCCCAAATTGTTTAAAACTGTAATCAAACGAGTCAAAAAAACTAATAAATGCGAAAAAACGGATTTAAATGTTTTTGTTTTATTTTTCTTCCTCAATTTTCTGCATGAAATTTTTAGCGTCTCAACGCTTTCAACTTTTATTTGACTCTCTCTATAAATTTCATGCTTTACAAAATTAAGAAGAAAGGTTTACTTTATTCAAAAAAATTGTTTTTATTAGAATTGATTAGTTTCCATTTGAAAGCGGATTTACAGTATTTGCGGCTCTCTTAATCGCAATCCTTCTAAAGCTTATTCCTTGAGCTCACTTTTTACGAAACATAATATTTAATCTTATTGTCTTTCAAGAATAAAGCCATCCAAAAGACATTTGTGAGCTTTTAATGTAAGTTGTCCTTCAAATACTTTATAAAATTCATACAATGTCTTTCCTCCAAATAATTCTCATTTTAGTTCAATATAAAAAGCTACGGCAATAAAATATGGGCAACTTGTATATGATCAACTTAGTAATTTTCCAGGACAGGCCATATTTCTGGTTCTCTCTATTCTTTCTAAATCAATACTTGTCCATGCGAATACAAATCTAGAAATTAAACTGTTTAAGTATTATTGACAATTTTTGAAAAAAATAACCACAAACCTCAGTTAAAAATTATTGTGATTTAGCGAATAAAGAAACCAACCATATCTTTGCATCGCTGGAAGCAGGTCTGAGTAATTCTTCACCCTATGTATAGCACCTCCGTCGCTTTTCTGCAAGTCAGTAGAATAAATATAGGGATAGAAAAATAAACAAAACATTTCATGGAATACTATTTTTTTTAAGCTGGGGTTATCAGAAATAATTTGAAGAAATAATCTTCTTTTTTGGTTGCCACAGTAAATAAATATTATTGGCAACAATTTAAAAAATCTAGTATAATACAGGTGAAATTTTTTGAAAGATAATTATGCCAAACATTTTTTAGCATCATATAACTACTCAGCCAATGACAACTAATTAGACTTATTCATGTTTTTTATAGCCAGCTTTGCACACATAACGCCGCGGTAAGGAATTAAAAGTTTAACAAATTATTTTGGGTCAAAAATTATGACAACAGGATCTAAAAAACGTTTAATTTCATGTCAAGAAAACCTTTAGCTTCAAAAATCATCTATTCCACACACTGAACCATAATGTTGCATAAAGTATAAAAAATTAGACAGACAAAAGTTTCAAACTTTCGTTTCTCAAAATCATACAAAGTGTGATAATTCAAAATAATTTTCGTTGTACGACTGGTAGGAAAGTTTTTTAAATCTTTCATAACAAAAATATAAAATTTGAATACCCCAACTTTAAAATAAAAACCAATAACATAATATTGAAAAACATGAAGTTATAACTTTAAATATTAACTCATATAACCATACTATTTACAAACAGCAATTTTGGATTTAAAATAGAATTACAGAAGTTACTACTTAGAGGGGTTATGATTACATGAAATAAAAGCAATTATCATTTTTGACAGCGCGAGAAAGTGTTGAGAGTGCCGTTTGATAGCTCACGAATTCGACACAGTTGCAGTTCAAAACCTGCTGTGGTCATTCTTTTACGTCTTTGAGAAAAGACACGTCAATGCATTTTCTCTGCTTGGAGGTTCTAGCAGGCAGCTTTAAATTCCTGCCATACATCTAATTAAAAACTAAAAAAGCAAATAAAACATTTCAACATGACAGACGTACCGTGGTTTTCTAACGTCGTGGAAATCGCTTGACGGTTGCAATAGATATTACATATAACGCTTGCGACCTTTTGTGTAAATTACGAGAATTAATAAGGATGGTCGAAAAAAATATACGTAAAATAAAAAACCTTGAGAAAAAATCATTGCAATGAAATACCAAACGGCAGTGCTTGGAAATCACTATACTTTTTCACTAATGCTGGCTGTCGTTGTTTAGGATTCAGAAAGAATTTTAAATATAATCCTATATAGGCGTACGCAAGGGGGGGTTTTGGGGATCCACTTTCCTTGAAGAATGATGATCAAGAAATATGCGCTTATACAAATATGACATATAAGCGACAAGTTGGCTTTGCTACATGATATAGGCTTTTATCTTTTCTGCGCCTTGTTTTTTTAAACTTTTTTAGTAATTTTGTTAAAGATTCATAATTGCGTTAAAGTTAGCTAATCTGGGTAAAACTTTCAAAACCAAAAAGTATTCCAAAATGAAGTCAGGTCTTCCATGTTTCGTTTTTGATGTCTTTTGTTTTATCGCAATTCTTGCTCGTGAGATGCGAGCCTATTCTACTACGCTGTCCTACATTGCTATGAAAAGCGAAACAAGTGCTAAGCATCTAAATAAGATTTATAAAAAAAATTCTATTATAAGCTTACTCTGCAAAGCACCATAAAAAAAATTAAAAATATACGTTCATAAATATGAAAATGGTTCTTCATTTTTACAAAAATTATTCCAGTATGCTGATAGATTAGTGGTTCTCAAAGTTTAAATCGTATTCTTCCTTTCAATACTTTAATTTAACCATTCTCCAAAAGTGTATATGACAAAAAGTTTTTTTAAAAAATTTTGTTATTAAGTAAAAAAATTTTTGTTATAAAGTAAAGCATTGTGGTTTTACTTGCAAGCTGCTGAGACTTCTGTCAGATAAGCACATGATTAGAATGGTCATGGAGGTTGTCCCGAACGGAAGGTTTACTCTTACTTCTTGACAACAAGCGAACCAAACTCTGCAGCCAGAAAAATGGTGTTTTCTGGAGATCGGTATTGGTTCCTCTTTTGTTTAACACGTATACATGTGATCTGCCTTCCACAATCTTCATAAAGTTTGCTTATGTTGCCGATCTAGCATAGTTGCACTCTTTTAAATGACTCGGAAATCTAGATATGACTATAGTTTCTGTGTATCTCCAAACCTAGAAGTTGAAACTCAGTCTTTGAAAAACGGTGAGAGCAGCCTTTCATTTAAATAACTGAGGGGCTAAACGTGAGTTAAAGGCTTGCAGCAGCAATAAAATTTTAACATTCTGTCTGGTCCCAAGTTATTTTAGAACAGGTCGGTTATTAGAACAAAACCTAAACAGATCGCTCATATTCCGTCACCATCTTCTGTTATTGCGTAAAAAACTACCTTCAAGCGTCATGGTGTTGAGGTGACTTGCGAAGATGGGTTTCTGGGCCAAAACATTCTGTACAGCTGCCCTATCTCTCGTCTACTCGACAGCTGAATACTGCGCGTGAGTCTGGCGTTGCCCGGTGTACAAATAATAGATGGAATACAGAGCACTGTGTGAATACATCCAGGTTTCGTACTTTTATACTCATCACCAGTACCAGGTTTGTTGGAATGAGTTTGACCTGAACAACTTTGGTTTTTGGTCAATCGCTTGGAGACTGATGTTGGGCGATTCCGTTCGTCCATACACAATGGGTTCTCGCTCTTTCATCGGATTGCGAGTGCGACGCCATTGAACAAACCGCAAACCACCTTTTAACATCTTGCCCTATATTCTGCATTGGGCGTGATATGGAGTTCGTGTGCTGATGGTTCTTGATGACGAAACCCGATGCTGGCTCAACAGCGCCAATGCCAGCATCTGATTTGAAAGTACAGCAGCCTGGGGTAGTAAAAGTATAAACCCTCGATCCCTGTCCCGTTTGTGTTTAACCCAAATTTGATGGCCTTCCATACTACGACCAACCACGACAGCAACTACAGCCTTTTTCAGTATTCGCTTTTTTTCCGTGCTCATTTTTTTTACGATCAGAATAAAATATAAAACAAATAAGATTGCATGCATGTGAAAACTAAAAAAATGGTCTTTACTTTGGTGAAACAATTTTTGTGAGCAGTAAAGCTGCAACTATAAAAATGTGACCTTTTGTGCCAGGTTTTGTACCAGACCTTTAGCAATGCTTTGTAATTGTAGACATAATTAAAATTGAATTCGATTTGAACTGAATTAAACTTATATCAGTGAGTTAAACTCGTGGAAAATTTTTTTGATATTTCATAATTGCTTTTACGGGTGAGCAAAAAAAATTGTGCAACTGCAAGATGCTCTAAAAAGCATAATAGACTTCTCTAAATTAGATTTTAACTTTGGAAAAGTTTTTTGGACCATGATCAGCACCACTTTTAGTAATCGTGTTTTCAACTTGCAAATTTCCCCTGTATGACAAATTTCTGCGTACGCCACTGTAATCCTACAAAAGTTTATATGAGGCAAGAATCTCAATCACATAGTTAATGTTGTAATTTTAAATTTTAATTCATTTCTAATTTTGACAAAGAAGCTTTTGAGCACAGCATATTTTTAATAACTTTGAACGTCGAAAATATTCAATGTAAATCGAAAGGACTGAAGTTGCATTTTCAATTTTCTGAAGTTGTTTGTTGTGAAAATAACAACTTAGATTGCAGCTCACTAATAAATATTCTAAGCAACCCGACCAGAATATCTTTTCTTACATATTTTAAAAGCCTTTGTTGTCTATGTTAATAAAAGCAACGCAACCGAAGCAATCGACATGGTAACAAAGTAATTTAAAATCATTATAATTCTTTTCAGAATAAATGTTTTTTATTGAGTTTTTTTATATCGTGTCTTTAAGTGAACTACATTTTTTCTTTTATTTTAATTTTACTAAAACATATTTTTATATGAACTCTAATCAACCTTTGAATTTGGTTCCGAAGTTTACTAATAAAAAACAAAAAAAGTAATAAAAAACCTGGAAAATGTAAACAAATTTTTATTATAATTATTAGGAAGAACGCAATAAAATTCACCGTTATTTCTCTGTCCTCCCCTTGCTGACAAGCTGCCAACTGTCGAACAAAGGTGATGACAGTTTTTCCGTTGCACTCTTTTCCTTCAATCAATTCCACGTTTTGTTCCGCATCTAATGGAGGAAAAGTGTTCTCATCCAATCCATGTCTATCCTGTGAACAAAGATCATATGTTATAATACAAAAGGATTAGGATCAACTGTCTCAGGATTTGCTCACAGTGATAATTGCTCTTCCTCCGCTCACCCATCCTACGTGAATGTCCGCATGAGCCATGGATCCATATGCAAAAAATCCAACTCCTATCCATCCAGTAGTATCCACACGTAGCTACAGCATATAAAGTAACTTTTAAAATATTGACTGCCAAAAAGCAAAAATCAATGTAAATATTTTTTGGTTTTTCTTCTATTTTATCTAAAATAATTCAGTAAAACTTTCCGTAAGGAACCAACATTCCATATAAGTAATCTTTTACAGATTTGCTACTTAGTATCGCAAAATTTTTCAGTGCAAGAATCTTGCAATGACTTAAAAAAAGTCATTCCTTTTAATTAGTGTCCAAAATCCCTATTTTCATCCCAAATTCAAGGTAAAGACAAAAAAAAGGTCATTAATTTCAATCAAGTCCCCGATCCCTACTTTTGTCCTAAATTTAAAGTGAAAATAAAATCCAAAATAAAATCCTTCCTTGCTCTTACCCTTTCCGGCGCCCCTGATTCCGTGGCGGTTAAATCCGTGAGATTCTGATTATAATCTATCATGACCTTGTTCGGAACATAGTTTTAGGAAAAGATTTTTTTATACCATTAATTTTTTTTTTGGAAATCTCTTCAAATTAAAAAAATTCAATCAAAATTAAAGAAAAATATAAGTGGTTATTATTATAATTTTTTTTTGGCAAGAAATAAATTTTTTTTTCAACCGTATTGTAGCGATACTTGGCAGCACAACTAAATTTATAAAACTTTTATTTTCAAACGTTTTCGGCTTCTTAAGCCCTTTTCAAGAAAAACTTAAACTTAAATGAAATTAACAATAATTCGTCAAAACAAAAATAATTAATTATTTATGCATGAATGATTTACATTGTGACAAATAAGTTAAAGCAAATAAAATTATTAAACCAATTTTTAGTTTTATTAAATTATTTAAAAGTGAAACTAAATTTAAAATTTATAAGAAAAGAAATCAAATTTAAAAAACATTTAATAAAAATAAAGAACCATTTGCATAAAGTTGACGATTTAAACCAGGATTACGCTTTTTAATATATAATGCTTTGTGTATTTTTGTGTGAAATTCCGACTTACACTTTTTAATTATTTTAAAGAAGTTTAAATTTAATTTAACAGAGGAACAAACATTACAACACATTATGTGATTTTTTATTGCACTTGATACTTGAGAGTTAAAGTCCAAATGTTTCCTAGATCTAGTGCTCAAATATCGGCTTGACATACCAATGTATGTCAAGTTCACGTCACACGAACATGTAAATTTATAAATGATTTTTTTTGATTTTTTTTTTTGATTTCTTTTATTATAAATTTTAAATTTACTTTCACTTTTAAATAAGTTGATGAAACTAAAAATTGGTTTTATAATTCTATTTGCTTTAACTTATTCGTCACAATGAAAATCATTCATGCATAAATAATTAATTATCTTTGTTTTGACGCATTATTGTTAATTTCATTTAAGTTTAAGTTTTTCTTGAAAAGGGCTTAAGAAGCCAAAAACGTTTGAAAATAAAAGTTTTATGAATTTAGTTGTGTTACTAAATATCGCTACAATATGGTTAAAGAAAATTTATTTCTTGCCAAAATTAAATTTTAATCTTAACAGCAAAAGGAATATTCCAGTCAAAGAGCTGAGACAGCTAGAAAGGCATGGTCAAAAAGTTGGAAAACTCAGGTTAGATGTAAAATATTTCAAGCAGTGTCGCAGTCTGCAAATTTGCTCCGAATTTTTAAAATTCAAATATTTAAAGCTTGAGGTTTATCGATCTTCAAACAATCTTTTTCAAATCATCCTAATTAAAAAATTAAAGGAGTTAAGAAGAGAATTAAAAATAAATGAAAGAAAGTATACATCGCAAAAAGCAAAAATCTTTTCTAAACTTAGTTTAATAAAAAAAACTTGCTTAATTTTGTTGCTTACAGAAGAGTTTAGCAATCGTGCTAAAACAGTGATCAAGACACACCATAAAAAACTTTTAAATTTATGGAAAAAACAAAGAAATAGCAACCCTGACTGCATAAAAAACTTTAGCAAAAGAAATTTGAATATTTTAGAGGAAGATGCTTTGCGCTATGGACGTAATCACCATAGCCTACCAAAAAAGCTTAACAGCTACGATACTAAGGCCAATTTTGAACAATTGATTTATTCTATGATAAATGAAAATATTACTTTAAATTATGAAATTAAAGATAAAATTAAATTTGCAATTTAGCAATAACGCAAAACGTTTATGTTCAAATCCAAAAAACTCGTCTTTTCATCGAATTTTAAAACAACTTTCTGATGATTCAAGTATAAAAATTTGTCAGTTTGATAAAGGTGAAGGAACTGCTATTTTAAACAAAAAAAATTATTTTTGAAATTAGATGATATCATTGAAGATAAGTTAAAGTTTCGTAAAATAGAAAACAAAACAAAAATCCATTCAATTATACATAAAGAAAAGTCAATTTTTTATTACATCAAAAAGTTTCTCAAAAATTATGATTCGAAAATTACAAACAGCTTAATACCACCAAGTGGAAGTCAACCAGGCAAGCTCTATAGACTCGCTTAAGTTCATAAAGATGTGCCCATTACGACCAGTGGTTTCTATGATAAACACATCAGAGTGTAAGTTAGCAAAATATTTAGATAATATTATACAACCCCACACCTCACACGAATGTATGCTCAAATCAATTGGCGATTTTATCAATAAATTACATTCATACAAGTTTTCGTCCGGACAAAAATTAGTAAGCTTCGATGTAGTTTCCTTTTCACAAATGTACCATTAGAAGAAACAATAAAGCTTATAGGTGATGAATTATTTTCCGAAAAAAACCTAAATCAACAATTAATGAAGAAAAAAATATTTATTAAATTACTTAGGTTAGCTACACAAGGACAATTTTTGTACAAGGACATATTATACAAACAGATTGATGGTGTTACCATGGGATCACCACTTGGACCAATTATTGAAAATTTCTTTTTCGCCAATTTGGAAAACCGTATTCTAAAAATAGAAACCAACATTCTCCGAAATTGTATTTACGTTATGTTGATGATGTTTTTGGTGTTTTTGATAATAACAATGCTTGTTTGTCTTTTCTAAAAGTTCTTGATAATCAATACAAAAACATAAAATTTACCGTTGAACATTCTTCGGATTGTATTTGTTTTCTAGATTTAAAAATAGAATTAAATTATCATAGCTTATACACTTATACATGGAGAAATAGCACACCAATACAAGTACGTATGAATACTATAAAAAAATGTTTAATTTTTTTAATTCAGTTATATCAAACATAGATTTAAACCAGTTAAATAATTACAGAGACGGTATTTGTATGATTAAAGATGGGGTCATTATATCGTTTGTTATCATTGATTGCGTTTGTTTTGGTTGTGAAATCACAATGGCTCTCCAGTGATAATTTTGAACAGAAGGTGTTCTTGGATCAGCAGAAAAACTTCCAGATGTCATGGAACTTCAACTCAACTCATATTTTGATCCAGGTGAGAATGTGCAGGTTTAAGATTTTCACCGAAAACTGTCAGAGAAAGCACCATAGCTTGGTGTGTCAAAGTCTTTAGCTGTATCAAAAGTTTCTGATCCTTAATTCAAAACTTCCAAGCGTCAATTGAAGAATTTGAAAAAATTGAGAGTCCACATCCGATCAATAAGTTGGGCTTTCTTGGTTTGTTTATTGAACTTTAGTGAGCGTTCGAGCCACATACTGAATTTCTATAGAAAAACAACATACGCCTGATGAAGATGGAACTTGGCTTTTATAAAACTAAAACTATAAAAAAATGATACAAAATTACTAAATTAAATCAACCGTGATCACAGCTCAAGCATTGCTGACCGCCAGATACAAAACAAGTCTAACGTTCTTGTTATATGTGTGTTCGAGTCCGCAGTGTGGTTTAGTGGTTAAAGCGCCGGGATTGTGATCGACATGGCCCTGGTTCAAAACCTACTCGCACCAGGTCGGTGTAATTGTTTATCCTATGTATCAGCGCCTCCGTCGCTTTCCTGCGAGTCAGAAGGATAAATATACAGATAAAATAAAAAAAATTATTGTAGCGATACTCAGCAGCACAACTAAATTCATAAAACTTTTAATTTCAAACGTTTTCGGCTTCTTAAGCCCTTTTCAAGAAAAACTTAAACTTAAATGAAATTAACAATAATTCGTCAAAACAAAAATAATTAATTATTTATGCATGAATGATTTACATTGTGATGAATGAGTTAAAGCAAATAAAATTATTAAGCCAATTTTTAGTTTTATTAAATTATTAAAAGTGAAAGTAAATTTAAAATTTATAATAAAAGAAATCAAATTTAAAAAACATTTAATAAAAATAAAGAACCATTTGCATAAAGTTGACGATTGCATAAAGTTGTTTCAGCACCCCATTATTAAAACTGTTGTCAATAACAAGCAATATACACATTGGGCTTCAATGCTTGTTTATTAAATAGATTTAAACAATAATAAAACATCAAAGCTGTTTATTGAATAAATCTAAACTGTAAAGTGATTAATGTGCGATAACTCACAACCAAAACGAGTACCCCGGTAGTCTTTTTCCAACCTTATCGCCATCAGTGTTATTTGTTACTCTGATTCTTCATCGTTAGATGCGGATTCATGGCATGTTATGCATTGCACAAATAACTTGCTGTGGTCTTTGCAAACATGCTTACCACAAGTGGTACAAACTGTTTTGACTTTGCGGTCACGTGACCTCTCGCACAATTCACATCTCTTTGCACGATTTGATGTCGATGCCTGTGAATATGTTGAAGATTCTTCTGACTCTGGCAGCATTCTTCTAATTCCACTTTAGAGGTCTCTTGACAGGTGAATATTCTGCAATCTTCTTTTCAGAGCCTCTTGAACAAGCTGCATACTTACACTCTTGATGAATAGACGGCGTTTTAGCTTGTTTTCAGGGTTATGACAGTAGAGTATGTATGCATTTATATTCGTTATGTTCCGATTCGTCATGTTCCGAGTCATAGCACTCAGAATCAGAAATAACTTCATCTTCTATAACAGTTCTAAAATCTGATTCACCTTCACTGTCATCTTCAGCATCACTCAAAACGTCACATTCTTGCAACATTCTTTGCAACCTTTCTACATTTCTACTGCAACTATCCATAATTTACCCTAAAAAAATAAGAAGAACAAGTCACAGTTCTGTAAGATTTTCAGCATTTTTTCCTCTCACCTATTCAAAAGGGTATTTAAAAAAACAAAGTTGCAAGTGTTGCCAACTCAAAACGGCATATAAATTTAATACCCTGGGGTGCTGAAACACCCCAGGGTACTAACGTAAAGTTAAAAACGCTTGGCAAGACGCAAATCAGAGGAAATCGCCGAGAAGTTGAGTTTTGTTTCTAAAATAAACTAATTCAAAATCTTTCTGCAACAATGTCTTTCAAAAATCGTTGAGAAAAATTAGGTAAATAACAACTAATAAAATATAACAACTAATAACTAATAAACAATTAGTTATTTTAACTCCATTTGTGTTTTGTATCAGACTTACCATGAGTGTTTTTCCACTTTAAGAAGAAGGAAATGATGCATTAGTGTCCGAATAACACACTTCAATTTTTTCAACAAGAAAAATAACAATTTGAAAATGCACTGGTAAAACATTGGTCTGCATAATTAAACAAAAACATCACTTTGTGCCCAAAAATACAAATAAGTACACAATTATTTTATATTTAGTGATCAAGCAGCTATTAATTCAGTTCGATTTCAAAAATAACAAAAACTTATTTGAGCAAACTGTCACGCTACGATTTCAATTTTATCAATTAAAGACATTGCACCTTTTTAAATTAAGTGTTTAAATCGAAACCTTTTTGGATTAATTGATTAAATCGCATTAACGTTGACGCGATTATTTAAAGTTTATTTGTGACTATTGCCGTTGTTGCCCTGGACAGCTGTCTGGATTACGGATTTACGCGGTGAAGTGATTTTGTTCTCGTTGTTGAAAAAGAATGGGTATAGAGCGTTTCTTCACATGTGGTCGCTAAAAAGGTGTATATATACGGGGCGGCAACGAGAAGACATTATTAAGAGATTGCGGCTCTGTAAATTCGGTTAGGTAATTTGTATGTGTTTAATCTATTGGTAAATTGTAGCATCTCGTGTATAATTTTGGCGCTTGTTTTTATTTTCATTTAATCTTTTTGTCTTCGTTTCTTCAATATAATTAATTCAGATTATAATACCTGTCTGTCCTTCTAGATCGCTAGGCCCCGCAAGTTTAACACTCGCATAAGCTCCTTTCAACAGGCTGGTGATTTTTTGCGATATTCACGTAGGGTTCGCCTCTAGTATCTTGTAATTATTCCGGTACTAAGTAGGTAGAGCGTGACATCTGGGGGCTCGTCCGGGAGTTTTTTATCGTAGAAAATTCAATATGGCTGGTGCATTCGATTCGGCAGCTTTCGAGGAGTTGAAGAGGCAGGTTGAAGCGTGGGGTTTAGATGACAAGCAAAAGGGTAAGCTCCTGATGGAAGAATGGCGTAAAATGAGGGACGCTGAAGAAAAGAAGGCTGAGAGGGAAGCTGAACGAGAAATAGAACGGTTAAGATTAGAATTAGAAACTAAGCGCCTTGAAGCTACATATCGCGAGAGGGAGCAGAGAACGATAGCAACCGGAATGCGGATAGCGGGTCGTTCTCCGTAGTTACCACCTTTTGCGGACGGTCATGATGACTTAGACAATTATTTGCTGAGATTTGAGAGATACGCCGGTGTTGCCGGGTGGGAAAAGCAGATATGAGCTACTCAGCTAAGTGCGTTGTTATCGGGAAGGGCTCTTGAAGTCTACTCCAGGTTATCACAGGAAGATGCTATGGAATATGATGTGTTAAAGGTAGCACTATTAACGAGGTACAACTTCACAGAGGATGGGTACAGACAGAGATTTCGCGAGGCTAAACCCGCTAACCATGAAAGTCCAAGCCAATTTGTTGTACGTTTGAGAAACTTCTTTAACAAGTGGGTAGAGTTGTCAAACTCAGAGGCAACGTACGAGGGAGTGGCGAGCCTCATGATATACGAGCAGTTCATCAACTCATGCCCAAAGGAGCTGGCCATTCATTTAAAGGAAAGGAAATCTAAGACTGTTGAAGAGATGGCAGAATGGGCTGAACAGTATCTCTTTGTTCACGATAGGAGTTTTTTGTGGAGAGACTGGCGTCAGAAACGAGAAGCTGCGAGAAGTGAGATTAAAGGACGTCGGGGCAGAGTGACCATGTGAGATGCTACCGATGTCAGGGTTTTGGTCATCGAGCGGAGCACTGCTCCTACAAGGACTTAGGCACAAAGGGGAACAGAGGAAGTGAAGAGGGAGATAGGAAGCGATGCTACAGGTGCGGGAAGACTGGGCACATTGCTAGAGATTGTCGAATTCCTCAAAAACTGGTAGAAAGTGGTAGGCCCGTGTCATCGCATAAGGTCGGGTGTGCGGTGAAGGTGAGCACTGGGTCAGAAGAAGAAACTTCCTTCCATGATTTCCAGAAAGTTTGCTTATGCTGATGATTTAGCATTGTTGCACTCTTCTGGAAACTGGAAGGACTTGGAGGGGACATTAAGCCAAGACATGTCCACACTGTCAGCGTATCTCCAGACTTGGAGGTTGAAGCTCAGTCACACTAAGACGGTGACGACAGCCTTTCACTTAAATAACCGAGAGGCCAAACGTGAGCTAAAGGTCTACAACAACGGTACACTTTTACCGTTCTGTCCAACCCCTACTTATCTTGGGGTAAAACTGGACAGATTGCTCACGTTTCGTCACCATTTAGTGGCATTGCGCAAAAATCTATCATCGCGCGTCACACTGCTGAGGCGACTCGTGGGCTCGGGATGGGGTGCTGGTGCTAAAACACTACGCATAGCCACCTTGTCTCTAGTCTACTCAACATCTGAGTACTGTGCGCCAGTCTGGTGTCGCAGTGCTCACACTTGTCTCATTGACAGTGTCTTGAATGACGCCTTGCGCATAGTTACTGGATGCCTGCGTCCCACTCCAACGGACCACCTACCTGTACTCTCAGGCATCCAGCCAGCTGAGCTTTGCCGACTGGGAGCGACACTCTTCTTGGCTTACCGTGGATCTCTGGACCCCAATCATATCTTGCATGGTCTTTTAAGTGGATCCTCAGATACTGGCCAAGTGAGACTAAGATCCAGACGCCCGTTTGTGCCAGGTGCGCGGAATCTCTTGGACAATCTTGCCAGACTTGGCATCCGCGCCTTTGAATGGACAAATCACAAATGGAACGCGGAGTACTGTGAAAATGCTTCCAGGCTCCGTGCTTTTGTGTCCGGGACCAGTGTCAGGCCTGTTGGGATGGGCTTACCCCGAGCAGCTTGGGTTAAGCTCAACCGCCTACGGACTGGTGTTGGGCGATTCCATTTTTCCATGCACAAATGGGGTCTCGCTCCTTCGCCGAATTGCGAGTGTGGCGCCTCAGAGCAAACCGCAGACCATGTACTAACAGTGTGCCCTATACATCGGGAACCACATGGAGCACGAGGTCTGATGGTTTTAGATGACGAAAATCGATGCTGGCTTAATGACATCACTGCCAGCATCTGATCCAGGCAGTGCAGCAGTCTGGGGTAGTAAAAGGATATACCCTCGGCCCCAGTTCTGTTTGTGTCTGGCCTGGAGTGGATGCCCTTCAAACGACGAAGACGACGACGACGACGAGTATGTACTAGATCTGCGGAATCGTTTAGAGGCAACTACAAAACTGGCACAGGAAGAATTGAGGAAAAACCAAATTAAAAATATGCGACTCTTCGATAGGAAAGCCAAAAGACGCGAATTTAAAGTAGGGGATAAGGTGCTTGTGTTATTACCGACTAGCAGTAACAAATTGCTTATGCACTGGCGGGGCCCATATACGATAACTAAACAAGTAGCTGGTAATAATTATAAGATCAATACGAAAAACAAATTCAAAACGTATCACGCTAATATGCTTAAGCCCTACTTTGCAAGGTCTGAAGGCAGTACAAAGGACGATAACCCTGAAGATAATACGCCAGTGGTAACCGCGACTGCTACAATAGAAGAAGAAGAACCGTCAGTTGAAGAAGAGTGTCTACTAACATTTGAGGAGCTGGCCCAAAACGAGTCGGTAGATGATGTCAAGATCGGTCAAGGTCTCACACAATCACAAAAGTAGGGTATTCGAAACGTCCTTCAAACGAATAATGAAGTGTTCTCAGATCTACCGGGAAGGACAAATGTAATTCAACATCGTATTAAGTTAACGGAGAAGGAGCCGGTTAGATCGCGAGCATATCCACTACCATATGCTGTCAGAGAGACATTAAAGGGCGAGATTTCAGAAATGCTTAAACTAGGAATAATTCAAGAATCAGACTCGCCATACGCTTCTCTGATCGTGTTAGTCAAGAAGAAGGACGGAAGTAACAGACTATGTGTCGATTATCGGAAGTTAAACAGGATTACTGAGACGGATCCAGAATCAATGGACACTACTGAATACTTGTTTCAGCGCATGAACAAAAGTCAATACTTCTCAAAAATTAATTTGAGCAAGGGGTATTGGCAAATACCCGTTGCCGAAGAGGACGTCCAGAAGACAGCTTTCGTAACCCCCGACGGACAATATGAATTCCGAAGGATGCCGTTCGGAATGAAGAACTCTGGAGCTACCTTAGTTAGAGGTATGAGAAAAATTTTATCAGGTATGAACAATGTGGCAAGTTACATTGACGATTTAATTGTATATACGGACGATTGGGAATCACATGTTGCGGTGGTCGATCAGTTACTCGAACGGCTGCATGCCGCCAATCTAACCGCTCGACCAACAAAATGTTTAATTGGGGCAACTACATTGGACTTCCTCGGACACCAGATCGGGCATAATTAGGTGACCGTGAACGAAGAAAACTTAGAGAAAATTCGAATAGCTCCGCGACCGACCACAAAAAAGGAGGTACGATCATTTTTTGGCATAGCAAACTATTACCGAGAGTACATCCCCTCCTTCGCGACGATAGCTGCTCCTTTAAGTGATCTAATTCGCAAAGGACAGCCAAACAAGGTCATCTGGGGTGAGGCTCAAGAAAAGGCTTTTGCCATTTTACAAGAATATCTCTTACGCAAGCCAATCCTCCGAACGCCTGATCATGCGAAAACTTTCGTGCTACGGACCGATGCTTCTAACCATGGACTGGGTGCAGCTCTGCTTCAAGAACATGACGGAAAATTACATCCTATTGCATACGCCAGCAAGCAAATGAGCTCAGCCGAAAGGAAATATTCGACACTTGAGAAGGAGTGCCTTGCAATAGTGTGGGGTGTAAACAAGTTTCGGCTATTCTTAATGGGAAAACGGTTTACTTTACAGACTGATCATCAACCTCTCGCTTATCTGGGAAAAGTAAAATTCCAAAACGATCGATTCATGCAATGGGCATTGACTCTCCAGGGCTACGACTACTATGTCGAAGATATTCCTGGTAAAAACAATGTAGCGGCGGACTATTTGAGTCGTATAATGGTTTGATTGATTATACGTTAACGCAGATGGCGACGAACATAAATGCAAATGAACAAGTTACCTGCATATATAGTTTAATATTGTAAGTGTGTTAGTAGTTATGTGTTTGAATCATTAATATGTGTTGTATAATCATCTTAATTTGTTAATGAATCTCCGCGTGAAGTTGGGAATATTCTATACTCGAATAATATTCTTAGAAGGGAGGTATGTCACGCTACGATTTCAATTTTATCAATTAAAGACATTGCACCTTTTTAAATTAAGTGTTTAAATCGAAACCTTTTTGGATTAATTGTTTAAATCGCATTAACGTTGACGCGATTATTTAAAGTTTATTTGTGACTATTGCCGTTGTTGCCCTGGACAGCTGTCTGGATTACGGATTTACGCGGTGAAGTGATTTTGTTCTCGTTGTTGAAAAAGAATGGGTATAGAGCGTTTCTTCACATGTGGTCGCTAAAAAGGTGTATATATACGGGGCGGAACGAGAAGACATTATTAAGAGATTCAATTGTAGATGCAGATATATAGGCGGATTTGAGATGATGAACGTATTCTGTGTATATTTTGGTAAGTGAATGTATCTGTCCGGACGGCAAGTTGGTATTAAGCGTTAGCGGGAAAATTTATAAAATTCAATATATTGCTTTGCGGCTCTGTAAATTCGGTTAGGTAATTTGTATGTGTTTAAGCTATTGGTAAATTGTAGCATCTCGTGTATAATTTTGGCGCTTGTTTTTATTTTCATTTAATCTTTTTGTCTTCGTTTCTTCAATATAATTAATTCAGATTATAATACCTGTCTGTCCTTCTAGATCGCTAGGCCCCGCCAGTTTAACACTCGCATAAGCTCCTTTCAACAGGCTGGTGATTTTTTGCGATATTCACGTAGGGTTCGCCTCTAGTATCTTGTAATTATTCCGGTACTAAGTAGGTAGAGCGTGACACAAACAAAACAAACATCTTTGAGCATTTAACAAAAATACAATTCGTCAAAACATTTTCTCCGAAAACCACTGTGAAAAATTTTTCTGCTCTATGGCCCAGCCTGGCACATGGCTGCTTCTTTTTGTGTTGCAAATTTCGCAAGAGAAGAGACACACTGCTGTGGTGGGGGAAATTGATAGGGCGTTCGTTCTTCTATTGGAGCCCGAAAAGAAACTGTCTGGAACACACCGAAGAAAGCAAAAAATTATTCTTGGTACATACGTATTTTAAACTTACTGCAACTTACTGGGACTTCAGGTTGGGGCCCTTCACAAATGCCTAATTTGTAACTTCTCTTCCAAGCGTTTTCAAGTCCTTTAACAGATTCGGTGTCCCAGGAAAACTAGAAAAACGATGATTGATTAATTAAGAATAATTAATATTCATCAGCCATTTTTCATTGTACAATAACATTAATATAATATAAAAAAATATTTTTAATATCATCAAAGCTCAACTGCAGTAAAGTAAATTTACTTGGACTATTAAATGATTTTAAAATGCTTGGCAAATAAGGTTCTGCATTTTTTTTTCTTTAATGCAATGTTTGTTTTCCATACTCTTATTTTAGCAAATTAGTTTTATCCATGTTGATAACGACATAGTCGCTTGGGGTTTTTTGATGTTTTGAAAGACGGCTTGTCAGCCCCAAATATGCGACTGGCACAACTTAGGGCATAGATGACCAGGAAAATTTCCTGAATAAGTATTTGAGCGATGTCTCTTGCGGAGCCTCTCTTTTTGGTAATTTGTTCTTTTGCGTTTTAAAGTGATGAGTTCCTTCGCAAACACGTCACAGTTTGTGGTCCTGGGCAAAATTCTCAAGTTTACAGTGATGAATACAGTTTTACGAAAAGCTAAGTTTACAAAACGTTTACTTGACAACAAGCTAAAGTAGAAAAATGAGCAATGGTTAGTAACAAACTTATAACGTAGATCTAAATGTTTTTAAAAATTTTACAACAATGCAAAATGTGAACTCGACTGTGCGCCATAAGAGTCTCTCGTTATTATTAATAGTTGGCAAGGGTTCGTGTCGTGCTTGTTTTTATGATAGAAATCCAAACAAGATTCCAAAAAATTTTTTTTAGTTTTCCAAATTTTTATGTGGTTTCGACCAACTTTTCTCCCATAATCATATTTATTAGTATTGCTATTATTCTGGCGGTGGCAGTGATCTGCCATCTTGAGGTCTGGAATGTCGCCGGTCAGTTAAAAGCGCCGTATCGATAGGGCACGCAATGAACACGATTGTGATTCAAAATCTACTCTCCATAACCATTCTGTTGTTTACTTGCCAAAGACACTTTCCTATCCTTTGCGGTTTTAGCAAGAAATTATAATTTCACTCATATCTCGAAATAAAAGTTAAAAACAATTAAAAAACTTTTCTCCCGTTAAAAAAAAATAAAAGTTAAAAACAATTAAAAAACGGCGTTATTCTAAAAATTTGCGTTTATCATAGTCAATGTTATGTTTATCGTTTATCATAGTCAATGTTTATCAACATTGACTATGATAAACGCAAATTTTTAGAATCATTATATATTAATAATACAAAAAGTTCAATAAATGATAAAGATCGTAATGTTTTTCCAAAAATATATAGCAATATAAAAAATCTCAACTAATGTGGGTTTTCAACCTGTTAAATTTGTTTCTTTTGCACTAAGTAATTATGAAATCGTTCTGTATGTTCGCTTCTCACCTTGTGTTTGTTGGTTTGTGTTTTTAACTTCTTGGTTTTTAAATACGGTGCGCGTTGTGTTCTGCTTTTACCTGAAGAAGTCCGCCCGATGCAACGGACGAAACGTCGTTGAGTTTTTCTTTAATAAATATTACGCCTTTTGTATTTGTTGAAGTTTTACTTGCCTCTGATTTTACCAGAAGAACAATGAATTTTAAAATAAAAAATAAAATGAGTTTATCGTTGAATTTTATTTGTCTCTCCCGCACAATTATACACTGAATTTTTGTTCTTAAAAAAAAACTATAGCCAATATTTTATTTTTTCCATATTTGTTTCAAAAAACACAAAAGTAGCACTAAAATTTAAGAAAAAAGTCAAACCAAAGTTTATACTTTATCTGATTAGCAAGTTTCAAATCAAAGTAAATTGCTTTCCCTGCGCAGTCAGATGAACAAAATTCATTGGAATTGTACGCAACAAGATCTCAACAGCTTTCAAATGAAATAAGCTCTTTTGACTTTCAAAAGCTTTAAAAAATGCATTAAAGACTAATAGCCTAAATGCTTAGATTTTATTGATCTGCTTTTATCTTTCATTTCATCTCAATACGTATTTATTCTCCCGACTTGCAGGAAAGCGTCATAGGAGTTATACATAGGGCAACAATTACCCCGACCTGCTTCAGGAGATGCAAAGATATTGCTATCCGGTTGAAATTTTTTATTTGGTTTTTTAGTTTTTATAGAAATATGGATAAAATTTGAACTGCATGCCAAGACCACCCACCAGGGAAATGTGCCGTGAAGTGCCTTTTCCAAAAACACAACAAAATGACTCGAGTAGGTTTTGAAGCGAGACCATGTTGATCACAATCACAACGCTCTTAACTACTCGATCACACTGCTTTTGTAGGCAACTATAATTATTTCAAAAAATGCATGTTTATTGGTTTATCGCAGTTATCACTTTCTAATTGACATTTAACTTGTTTTTTGGTATGCAGTACTAGTACTTGGACTGCAATGCTAATGGCATAAATAAGTTTTGTTCTGCTTTATTTACTGATATCAACTGCTTATCTGTGTCAGCCATCCTTCAATGTATCTTGAGCTGGCTTTGTTTTAACTGATTCACTTTTGAATAAATTCTTGGTTGTACAGAATTTAAAAATAACCTATGGTACTGACGAAACCATTGACTCTTTTGACTTTTAATACTCTTTAAAAAGACTGTTTTTCCTAAGGATTTTTTTGGTCAAGTCTTGTCAGAAGAAATTTTTGGCAAATGACGTGGTTTATATAAGATGCTTCCTATATAAACCACTTTTTCATAGAGTTCGTCATTTGCCAACAATTTCTTCTGACGAGAGTTGCCGGAAATAATTCTTAAGAAAAACAGTCTTTTTAAAGACTACCAAAAATAAAAAAAGTGAATAGTTCCGTCAGTACCATTGTTTATGATCCACTTTTAACTTTTCGTCAAGTTAACGTTAATAAAAAAACAAATAAACATCACGAATAAACTTATGTAAAGCACTGAGTTTAATTAAAAGCTTTTGTTCAAAAAAATTAAAAATTCTCGCAATACAAATTTTTTTTTTGACACAACCTCCAACATTTTCTCTGACCACTTCTCGGCATTTATCAAATCACCTCAACTCACCAGGGCGTGATGCTTACAAGTAAATGTTTTTCGACCAAAATCTACTGTGCATCGTCAAGTTGAATTGCGAATTTTTGTGAGTACTTAGAAGTTACATAAAACTGTTTCCAAAATTGCTCCGACAAAAAATTATCAAAAATTGAATTTCAAAACTATAGAAACTATTTCGAGGGCAAAGCAAACCACTGACCAAGGAGATACAAACTTTGGGTAGTTTTTTGATTACACTGTGCAGCACTAAAAAATAATTAAAGCACCTTCAGGGTGTGTTGGGGTAATTTGGGTGCGCTGATCACGAATCTGACTCCGTTTTTCGGTAACACGTACAGATTTTTTGTAATTTTTAAATAAAATTTTTTCAATAAGCTGCTGCACTAGGTTAGCACGTAGGTAAAAAATTAAGTTACTGGCCTCACCATTTAGTTGTGTTTTACTCCTTTTCATATATTCAATAGAAAGTTTAAAAACCAATGTCAAGTAAATTGATTTTACAACCGGTAATGTAATATTTTTGCTATACTGACTGAATTGTGGCTACAATTTTCGAAAACTTTATGGCAACGTTTGTCTGCCGTATACATCAGTACAAGGAAAAGATAAGCTGATCAAGCACAATAAGATTATATAGCTTCTTAATCAGTGCAGTTTAGCTATGAACAGCTGCTTTTATACGGCTTCGACTTAAGCAGTAATGATAAGTTACATTTGAAGTGGCAGTGAAAGAGCTAAATTGGTAAATTTTTTTTTTTTGTAAGCCTGTAGTATGTGCGTAGTGAAGTTTTGAGTAGTTATTTACTTCGGTTACCTTAATTTTTTTGAGCTTGCAGATTATAATTTTTTTTGATTTAATTTGATTGTAGAACAGGAAATTGATTTTGTGAATTGCAAATAGGTCCAACCGCCGGCGTTTATGTAACAAGAACCTCAAAAGTTAAAAGTTTGTATTATGCTTGTTTTGGTTGTGCCATTGGTGATCAGGACAAACATCGGGCTCCAAATTTTTGGTTTGTGATCTGCAGTAGCAGACTTCACAGATAGTTTGCTAGAAAAAATGTGTTTTTAGAATTTGCAGTATCTATTGTTTGGAGAGAACAGAAAGATCATGTTACAGACTGTTATTTCTGCCTTAACAATATACAAGGTCACAGCCATAAAGCCAGAAAGAATATCCAATACCCAGATCTGCCTTCTGCCATTCGACCTGTTCAACATTCTGTTCATTTACCCATACCAATGCCTCCAGCCAGTCTTCCAATATTAGACGAAGAATCTTCCACATGTTCTGAAAGCTCAGATACACACTTCAAACCTTGTCAAAACAAAGGTATACCACATTTGATTACACAAGAAGATCTCAATGATCTTGTTCGTAATTTAAATCTTTCAAAAGGTAAAAGTGAACTTTTGGGATCACGCTTGCAGCAGTAAAACTTGCTTTCTCCTAGAACAAAAGTTATTTTTTATCGTCAAAAGTCTAAGCGCTCATCTAACTTCTTTTCTACAGATGGTGAGCTTTGCAATTGTATAGACGGTTCCACGAAAAGCAGCAAAGCAGTTTTTTGCATAACGGAAATATTTTATCATCAGTACCGGTTCATATTCAACAACCCTAAAAGAAACTTACAACACTTTGCAATTTATCTTGAACAGAATATGTTATGAGAAAAGCAGATGGTTTGTGTGTTCTGATTCAAAAGTCATAGCTTTACTGAGAGGTTATCAATTGGGCTACACAAAGTATTGTTGTTTTTTGTTCTTCTAGAATTTCACAGCTTGTAGCAAACACTACAAAAAGGAGCGGTGGTCTATGAAGCTAGAAACTGAAGTTGGTCAACGTAATGTCATCAACGTACCTTTGGTTCCTGCAGACAAAATTATTCTACCTCTTCTGCATATTAATTGAGGTTTGTTCAAGCAACTTGTCAAAGCTTTGGTTAAAGATTCTGAAGTTTTTAATTTCTTGCGAACTTATTTCCCTCACTTGTCGATTGCTTAGATAAAGAAAGGTGTTTTTGTTGGTCCAGAAATACGGAAATTGATGCTCAACGAAGAGTTTGATAAAATGCAGAACACCAATGAACTGGAAGCATGGAAGTGTTTTAAACGAATTTGCCTCAAGGTTTTAGTTTCATACAAGGCAGAAAATTTTGAAGATGTTGTTGCCAATTTATTACATAGTTATAATCTATTAGATTTTAAAATGTCGCTGAAGAAGCACTTTTTTTGAATCGCATTTAAAAATTTTTCACGAAAATTTGGGAGATGTTTCAGATGATCACGGCGAAAGATTCCAACAAGATATTGATATCATTGAAAAAAGATTTAAAAAAAAATATTCTGTGGGAATGCTTCAAGATTACTTTTGGTCTATAAAACGAGATACTTCTGAATTGCTGCATGAAAGACGAAGGCGATGATTGCAGAACATTTTTTGTGTTGTTTCACTGTGTCAACTTCTATTCATTTTTGTATATTTGATAACGTAAATCTTTCATTATTTTGTCATTATTTTTGCCGAGCGATTAATATTAATAATTGTACTGTACAATATGTTGCAACATTATGTAACAATGCTTTCGTATCCTGACCCTTGTACTAGAGATATCAGTTATGCTAAACATTCTCTTTAATACAACATAAGTAAGTGTAATTGAAGTTGATTATATTTTTAAAATGGCGCTGGTTAACAATGCGCAATTGCATCAAACTATCATAAAACAATTTTCAATAAAACACATATTTAAAAAATTTAAAATACTTTTTTAACAAAATCCTGACTTGTTCGTGGAAAACTAAGCTCAGATTCGGATTCAGGCGCCCTCGAATTGACAATGTGAACATTAACTAGTTTTTGACTATTTTTGAAAACAAAAATTTATTGTACTGTGTATTTGGAGATTGTGAATAAATAAATTAGAAATACACAAATTTCAATGACTACAAGTCAGCCTCTCGACAAGTGTAATAATGCGATCTTTCCCGAGAAGTATTTATTTGAAAATTTTGTTTGAGTTTGTCAACTTACCGAACTCATGAGATCGCCAACCGACTGGTTGAATTTATCGCGAGGTGAAGTGACTCTCCAGTCGTCCATATCTTTAATCCAGATTGGTTTGTTTCTGGCTGTATCCCTGAAGATAAAAAAAGTAGTTTGGCAGGTGCAACTTTTTTCATAATTTAAATTTATTTATGGATAACTCATCATCATCAACTTGAATATTTCCACTTTAAACTTGAACAAAAGGAAAAAGAATTTTTCAAAACCGAAAGAATCAAACGAGCCGTTTTGGATTTTATAAAATTTTTTTGAAAAAGTTTTGCAAACCATTGTTATTTATTGGCAAACACGTGCAAAAAACAAAAAATCAATAACATTTAAAACTTAGATAATATTTTTATTATGTTTATCAATGTCTACTCACCAAACATCGGAGACATTCAGAATTTTCTTTAAATAATCATTTATAGGAGTATATGGAGCGTCAATGCAAAAGCGCAGTGGAATCTTGGGATAATAGGCTATGAAGTTAAAACACATTTCTTTTGATTTATCTAGTCCTCCCTAAATTAAAATTTCTTTGTTTCAAAGTTAAAACTTCAAAAATCAAAAAAGCTTTAATCGAATAAAAGAAAATTATTAGTCTAACTTATTCAATAGCTTTTCTCAACTGCCATTAAATATAAAAGACAATTCACCAAATTCAGAGATTTCGATTTTTTTTTTGATACTCACAACAATCGGACGGGATTTCCCCATGCTAGAATAGGAGCAGATGCTCATGAGTTCGTCTCCCTTGTGGATTTTCACTATGGGTTTGAGTAAGCGAAATTGTTGATAATCGAAGTCGTAAAAATCATCTTTTACGAGGGGAGGAAGTTCAGAATGGCCCCTAATTATAACAATTGCTTATCGAATCTTGTAATTTTTTTCTAAAGGTATTAAATCTATTTTTCAATAAACTTGCAAACATAATCACAAAAACTTATACTAATATTGCTTAATCTGCTTATACACATATAGACTAGACATGATGATGCTTATAGAAAACAATTAATATTTAACTTGAACTGTTTTGTTTTTTTTTTGTTTTTTCCTTTCTATTAACGTTCTACGTCAAATAA
Source organism: Diplosoma virens (assembly GCA_963680785.1). Taxonomy (NCBI): domain Eukaryota; kingdom Metazoa; phylum Chordata; class Ascidiacea; order Aplousobranchia; family Didemnidae; genus Diplosoma; species Diplosoma virens. The sequence goes on along the minus strand of OY796897.1, from coordinate 3,434,248 downwards.
CATTAAAAGTAGCATCAGTTTTTTTAAATATTTAACTACACAAATTTTGAAAATTTTAAGAAAATGGCTGCAGTTTAGTCTATTACTAATAATTTTTGTAGTTTTTTGCTCTTGAAGATGCATTACTGCACAAAAAATTTGCAGCTTAGTGATGCCTAATGCTGCTTCTTCTTGTGCAGCAATGCATCTTTCGAATGCAGTAATTTTTTTTACATCAGAATTTATCAGTAGTATTCAGCATAAACCATGTAAGGAAATAATAGTTTTGTATTTAACACATTTGCTTTTTCTCCTGTGTGACACAAACTGTCACTATAATCAAAATTGAAAATCAAATAGGTTAAGCGACTGTGCGCTGTATAAAAAAAGTATCTAAAGAAGTTTTAATTAACAAAAGCCTATGAAAAATGAGTGGGATATTGATAGAATTTTATAAAAGATTTTTTAAAATTAATTTCCTGTCTATGTATCCCGCAATGGATCCACCAGTAATTGCAAGTTGGGACCTGGTTTAGTATTCGACAGTTTTGGATTATTTTAGTAAATAAAATTAAGCAAGTTGTTCATAAATTATGTTAAGAAACACAAACTTCTTTTTTCTTCTTCTTTCGGCCTTTCCCTTCAATCAAGGTAGCCACAGCGTATTATCTTTCTCCAAACCGTCCTGTCTTCAGCGTCCGTCTCCTTAGCACCAACTTCCCCATATTTTCTTTCACTAGATCTAAAAATCTTTTCTTTGGTCTCCCTCTTTTCCTCTTTCCCGGTAGCAATTTTCAATTTTGTACCCAAGGAATTGTAATCTACATATTTTTAATCTATCAAAGATCCAAATTTTTTCTCTGCTCAAAAAATTCTCATTCAGCTCTTTACAGTTCGATCATATTTATCTTTCGGTACGTTTGCAAACCAATCATATTTATTTTTCGGTACATTTGCAAACGCTATATATATGAAACAGATTGGTTTGTTTATCATCTTAACCCTCAGTCTAACATATAGTCAATTTGACCCCAATTACAATGTACATTTTGAAAAAGTTATTATGGCTGAGCCTTTGGCGGCAGCAATATGAAACGTTTTGACTTTTATTTTATATTGAAGAGGTTTGCTGACCTAAAAATGTTCAGTGTTGGACGTCTTTATCATGAACTAATAAAAAAAGCAGCATCATATACCAGTGGGGTCAAATTGACCCCAAGTTGTTTTACGACTAAGTGACCTAATAAAACATGCAAATAAAAAAACAAAAATTTCACTATTGCACTGCTTACATACCGCAAATAAAAAATAAATTTTTTACTTTATAACAAATAAAAACAAAACGCACATAAATCTGAAAACAATTACAAAAGAGTTAGATGCGAAGAAACAGCATGTCAAAATATATCTCCGAAGATGCAGTTTTGGGTTTCTCGGAAGTTACGACAGCGAAGAAGATATAAGCGACTTGCATTCAATTTCTACAGATGGTGGTGAAGAAAACGTGGAGGAAATATCTTTATGTGATTCATCTTCTAAAGAAGAAATGGATAAACAACCATGTTCCTCTGCTTCGAAAAGCTACGTTGTTTCCAAAACCGAAACGTGGAAAGCAACACCTTTTACAAATAATGCTGGTAGAGCAGCTGCACATAATGTCATTCGACAAAGTCCAGGATCGACAAGGTTTGCAAAATTTCAGTACTCAGAAATAAGTGATACTTTTGCTTTATTTTTGCGGAATCCTCTTCAAAAAATTATATGTCAGTGGACTAATCATGAAGGAGCCATAGTATATGGTAGCTCATGAAAAACCGTGGATGATGAACAATTCAAAATTTTTCTTGGTGTAATTATTTTGATTGGCGTATATTAGTCCAATAACGAAAGCGTTGCTCAGCTATGGAGTACATTTGATGGCCGGCCCATTTTCAATCGCAATATGTTTAGAAGAAGGTATCAAGAAATTTTATGCGTTCTTCGATTGGACAATGCACAGTTAAGATACCAAAATTGGTCCCCTGACAAGCTGCAACAAATTAGAGAAGTATTTGAGACTTGGGATTCTTGTTTGCGAGATTTCTACACTTCCGGACCAAGTATGACATTGGACGAACAGTTGGTATGCATTAGGGGACGATGCTTTTTCAACCAGTACATTCCTTCAAAGTCAGCAAATATGGAATAAAAATATGAACAATTTGCAACTCCATTTGCTCTTACACATGGAAAATGCAAGTGTACACTGGTAAAGATGCTGGATCATCCCGAGAAAATAATCAAGACACAAGAGTTGTTCTTGATTGGGTAGAAGATATTAAAAAGACTGGCCGAAATATCACGTGTGATTATTTCATCACAAATCTAACGCTTACACGAAAACTTCTTCACAAAAAGCTCACACTGGTAGGAACAATGAGGAAGAACAAGCCGAAGCTCCCAATGGAATTTACAGTGGCCAAAGGACGGAATGTGAAGAGCATAGTCTTTGGCTTTCAACAAGATACAATGATTGCATCGCACTGTCCTAAAAAAAATCGTGTAGTCAATATGCTTTCAACAAAGCATAGTCAGCCAGAAATTGACATCACTTCGGATCAGAAACCAAGCATTATTCTGTTTTACAACAAAACAAAAATGGTGTTGACACTTTAGACAGAATGGTGAGATCATACTCCACCAAACACATGACTTGAAGATGGCCATTAGTCTTATTCTACAATATGATTGATGTCAGTGCAATCAATGCATTTATCATTTGGCAAGGAATAAATCATGGAAATCGCAACATCTGCACAAGAGAACGACAAAAATTTTTGATCAATTTTGGACAAGAATTATATGGAATTACAAAAAATCACAACCTGTTACACCAATTTCTGCAACTAGAAAAATGTATGATACTCTTGATGCAAATAGTGCTTCACGGAATAAGAGAGACCGATTTACTTTGTGTGACCGAAAGAAGGACAGAAAATGCCAATTTCTTGGTTCTAAATGTGGAAAATATGTATGTCCTGAACACTCGGACATTGTCTGCATCAACTGTGCTTAGTTATTAGGCCTACTATTACTATTGTTATTATTTTCATTTTCTTTTGTTATTATTTTCATTACTATTGTTATTATTTTCATTGTTTATTTGCATGTGTTTTTAAGGTTTTGTAATTATTTTTGTTTATTTGCAAGTGATTTGGTGGTTTTTGTAAAAAGATATTTATGTAAGAAGTATAAATGAAATTAGAAGATTACGTTGCAGGACTATTATCATAGGGTACCGTCAATTTGGTTTTCCTTGCTGTTTTATTTTATTATTTTTTTGTGTGCAGTGAAAACACTAATTATTGAATATGGATTAAGCAATAGTACTATTCAAATCACCCTTTTAACAAACTGCAAAACTTCTGTTCGCTTGATGTAGTTGCAAATTCTACAATTATAATTTTCTTTTTTTATTGGTTTTAAAAGTTTTATTATTACTAGAATGATCCATTTCTTTTTTTATTATTATGTGCTAAATAAAAAAAAGTTTTTAAAAAATACAACAAAAACAACTCCAAAATGAGAATCGTGACTGGGGTCAATTTGACCCCACTGGTACAAAATACACATTTTTTTTCTGGTATACTGAGGGTTAAAAAGTTGCTAAAAAAAAGATTTGCTTTGACAACTAACATGGAGTGTTTCTTGATCGCTCCAAGAGCTCAGTGATACAATTTTTACAAGCAGAGAAAAAAATTTCGGATTTTTGATCGGGTGAAAATATGTAGATTACGATTCCTTGGGTACAAAATTGAAACTTGCTTCCCGGTAACTCCATTTCCATCATCTTCATTCCTACATAATCCTGTTCTCTCTTCATAATATATCTATACCATCTCAGCCAGCCCTCCCCCATCTTCATTTCTAACCGTTTTACCTTAACTGTACTCCTGATGTACTCTTTCCTAATCTTGTCTTTTCTTGTCACTCTCATAGCAAACCTCAACATTCTCATCTCTGCGACTTCTCTTCCACTTGTTTCTTTGTGACCGCCATTGTCTCAAGTCCATACACCATTGTTGATCTCACCACTGCACTGTAAACTTTTCCTTCTACTCCAGCTGGTAACATTCTATCGCAGATTACTCCTGATACTTTTCTCCATCCGTTTCATCCTGCCTGCACTCTTCTCTTTACCTCCATCTCACAACTATCACTTTCTTGCACCGTTGATCCCAAACACTTAAATTCCTTTACTCTTGTCACTTTTGTATCCTCCACCTTCACTGATTTTTTTGTTATTTACTACATTTATGCAAAGATATTTGGTCTTTGACCTACTTACTTTCATTCCTCTTCTTTCCAATGCATACTTCCAGGATTCTAGTCTCTGCTCCACCTTTTCCCTAATATCTTTGCAAATCACAATATTATCAGCAAACACCATCGTCCACGGTGGTTCTCTTCTTACTTCATCCGTTAGCCTGTCCATTATTACTGCAAACTGGAGCGGAATTAACGCTGATCCCTAATGAAATCCAACCTTAACCTTGAAACTTTCTGTAGTTCCTATTGCACACCTCACCTCTGTTTTGCTTTCCTCGTACATATCCAGTATAAGTCGAACATACTTTTCAACTATTCCCGATTTTCTCATACAGTACCACAACTCTTCTCTTGGAACCCTGTCGTAAGCTTTTTATGGGTCCACGAATACACAATGTACAGTAGCTCTCTTTGACTTTCTCGGTACTTTTCCATCAACATTCTAAAGGCAAACATGGCATCGGTGGTTTCCTTTACTGGCGTAAATCCATATTGCTGTTTGCTGATCTCCACTCTATCCCTTAGCCTGGCTTCAATAATTCTTTTCCATATCTTCATTGTGTGGATCATCAGCTTTATTCCTCTGTAGTTTCCACAGCACTATGCATCCCCTTTGTTTTCATAGATTGGGATAAGTACACTCCTTCTCCATTCTTCTGGCATCCGTTCACCCGGTCAAAAACTTATCTCTATCTCTCCCATGCACTTTCAAACTTCTACTGGCAACTCATCTGGCTCAACCGCTTTACCTTTTTTTATCCTTCTTAGTGCATTCTTTACTTTTCTACTGACGCAATTTACCTCTTCGTTAACCACTTCTGCTTCCTCTGTCCTAGAGTCTCTGATATTTTCCTCGTTCATCAGTTTCTCAAAGTACTCCTTCCATCTCTTTAAGAATGCCTCCGAATTCATCATAACATTACCATTTTCATCCTTTATAACCCTCGCGTGCTGTACATCTTTTCCTGTTCTGTCTCTCTGCCTAGCCAATCTATACAACTCCTTTTCACCTTTTTTATTTCAAATCTAGCATACAAATTGTCATACGCACGTCCCTTCGCCATTGCAACTGCCTTCTTTACCTTATTCTTCTTTTCTTTGTACATTTTTTTAGTATTTTCATCTCTTATTTTGTCCCATGCTTTCTTCTTCTCTTTCTTTTCGTTTATGATCTCCTGAACTTCCTTATTTCACCACCATGTTTCCCTGTCTCCTTTTCGTTTCCCAAAGATCACTCCCAGCACAGTTTCAGCTGTTTTTCTTAGCATTTCCGCTGTTTTGTCTCACTCATCAGGTAACCCATCCTTGCCTCCCAGAGTCCTGGTCACCTCTTGTCTAAACGCTTTTTGATAGCTTGTATCCTTTGGTTTCCACTATCGTACCTTTGGCTTTACTTTCCTTGTTTTTTTCTTTTTCACCATAAGAGCCATTTTGCATACCACCATACGGTACTGCTTTGCGACGCACTCATTCAGTATTACCTTACAATTGCACATTTCTTTCAAGTTGCTCCTTCTGCACATCAGCTAATCTACTTGGGTACGTTTTCTACCACTTTTATACGTCACCCTGTGTTCATATTTCTTCTTCAAATAAGTATTGACAATTGCCAAATCCATCCTTTTCGCAAAATCTACAACCATTGATTCTTTCCTATTTCTTGTTTCAGCACCGTACCTCCCCATTATTTCCTCATCCCCTATGTTTCCTTCTCCCACATGTCCATTAAGGTCCGCACCTATAACTATTCTCTCCTTTTTGTTGCACTTTCTATCAAGCCATCCAAGTCTTCCCGAAAATCATTTTTCTCCTCCATGCTGTTGTTAACCTGTGGAGCATACACACTTATTATATTTAGAATGGACCAATTTACAAGTAACATTTTTTTAGTGCTTACTGCTTTTAAAATTAGTTTGTAAAGAAACACAAACTAATTTTAAAAAAACAGAAAATCTAAAAATTTCACTCTTAAACAGATTAAAAAGTGGCTTTGTGTGAAGATTGATGGCAAAATTAAGTTTATTCATTTATCAAAAATTTTTTGTTTCCAATTCATAACTTGGTATGTTTTTTGCTTTAAATTTTTTGTAATAGATCACATAACAAATTAATCTGGATTTTTGTAGTTATAGGCTATTGAAATACACTCAGAAACAATTTTTTGTTTACTAGTTACTTTACTGTATTGTTGAGATCTAACCGTATAAAAATATTTTTTACCCAAGTTGTTTTTTTCAACCAAAAAAGGTTTTCTGGTGGGCACAAAAAAATAAAAACGTTTTCTTAATTTTTCCTTCACTTAAAACGAAAAGTTGGAATAAAGTTGGGTTGGATCAACGTTTTTCTAATTAATTCAGTCAAAGTCTCTTACATTGTTTCTATAAAAATTTTTGTTAAAAAGCGATTTATAGTTAATTGAGCAAATTTAAAAACGGGTTAAACCGATTTTGATTCTTATTGATTTGCTGTTCTTTTTTACTTCACTTTGATTTGCAAACACGTTAACAATTTTCAAACCAATTTGCCGTTAAAATGATTGTTTAAAAACAAATTATTCATCATATTTTATTGTAAATCTCTGAGTTTATCAGAGAGCACGTCGTAGATTAGTAGATATCTTGACACCAAGCTGCCTAACTAATTGTTAATTAAATGTTATGAAACCTAATATTCTTTTTCACCCATGAATGAGGTAATTAGAAAACCATCCAAAAATAGAAGATTAAAATAAAATTTAATTCCATTTTTAGAGAAGACTTGAAATCCTACGTTTTTTAAAAGAATTTTAAACTCAAACGGAATTTTTTTTATTTCATCTTTTTATTTATCCTCCTGACTTTCAGGCAAGCGATGCAGGCGCTATACATAGAGCAATTGATTACCCCGACCTGCTTCCAGACATACAAAGATATTTTTGTCCGGTTAAAATTTTTATTTTTGTTTTTTAGTTTTTGAAGAGATATGACTGAAATTTAAAACTGCTTGTCAAGACCACCAACAGGGGAATATGACGTAAAGTCTCTTTCCTAGGACACAACAGAAAGGTGCGAGTATGTTTTGAACCGAAACCATGTCAATCACAATCACGGTCTCTAAACCAGAGGTGCAAACATGTGGCTCGCGAATCATTTTGACAAAATCAACTCCCTAGATTTCAGGATATCAAAAGCAAGCAGCTGTAGCTTGATGTTGTTTCTATCCCTTCATCAATGTTTCACCCGCTTTTGTACCCCATGAGCTTCAACTCGAACTCATAAAACTACAGAGTAATGACACGCTGAAAACGAAGAATCTGAACAAGCTGTAAATTGAATTCTTTTGTATTTATATATCAAAGGGAGAAGTTTTCGAAAACTTGAGCTTTGATATGATATCAGTTTTCGGAAGCACTTACCTATGCGAATAATTCTTCTTTAAATTTAACATCACAAAAAGTTGTTCCAGATCAAGCATGACAGACAAAAATCTTAATTTGACGTTGATAATTGCCACATTGTTAGTTCTATTTACTATTTAGCGCTTAGTAAAGCAAAAAAGTTTCTAAAAATTTTACTCAGAGGCATAGCCATACCAGCCAAAAAAATATTAGGGGCAACGCAGTTTCGTCCAAACTTTGTTGACGCTAAATTAAACCATCATCTTCTTGCACTTCACGAATATGAGAAAAAATTTACTCCCAAATTTAGGTGAAGACCAAAAAAAAGGTCATCATTTTGAAACTGTCGCTGATCTCTTGATTTTTTTCTCTAAAACGTAGTGATCTTTAAAAAAAAGTCTTCACCCCAAATTTTAATCGTTTTCCTACATTTGAAAACTTTTCCCGCAGAGTTAGTTTGTTTTCCGTATCCGGACAATTATTTCAAAATAAGAACTAACATTTTGCAAACAATGCGGTTTGGGTTAGGGTTAAGATTAAGATTAGATATTCATTAAAAAAAGAAAAATGGGCTTTTATAAAATAAATATTTTCAGACAACAGCATATAGGGTTATTTTCAAACAATTGTCAATTCGAACAACTGCTTTCGAACCATTTCCCGTAAACCTTAGTTTTCGGTGCACAAAAAAACTTATTTTTTCCAAATATTTTTATTGCTGTTTGAAAAATTCTGATTTTGCCCAAATTTTTGAGACTTAAGCGTCTATTGTCCGCCCCCAAGTCTTAGACTTATATTAGTAAGCTAAGTTAATTTTTTATTAAATGCCTTTTTATTACTGTAACAGAATTTACTTGGGAATCCAAGAGGACCAGTTGAACAAGGTAACCCGAATATCCGCGCTGAAGTAAAGCTGTGTCTGTTTTTTATTTATTTCAGCTCAAAAAGTAGTTTGCTGAGAGACTGAAGCTTTTTCATGCAGTTAGCTTCAACAGTTCGGATTGATTCGTTTGAAAACTTTTCTTGGGAAACTAACAAAAACCACTGTCTCTACGTAGAAAGAATGTAAGTACAAAATCCACAAAACTAATAATTAACGAAACTTTTTCCCATTTTACCAAACTTCAAAGCGATTCCAGTGCTAAAACTTAAATTCGTCCGATACACAATTACAGTAATTCTATCTCTATAAAATTAATCTCTGAAAACACTGGCGCAAAGCAATTCCAACACTCGTTAATCAACTCACTGGAACAACACTGGAACAATTGGGCTCACTGCCCTTGAATCTACACACTGAAATAATCACTGGAATTCCTGCACTTAAACCAGTGGTTTTCAACCGGGGTTCCGTCAGAACAGTTCAGGGGTTTCGCAAGTTGTCTGTGGAAAATGAACTTCGTGTGTGTCTATCAAAAACACGACCCAATCTTAGAGTTGTGCAAGAAACATTAGGCTTAAGTTTCTCATTGAATTTTTTACGAGAATAAATGTAATTTTTTACAGTTTGTATTAATAATTTCAGAGACCGATTCCGAGTGAAAGCCTTTTTTTTTAGAGAACACCCTGATTTTGGGACGAAAATAGGAATTCCGGAGACCGATTCCAAGTGAAGACTTTTTTTTTTAGAGAATACCCTGATTTTGGGACGAAAATAGGTGTTTTTAGCCGGTTACGGCCCGCAAACTCGAATAATTTTGAAAAGTGGCCCACAAGAGTGCAGAAGTTGGACCACCCTGGCATAAGACAATCAAATTGCCGCACAGGGGCTCCTCAAGCCTCCGGAATGTTTCATTGGGGTTCCGCTCCACCAAAAAGATTGAAAACCACTGACTTAAACAAACATTGAAATAATTATCCAAAACAAGCGCCCGCTTATATAAAACACGTCACGTGATGCCATTTCACAGTAGGGTGCACTCGAATGTGCTTGAATCTCAACGTTTGTTCTATCACATAGTAGAACAAAGTTCACACTCGGTCATTGTTTGCGTCTACAGAAAAACAACCAATTGGAAAATGAGGACGAAAGCCTATTACGCATTAAATGTCTAGTTGAAAGAAAAAAATTCAAAACAATTGTAAAGCAGCTTGCAAATAAGTTAAGCGAGATAAGTGGGAGCTCTACGGACCATGCGATTACTACTTGGCTATAAAAATATTATGTTACATAATAAAATTAAAATCATTGGAAAACGAAAAATAAACTATAGCTTTGTTAAATTAAAATTATTGCGAATGAAATGTGACAGCTACTTTTTTATTATTTCATGCTTTAATATCTCATGAAATAACTTCAGCTGTATGGTTCGCAATGATTTATCGACTATTTCGTGTATATTTTTCAAATTTTGATTTCTTGGATTTATTTTAAAAAATTTTAAGCATACCCACGCCAGAGTCTTTGTCGAGTGGCGGCTTTAGGTTAGGGTTGCCATATCTAAATAGGCGGAAATCTCAATCGACAGACATAGGCGCACCAACAAAAAATTTTTGAAGGGGGGACAAAATAAATTAGTTTACGAAGACCAAAAAAAATGTCTTCACTTCGAATCGATCACGGATTCTCTAAAAAAAAGGTCTTCACGTTGGATCGGTAGCGGAATTTGCTATTTTCGTTCCATGATCAATTGTTTTTTTGAAAAACTGCACGTTAAATTTAGTTGATTCTAAAATTTTGGACATTTGGGCTTTTTTTAAATTTCTTCCGGGCTCAAAATTTAACGTAAAATTCCGGACATATCCGGAATTTTCCGGACGGTATGGCAATCCTATTTTAGGTGAGAAAGTGGGTTTTGGTTATTTTTATTTATTGTTCAGTAATGTTGTTAATTAAATTTTTTTATTTATAAAAGTTTTATAACTTTGTGTTACAAATCTTTTTTTGACAGGGTTCTTTGCTTTTTAACCAGGTTTTATTTCTAATAAAAATTAAAATTTAAATCGAATTTTTGACGTGCTTGTTGTTGTTATCATTGTCGTCGTCGTCATTTGGAAGTAATTCACTCCAGGTGAGACTCAAACAGGATTGGGGCCAAGATTTTATCCTTTAGCACCCCAAGTTGCTGTACTATTCGGATCAAATGCTGGCAGTGATATTGTTCAGCCAGCATCGAGTTACGTCATCCAAAACCGTCAGACCTCGTGCTCCATGTGGTGCCCAATGTATGGGGCACGCTATTAGAAGATGGTCTGCGGTTTGTTCAGCGGTGCCGCACTCGCAATTCGGTAAAGGAGCGAAATCCCATTTGTGCATGGACGAATGGAATAGTCCAACACCAGTCTGCAGGCGGTTGAGCTTAACCCAAGCTGTTCGAGGCAAGCTCATCCCAAAAGGCCTGGCACTGGTCTTGGGTATAAAAATACGGATCCTGAAAATATTTTCACAATACTCCGCGTTCCATTCATGGTTTGTCCACTCAGAAGCGCGGATGCCAATTCCGGCAAGATTGTTTAATAGATTCCGCACAATTAGCAAAAATAGGCGTCTAGATCGTAGTCTCTGTTGGCGAGCATCCGAGGACCCACTTTAAAGAAGACAAAATATGATCAGGGTCCAGAGATTCACGGTTTGTCAAGGAGAGTGTCGCTCCTAGTCGACGAAGCTCAGCTGGCTGGATACCTGAAAGTATGGGTAAGTGATGCGTTGGATTGGGACGCGGGCATCCAGTGACTATGTGTAAGGCGTCAAGATTTATTCAAGACACTGTACCAGATGGCAGGTGCTTTCTCGCAACCTGGAAAGTGAGTACGTCTGTTATTGCTTTTAAACATGACAGACCGAAACCAAATCTACCGAAGCGAAAGGTTAGCCACTCATTCCGATGTTTAGCAAGGGTCTGCTAATCGGCAAACATCCTTTTCAGGATGGGGCAATGCCTGAAAAAAACTGCCCTTTTCAACGGATATTGCCAAAAAGTTCCGAAGACCCACTATTTTTTAGCTGAACATCGAAGACCTCACTGCAAGCAAGATGAACGTTCTTCATTGTCTTGCTCTGCAGTCTGAGGCACTCGTCATCCTTTGACCTGCTAAAATTTTTATTAAAATTGCTTTATTCTATTTCCTGCCTTTTAGTATAACTAATAAGGGCAGTTTTTTTGTTTTTTAAATTATAGAAAAAAGATTTCATAATATGACTAAGAACTTGTGCGACTCGCTTACTCAACTGGAACTGACAAAGCGGCTCGCAACAACCAATAGGTTTGCCACCCCTGCTCTAAACAATCCACCACGCTGCTGACTCGCCAGTTTCAATCCTGATGAACTTTGAAGTAAAGTAGAGGTTGTCTTTAAGAGTAAATCTTTTTAGCACAAGGTCCATTTGGAGAAATGCAATTTTCGCTGAAGGCAACCCAGCTATTTAATTACAGCCAAGCAAAAACTTTCAGTAAAAAATGTTTCGGTTTTGAACTGGCGACGCATCTTATTCTGAAATAATTTATAGTTTAGTTTACGAGAATAATGACTTTGTAATGACTCATTGTACCTTGGTCTACATCTCTACAATATTTTGTCATTTATTGTTTAAACTCATATGGCGCTTCTTACTAATTTTTTTCTTTACGACTTTTTCCTTTTTCGGCATACACATTTTTAACAAAAAACCCTTTTTAAGATATAGCCAATGTACCAAGAGAGAAAATCATTCATTTAATTGGTAAAAACTTCTTGGCTAATTTACTTTTGAACTTCGGAACCGCAGCTGTTAAATTTTTACGTTATTTTGGCTCTCCACTTTCGAAAACTTCTCAAAAAAATTTTTATGTTTCGGCTTCTGTATATTTTTTCTCGGAACAGTCATTTACACTGGGCTATGTGTTATAAAGAGATTTAACAAGTATGAAATATGAAATAGAAGTATTAGTCAATTAAGCTTAGCGTAGGGAAAATTACACGATACATTAACTAAATCTAAGGCAAAAATCAAGTCAAGTAAAATTGTAAGCGAAACTTAATTTTTTGTTTTTTGAAAATAAAAAATTAAATTATGAAAAACGCTTTATTACGCCTAATAGAAATATAGCTGAAAAAAGACAATAGAGCAAAAAACCGCAAATTTTCCGCTTTTAAAGAAAGATCATTTTTTTATTTTACCTTTAATTGAGTTAATCAAATTGAAAAAACCATCATAGAATACTTACTGGTAATGACGTAATTGCATTTTTCTTCCCGCCAAATGTGAATGAGGAAAGACTTGAAACACGTTGATGTAGTCCACCCCAGCTTTTTTCATGGCCTATTAAAAGAATTTAAAAAATACTTTATAGCAGATTGTCGACTTTATCGTGTTTGGTCAAGATTCTTTCATATACTGTTGACTTTTGACTCGTTTCCTCCATGAGAATGCAAACATATAGTCTCTACTATTACGTAATAAAGGCTTGTTATTGTTAAGAGCAGCGTAGTCCAAATATCAGGACATTAATGCTTTTAATATTAAGGATTTTAAATTTTAATGTAAGTCAAGGTCAAAAAAATAAAGCAAAAACATGCAAAGACCTTTTTGGTCTTCGGTTGTCTTCGAGGCTTAAATAGAGTCAAACTTTGCAAGTTTTTGTTTTATAAAATTGGCCAGAGCGCAATAAGAACTGGATCACATTGTTTTAGACTACAGCATATTATTCGGTAATAAAGAAATTTTATGGTTTTAGAACAACCTGGCAACGCTTTCCTCCTCTTTTTACCCAAGGGTGCTTATATATTATCCTTCGGTATAACCTTTTTGAGTCTATAACAAACGTGGAGACAACAAGACCCAACTCAAATCCTTGTTTGAATAAAATGTTAACTCCCACTCAGACCCACTCACCCCTCCCAAGCATGAAGATGGGCAGCCTCCGTATATTTTGAAGTCCGGGACGTTGGGGGGGATAATTATACCAGCCGCTGATGATGGAGCTCCTAAAGCAATTAATCCGGCACTGTGTTCCCTCAGATTCGGGGTGTAAGTAATTCTCATTCCAGAGTTGTCTCGAACGTCTGCCAGTACATGCGTTTACGTCAAACACATGACAAATTAAAGAAGATTAATTCTGTTGCTAAATATTGGGGTTATGCGGGGAAGTCCCAGTCGCATACGTTCAAAACGTTACTCAAATATTTTTAACAAAGACAATTATCTAAAGTAATTCTGCAAATATATTTGCAGAACTAAACACTAAAATCCACCTTGATAGTGAGAGTAAAAGCGGTTTAATTCTAAAATAAATAGAAAAGCCGTTACAAAGCTATTATAGATAAGAACAATTAATATCAAATGATTTCCAGCAAAGAAACTAATTTCAGGTGAAGCAGAAGCGAATTTCAACATTGATTCGGAGTTTATTTTTGAAATCGACAACATAGATCTTTTAAACAAGCAATATTTTAAAACCTGTCACATTAAATTCAAAAAAATTTTAGAAAATTAAACCGAAAATCTTTGGCGTTAAATTTTTTAATTTTGCTTTATAATCAATGATTTTCATAGTGCATCCGAGATAGTTTATAACCTCCCTTGATCATGTCGGCAATAGAACCTTTATTGATCTTTCTACGGACGCTTTACATCCCAGCTTGCGCGCCATTGACACTATCATCTAAATGCGCAATTTTTCCTGGACTTCTTATAAAGCATTGATGAAAATAAGTATTGGAAAACAGGAGAAAAGATTTTTTATTAGTTTCTGCATCACTTTAATATTTATTTCAATTAGTATGTAAGAGACTCTATTTATTTCGTCTACGGCCTTGCGTAACACATCTTTGGTTTAAAATCTAGAACTGGGCTTTTCAGTTTTTTTACGGCGAACCAAATATTAAGCATAAGTTAACAACAAGTTTTTGGCAAGCCATTTTTTAAAACAACAATTTTTTTACTGTAAAATACCAAACCTTGTCTTTTATTTTCTCTTATTTTCTAAAAAACTGCTTTTTCAACAAAATTCTTACGGAACGTCTTCATAACGAAAACTCGGAATTTCACGGAAAGTTGATTGATTTACTGGTTTCGTTCTAAAGCTATTCCCATGAACCACTATCTATACGAGAAGCAAGTTTATGGAACCCCAGGCGCGTCTTCCAGAAACAGCTTGATAAACAGCACACTTTAACATGCAACCAACTTTGGCTTGAGGCCTACTTTTGCGTCACATCTTTGGGCCTGAGAGACACTGGACTAGTTAAAATGATGTCCAGACAATGCGGAGAACATTCTGGAATGTTTACCAACACATATTGTACTGAATGCGCCAAACGAATCACAACATTGAAGCGTACAATATACTTTAGTTGCAGCGCTAAAATTTTCTACGAGTAGGTTTTATGCAAGAAGTAAAATATGTGACAAGCTCAACAGATCCGTTAAAACTGGTTCTTTGGTTAACTAGTTAGGATCTGTATCGTAAATTGATTAAATATTTTATACGGTTTATGTTTTAGTTGAATTCAGGTCCCTCAAAAAGACGGAGCAACAACCTCCGTCATTAAAACCCATATATGATCCGTCCAGATTTTTTCATTACATTTGCTTCTTATCGTACGTACTCATAAAATTTTTGTTGCATCAGCGCTCTCCCAAAATGGTAAA
The DNA here is from genome assembly GCA_963680785.1 of Diplosoma virens. Lineage (NCBI taxonomy): Eukaryota > Metazoa > Chordata > Ascidiacea > Aplousobranchia > Didemnidae > Diplosoma > Diplosoma virens. The sequence goes on along the minus strand of OY796897.1, from coordinate 3,419,015 downwards.
ATAGCAATGCCCTTGTTACTAGCCATATTAATCCATCTCGAAATAAAAATATGCATGTAAGTTGTGAAACGCACCGCTACATTGCATTACGCGACATTATGAGGTCAGACCAAAGTTATGCTACATATGTGGGTTTATGCCTAGTAGGTAAATTTACAATAAAAAAATTTTTTATACATTTCTTATGTTACTATTTTGTTAAGTTTTGAAATCATAGCTGCGAATTGTTGAAAAGGCAGTTAATTTAATAATTTTCCGCATTTACTACAAACAAACTTGCTCTTAGGGCTGCTAATGGATATATCAGAGAAAATTTTCTATCCTAACAACATATTAATGTTTTTTTTCATTAAATACCTTAAACTTTTAAAGATATTGCTTTTCATTTTAATTTGTTTTGAATGTTCAGTTGAATTTTAAAAAATTTGTAACAAGCTTCAATTTTAAGAATCAAAAAATCCCTGAAGTGAAAATTACGTCATTGCCACCATGGTAAGAATTGGTAAAAAAAGTAAAAAACAACCTTCTAGGTAAGGATTGTCGTAATGTGTTTCCAACATCATAAACGTGCTGCTCCCTTCTTCTCCGATAGGAAATCCTATATCTGGAGGAAATACTTCCGTCTAATAAATATAAAACTCGATAATATGTTGAACGAAAATGCGATTTTAAAATAATCAATTATAATTTGACCAAAAATGAAACAGTTTTGTGATTTATAGCTGTAGACCTAAGGTTAAATTTTCCCAAAAATATAACACTTGATAAATTGGTGATTTGCGACCAGAATGCCCTTGAATCTTGATGGGCCGTTTTTATTTGCTAGAAGTGTCACAATCTCAAATAATTGACAAAAATCTAAAAAAATTTAAAGTTCTTACTCAAAAAATTAAAATAGCAAGAAATTGCTTTGACATTCCGCAAAATTTTTATCTTATTTGTTGGGTTTTATAAAACAAAGAAATAGATTAATAAACATTATCGGTTTAACTCATTCGAATTTGGGGATTCTTTAATAATATAAAACCAAACAACGAGGCGGCGGTGATCAAGTTAATTGATGCAAGTTCGGAAACAATAAACACTATCTGAAGTAATTCATTGGGATGTCCAACGACGAATTTAAGTTAGGAAAATTCTATTTCTTAAAAAACTGTTAAAAATATCTAAGATCTAAGATTAATTAAGATTTAATTTCATATATTTTTTAAGTAGGATCATGACCTAACAAAAACTAAAATGCAACTTAAAACGAGTAGATAAAGAACACTGAAATTTATCGATTAAAAACTTTTTTAAAAGTAGCGTGCATTCATTTAAAATTTTTGCAATAACCGATTGAGCTTTTGCAAAATATAAATTCTCACTTCTCCACCAACAGCCCATTCATTCTGCATACGCGGGCACAGCCTTCGAAGAGCGACATGCGGTTCATCAAAACAATCTCCAGAGCTTCCATGAAGGAATTGTAACATCTGTGAATGGAACAATGCTAGGAAGAGTTTCTCGCAAAATGAAGATCAGAAAAATTGACACGCAAAGATTTTTTGTGGTAATTAATCAGTCGGAATATAATTTTGGAAAACTTTCTAACTTGTAAACATTTCAACTCGCTTTTTTTCTATCGTCCTATTTCTCTGCAATTTTAAACTCCTGAAAATATGATTCTTGTATGAGTAACTTCCTTTCTTGAGTCTAATAGCACCCTCACATTTCATACCAGCTGTCGTTGCCGTTTGAAAGGGCACCAACTCCGGGTCAAATACAAACAAGACTTGGGGCCGAAGATTTATCCTTTTACTACCCCAGGCTGCTGAATTGTCCGCAACAAATGCTGGCAGAGATGGTATTGAGCCAGCAACAGATTTCATCGGCCAGAACTGTCAAACCATGTGTCCCGTGCCCCGTGCCCGCATGTGTATAAAACACGCTGTTAGGACGTGGTCGGCGGTTTGTTCAGGAACGCCGCACTCGAAATTTGGTAAAGGAGCGAAGCCCCATTTGTGCATGGACGAATAGAATCGCACAACATCAGTCCACAGGTATTGAGCTTGATCTAAGCTGTTTGGGGCAGGTTCATTCCTGGCACTGGTTATGCGTATTAAAGCACAGGAGTGTGAATGCATTCTTGCAGTACTCCGTGTTTCATCTATAAATCATCTATTGAGATTTGTGGATGCCTTATTTGGCTAGATTGTTTAATAGATTCTACGCAGATAGAATAAACGGGCCTTAGTTTAGATATTTATAGTCTCGCTTAATGAACATCTGACAACTCACTTAAACACTATGTAGGATATAATTAGGGTCCAAAAATCCACCATAAGACGATAAAACTGTCGCTTCTATTCCACGAAGCTCAGGTGGCTGGATGCCTGAAAGTATGAGTAAGTGGTCCGTTGGAGTGAGACGTAGGCATTCAGAGACTATGCGCAAGGCGTAATTTAGGACACTGTCTATGAGGCAAGTGTGAGCGGTGCGACACCTGACTGGTGAGCAGTACTCAGTTGTTAAGTAGCACCAGCACGCATCCTGAGCCTACTCGTCGCCTCAGCAGTGTGACGCATGAACATAGTTTTTCCACAATGTCACTAGCTGGTAACGAATCTGTTCAGTTTTACCCCAAGATAACAAGTTAAATGTTAAGCCTCTCACTAAAATATAATGACTGTTAGCATTTGCGAAAGCTTGTAAGTTAGTCTTTTTCTCTTTACACTTTTAGTGGCCTTCTTTGATCCATTAAATGAATACGATCGTATTTCTTAGATTGTTGTTCTGATTTTGAAAAAACGTTGCTCAAAATTCAGTCCTTGACGCAATTCTTTTCTTCCTTTTTCATTATCAATCTCCCTGCACCTCTTTCTCAACTGTGCGAGTCTTTTTTATACGCAGAGAATCCTGCTGTTCAAACCTTCTTCCTAAAGTTAAGCGAGTAACTACAGCGGCCCATTCTTCCCTCAATAAACTGGTGAAAAGGTCCAGTTAAGTGACTTTTACTCAACTCTTAGTAGCTTCATCTTGTTTCAGCTTGGATCAGAGGTTTGCAACTTTTCGTGGTTTGTGATTTCCTTGCAGAGACTCCACGCCAGTAAGTCCCGGATATACAGTTATTTATTTATTTATTTTTTGGTTATAAAACTGCCAATATTTGTATTTATTTTCATTTATCGGAAGATTTTTGTATTTATTTAACACATTTGCTCTCAATTGTTGCGTCAAAATGAATCGGACAGTAAAGTTTGCAAATTAAAGGAATGAAATACGTTAAAAAATCCGTTACTGACTAATTCGTGTCAGTAACCGGGGAGCAATTTTCAATTTTGTACCCATGAAATCGTAATCTACATATTTTCAACCGGTCAAAAATCCAAAATTTTTTCTCTACTTAATAAAATTCTATCACTCAGCTTTTGGAGTGATCACGGAGCACCCTATGTTAGTTGTCATGGCAAAGCTTTTTTTTAGCGACTTTTTAAGATGATAAAAAACCAATCTGTTTTTTATATTGCGTTTGCAAATGTACCAAAAAATAAATATGACTGATTTGCAAATGTACCAAAACATAAATATGATTAAAATTTGAAGAGCTGAGTGAGAACTTTTTGAGCAGAGAAAAAATCTAGATTTTTAATACATATAAAATATGTAGACTACAATTCCATTGGTACAAAATTGAAAATTGCAACCGGGGAATCCAGGTGATCAAAGTCACACTACGTTTCAACAGCCGCCGACTTTTCTCACCGTAACTTTTGATCGAACCCTTTCCTTCAAACATTAAGTTCTAACTCTACAGAGGAAATTTTCTAATCAATTCTGTGCTTTCCTCTCTATACTACTACGCGGCAATGTCGACTTGTCACTTCCAGGGTCTTATTAAATACTATATAAAAAAAGATTTATTCTATTTACTTGCTGTTTCCAGGAATTCATTAACAAAGGCTTCAATTTTTATAATCAAAGGCTTTACTGGATATTTGCGGAAAGCTGTTTAACGACGAATCGCCATAAATCAAATGACGACTTGGATTGTCTCACTTGATCATCAGGATTGTCTTACCTGGTCATGAATTTTTTCGCAGCCGTACAAAATCATGTGGTGGACGTGTTTCTTGTAGATGGGATTAATTAATGGTTCCACCTAAAAAATATCATTCAAAAATTTGCACTATCGACCAACATTTTGTTAATAAAAAAAGAATAAGCGTTTTGCAAAACTGACTTCAATGTCAGAACAAATAACAAAGTGTGATTAATGAGTAAATCAGAAGTGGCTGAATGAGAAAAAACGTTGTTTTGTTGGCGACTGTGATCAAGATGTTTGCACTATAACGTTTATTCTCATGATGCGGTTTTTTTCCTTTGAAAAAAGGGACATGACGAAGCTTTTATAGGTTGTCTGTCCAAACAAGCAAATTTAATTTATAGTTGTAAGGTTAAGGGTAAAATATACAAAAGTGTTGTTAGACCAGCCATGCTTTATGGAATGGAAACGGTGGCAGTGACTGAACGACAAATGGGAAAAATGGAAGTTGCAGAGTTGAAAATGGTGAGATGGGCACTGGGAGTGACAAGAAAGGACAAGATAAGAAACGAATATGTGAGAGGGACTGCAAAAATTGCAAAGCTGGGAGAAAAACTTCGGATTGTGAGGCTACGTTGGTATGGACATGTAAAAAGGAGAGAAGAAGACTACGTGGGGAAAAGGATGATGGAAATGGCAGTGCCAGGCAGAAGGAAAAGAGGAAGGCCAAGGAGAAGATGGATGGATTTGGTGAGAGAAGACATGGAAAGGGTTGGAGCTAGGGAAGGAGACGAAGTAGACCGAGTGAAATGGAGATTACTGTCGCGCTGTGGCGACCCCGAGTAGGGAGAAGCCGAAAGAAGAAGAAGAAGAAGAAGAAGAAGCACAATAATATAATATGTAGATAATATAATGATGCTTAATTCCATATTACCATATTCCCCCGACTATTTATGCTTCTGACTTGAAGCACAGGTTGGAGACGTTGAACTTAGGGTAACCATCAAGCAATTACCCGATGGAAATGCTGCTTTTGAAGATGGCAAGAAATCGCTTTGCTACTCTCTGCTTTGTAGTTTTTTTTTATTTAAAAATATGACTGAAATTCAGAGCTACTGAAATGCAAAGCTAAGAACCAAGTTGCTTCAAAAATGTTGCTCAAGATTATATTTTATTCAATTATTCGAAAAAATTGCTTATCGAAATCATCCCTGGTTTCAAGTAGTCCTGATGATCGGGCTCTACAATAGTCTACAAGCAGAGACAAACAAAAAGATCAATTTAGTAGAGAAATACTTCAACATCAAAATTTTTCTTGTTCTTCGAATCGGATACAAAAGCAATAATTCCAGCTGGTATTAAACAAGTTGTTAAACCAAAACTAATTTAAGAACAACTTTAGTAACATCTTTAACTAATCAATTTTTGATTTAATAAGCAAATTTGGAAACATTAGGCTACATTATCAAGTACTGCTTATGCGGAAGACAAAGTTTAAAAACAGTTATGAAACCAAGATGATTATATAACAAACAATGAAGATTAATTTTGTAGAAAGTGCAAAAAACGTGATTTTGTTTAATGAGAATAGTCAATCAAATTCTTGGCAAAAAAATCTCCAGACTAGTACACTGCGTGGTAAATGATACGAAAATGAGTTTAATATGGTAATTTGGGGAACTTTTTGATCGGTAAAACGGAGCTTTGTCGTGCAAGACAAATGATTGTTATGTAATGACAATGAAAACTAAGTTTTGCAATTATTAGGCTAAACTTTGCATGTAGTCAGATAGTGTAGTTATTTATTTAAAAAAATTTTCTGAACATCTTTTACACTGTAACTCGTGGTCATTTTCCTTTTAAAATTTATTTAAGTCCAATGTTACACAAATTAAATTTAAAACCGAAATTATGCCGATGGCCAAACTATTTTGTAACAGTATTATGGTAAGAAAATTTTGTTAATTTATTTTTTAAATTCAATTTAATTAAGCAGATTTTGTTTTAGAATCTACATAAATCTTACTTTATTTTACAAGCTTATATATATTAATAATTAGGTCTGCTTGTGATGGTGGTGGTAGTTTTGCTTTTAATAAATTTAACTATTAAATATCATAATTCAAAAGCTTTCACTGCATGTGCACACCGGTAGATAGATTAAAATGCCTCGATGCGCATGGTTGTTGTAGAATCCAATCAAGATAAAAACAAATTTTGGAGAATAAGTGCTTAATTTAAATTAAAAGCACAACCCCCAAACACCTTGAGACATTTTAATCTTACTACTAGTACGCAAATGCATTGAAAACTTTTGAATTACGTATTTAATAATTAAATCTTTTAAAACCAAAACTACCCCCATCATCGTTAGCATACTTAGTTATATAAAACTTGTAAAACAAAGCACAATTTATGTAGATTCTATAACAAAATTTGCTTATGATAATAAACTTTTTAATAGTTTGGTTGCTCTGTCTTTGATTAAGTAATTCATCCACTTAATTATGACTGCAAATGCTGAAAGAGAAATAAACAATAAACTCCAAAATTATCATATCAAGAAAAAACAGATAGTTTGATGATTTATAATGAGCTTGAATGCTTACATACTTGCATACCAACTTAAAATGGTACTTAATGCAAAACCCAAGAGTCAAAATCAGAAAAAATCGATTCTAAAAACAATTGTTCATTATTAAAATTTTATTATTTTTTTAAATAAATTTTAACAAGCAACTTTACAAAATAAAAGCAACAAGAAGCTACACTCTACCAAAACCATTGAGTAAATGTTTATAACAAGCTATCTTTATTTTTTCCAAGTAATTGACTAGATAAAAATGTCAAAACATATTAACAAAAATTAAGTAAAATTTATTATGTCATGATACTTGACTGCAAATACTAAAACTTATAAAAATACACATAATCACTGAAAACAAGCCAGGCGAAATTATACAATTTAAGACAAGAGTTGTAATTATTTTACTTGTTTCTACAAAAAATGTTAACGCAGACAGATAAATGGCTATTATTTGTAAATTACATAACAATTGCATAAAGAAGCCATATTAAATTTAACATTCTTCATTTTTCCAACCATTTAAAAAAAACTATAATACAAACGCTTTTGGAGATTCATTTTTTTTTGTTTTATTTACATATTTTTTAATGTTCGGTTGATAAAAAAATGAAGAATGTTAAATTCAATATGGCTACTTTTTGTAATTGTTGTGTGTTTAAAAAACAACTTCTTTGCCAAAACTTTATTTGTAAATTAAATTAGCAAATCTGCTTACCATAATACTGTTACAAAATAGTTTGGCCATCGGTATAATTTCGGTTTTAAATTCAATTTATGTAACATTGGACTTGAATAAATTTTAAAAGGAAAATGACCACGAGTTACAGTGTAAAAGATGTTCAGAAAATTTTTTTAAATAAATAACTACACTATCTGACTACATGCAAAGTTTAGCCTAATAATTGCAAAGAATTAATTTTCATCTGTAAATTTAAACTAAGTTTAAAATCCCAACTCAAATTTAAATCACCAAAATATGCTATCCGCTTCATGATTGGCAGTTAAAACAAACTATATAAAGCCAAAGCTTGGAATGGTTAGCAACAGTTGTCGTGTCCATTAAGTGGCTGGAAAAAGGCTTTGACCTTGATCAATCCGCTGGTTTGCATGGCCAAATAAAGACCTGCTTATTTGAAAAGATCATGAGTGACCAAAGTTTATTCATTAAAGGACTTGCATTTATAGTACTAAAGACTGCGTTTGTTAGGAATTAATATAAAAATAAATTTACATGTAATAGGATAATTCGCGGAGCCTAGAATCTAGATACAGGATTGGCCCATCAGGCCACCAAACACATAATATCTTAAAATGGGAGATTTTGTGAAAATCTTTGATAGTTAGAGGCCAAGAGTTAAATCAGAGTGGTCCAAACCGCGACCAGTGAGCCGTATGTGGCCCGATAAACAATTTTACACAATTCAAGTCTTGTCGATCGCAGGCAGCGGCAACCTTCTATAACAAGGCATGGCAAGCTTACGAGACAGAGTCTTGGGTTGCACTACCTTCTAGAAATTTTCAAACATCCGAGACCGATCTTTTTTTATTTTTTAGAAAACACCATGATTTTAAACAATTTCTAGCCGGCTCAGGTCCGCAAGCTCGAACAATTTTGAAAAATGGCCAGCATGAGTGAAGAACTTGGACCACCCTGAGTTAAATAAAAGATTTCATCGATAATAAAAATTAATCGAAAAAAAACAGGATTAAAATCAAACACTGAGTCACGCAATTTATCTAAAAAGAACAACAGCATGAAAATCAAATGGACGTTTGGCCGCAAAAGTTATTTTCAAACTTGTTTTAAAATTAAAATGGGTACATTCCGAATTATCTTAAAATTAGTTATTTTGTCCTTATGCTTGTGAATGACAAACTAATTTGAAACTTACTTACCTATACGTATTCCTACTATTTTCTACCTCATCGTATTTATGCCACAAACGGACTTAATCAACTCACTGTTAGGGCTATTTTGGTCGATGTTGATTGGGGGGTGATTCTCAGCATTTTCCAAAAAAAAATAACGCTTTTACATGTAGAACGGAAATTTTAAAAACAAGTTTTTAAAAATGGCTTAAATTATATTTATCAAATTCACAACTTTCTAACACTATTGATAAAATTTACAAAAACACAAATTACCATACAAGTGTCAATTCTAGCTTTATCGTCTCGTATTAGCTTTCGTAACATTGTTAAAGTTATACAAGTACTGTCAATTCTATCTTTGATATCGAGTTTGATATTTGATATTTGATATTACATACGTACAGAGTAACTAAATTTTTCATAGATTATGCTGGAGATAAACGACATTTTTTAAAACTATTTTTGAAAATTTTATTTGAATTTTTTATGTTTTATGGAAGGTCAACACATCTTACAAAACTGAAAACCCCAAGGAACTGAGCAACGTATGAGGAATGTTAGCTCTGAAGTCAATGATGAATCTCCAAACAAACATGTCAAAACAATCTTTTTCTTTTAAAGTGGCAATTTCTCGTGATGATGACGTCATGTGCTGTGTGATAAAGGTGTGCGAAAAATAACAGTTCGTTAAAAAGTAACCGTTAATTTTCTTAACAAGTATTAACAGTTAACCGAATGGCAAAGTAACAGTTAAGAAGTTAACTGTTATTATTCACGCCATGTTACATGTATCTTAGAGCTGAATTATTTCGAAACTTTTTCTCTTTCGAAAAACCAACAATCTCTCATCTGCTTTACATTTGCATTACAAATAACGAAACCAATTGCAAAGTAACAGTTAAGAAATAACAGTAAAGAAGTAGCATTTAGGAAACAACAGTTAAGAAGCAATAGTTAAGAGCAGTGGTCACCAAACTATGGCCCGCGGAGCTCTTTTTAAAAAACATATTCACTCACTTTGAGCCACAGTTGGATAGAATTATATCGGGAACACCCCAGTTTTAGGTGTTTATCTTGTTCTTTTCATTGGAGAACACACAAAGATTTTGGGAGAAAAATAGTGAAATAAGAGCTGGAATCGAAGTGAAGACCTTTTTTTTTTTTTAGAAATCACTACAATTTTGGGAGAAAAATAACGAAATTAGAGATCGAATCGAAGTGAAGATCTTTTTTTTTCTCGCTTTGTCCCGAGGAGGTTCAAAAAATCTACATCCGGCTTTCGGCTCGAAAAGTTTGGGGACCACTGGTTAAGAGGTTAACTATTATTTAAAATATTTTTTAATTAGAGAAAAATTATCCAAAAACTTGCGAAAATAATTTATTTAAAAATATCGACAAAGTTGCGAAAATATTTATTGCGTAAATATAAACAAATTTGCATCATTAGGCACACCTGTTTAATAAAATGCAAATATCTTGAAAACCCATGGAGATCCCATTTTGATTTTTGGCATGCTGATAGTCCTCTATGTTAGGAACAAAAATATTAAAAATTTTTTTGCCTAGAGTAGGGATTTTGGGGTCATGCGAGGTCAAGGTCACAAGATCACGACAAAAGCTGCTGAAAAGAGCTTTTCAATGATATTAACATCTTTGAAATCGAACAAAAAATAAAGCCAGGAGGGTTACTTTTACTCAATTAAGGGCGTTCAAGCGGCGATTTTGTGTCTAACTTTTAACTTTCATATATCAAAAATTATTTGATTTAGAAACTTGAAATTTTGTGTGAGATATTTTCTCATCCAAACCTACAAACATGCCAAATTTCAGCAAAATTGGAAATGGTCGGCAAAAAAATGCCGAAAAGGGTGTAAGTTGACATGGAATTAGCGTTGGGATCCCGGGAAATCCCGATCCCGAAATCCCGGGATTTCAACCTATTTTTCCCAATCCTGATCCCGGGATAGTTTGTCGTACTATCCCGAAGTTACAATGTTATTCAATGACCACAATGTAACTTAAAACAGTTTGCCAATGTTATTTGCTATATAACGAACTCCTCTTTTAAAATAAAATATTTACAATTATTAAGTGCTGACATCAGCGCTTCTTAGTGCAAACCACCTATCGTGTGATTGGCATTACAAAACAATGGTTAAATAAACTCCTTCTACCGGTATTGCGTCATTAACAAGCTTCTGAAAGTTTTATTGCAGCCATTAAAAAGGGGTTGGCTCGGTCAATTACAGTATAAGAGAGTTCGGTTGTAATTTCTCATAAAGCTTACATTAAATTTTAGTCAAAATGTCAAATTTTGAAGACGTAGGATTGTCAAAAAAATCTGAAGTGTGGCAAAACTTTACATACACTGAAAAAGCAAAGTGCAAGTTGTGCCAAGCAATCCTAAAAGCTGCTGGATCAAGTACGAAGAAATTAATCACGCATTTAAAATCGCAACATAAAATTGCAGTAAAATCAAGTCGGGTGGAAGTTGCTAAAATAGATAAACCAAAATTAAAAATGCGAAAGGTTGATTCTTTTTTTAAATCGGAAAAGCAGAGCCTCGGCGAATTGGTTAGTCAATTAACTGCTATAGATAAACTTACATTTAAATAAATTGCCACAAACAAACGACTACACCGAGCGTTTAAAGCTGATGGATATGATTTGCGTAGATCGCACAAAAAGGTTTGAGATTTGCTGATGAAGCAGGAGAGGATATAGTAAAAACTATCCGATGAGAGCTTAATGCAATTAAAGTAAAAGATGGCCGCTTTTCGATCACTTTCGACGAGTCAACTTCCATGAGAAATCGTCGGTACATGAACATTAATGTTCATTTTTAAGGTGGTTTTCCTTCTCTAGGAATGATTTGCATTCAAGGAAGCTTAAATGCATCAAAGGCAATTAAACTGGTTGAAGAACAATTGCAATTGTTTGGTCTGAACCTGAACAAAGATGTGGTAGCTACTGTTACAGATGGCGCAAGTCTTATGGTAAAATTCGGAAAAGAGACTTGACCTGAACATGTGCCAAGTTATGCTCATGTTATTTCATTTAGCTGTCTGCAATGTTCTATATAAAAAACACAGCACAAGCCGAGTAAACATTTCATTTGTCTTGTGGATGATTGCGAAAGTGACACTGGAAACGACTCCAATACTGAAGGTGAAGCTTGTTTTGAGGAGGAAGAAAGGAATATTGCTGCTTCTTTGGCATCTAACTTACAAAATGTGGTGCAAAAAATTCGAAAAATTGTAAAGCTTTTTTGGCGATCTCCAGTGAAAAATGATGACCATCTACAGCCCTATATTTTGGAAAATTTGGACGAGAAAAGATGCTTCTTTTAGATTGCAAAACGAGGTGAAATACTTTATTGGCAATTCTATAAAGATTTTACAAGCTAAAGAAAGAGATAAAAATGGCTATGGTATAGTTTGATGTTCCCTTTAATTTATCTGAAAAAGAGGTGAAAGAAATAAATGAGATGTGTGAAGTTCTTGCTCCCTTTAAGGCTGCTGTTGATGCTCTTGCCAGCAAGGATGCAGATATGTTGCTATCAGAAAAGATAATTGCATTTGTATTGAAAAAACTTGCTGCAATCAAATATTAGCAAGGATTTGTAGCGATTAATTGGACAGCCCAAGTATTTTCACACGAAATACAACTTTAATTATTATCGGAGTTATAGAATTTAGTTCAAAACGTTGGATTTAACTTTCACATGCTCTATTTTATGCAATTTCGAAATTCACATCCTGCCGTTCCATATCGTATGATCACGTGGTAATACGCCCACTTGTATACAGCGACATGGCTTAGTCACAAATTGAAATAAAATGAGTTGCTCTCCGGCAGATATCAGTTAGATAAGTTAACTTCTGTCATGATAATGCTATACTAAATTGTTTCTATTATTGTAATTATTTGTTTTAATTTTTATTTTGTTTTTAATTCTATTTGAATAAGTGAATAAATGTGCTGTAAATAGAATCAAGTAGTGGTTAACCTTCTGAATTTGAACTGCACCAATTAAACTTGAACACAACGCTATTAACCACGACATTGGTGACCCCGACGTTGGTGACATTGGTGACCCCGATTAAAAGAAAACCCGTCAAAAGAAAACCCGACGCAGTCTCATTGGTACCCCGCCTTGGGAAAATCGAAACCCGACGGCGTGAACAACATCGACGAAAGTAAACCAGACGAAGCAAAAGTCGCGGCGACGAAAAAGACTTCAAAGCCAGCGTAGAAAAAATCCTACAAAAGAAAATTTTACATCCAAAAGTAATTCTCGTCGGTGAGTTCACTATTTTATTACCGCTATTGTCTAAACCTGGAGCTAGCCAAAAAAATCGTTTTTTCCCCAGTGGCAACTAGAACAAGAAGTAAAACAATGACCACAACCAGTGAGTCTCAAAAAATAAGTGTTCAGAATGACTCCAAGCAATCTCCTAGCAAAGCCGAATCGGCTGTCGAAGATTCATTTTCGAATGTTACTGTTCAACCACTTTTACATGCTCCTAAAATGTGGAATAATGATAGTTTGTTGCCCGCCTATTTCGTGACCTTGGAAAAGTATTTCGAAATCAATTACATAAGTGACGAAAATATGCGTTTTATTTGTTTGTCAAATGTAATGTCGCCTAGTCAAGCTGAAGCGCATGGTTTAGCTTTAAGCAGAGCTTCCGAAAATATTAAACCATACACAGCTCTAAAAAATTTAATTTTATCGTCTGTTTCGTTAGAATGTAACACTGACTGGATAGATGTATTAAGCAAAATTGAGTATGCAAATGCGCAAAAAAAAACCTTCTACTTTAATGTCGCGTATAATTGCTGCATGCCGTAATAATCCTGATAATGATCAAGGAACTCGTGATTTCTGTGAAAAAATTTTTATGCGCTTACAACCTGAAAATATTCAACAAATATTAAAGGCTCAAAATTTTAACTCGTTAAATGAACTAGGAAATTTTACAAATCGATTTCATACTCAAATAGTCGCTCATTGTTTTGACCAAAATAGGACAACCACTAGCGAATTTAAATATTTGGCAGATAAAGTTGACGAGTTAAGCACTGAATTATGTAATGTCAAAAAGCAATCAGAGTTTCAAAAACCGCATAATTCATCTTACTATGATAAATGCCAATCGAAGGCTAATAGAACATTTTTTACAAGTGATGCACAAACGTATAATAAGCATGCTACTAATTCTACATCAAAATCAAACCGAGCTTTTCCTCAAAACGGATTTTGTTTCTATCACGCTCAGTTTGGTAATCGCGCCTTTAAATGTAAAAGTCCTTGCACCTTTCGCTCTTTTAAAAATCACTCTGTAACTACTATAACAAAAACTGTTCCCTTGACGCAATCTATGATTCTTCCCAAAGTCTATGATAAACTTTCAAAACAAATGTTTTTAATTGATAGCGGTGCTTGTGGTAGTTTTTTACCGGCTTCAGATGACCAAGCCGAAGAAGTAGAAAGTCACTTTTATGACGCATCCGGTAATCCTATCAAATGCTTTGGTAACGTGACTATAGATGTTGATATTGGCTTTGGCAAAATGTCTGACGTATTTTGCATATGTGCTATTGAACAACCGATTTTGGGTTTTGAGTTTTTGCAAAATCACAAAATTACTCTTGATGCTTCTACTTGCTCTCTAAAATGTGCAGATTCTAACAAACAAGTCAATACATTACAAGGGCCTATAGATTCTTACGATTCTTTCCCTGTGCATAAAAGTAAATATACAAAACTCCTACAAAAATATTCTGCTTTAACAGCTCCCGTAAATTATCGCAAACCTGTTAAGCACAACATAGTCCACCATCTTCCTTCCAAAGGACGTCCTCCAAACATGAAAACTAGACGCGTTTCTCCTGAGAAATATCAAAAAATCAAGCATCAAATTGAAGAGATGGTCAAATCAGGATTACTAATACCGAGTAATTCTGAATTCGGAAGTCCCTTACATGTGGTTCCCAAAGCAAACAGCACGGAATTACGTTTAGTTGGCGACTACAAAGTTTTAAATAAAATGCTCACTCCAGATAGATATCCTTTGCCCAATCTTCGTACGGCTTATGAATTAGTATATGGTTCTCAATATTTTTCAACACTTGACCTTAAATCAGCTTTTCATCATATTCCCGTAGCTCCAGAAGATGTTCACAAAACTACAATTAAAACACCAGTTGGAGCTTTTGCCTTTACAAGAACCCCGTTTGGATTGTCAACGAGTGCTCAAGTTTTTCAGCGTTTAATTGACACTGTCACCCGTGGTTTATCTTTTGTCTACGCTTACATAGATGATATTTTTGTATTTAGTAAATCTGAAGAAGAGCATTATGAGCATTTAACTATTATATTTGATCGTTTAAATGATTATGGTTTGACAATTAATCTTAAAAAATGTAAATTTGGTCGCAAGGAAATCAAGTCTTTAGGACACATCATTACCTCTAAAGGTGTTCTTTCAGCTCCCGAAAAAATTGAAGCAATCCGCAATTTCGAGCGACCAAAAAGCGTTAAAAGTTTACGCTGTTTTACTGGCATGGCTCAGTTTTATGCTCCGTCAATACCTAATTTATCTCGTAAGTTAGTGCCCCTATATGATATGATTAAAGGAAAACGGAGTTCACAGTCATTGTTAAAATGGACTCCTGAGTTAGTTAAAAGTTTTGAAGGTGCAAAAGATTGTTTGGCAAACTACACGGCACTTGCTTTTCCTGCTCCACACGCAAACATTTTACTTGTTACCGACGCAAGTAATGACGCAGCTGGCGCGGTACTTCAACAGGAAATAGATGGCGTCGTTCAACCGCTTGGTTTTTTCTCCCGCATATTTTCTCGTATTGAACAAAAATACGCAGCTTTTGACAAAGAGCTCACTGCGATTGTAATGGCTCTAAAACATTTTTGCTACTTTTTAGCATTGCGAAATTTCACAATATATACTGATCACAAACCAATTGTTGCTGCTTTAAATTCTGAATCCGACCGTGAGAACGCCAGACAAGCACGTAAACTCGCTTACATTAGCGAATTCACCACTGATGTTCGACATTTACCAGGCACTTCAAACATAGTTGCCGATAGACTTTCCCGACAAGAAATAAACGCAATCTTTAAACATAGCATTTCAATTGACTATGAAAGCTTAGCTAAGGCCCAATTAAAGGATGAAGAACTACTTAATTTCTTAGAAAGCAATCACTCCTTAAAGATTAAAAGTGTTCCAGTAGCTGATACAAGTTTTACACTTTTATGTGATGAATCCATATCAGGTAAATTAAGACCCCTAGTTCCTTCTGGACATCGCCGAACCATCTTTAATAGCATTCACAATTTATCACATTCAGGTATTAAAGCAACCATTCGAATGATCGCTGATCGTTACGTGTGGCCGGATATGAAAAAGAATGTAACATTTTGGTGTCGTAACTGCATTCAATGTCAAAAAACGAAAGTTCATCGTCACAATGTCACTAATTTACAACGCTATCCACCTCCTTCACAAAAGTTTGCTGATATTAATTTAGACTTAGCTGGTCCTTTGCCAGACTCAAACGGTTATTCTTATATTCTGGTAATTGTTGATAGATTTTCCAGGTGGCCGGTAGCAATTCCACTGCCAGATTGCAAAACCCACACTATATTAAATGCTTTTATGCACAATTGGCTTTCTCTTTACGGTGTCCCAAAAAAATTAACTACAGATAAAGGCTCGCAATTTCTATCGTCCGAGTGGAAAAATGCAATGACATTTTTAGGTATACAACATATTCATACTACAGCATACCACCCTCAGAGCAACGGTTTAGCTGAGCGTACAATTCAAACTATTAAGAAGTCTTTAAGCACTCTCTTAAAAGACAGCAACTGGTATTTTTACTTACCTTTAACTATGCTAGCACTGCGTTCTCGAGCAAAAGAAGACTTGGAATGTACATCTAGTGAAATAGTCTATGGAACTCAACTTCGCCTTCCAGGAGAATTTTTTGAGAGTTTTCATACAAAAAAAGTGTAACTCCGCTTTTCATCGCTGCACAGCAAAAGTTTCTTTCGAATTTTAAGTACCAAGAGTCACGATTTGCAGATAATCGTAAATCCTATGTCGACCCGCAGTTAAATCATTGCCGACATGTATTTATAAGAAACGATGCCGTACGTCCTCCTCTTCATCCCACGTACGATGGCCTTTTTAAAGTCTTATACAGTACTCCAAAATATTTTAAGGTACAAAAAAATTGCAAAGAGTATACCGTGTCTGTTGACAGACTCAAAGCTGCAAACTTACTTACAGATTTTTTACACTCAGATGATTGTTTGAAGAATAACAAAAAATCTGTTTCAGGCAAACAACATCATTCTTTCCAAATACCTGATAAGTCTAAAACTCAAACCACAACTTGCACTAGAACCAGACAAATCACACCTCCACAACGATTCCAAGACTATGATTGCACGTAATTTTTTTGAATATGTTTGTTTCGCCTTATTGGTTTCTGTTTTTCAAATTGTTTGTTGCTTAGAATTTAAGTTACCTGTATGTAGCCAATCTCACGCTAAAGCAGAATACACTTTACAAGATCCCGTTGAATGTAAGCCACATGTGCCTCACTTAACTAAGCAATGCAATATAAGTATTTTTAAACAAGAACATTTTGTTTATAATATCCCAGCAATTTCTTGCCAACAAGTTGCTACCATTACCACAGCTACATTTTACTTTTTTGGAGCAAAAACTCATTCCTTTTCTCCGATTATTCAACAATCCATCCCTTTTAGAATGTTTGTTATGGAATTCTACATTAATAGCTCCAAATGTAGGTAAATTTTCACAAAGCTCTAAAAACGTTTTTAAAACTCGGAATAATCCATATTTTGATTATCGATGGCCTACAACAACCCACCACACTACTTTAAATGCAATTTTAACTCGTTTTACATTACTTTATAACCTTTTTAGCAAAAAGTTATCTTCACCTTTTCAACAACTCGATCATTGTAAGGTACACAAAGGATTTTGTAAATTAAGCCAAAATATTCTTGTTTGGAACCCTCCTGCAAAACTTGACTGTCCGCAACTAAGGCAAATTGAAAACACAACGATGACGCTCCATATATCATCAAAGCAAGAAATTTATCGATTAGAAGTACCAAAATTTGGTATTTCAATACATCACTGGTATACCTGTCCAGCAAAGTCAGAATGCTTGAAATCGGATGCTATATGCGGTTTCTCACAATTTGTAATTCTCCCCTACAACTGCCAGCTAAAAAAACAACCGCTTGTTAGACGCGCCAAACCGCGACAACACTCTTCGAAATTATATGCTGCTTACTTACAGGACCTCGAGGATAATTTAATAGACTCGATTAAACGCCTTGAAGCGTCTCATAATTACTTACAGTGCAAAATACTATGCAATCTAAGTTGTATTCTCAAAAAAAAAAAAAAAAAATTGAATGCTCTACTAGGCACTACGGGCCGCGGCTATAGAAGGTGACGTCATTAGCAAATTATCTTGCTCACCTCTGAAAGTACGGTTAAAGAGGAATCTGATTCATGGCAATTTTATGCTACTAGACCGTTGTTCGAACCAGTGCAGACCGGCCATCTCACGAACTCGTTTTCACGTGTTTTTCAATTGAATCAAGATTTCTACCTCTCCGATACAGTGTCTTTCCTCGAGTAGTATGGTCCTCATCGAGTTTTTTCGTTTTAAAATTGACAAATCGTTTTACTTATTTATTAATTACACGCTAGCTGGTATTGCTCACGATATAGCAAAAAACTTTCTCCTACTCTTTCTCCAATAAATGAAATAATTACATGGAGAGATTACATTATTAATTCTTTCTTAATCGGCTACGAGCCAATAGTGGACCGCAATTTAAATGCACTACTTGCAACTTTAGCAACAACAAGTTTTCGCACCGAACGCATTCAAGCATTTCTTGATAGCCAGTCAAATTACTCTTCTGTTTCATCTGCCGATATTCATTTCTCTGACGTAACACATTTGCTGCACAATAGTTTTTTACTTTTGCTCTCAAGCATTTCTAGCCCTTTTTTCAACGCTGTTTTATCACTTCTTACTGTTTTAGCGTTGGCTTGGGGTTTAATCCTGACTGTCTATACAATTGCAAACATTATTAAAAATCTCAAAAATACGCTTACTCCTTTTGTAGCATCTAAACTGAACCGTTTTCGAAAAGAGGAGAATACGTACTAATGAATCTTCCTCCTCCATAATTAATCCCAATTCGGATCCTTTAATTGATAGCGCCACAACTAATGTGTAGAATTATAAAATTGTTATTATCGTTTTCGAATATTTCACGATCTTTCAAAAAGGAATTATTAGTGCTATTTTGTTGTGTTTACTGAATCTTTAATCAAGATATAATTATTAACTAGATTTGTTATTAAAAAAAAAAAAAAAAAAAAAAAAATTGTTCTTTTGCGTATTCAATATTGTTTGTGGCTATTGTACTATAATATTTTCGAACATGTACTGCTGTTAGTTCCTTTTAACAGATGCAGCACTATAAACGGCACAATGACGACATCACGCGACAGAACAGATCGTTGACTACTTCCTCTACAAAAGAAGCAGAACGAAACTTACTGAAGTGTTTACTGCTCCATGTAGACATCGCAACGATTATATTCGAATACATCGCAAGAGTTTCTTACTTAGTCAACGAACTAAAAAAGAAAAATATAACATTGTTTTCTGTTTTAAGTCGCGCTATAATCCTTTTTTTTCTGTATTTACATGTATGTCCCTTTTCACCGTCGTGTCGTTGTGATACAAATTGCATTTTTGAGAATTTCTGCTATATTTAGAAATTGTTTTATTTTCTTATCCGCCGGGGGGGTATCTGTAGCGATTAATTGGACAGCCCAAGTATTTTCACACGAAATACAACTTTAATTATTATCGGAGTTATAGAATTTAGTTCAAAACGTTGGATTTAACTTTCACATGCTCTATTTTATGCAATTTCGAAATTCACATCCTGCCGTTCCATATCGTATGATCACGTGGTAATACGCCCACTTGTATACAGCGACATGGCTTAGTCACAAATTGAAATAAAATGAGTTGCTCTCCGGCAGATATTGGTTAGATAAGTTAACTTCTGTCATGATAATGCTATACTAAATTGTTTCTATTATTGTAATTATTTGTTTTAATTTTTATTTTGTTTTTAATTCTATTTGAATAAGTGAATAAATGTGCTGTAAATAGAATCAAGTAGTGGTTAACCTTCTGAATTTGAACTGCACCAATTAAACTTGAACACAACGCTATTAACCACGACAGATTTCATTAAAAGATTCAGCATTCGAATCGATGAACGTCGCAACGACCAACTTGTACATCTTTTTGAATACTTCAAGAAATCATCTTACATTGATCAACCTGAAGATAATCTTGAACACAAAGTAAGTCGCAAAAAAATTGCTGCCATGGCTACAAATCGTCTACAAAGATTGTTTGTCACGGATCTGACGAAGTTACCTTTAATGAAGAGCAAGAAGTGACAACAAGTAATAATAGCCAAGAAACTCAAACCCAAATGACTTTACCTCAAGAACTACGAGGTCTGTTTAAAAAGTATCCGACTTTTTTGTATAAAGCACACAACACAATAAATTTTGCAAGTTTTATTCAATCTCCTTCAAAATATTCCCCTTGGTGGTTCACACACTTATCCCAGCGCTTCTGCCACTTCTCAAAACACTTCATAAACTCCTTCCCCGGAATGCTCTGAAGCTCCTCCGTTGCTTTTTTCATAATGTCTTCTCTTGACTGAAATCGCCTCCCTTTCAGAGTTGTTTTTAGCTTAGGGAACAGCCAGAAATCACACGGTGCTAAGTCGGGAGAGTAAGGAGCCTGTCTAATAAGTGGCATGCTGTTTTTGGCTAGAAAAGCTTGGACCACATGTGCAGAATGAGCGGGAGCATTGTCGTGGTGAAGCTGAAAATTCTTTGCTGCCCACATGTTTGGCCGCTTTCTTCGCACAGCATCACGAAGGCGACGTAGAATCTCCAGGTAGTACTCTTTGTTGATTGTTTGACCTTCTGGTGCGTATTCATGATGCACGATGCCACGGGAATCAAAAAAACAGGTCAGCATAACTTTCACATTGCTGCGGACTTGCCAAGCTTTTTTTGGGCATGGTGATTCCGGATGCTTCCATTGTGATGATTGAAACTTGGTTTCTGGGTCATAACCATAAACCCAGGTCTCATCACCAGTGATGATTGTCTTGATAAATTCTGGGTCATGATTTGCAACATCCAGCATGTCCTCCGAAATTTCCTTCCGGAGTTCCTTCTGTTGCTCCGTCAGCAGCTTGGGGAGAAATTTAGCCGACACTCTCCGCAGGTTCAAATCCTCAGTTAGGATTGAATGAACTGAGCCTGTGCTTATTCCTATTTCTGCAACAATCTCTCGTACTGTTAAACGACGATCCTCCAACACTTTTTCACGAACCTGATCCATCGCCTCCTCGTTTCGGCTTGTGGATGGCCTTCCTGAGCGAGGATCACTTTCCACTGATGCACGGCCATCTTTAAAGCGTTTAAACCATTGCTTTATCTGAGTTGGGCTTAAGGCCTCATTTTCAAAAGCTTGTTGAATCTTTCGAATTGTTTCAACTTGAGTATCACCAAGTTTTTGACAAAACTTGATGCAATACCTCTGTTCGATGCGTTCTGTCATTGAAATGAAATTTTCTGAAAATCAAAAAACCGATGAACACGTACTACACGCCTGCACTAAATGCTTTACACAGAGAGATACGAATGACGAATCGGCCTGAAACGCTTCACGATTACGCGTGAATGTGTGTGTGTGCAGCCACGCTTTGCACGGGCAGTTTGCTCATACCTTATTGGCGAGAGGGAAAAAGGTCGGATACTTTTTGAACAGACCTCGTATATGCTTTCGTTGCGAATGACAAAAACGAAGAAGAACAATGCAATAACGTGAGCTCTCGAGTTGTGCAAAAAGAGATGATGCTCTATAAAATTACTAAAAGAAGGCCAAATAATCTATTGATAGAAAAATTGTATGCAGCGCTAAAAACCATCAAACCCACGTCAGTCGAATCTGAGCGTGCATTTTCAGCTCTTGGCTATTTTGTGAGCAAAATCAGAAATTGTCTTAACGATGTTACTATTGACACTTTGTTGTTTTTGCGCTATTACTATAGTAAATAAACTTTATTTATTTTGCAGTACAATCATTTGTTATATTGCTTCGTCAATTTCGAGAAATCTCGGGATTATGTGATGGAAATCCCGGGAAAATCTCGAGCCCGGGATTTTTCATTTAGTCCCGAAATCCCAACCCTACATGGAATGTCCCTGTAGTAGGTTTATGGCTTTTTGTTTGATTTAGCAGTAGTAGTATTGATGAATAGGGTAATGATGTTTGTTGCCAACAAAGTAATTATTTTTTCAAATTTAATCCTTGTTGAAACAAAAATGGAAATTTGTCTTCAACATATTTTAATTAATTTCGATAAATGGAGTTTTTAAAAAGGCAAGCTTTGATTTATTTTTGAAATGTTTTAACACGCTTGTTAGGTAGGTCTAGTATTAAACATAAGTTGTTTCAAGCTTTTGAAGTTAGTTAAATTTCAGCAATATGAAGTCATTCATTTATTTGTTTCTCTCACTTTGATCATGTGATGCGTTTTATTCATTTCAGGAACTTTCACGAGTTGGCATTTGTAGAAAGTTTCCTTTCTCGGAAGTAATTCACCATCCGCTACAACGTCGAATGTTCTCGCATCTGGATCGTTGACAGGAGTCTCTTCGGAGAACTGGGATTGCAGGAGCAATAAGCTTTTTGATCCTGAAGTTCCAAATTGAATAATTCCAACTTTAGTTTTATATAAATCTCGGTATGCTACAGTAAAGAACACAAGTTTTTTAAAATATATAGCTTCACCCGATTAATGATGAACTCTTTATTGTAAGTGTCGAAAAAAAATTCTCGAATAAAAAATGTTTGGAGAACTTTTTTAATATTAAAAAAATTTTTGTTTTTATCGTAAATTGTTTGAAATTTTCAATTCATAGCAAAAAGGTCACTAGTATTACGGAGTGGTGAAAATGCCGTTTCCATGGCAACCATGATCGACACTTCCCGGATTAACTCCACTTTCCTGAAAACGATTAAAATCATCAAAACAGAACGCCCACCTCTGTTTTCGAACCCGTGATAGTCGTACCATGATAACTCATTGACAGGATCCCGTAGAGAAAAGGCGTAGATGACTCTAGTTGTTTGACTCTACAAGTTAATAAGCTGAATGATTATTATCCAAGATCAAGGATCTTTTAATACTTTCGACTTTTTTTTTGAGGTTGTATAATAATGAAAAAAGAAACGCGAAAGTAAAAAGTATGAAAAAAGTTAAAGCTATTACTAAAATCTAGTTGGATCAAAGTAACTGACCTTTTGAAAGATATAAAAAGCTTATTATATATGAGATCTTTGTGATATCTGAATAAAATTAAATTTTTTTGGTCGTCGTATACCCGCTTATTTGATATTAGACACTAAAGTAGGCGAACAATTGGAAGTTAACTCGCTAACAAAAACTAGGTAAAACAAAAGATAAAGCTTTTTGATACTGGTGACAATTATATTAATAATTTAAGTGGTTTCAAAATTAACAAAAAATGCACTTCTAAATTTCAACCCCAAATTTTCCAAAGTAGTATTTTTAGAAAGAGAAACTTCTGCGTTGTGAGAATTGGCAGTTCAGCTGATTATATTCGTGATCATTAGCTTTTTATTTTGTTCTTGATTTAATCTGCTGTTTGCGTATTAAAATTTGTGATTATCTTTATTTATTAAATAGCTTTGCTTAAAAAACTCCTTTTTCCGAAACTTAACCATTAAACTTAACTTAACTACCCGAAACTTAGCCATTAAATACACGAAACTTAACCATTAAAGCTAAAAATTTGATAAACGTTTTGTATAAATTACCTCGAATTCAAATTTTTTAACCACAATTTGTTTGATGTTTTTGTTTCTTTTTTGTTTCAAGAGTGCATATGATACAAACTACGGAAGGTTCACGTTTTTGCCTAATTTTCTTGGAATTATATTTCGACGAATGAATGCAGTGATATGGTTTACTACATTTATAACATCTGTGACGTAACCGTATGAAAAATAATTACTTTTTAAACAAAGTAATTAAAAATTATCATAAGATGTCTGATTCAGGCAGTGCAGCAGTCTGGGGTAGTAAAAGGATAAATCCTCGGCCCCAGTCCTGCTTGTGTCTGACTTGGAGTGGATGCCCTTCAAACGATGACGACGACAACGATAAGATGTCCATGTAAATGATGGACACGTCTGTGACATAGTAGGCTTTATATTGTACCTTTTTACCTCAAATAAATAAAGAGGGAAAAGCCTTGTCAATGGCTGAAATCAATCAAAAATCATCGAAAAAATGCCCTCAAGTTGACTTTATTTTTTATTTGTTCGAGCTTTCGTGAACTACTGCGCACTTGGTCACGGTGTAACAGAATAATTATGATTAATGTTTTTGTTTATTCATCCATATTCCATAACTCCTGATCAATTGAAAAAAAATTACGTCGACTTAAATGAAATTTTTTTAATCATTTTTTTCTATGGAGTAAATTAAAAAATTTGAACTCATTGTTGGCAAAACAATAATAATTAGAATTATTATTTTCTTTAAAGCTAATTATTGGCCTATTATTAAAAAAGAATCAATGATGAGTGACGTCACATTTGACAAACATATTCTAATTCTCGCACTCCAGATTTACAACTACCAGCAAATTGACCCAAAACAACTAAATCAAGCATAAAGCTTATCTGAATAATCTTTTCAAAATTTTTAACAAAAAACGATTTTTTGTCTTACTTCAGTTTAATGTTTTAAACAAATGGTTTTTGGTACAAAATTTATATATAACCAGCAAAAAACTCATCTCTAAGCTTTTCATCCGACACTCGTCAGGAGATAAATGTCGAAATAAAGAAAAAAATTCAATTGATTTTTTAATAAAGCTGAACGAAGATGATTGGATGTTTGAGAAAAGCTTTAAAATGTGTGATCAGCGCAAGATTTTTAAGTTGTAAACAAACTCTTTTTGGCGGCATAAATTCGACTCGGATGATTTTCTTCATTCTGATGTTTATCTCTTGACGAGTGTCGGATGAAAAGCTTAGTGATGAGTTATTTGCTGGCTATAATTAACGTTTTGTATTACTATTTTAGTTTCATGTTTTGTGTTCGAATGAAATTATTTCTTGTTTTATAAAATTTCAGTTTATTTATTAGTGCTTGTTCATCGCTATAACAATTATTTATTACTGAAATGATTTGAATTTTTATATGAAGTTTACCAATTACAGTAGAAAATTGTTTTCCTGATTTTGATAGAGAAATTGATTTAGGACATAAAAAATAATTTCAAGTACTCTAATTGGTTCGGAGGTAGTGGTTGTTTAACTTATTGACCCTTCCTATCATAACCGTTATTAACCATCATTAAACTCTCGACAACATTTTGGACGTATTCCTTGCACAAGCTGGTTATTATTTATTCAAAAATATGTTAATTAGAGTGTTATGTGTATTACACTTCGATATACTATTTGACTTGGACTACCTATATTTTCATTTACTATAACAACTGGATTTAAATGAAGTTTATAGCTAAGCCTTAGACTTGCCACGGCAACATGAGTCCCACAATTTTACTCCATGAGTTATAGTAGTTATATAATTGGGACTATTAGTTCTCTGAAATAATTGTTAACTTTAAAAAGAGAAGATAATTAAAAAGGCAAATATTTGTTAGATTTCTGTCTGGTTAATTACCAGTCAAGCAATTTTCATCAACCATTAGCTTATAAAAAATAAAATTGTGAAATTGTTACTAGATTTCTTAAAATAACAAACTTATGGTTCATCATCATCTTTATCTATCCTGCTGACTTGCAGAAAACGTCAATGCCCTTTTACCACAAAAAAAACCTCAGGGGATTTATCTATTAAATAAATAGCTTGACGTTTATTTTTTATAAGCTTTTTATAAGCTAACGTCAAAATTTTTATAAACTAACGTCATTATTTTATTTTTTATAAGCCAACGTCAAGCTATTTATTTAATAACTAAATTTTTTTTTAAGTGAAAGGGCACCGACATTTTGTGCAAGTCAGTAAAATAAATAAAGATGATGATGAGTCACAAAAATTGAACGTTGTTTACCCTACTGACTCGCAGACAACATCGGCACCTTTTCACCTGGAAAAAATCTCAAGCGATTGAATATATTCATTTAATTACATCATAATAAAACACCAGTCAATTTTCTAAGCAAAGGGAGGCAATTAACCATTAACTCAAGCTTTTTTGATTGAAAGAGTTGGCCGAAAAGCTTTTATAATTTAGCATTATGACGTTTTTGTCGTTTTCACAAACCAATTGAAGGTCAACAAAGATCCGTTGAGCATAACAACAGTCTCACATTTACGTCATGGTTCAAAAAAGCAGCCAATGACATTTTGAACTAAACTAAAAAACACTTATTGTTTGATTGTTTAAACTGACTTCAAAAATTTGCTTAAACAATCCAAAAACAAGTCGCATAACAAAATTTTGAACATCCAGTATTTTTAAGAATCGATTTATAAATTGTTAAATGCTTGTATATGCTTAAATGAAAACGGGCTTTATTAACACGTCTTTTAAAGCAATGTTATCTGAAATTAACAGAAATTGATATAGGCATAACATCAATGAATACACCGAAAAACAATTTTTGGAGATTGAAAACTTTTTTATTTTTCAAATATCCCGTTTTTCTCTTATATTGATTGAAAAAATTTTAAATTTACATTATCAAAAGGTTTAAAACATAATGCAATGTAGAGCTATGAATATGTGTATTGGGCCTAAATGTTTCTTGCAAAATATACTTTACTTAATATAAAACTCACACAACCATTTATCCAGTTAGCTTAAATTCAAACTTATTGGTGCTTTTTCAACGTCCAATCTCACTGCCATGTAGATATGGGTTCTCCAGAGATCATTCATCGTCTGAGATCGCACATTAGAATAGCACTAATTCATTTTGTTATGAAAAACACTTTCTTCTAAATAACAAATTCCCGAGGATAGGAGTGTAAACGGCATCTGATTGTGGGCTGCTAAACTTCAACCAATAAGTCAGATAAAAGAAGATACCCGAAATACTGCTGCCATGACACCCTTAGGTGTGCACTACACATGACAGCCTCTGGGTAGAATTTCGAATCATTACGCAATATGGAACTTTACTCGATAGATTGTACATTATTTTGGTGCTTTTCCGTTTTGCATTTTAACGATAGGTCTTCGGTGGTGATAGCCTATTTTTTTGTCTCCTAGCAAAGCAACTGTAAAATTATTTAATTATTATTCTTACTAATTGTCATTTAATTCACGTTTTAATGTTGTTTCCATTTGGTTAGATGACTCTTTTTGTTCGTTGATGTTTAATATATTATTCTATAACAGAAAAAAATAAAACAGCCTGACTAGTTAGCAAAGAGTTTGCTATCGAAAAATTTTACAGTTTTTATTATCATAAAATGACAAATAATAAAGCGTTTCATAAAGTATCGAGGTGGAATTGAACAAAGCCGGAATGTAAACCAATCTTCCTTGCTATTTCTTTCATGTATTGCTTAGCTCGCTTATAAGTGAGTAAAAAAGAATAAATATTGTGAGAGAAAAAATTTTTTCTTAAAATTCATGTTGCATGGCAGGGGTTCTCAACAGGGAGAGCACAGGGAGTTTTTAGTTGGACCACACAAAAATGTAGTGAAAAAGTGTTGAAATCATATTTTCGGGAGCTGTTTTTTGTTATGAAGAAACAATTTCGTGAAATTGGATGTGGAATAAAAGTAAAGACCTGTTTTTTGAACTTCACTTACAATTTCGAAATGGTTTTGTGAAATTGTGTTCAGAATGAAAGCGAAGACTAGACACATTGGGCCGCAACAATTTTGTATCACGTTTTTTGGGCCACAGTGTTCAAAAAGGTTGAGAACTCTTATTTCATGGTCTTAAACTTTTTCACGCGATTAAAAAGTTTGAAAAATTAACAAAAATTTCTTAAATTTAAATTATTTTTATATTTTTACTGCAAATATTGAGGAGAACGCATATGGGACTCACCGTTATTTTCCTGTCCTCCCCTTGTTGGCAAGCTGTCAACTGTCGAATAAAGGTGATGACGGTTTCTCCGTTGCACTCCTTTCCTTCAATCAATTCCACGTTCTGTTCCGAATCCAATGGAGGAAAAGTATTTGTATCCAATCCATGTCTATCCTGTAAACAAAAATCATATGACATAATACAAGAGGATTAGGATCAACTGTCTCAGGACTTGCTCACAGTGATAATTGCTCTTCCTCTCCTCACCCATCCTACGTGAATGTCTGCATGAGCCATGGATCCTAATGCAGAAAATCCAATTCCTATCCATCCAGTAGTAGCCACACGAAGCTGCAAAAGTTGTTTATTTTAAAATAGTTCGGCGCTCCATTAATCTAATTATTACGCAACATTTGTTCCAAACCGATTAATACTAAAACGCTCAAAATTTTGTTAAATACTGTATTAGAAAAAAATTAAAATAGAGTTGATGGTATTTGGATTCTTTTATTCACTACAACAAAAATAACATTTTAACTTAAAGTTTAGCTTAATTTGAAAAGTTAGAGTTCTATTTAAACTAAGCATAGAAGTTCACTTTAATTAGTGAATTTGCAAGACAATACGATCAAAGTTTGTCGGAAGCTTCCAAAACTACCCCATGCCCAAAAGTATTTGTGTCATGATTGTTTGAATTTAATAATTTTATCGTGTTCTACCTTCGATCGTTCTAATGAAAATTTAATCCCGATATTTACAATTTCGTGGATTGCCGCATGAAATGTTTGAATTAAGAGATAATAATGTTTGCGGAGGGGGTGCAACTCTCACTAAATTAAAATTAAAGACTTAAAAAAATCTTATTGCAATTCATAACGGTCATTTACTTCATGATAGGGTAAGAAAATTGAAACAGAGATTAAAAATTAAGAAAATCACTAACAAATGAATAAAATCCCAAAATGGGCAATGCAAAATTGTTTAAAAACCAAACAAAATTTTGTAGCGTTTTTTTAGTTTTACTGATTAATGTAAAAAATAGAAATCTGCTTATCCAACCTGCGGCTAAATATAAGCCAAAAACTCCTGCTGATATCCAAGTGAATCAAAATAAGTTTTTAACTACACTCACATTTTCCCCTGGCTGAAAATATGAGCGCAATTACGGGCTCATCTTCAGTTGAATCTGAATATAACAAGCAATACCTGCATATTCCTACCTGAATCAAAATATGAGTTGAATTGAAGTTCCACCACATCTGGAAGTTTTGCTGCTCATCCAAGAACACCTTTTGTTCAAACTCATCACTGGAGAGCGATTGTGATCTCACAACCGAAATAAACGCAATCAATAATAACAAACGATATAATGTCATCATCTTAAACTATGATAATATCTGTGAATTATTAAATTGGTTTAAATTTAAGTTTAAAGCGAAACGTTGAAAATAATAAAGAAATAAAAATTTGTTTGTCGCCCATCCTCAATCATATAAAGTCGAAACTGCTTTAAAAATCAAAGACAAGCAGATATTGCAAAACAGAGCTGACAGATAAAAATAAGAAAAAACTTTCACATATTACTATCGTAGCAATCAGTTTTGTTTACTGTTCCAAGATGATAGAATGAACTACTGCAAATGCACCAATGGCTGAAAGAACTTTTACACTTATATCTTTTTAAAAGTCAGAAAGTGAAATCATTACGAGACGTTACTTAATAATCGGCGCACTCACAGTGCGAGAATCATTGCTGCAAGCGATCATTCTTTCAATTCTTTTAAACTGAAAGTTTTTCCTGGAGATTTTGAAGAATCACAATGTTATTATTGTTGAATATTTTAGAAGCTTGTCTCACATTGAAAGCATTGGCTGAAAAAAGCAAGGGGAAAGCAAACTTTATTTTCCGTTCCGCTACGTTTTCAAAATGTTTCGGTTGCTTTTTCCGCAAACGTTTTCAAAGTAAATTAAACTAAAAAATTAAATATTTTAAACTTCAATGTTTTCCCGCCAAGCACGAAAAATTTTCCGCTTTGCTGGTTCGTTTCCGCTGTTATTCTAAATCAGTGGTTTTCAACTGGTGGACCATGGCGCTGATTTCAGTGGGCCACAGAGCATAAATCAAAACGAAAGCAATATGAGACTTGTATAATGATGTCATTATGATCGAAAAATCGGAAACAAATTATAAGTAAGGACTTTTTTTCTATGGTTTTGGGATGAAAATTGAGAAATCTCGGACAAATTCCAATAGAAGACCTTTTTTTTAGAGATCACCAGATTTTTGCAACGGAAATTAAATTAAATTTCCAACCCAAGGTAACTGAACTGGGTCGTTCAGTTACCTTGGGTTGGAAAGTGGGCTAGGGTATAAAAAGTTTGAAAACCACAGGTCTAAACAGTCTTTCCACTTTCCGCCCAACGCTTTGCTTTTCTGCAAACACTTTCCGTCTAAACTAATCTAGAAAACAAATACCGACCCATCCATGACGCAATAATCATTTGCAGTCGACTTTACTAACTGTAAACAACTTATAGATCGCATTAATAAATCTCTTGACCGTTCCATGCGATTTATGAGTTGTTTTTAATTATTTACTTTTTATAAATTTCAACCAAATGAATAATTATAAAATTAAACAGTTTGATTCAATTGAACATCAATAGACAACTAACTAACAAATTAACTCAATTTTTTTTAATATGAATTAAGGCTCCTCTAATCAACAAATAAGAACGTTTGTGAAAAAAGCAAAGGACGACAATATTTTAATCCAAGAGCCGGTGTGGAAAAAAAGATTGAAAAAGAAATAAATCTAATTTTAAAATAAAAGAGGGAACCGATATTTTGACAACCAGAAAAAGTCAAATACGCATTTGCTAATAAGATTTGAAAATATTTTTGATTTCCGTTTTTTTCATTATTTCATATGTGTCTTTTATTGAAACTATTTAGTAAAAAATTAACTCTGTTCTTTTTTGTATTAACTGGACCAGTGATTGGCAACTTCAGTGTCGGTGAACCGGTGGAAAGTTGAATAGTCGCTTGCATAGTTTGAGAGAACATATTTTAAGTCTCGAAAGCAGTCATGTCTATGCAATTATTTTTAAAATATTACTATACTAAAACATAAATTTGCTTTTTAAGTATATTTAAATATTTTAGTATTTTTTTTAGAAATATAATTAATTAATAGAAAATTTTTGAAGTCGAGAAATTTTGAACCAGGCGTTTTATTTGGTTTGCAGTTTGATTTGGAATTTCGATTTCAAAGCTCTTAAATTCATTTGTTTTCTTTTATTCAAAATGCGCTACATTCACTTCACACAGAGGACTCGACGGCGTTCAAAGGCTTCTTTGGACTGCAACTGAGCTCCAACTTCTTCTTGTCTAACTTTCTTGTATGTTCAAACTTATTTTTGGCTTTGCAAAATTTAAATTTTTCAAATTGTCTCAAGGCAAGTATGCCATAGCACTCTGCTGCAAACCGAACTGCTTTCAAGCAACAAAATGTCGTTACTTTCTTTGCACTAAACTTTTTGTAATGAATGAAAGTAAAATCCAGAAAACATTTAAAAGAAGGCATTACATAACAATAATTAATTTTTACACCATGCAGTTTCTGTCAATCATAATTAAATTGTTCCATAAACCACCGCTCTTTCTGAAACAATCCTTTTTAGGATCTAATACGAGCATAATTTGTCTCCATTTTGGTCCAGACATCCACTTCTGTGCAAGAGAAACCTCATTAAACAAATCGGATGATCACGACTTGGACAAAACCAGAAAAGTTAGAAGTTTCGAAGTACATTTCTTTGAAATGAGCGAAAACGAAAATCAGTCAGCAATTGCTAAACGATTCGGATTTTCAAGAGTGCTTGAAAGGAAAATAATTAAAAATGATTTCCACCTTTAATTTTATCCAAATGAGTTCCAGAGATCTTAATTTTACCAGTTATTGTCCATACCCAGCTCCAGGCTGCTCCTGCGTTGGACTAAACTCATAACAAAAATAAACAAAATCAGCTTAAGCGACAAATTTGATTATTCCGGATCAGTAATGTAGTCAAGATCGAGGCCCGATAATTTTTTGCGGTCCAGACCGGGACGGAGACCAGCAAATTTCGAGACCGAAGGTTCGAGACCGAGACCAAGACCGAGACTAAAAATTTTACCCAAAATAAATTCCACTTTCAAACTTCAAAAACAATAAATTTTTATTTTTTAAATTGTAATCTAAAATGACATTTTAATTAAACAAGCATCTTTATCATGTTGAAAAGAGCTTTAATCTAGTGTGGTTGCATCATAAAACAACCAACCCGTCAACCAAAACAGAAAAAAGCCAAAACGCACACGCATGCTCATAAAAAATGTTGAAAAAACAGGATATTTAATAAATTTTTTTCTTTCAAACCAAAATATGCATAAAGCATGGTTATCACAATAATGCCTGAAGCTTTATTTAAATATTTGATTCGCTTGGCTATCTATGTTGGTGGGTGAAGCTGTTGAATTTGTTAGGTATTTTTTTACTTTCGTACTCGTGGGCTCGATATGGAGTGCTGGTGCTAAAACACTACGCATAGCCACCTTATCTCTAGTCTACTCAACAGCTGAGTACTGCGCGCCAGTCTGGTGTCGCAGTGCTCACACTTGCATCATCGACAGTGGTTTGAACGACGCCTTGCGCATTGTCACTAGATGCCTGCGTCCCACACCAACGGACCACCTACCTATACTCTCGGGAATTCAGCCAGCTGAGCTTCGCCTAATGGAAGCGACACTCGTCTTGGCTCATTGTAGATTTCTGGACCCTGATCATATCTTGTATGGTCTTTTAAGTGGGTCTTCAGATATTCGCCAAATGAGATTAAGATCCAGACGCCCGTGTGTGTCAGCTGCGCGGAATCTTTTAGACAACCTTGCTAAACTTGGCATCCGCGCTTCTGAATGGACAAATCACAAATGGAACGCGGAGTACTGTGCAAATGCTTTCAGGCTCCTTGCTTTTGTGCCCGGGACCGGTGCCAGGTCTGTTGGGGTGGGCTTACCCTGAGCAGCTTGGGTTAAGCTCAACCGCCTGCGGACTGGTGTGGGCTATTCCATTTTTTCATGCACAAATTTAACAGCGTGCCCCATACATAGGGCACCACAAGGAGCACGAGGTCTGACAGTTTTAGATGACAAAACCCGATGCGGGCTTAATGACATCACTGCCAGCATCTGATTCAGGAAGTACAGCAGCCTGGAGTAATAAAAGGATAAACCTCGCCCCCACAGTCCTGTTTGTGTTTGACCTGGGGCGGATACCTCCTCCAAACGACGACGACTTACATGCAATAGAATTCGTCCAATTAGTCACCTCAAAAGATTAGACTTAATGACGAATTACACAAACGAGTAAAAACTGTTAAACGAATGGTTGGTTTTTCTTTCGATATTTCCCCAGTTTATTTTCTACCTATCTTTGATTAAGTTATTTGGAGTAGTTTTTTTAAATATTGCTCTTTTTTACCTCGACATATTAACGCTATCTTATTTTAACTTTCTGGCAACTTCTTATTTGTTTTAATTTAAGTGATGAAATTCATACAAGAATTTGTTCGCTTAATTAAGAAAAAAATACATAGGACCAAAAGATGACTTTTTTTATTTGAAGTTTGGTTCTAAGCTTTATCACTTCAACTTTCAGCAAAGTTTGTCAATTGAGAGTCGCTTTTGAGGAAATTGCAAAATTCATGACAATAGCTTCAAGTATCAAAAATATCAAATAATGTCCGGTCTCGAGACCAAATAATAAAAAAGGAAATCAAGACTACATCATTTTGAGAACAAGATCGACACCGAGATTATAAAAATTCGGTCTCGAGACCTTCATCATTACTCGGAACCATAGTTTTGTTTGAAAACAACGATTTAAAGAAATTGCTTCAAAATTTGTATTAGAAAAAGTTAACTTTTTACTATAGACTAAGCAATTGAATGTATTGCCTTGAAGTGTGAGCTAAAATATACCAGCTTCGACTTCTAAGCTAAGTTTGCTCAAACATTTTTAGTCATTTTTTATTTATTTTTATTTATTTTTTTGACCAGCAGGAAAGCGACGGAGGCGCTCATACATAGGGCAAGCAATTACCCGTCCTGCTTCGAAGATGACAAGATATTGCTGTCCGGTTGAAATTTTTTATTTTGGTTTTTAGTTTTATTTATTGATATGAATAAAATTTAGAGCTGCTTGCTAATACCACCAAGCAGGGGAAAGTGACTTCTTTTCCAAGAATTACACAACAGAATAACGAGAGTAGGAACTGAACCAGAATCGTGTTGATCGCGGCCATTGTTAGTCGTTCCAGGTACTTCTTCATGCTGCCGGAAAAGTTTTTTGTCGGTACAAAGTTTTAAATCGACTTAACAAATCAAGGTCCTCATTATAAAACATTTGCTTTTAATAGAAATTTCTTATGTTTTTGTTTCGCTTTATTCAAAGCATTACGCTAAAATAAAAGTTAGAACTGCAATAGAATGTTTGTACTGGTTGTAATTGATTGAAAAATTTAAAGTTTTCTTATTATGTAAAATACAGTTGTTCGACAAAATAAAACCAAGTTTTGACTTCGTACAAAGATCTGTTTGTAAATTACGGAAACAGATAGTAAAATATTGGGTCAAGATCCTACACTTTAAAAAAAAGAAAGTTTTTGTGGAATTCCACTAATGATTGTAAACAAATTTTATGTTTGTAAACAAATTTTTTCTGTCGGCTAATTTGGGATTTAAGGAATGTGA
Organism: Diplosoma virens; assembly: GCA_963680785.1. NCBI lineage: Eukaryota > Metazoa > Chordata > Ascidiacea > Aplousobranchia > Didemnidae > Diplosoma > Diplosoma virens. The sequence continues at coordinate 3,384,486 of OY796897.1, read as the reverse complement.
TAATTTTTTTCTCAGATGGATAAATGAAAAACAATCCTAAAGGAAACTTAAAAGCAGACTTTTTTTAGTTTTCACTTGATGTCCTCATTGGAAAAAACAATTATTTCAAAGTCAAATCAAGACTCCAATTCAGAAAGCCTGGTGCCTGGTAAATTCTTGTAAAAAATTTTTTAAGAGAAATCTGTTACCCTTTTTCCAGCAAAGTCAAATGGACAACTTTATTTAATTGATCAAATTGCGTTAGATAAATTCATTAATAAAATGGGTCAAATTTCAATAAGCCGAATATTTAATACAGAAAATAAAATTTGAAAATCGAAAATTAAATCAATTAATTTATCACGAAAAATTGATTATAAAGGATTATTAGCATCAGCTTCTGTAAAAAATTAAATTCAAATTTTTTTGAATTTAAATTTAATTTTTTAGACAAAATTTTTTGAAAATTTTAAAAGCTCTATTCATACTAATCGGGTCCTGACTCAAAGATACAAAGTTAGTTTCGATAAAAGCTACAAGACAAACGACGACACAACAGTTGACGTCATGATTATCAATCACGTAACCAAGATGAAAAAACGCACACTGTAAAACTTGTAGTGAAATTAAAAACCACAAACTCCCGGTAAGATTCAAAGCGTTGACTGAAAAGATCAATAAAGCTGCTGAGGTTTCCTCACAGTGTGTCTAGTTTGAACGATAGTGAACAAATGAACAGGTTTAAAGCTTAATCATATTATAAGACAGAAAAATTCAATTAATGTTAATTTTAGAATTCAAATAATTAATCCATTTATTTTCACACCAATCCAATAAAATTTTATCCGGTTGTTCTACAACTATAAACATGAAGCATTCAATGATGTCAGGTTTAGCATAGAGAACGTCAAAACGAAATTTATAAAAATGTTTAAAGAAGGCAGCTCGGTTATCGCCATCCTTAACGTTAAATTGATTCCAGAATGAGCGGTGGTTATTCCATCAGGTGAAAAACTGATTTTTTGTTTGTCCTACGTATTGCATTTTGCAAAATTTACACTCTGCCACGTACTGTAAATACCATAATTTTTGCAAGTAAGATGTTGTTTTAATTTAGACTTTTTGCTATTTGGGTGCGAAATAATAGAAACAACTGTTTCAACCATATTTTTATAGTTTTTTAAAGTTTCCACATGGATATGAAACTGGGTTATCTTTATTAAGAAGAATTTAAGATAATTTTTTATAATTCGTTAATTTGGTAGCTAATGTGGGTGGGTTTTTATACACAATAGCTGCTTCTGGTTTTAGTTTCTTTTCTTGGTTAGAAAGTTGAAGTACGCTCGTAATTTGGTAAACTGCCTTGTCCCAACCATTTTGTTTTTCTTGTGATGCTGTGATTTCGGCTCGAAACGATCTTCTCAATGTTTAGCAATTTCCAACATATTTTTTGTCATTTTTTGGTTAAAATTTAAACGAAGACACTAATCTTTTAGATTGATTAAACTTTATAAGTAATCGGATTTACGTTTATTAAGACGACGAAATCGGACTACTTCTCATAAAATACAGTTACACCAAAAAAACGAATATAAAGTGATATAACACTTAAACATAGTAGAATGCAAAATCAAGGAGAACCCTGAGCTTTTTTCTTCGCAACGAGACAATTCCGTCTGGGGTAATAGGAGACAATAACACCCGAAGGGTGTTGCTTATGTCCAGTTTACTCCTTTGTTTTGTTTTGGTGGCTGTCAATGTAGAAAACCACGCTTTAGACATATAAGATGTTGGAAATAAGAACAGGGTTGTGATGTGGTTGCGACCTCAAGGTGTTCCACCATGACTTTAATCCAGAACACCGGTAAAGTTGTTGTTTCAAATTTAGTTTTAAGGCGGCCGTCATTTGCAATCTCCAACAATTATTCTTCTTTTTGCAGAGACATGCTAGATTCACGTGGTTTGTTGACAAAGGGCTTGCAGATGCATTTCTTACCAATTTGTGGGTTTTTGTGGTTGGAAAGTAGCGCTCGAACTCTTTTAAAAGCAACAACAGATTATCGTGCACCAACTGGGAGAATGAAGGCTCAGGCTTGCCCAAAATTCTTTCTAATGCATGAAATGTGCCCAAAATATCTTCGTTTACGCGCCGTCACCACAACTCCAGTTTGGCCGTAAATGCAGCTACTTTGTCTGCCAACTCGAAAACAGTCATTTTCCTTTAAAGAGACAAATTGAATTCATTGAACAGCCTGAATATATCACACAGGTCAGCCAGTTTTGCGACCCATTCCTTGTCACGTGTGTTTGATGTGGGTAATATCTTTTACGACCTCAATCAATACGCTGTTAAATTCCAATATGATATTTCGGCTTGTCAGCATTTCCCTGTGAATAACACTATGCGTAGATTTATTCTCAGGTGCACTCTCCTTAATCAGCGCAGTTAAACCAGACTGTCGTCCAGTCATGCCAGCAGCTCCGTCTGTGCTCATGTCGAGACAAATGGACTTTTTAGTTGTCCTGATACATAGCCAACTGGTGACTTAAACAGTTCTGCTCCTGTTGTGTTGGTTGGCAAAGATAATGCACATAGCAAATCCTCATGCACATCCTCCTGATAAAGATATTGCACATAAACAAGTGCCTTGTTGTCAATATCTGTATATTTGTCAACCTGGGGTGTACCTCAGTGATGTATTAATCCTCTCCCACAATTGTGTCTCAATGTTTTCAGCTATTTCCTCAATGCGTCTAGTTAGAGTGCTAGCAGAGAAAGGCACATGTTCTATCTTTTAACAGCAACCTCTCCTAAAAGTTCACGACAAAGGTCTTTAGTGGAGGGCAAGATCAATTTTTTGCCGATAGTGAATGTTTTTTTGCCTTAGCAATACGGTTAGCAACTAAGTATGATGCTTTCAGTGCATTCTCGTTTATTGATGTGGAAGCCCTCAGAAATTTTTTCTGTTCTTCATGTTCTCGTTTTTTTTTCAAAATACTCCAAGGGCTTGTCTTTTAATCCAGGCTGCTTGTTATTCAAGTGGCAAAACAGTTTTGAAGGTTTTATTGCTTCATGAGAGGGGTTGGTGTGTGCGAATCATCGCAGAGTGGGGTTGGTGTGTGGGAATCACCTGTCGGGATAAATACATATTTCAAGTAGGATTCATGATATAGTTTGTTAAAAGCGCTTTTTTTTTTTTTTTTGATATTAAAGTCTCTTTTGTCTCTTTACTGGGCCTTTTCCCGTTAGCCCGGAAACGTTCTAACGATGTCTGTTACGTACTCATTTTTGTTAATTTGTGGGTTAAAATTCAAATATAGTTTCTCTTTTACAAAAATTTAATCACTTTAAATAACTGCAACCACTAACCTATAATAGAATAAAACCATTACCAATAAATAATTACTACAAATATCTCTATAAAAACTGACAGCATCATGTTCTGAACATTTTCCAATCTACAAAATAAATAAAAAGAAAAGCTCAAACCCGTCTTAAATAAAACGAAAGAAAAGTGGAGAACTCACTATGGTTCACCTATGATAAAATTAGATGAATTGCACACAAAACTTTCCAAAGAATTCTTGTTATCGATTAGTGTCTTTACGATGTTACAAGTAGGCTTATAGCATCATCAAAATAAAGAAATTTTCAGTAATTTACCAAATAATTACGTGTAAGAGAATAAACTATGCAACAAAAGAAAGCGGAAATGATTAAATGTTTTTGTGCATCCCTTGTGGCCCGGTATCAGTAGATCCGCAGACTGGGGTTTGGAGACCACTGGTCTAGAGGACACAGAGCAGAGATATTGGTTGATAACTTTTTGGGTTCTTTACTTCGCTCCGGTTTCTGATTAGCTGAGTTGAAATTGCATCAACTGAAGCGGGACAGAAATTGCTCTGAGGCGCGTATTTGTGTCGTTTGATGTTCGTCGAAGTTGATTATTGTGTAACTATAAAGCCCACACAGAAGCAATTCAATTTTAGATGTTGGTGAAGATTGGTTTAGATGAGTGTGTCTTTTAAACAAACGTGGCAAGGCCCATGATTCGGAAAGACTTGGTAGTTTAAAGCTGGGAAATACAAGCTTCTCTGCACTAGTTCAATGGGCTTCCTGTAAAAAGATGACAAATTTATTAAAGTGTAGAGTAACATGACTAAAAACGTTAATCTTGCTGGCGTTGAGGTATTTCATGTTCATCTGCAGAATGTGCTTGTTGATAATGTGCTTGTTGATAATGTGCTTGTTGATAATGTGCTTTGACAATAAAGAGCAGGTTTTTTCTTCTATTACCTTTTCCTGAAAAGAACTTTTTTCGATTAGCTGACCCTGGCTGAAAACTGGGATAACTGAATTTGGGATAAATGGATACCTTTAATTTTTTCTTCTGTTCTATTTCATATTCTTTGGCTGAATCATAAAATGCTAACTCAGACTTGTTAAAGCATAGTTCTGGTAAAATTATTTTTGCTTATTTGGCAATACAAAGTCGCAAAAATAGCCTTAAACCCGAAAATATCAGGATTTATGAGTTTGATAAAACATTTGTGTTCGACTCCGATTCCGATTGTTTATCAACGTCAGACACGCAAACTTCCAAACCCTTCCAAAACCAACGCCGGCAGTGGCGTATCTATGTAAAATGGCGCCCATGGCAAAGTTTAAAAACGCGTTCCCTTACTTCACTTGTTTTTTTTTTCCAGTTTATACCAAATTGCTTTTTTTCAACCACGCAATATAGGCATTAGGCAACAAGCAATTTAATAACGACACTAAACAAAAAGCAACAAAAAATTCGGACGGTCGCTCAATAACAATGTCTTACAACAGTACTTTTTGTGCCTTTCTTGACGCAAATTCGTTAATGATTTCATCAAAACTAGTTTCCTTTGTTTCATCCCACTCTATACTTAATAAAGTTAGACCACACAACCTTTTCTGACTCAAGGAGGATCGAGGTAAAATAGAATTAGTTTTAGTTTACTGAACGATTGCTCGCAACTTGCTATATATACTACCACTATCAGCAGAATTTGCAAAGCTATCCAGAGATTGGGAAATACACTTTCATCTCCATATTCGACTACGAATGTAAGAAGATCTTTAGGTCGCGATAACCTAACGTTGATACGACTTGATATCAACATTTTGCAATCAATAATTTCTCCATATAATTGGTTGCCGTCAAGGTTGTCACTATAAACAGAAGCTAAATTGTCACACAGCGATTCTAAGTTTCCACAGTCACGACTGTAACAAATTCTTTAGATATCAAGCAAAAAGCCAAACCTGGCGTCGATGTCAAATAACCGAGAGAAACGGTCATTCATTTCTTTGTAAAAACGCTCGAGAGCTCCCTTCATGACGCGCTTCATTTAATCTGTTGCCGATAAACCGGCATCCCGGACATTCTCACCAGCCATTTTTTTTGCGTCTCGGCCTTCTTTCAAATTCAGCGCCTCATTTGTCGCAAAGGATTTTTTCATTTTCCAAACATTCATCGACTATTCTTTTTCTTTCATCGTTGAAATGATCTCTCAGGCCTTTTAAATCAAGGGATGCGTTATAAAAATTCATTGTTTTATCCTGTAATCGTTTTTGAACTCTATCAATTGGTATAAGTAGCCTTTTCCAAAACCCTATCAGTTTTATAAAGTCGTTTGTCAGAATACGATTTAGTATTTGTTGTCCAACGCTCTGAGTGTCTATTGTTTGACTGTCATCTTCTACCATGTTCTCAAGCAAAAGAATTATTTTTTTAAGATATAACTCTATTGGTTTACTGCTTCTGTTCTAGAACTCTGTTGTCGGCAGCGTGGTCGAGTGGTTAAAGTGTCGGGCTCGTAACCAACACGGTCTCGGTTCAAAATTCACTCGCGCCATTCTGTTGTGTCCTTGGAAAAGACACTTTACGGCACATTCCCCTGCTTGGTGGTCCTGGCAAGCAGTTCTAAATTACAGTCATATCTCTATTAAATTACAAGCGGAAGTTGACGTGAATTTCGGTGGTGCTATAGGTGGTGCTGTAGGTGGTGCTATCGGTAATCACACCACCGCGGAACGGTGGTGCTCCATCTAGCGGATCCAAGTCGGCGGAGGCTAAATCCGAGGAGGTTAAATCCAAAGAGGCTAAATCCAAAGAGGTAAAATCCAAAAAGGTTAAATCCAAGGAGGTACAATCCAAGAAGGTGAAAAGTGAAAGACTATAATCAATATACTTGATAAAGATCAAAGTTATTATTTGAATAACTCCTTAGCATCATCTAGAAGTGGTTAAAGATCTAGAAACAGGTTTGATCCCTGAATGTAATGAATCAGATTTTTAGTCATTGTTCAATGAAACCTAAAATTTAACTAATCCGGGTTGGCCAATTAATTTTCGATTAAAGTATGTTAGATAATCTATTTCAAAAGCTAAGACCAGTCAAAGAAGTTGACCAAGAACATACTAGTATGACGATTAACCTTATACTCAACCTGTCAAGGGATTATTTACCTCTAAAGATATTGTAATTACAGTAAAAAAACAACTTTCTAACAGATGGTTTTTTCAAAGTCTTATGAGATTTAATTATATTTAAAGACACGTTGCTAAAAAACAACAATGAACTTTCTAACAATATTGTAACTAATTTAGAGTCTTATAAAAGGTTCAAAAACAAAGAATTACCTTGAAAAATCAAGTTAGTAAAAACAATTAGCTTTGTAACAAAGACAAACAAAGTCTTATAAAAATAAGTAAAAGCATATATTTTTAAACCGGAATTAGCTTTCTAACCAATGATTTTTTAACAAGTTTATAAGCAATTATCCTGAAAGACATGTCTCTCAAACAATAATTAAATTTCTAACCAATTATTCTTATCAAACAAGTATAAACAATGATTTTGAAAGACATGTCATTAAAAATAGCAGTTAACTTTCTAACAATTTTATAACTAATTTAGAGTCTTATAAAAAGTTCAAAAATAAAGAGTTATCTTGAAAAACATGTTAGTAAAAACAATTAGCTTTGTAACAAAGACAAACAAAGTCTTGTAAAAATAGATAGAAGCACATATTTTTAAACCGGAATTAGTTTTCTAATCAATGAATTTTTAAAAAGTTCATAAGCAATTATCCTGAAAGAGATGAATCTAAAAATAATAATTAAATTTCTAACCAGTGATTTTCATCAAACAAGTATAAGCAATGATCTGGAAAGATATGTCACTAAAAACACTTAACGTTCTGAGAAAGATTTTACTTATTGAAAGTCAAACGAGTTCAAAGTCTTGTAAAACTATAATGTACTTTTTTGAAACAACTTTTCAACAAGTATTGTTTTCAAAGATTGAAAATTTTTATTAGTTTAGAGTGCATAAAACGTATATTGCGAGGGTATATAAAGCAGAGCGTTTTGATTTTCCTTGCTATTTTCCACGAAAGCGCCACATGTGCAGGGAAGAAGATTGGATGGAAACCTTTCGCAATTAGTGGTGTGATCAGAAACGCCCGACAGCTCAGGAAATGGTCAATGCAGGTTTTTACTACAAAAAATACGGTGATCGTGTTTGCTGTTCTTATTGTGGAGGATGATTGTTTCAATGGAAAGCCTACGACAACCCTTGGTACGAGCATGCAAAATGGTTTTCTTTGTGTGAATACGTGACTGAAAAAACGAGGTGTGGAATACGTAAAAAATGTATGTAGCAAACACTTGGATTTAAAAAGACCCCAGATAAAAAACCCGACTCTGTTTACAGCAGCAAATCAAATACGTTCCATGCTCTTTGTGGATTTAGGGGAAGGAGTAGGCGCCGGGTTTGAATAGGCAATGTAAGGCCCGTGGTGATGAGATGTTTAAGTCTAAGGGTTGCACGTCTAAACCCCCTACTATCCATTTAGGAAAAAGTTCTCGGTCAGCAGCAACTAGGCACAGAAAACTGAGTTCATCTCTTACCTCTGAAATTATTGACGATGAACTGGAGCTGGCACAGCTTCAAGCGGACGCCGAGGTGGAGGAGATGGTAATGCAAGCTGCCAGGGCTAGGGACAAAGCAAAAATTTTAAAGAAACAGGCACAAATTCAGGCCAAGCTACGTAAACAGCAGTCTTTGGCAAGCAACTATTCTGAGCAAAGTTCTAAACGGAGCTCACGCCACTCCAAAAGCAGCAAATTATCAACATTTTGTAAAGAGCTTGACCGACGGCTGGGCTTAGGCTCCGGTGAAATAAAAAAAGAGGTACCATCTACCACGGCATTTGCACCGGGAATAACCGTTGGGGCCGCTACTGTGCAGACAGACACGCAGAAAATAATCTAGCTATTGAAAAATATGATTGGGATGATGATGTTCCTGAATCTATTGTTAAAGAGTGGAAGACGTGGTTTCAGTTGTTAGGTTTCTTGTTGGACACTTTCTTAGCTAGATATTACTTTGAAGGTTCGATTCCTCCATCAACGCAAGATCATATACTTTATCAGTTACACGGTTTTTCGGATGCTTCAAAATGTGCATATGGATCAGTAGTGTATTTGCGTAGGCTTGTTAACGGAGTTGCAACTGTGGCAATTGTGTGGGAAAAGAGTAAAATTGTTTTAAGGCATCAGGAGTCCTGGCCTATCGCTCGCAAAGATTTGGTTGCTGCAGTTACTACTGCAGAGTTGTCTAAGAAAGCATTTGTTGCGTTAGGATTCCCCGATTGCAAACAGTATTTTTGGTCTGATTCTAGTAATGTATTACAATGGATAAAAAATAAGGATTTGCGCTTGGATAGATTTATTTCGCGCCGCATTGAAAAAATTTGTTTATTGTCAAAATCGGAGGATTGGCGATATTGTCCTACGAACTTAAATCCGGCAGATGTCGCATCTCGCCCTGATGGTGTTAAAAAACCTGAGACTCGTAGATTGTGGTTTGAGGGACCAGATTTCTTGAAGCAAAATAGAGAGATTCCTAATTGTGAATGTGTGAGTGTTTCAGTGAATCGAGTAGCGTGCAGTGAAGAGAAAGGTAAGCTTTATTTTCCTAAAGAAAGTCCTATAGACAGGTTGATTGAAACTGCTCCTTCGTTATATGTATTAACTAAACGTGTGGCATATTTGAGAGCGTTTTTGGAATATCTGAGGTGTAAATTTAAAAAGCGAAACTTCGTGGGTCCAAAGTGGGACACGTGCGATTTGAATAAGGCGTTGAATAAAATTGTTGCTGTGGTAACTCTGGCGTCTCTACTCACTCCAAGTTTTGACACATATTCCCCAGTAGGAAGGGCTCATGATCGTGACCACTTGAGGAGGGATTATCGGTTTAATTTGGACCTGGCTGATCGTTTTTGGAAGAATTGGGTGGCTTTTCATCTTCCTACTTTACAGGGAAGAAATAAATGGCGAGAAATTGCTAGGAACTTACAAGTGGGCGAATTGGTATTGGTGGGTGATGCTGAGGATGTAGCTGTGAGAGGAAAGTACCTGGTGGGTAGGATTGCGGAAGTTTTTTTGCAGATGCATCAGAAAAAACCCCTTGTACGTAGAGCAAAAATTGCAGTGACCGAATATGACTCAAAAAATGATTTCTATAAAGTAGAACACATTTACCGTGACATATCGCGCATTGCTCCTGTTGGTGAGTTAGGGCAATGAAACTCAGAATAAAAAATAGAAATCAATCTTTGGCATAACTCCAAATTAGATTGTAATTTTACATTGTGTGTTTTGTGATAATTTTTGAGTTTTGCTTGCGTATAATTTTTTTTTTGCTTGTAAGTTTATTGTATATATTGTGTTTATGCTTCGTACTTTGTTTGCTTTGCTGATTTTACTGTGTCAAGATTAGATACATTCATTATTAGTATTATCGTTATATATATATATATTTTTTTTTATGTTATTTATTTATTTATGATTTTTGTTGTAATATGTGTATGAATTTAATTACCAACTTAATTTCATAGGGGCCGCTATGTTAAAATCATAAGAATAGAACTCGCACTGAAATTGAAAAAGTTAATTAACTGCATAGAAGTCTTTTTTGAAACCTCGTAATTAATTCTATTGTTTGCGTTCACTGCTTTATAGACAGATCACGTGCAGCGATCTTAATGAAATCTGATTGGCTCACTTACACGTGGTGAGCACACTATAAATTGAGATGTTGGTAAATTTAATTCCTCTTTCAGTCGTTAGTGATCAAGTGGTTCGGTGGTTTAGTTTTGTAGAGTGAGTTTGTAGATCGCAAGCGAAACTTGGGTAACTTTCGTTTTGCGATTGCATCGTTGACTGCATTGTTGGGAGCACGTTGGCGGCACGTTGGTTGTATAGTTAACTGCATCGTTTAAGCAGTATTGTTGAGAAAATAATTGTGGTCGTTGGCTTGTGGAAGCCTGTTATACCTTCATATCGAAATCTCAACTTTAATAAATATTATAAAGCCATAAGACGTGTGGGAAAGCCAGCGGTGTGATTGGGGAAGGCTCGGATAGCTTCCCTATAGTTTGAAGAATTTGGAGCTAAAGAAGAGAGGGATTTGCTGTGCGGTCTACAGTAAACTTTCGAAATTAACACCTATGTATAGTGCCTCCGTCGTTTTCCTGCGAGTCAGAATAAATATAGAGATAAAATAAAAAAAAAATCTAACTTTTAATTTAAATTGGAATTTGTGATAGAAAAATAAATTTAGAAGGATTAAAGTATTTTATAGTGGGTAATTTTAACATAAATTTTCTTAGTCATGCTTCTCCAATTATTCAGTATCAAGAATCTCTTGAATCACTTGGTGTAATTAATCTCATAAATTGTCCTACAAGGTATATGAACATGCAAACTCATCATTATTTGATCATATATATTGCAATAATTGCTCTAAAAATATTATTTCTGGCTCAATATCTTATGATATAATTGATCATAATCCAGTATTGTGATGATACCCAAAAACAAGATATGACCAGCAAGTAGACCACCATGAGAAATACTGAAATGAGATTTCTTAAAATTTTCTGAGGTTGAATTTTTAAATTCTTTAACAAAAGGCTTAGACAAAAGCAACCTAGGTAATAACCTTTTGGACCAGTACTGAATTTTTAAAAATTTTGAATATATTTCTAAAATGTCTCAAGACTTAAGACTCCAAAACAAACATTTTCTAGAAAAAAAATCAAATTTTATTTTAAACTTTGGCTAACAAAAGTATTCAAAAAAGTATAAAAGAGAAAAATAGACTTTATCAGATTTCTTGTAAACACTCACATTCAGATATTCATTATAAAAAATACAAACAATACAATAACATACTATCACATGTAAAACAACAATAAAAACAGAATTAATTTCAGTATCATTTGGAGCTTAATAAAACCAATAGCAGAAATACTTGGAAGACGATAAACAGCATAATATGAAAACCTGCCAGTGGTACCATGGCTACAAACATTAAATATCCAGAATTAAATGAAGACTTATTTTCACTTAAAGTCATATCTTCATGCTTGAACAACTACTTTAGAACAATAGCATCTAAACTGGCAAATTCTCTTCCAAAACAAGTTCTTCAAAACCATTAAATTCTGCTTCTACTTGCTCTTTGCTATTTATTAAATTAGTAATTGATAAAGACATTATAACAAAAATTAAATTATTAGACAACAGTAAACATGATGATACATATGATATACCTGTAAAAATTTTTAAATTAAGTAAATTCATAATGGCACCTACATTATGCTATTTAATCAACTACTGTATTAATTAAGGTGTGTTTCCAAATGCATTAAAAATTGCCAAAGTATTACAAATTCATAAAGAGGGTGATAGAGACATTGCTTCAAACTAAAGGCCAATCTCCATCTTAGGGGAGACTGGGGCACATAGTAACACTTTTTTTCTTTTTGCTATTTCTCCCATAATTTTTTTTTAATTCTTATTTAAAATTTACAGCATTGTTTAACTAATATCAAAAAATAAAAATAATTTTCAAAGCTTAGTGGTTAAAATTATGATTTAAATATTTAAAATAAGCATTACAATGTGCCCCGTCAATAGGGTAAGTTGTAACACCAGTTAAGGTAAGTTGTAGCAGCGATAAAATCATTAATAAATGTTTAAATATGAATGCAATTTGAAGAAAATAGCAATAAAAAAGTAAAGACAATGAAATCACACATAGCCTAGTCATAAACATGAGTATCATGTACAAAAAATGAAGTATTTGACCATTGCCTAAAAATGTTAAAACAGTTTTTTCACTGCAGGATTGGCGCAGTCATAAATTTCAGAATCACATTTGTGACAAAAATATGTATTCAAATTTTCGGCACAAGCTAAATGTGATTTTTTAGGTAACCATAGCATTGTACCATCCAATCCTAATCAGGACGACTGATAAAATAGGGCTCAAGAAATGTAACGCAAAACTTTTAGTGTTTTTTTAAAAATTGTTTTTTCTTTGTTTGGAGCTGTAACAGATTGTCCTTTTCTGGTGTGCTTGTTAATATGGCACACTTTTTAGATCTTTTCTTGTTTTAAACCAAGGACTTAGCCTATCTCTAAGTTTTTTTAGCACTCTGTAGAACCAGTGGTCAACACCAATGTTTTGCTACTCCTCTTATAGATCTCTTAAATTATAGCAATTGCTGCAGCAGCTCTTAAGTTGTCTTGTAATGATGAGCTGATGTTCTAGTTAGTTTTTCTTTTATAATTTCTCATAGTATTCACAAATGTTGTAGCCCAAATTACTTCTAATGTAAGCTGCTTAAACTTATGCACAAAAATATTTGTTACAACTTGCCCCATCTCATACTTCATCAAGTTTTTGTTAATATTGTAAATAGTTAAGCTTTAGTTGCTAAACCTTGTTAGATTCAACTGATATAAAACATTTTAATAAAATCACACCTGCTATCTCTGCAGAAGACAAAAATTAAATTTTGAAAAATTTACGTTGCCTATTCAAAAAGTTTGTTTTAGCAGTAAGCTTATTTTTAGTCATTGGAACTAAACAATGTTATTTGCTAGCAATCGTTCTTAATATGACTGTTATTTGGGGCTATTTAAAATTGTGTTGGTTTATGTTAGATTTTGAAAAATACGAATGTTACAACTTGCCCCAGTCTCCCCTACTCCACTTTTCAAAAATTTTTGAATAAATTCTTAAAAATAATTTAATTGATTTTATTAGTAAGTATAAAATTATATCAGAATATCATTATGGTTTTCAGGAAAGCAAAAGCACTAGTGGTGCACTTATTGAACTAAAAACTTACTTGCGTTATCAGCAGGTCAACAATAAAATTACTTGTGAAATTTTTCTTGAATAAAAAAAAGTTTTTGATACTGTAGACCAGAATATTTTAAAACAAAATTGATTGACATGGGTATTAGGGGGGTGCCTTTTGATTTAATTTCTTCATATCTATCGAACAGATATCAATTTACATATACAAACTGAATCAAATCAGATAAAAATTTAATAAATCATGGTGTTCCACAAGGTAGTGTCCTTCGCCCTATTTTATTTCTTCTTTACATAAATAATGTTCCAGATACTTCAAATTTAAAAACTCTTCTTTTTGCTGATGATACAGCACTTCTTGCCTCAGGTGATAACCTACTTCATCAGAAAAATTGGTAAATATAGAACATAAGAAAAATACAAATTGGTTGCTTAAAAACAAGCTTACTTTAAACACACAAAATCAAACACTGTAATGTTTGGTTAAAAGAAAACTGTAAATAACATGATAAACATTCATATAAATAACAGTCAAATTTGCCAAAAAGACAAAGCTAAATACCTGGGAGTTGCAATTAATAAAAATCTAAAATAGAAACCCCATATAGATGAATTAATTACTCGTCTATCTAATCTGTGAAAATGCTGTATTATTTAAAAAATACTTGTCCCTTAATAACATAAAGCTCGTGTACAACACACTTATAAAAATCATATTACAATATGGTACAGTATAGTGATGTCACAGATACAAAATTTTGTGTCCGCAGCCCGCAAGTATTTTTTATTTGTGACACTGCATTGCACCACGCCGCATTTCATATTTTTAAATAGAAATTTTTTAGACATTTTTTTCTCCTTTTAAAAGGGTGTTTGTTCAAGCAATACTCATTGTTGTAGTCATTAAAATAAGCCCTTTATATTTCAGATTCAGCAATTCATTAGCTACTGGCATAATCTTGTTATATCATTGAAAGACACTTTAAGCACATTACTCTGCTTGGCATCCCAGCAAACAGCCTTAATTCAGTAATATCTCTATAGCTAAAAAAAAAACAAGAAAAAATATCAACCCAACAGCAATATCGTGTAATCTTCAAAAGCTGTGAAGATATTGGAGGTCTCTTTAAGAAGTCACCGCATGCAATTTTGTAAAACTATTGTTTGTGAAACGAACTCAAAATCCTCAGTGGTTACCATCGCTTCTTGAAAGGCCTTTTTTCTCTTAGTTTTTTTTTTATTCCATCCTGTTGTTGAATGGGGATTCCAGGTAAGTTTCACCAAAAAGAAATTGCTTACAGTGACTCTTGAAGAGACCCGATAATTGCTCTTAGTATAATGCTCCTCAATGTTTTCCTGCAAGTTAAAAAGATAAATTAAAATATAATCATCTCTTTTTTTTGCAAACACAAATCTTGCTCACTATCAAGTTTATTCTTTACAATGTTTTTTGGTTGGAATTTGAAAAAGTATCCACTCAAGCATGTACTTATTAAATATAGTGTATTTAATAAGTTTATTCAATTTAAGACGTAGTTAACTACCATTAAAATTATATTCTGAAAGAAATCACAAAAAATTAGATACAAGTAAATTAGACCATTAATAAAGATCAATTTTTATTCAATTTATTTGATTTTAAATAATGCCACCAAACTAACCATTGCAGTTAAATAGACTTTTCAAAGTTAAAGCTGTTAATGTTTTGTTAAAGCATGTTGCATAATAGCTTAATATGCAATTGCAACATAAAAAAAAAATGATGTGATTTTAATGCATTTATACAAATCTTTTTTTTGCAAAGGGCCTTTATTTCTTCACTTTTTTACACCAGAATAGGTCTTAAGCTGTTATATAAGATTAGCAATTGAATTACAAACTTTTTTTTTGCAGTTTGTAAACATCTACTTAATGATACTTTAGCTTTTACATTTTTTTCAAGGTATTTTGCCAAATGCAACACGTTAATACTGTGGTGTATGTATTTTAAACTATTTTAACAGTTTCTAACATGATGCAAAAACAATTTTTTTATCTCCATTAACATATTTTGTATGACCCCAAATTTAAATTGGCTTTTGTTAAATCAATTGAACTAAGTTTACTTATTTTTAACTTTTTTTGTAACATATAAAGACTGCTTTAAGCCTTTAAACTTTGTCCTAATTATGCTGAGAATAATATTATAGTACTTTTTAATGCTCTACTAAAATCATAATTTACATAGTAGCATAGATGAAGCATTTAAAAAGTATAAAGATATTGAGACACCGCTAGAAAGACTTTGAAAAACTCATTTAAAAATATACTTGCTACAGAGTACTTTTTAGTTAAACTTTAAAAAATAAATCAACAAATATCTACAAGTTGCTAAAATTAATTATTGAAATCTAATTACTCATTAATGGTTGCCAACTTCAATTCTACATTGAGAGGATTTTCAAAAACTCATTTTACAGTTATAAGTCTGCTTTTATAATCTGCTTTTTTGATTTGCTTAAATTAGTACTTCCTGTATAAAAACAATGGCGGTTAAAGTTTTGGGTGCTTTTTTACTAAGTAACACAGTAGGCTAATTTGTAAAAAAGGTTTATTAAGCTAAGTAACAATAGTTGTTTTTTCGTTCACTATTCGCCGAGTTCAGTTGATTACCTTTTAAATTTTGGTACATCTCTAAAAGCTGCGAGGTTAGTAACGGCGAACAGTGAACAAAACCCTAAAACACGGTAAGAAAAAAGCTAAGACTTTGTTTTGGTATTAAATAATCGGGCGTAGGTAAAGAATACGGACCCCCCTTGTAAAAATAATTTAAAATAACAAAAATAGGGTTAGGGTTAGGGTTAGGGTTAGGGTTAGGCTAACCCTAATTCATTTCGGAATTATCCCTATTTTTGTTATTTTAAATTATTTTTACAAGGGGGGTCCGTATTCTTTACCTACGCCAATAATCGGCCAAAATAATCCAAATGCCAAGTGAATAAAAAAGTGGAGAAGGTTCACATACTGAAATTCAAGTTTATCTTTAAAATTCACATTGCTTATTCGCTCTTTTTACAAGCCTTTCTCTGCTGTACAATTAGCATCTACCGCTTTCTTTTGGTTTAAGAGCAGTTCATTTCTCTCTTTATTGATTTCAGCTTCTCTCATATTTATTTTTTCTTTTTGGCTGCTTCACGCGCTATTTCCATCATAAGTTACTTTGCTCTCTGTGATTGGATTAATGAAGGGGAAGCAACTAAATCCGCAACCCAAGCAATAGCATTATGCAAAACAAGATTTGCTTAAAATTAACATGTAAATTTTTCATAATTTGCACGCTGCGCGATACGCGGCAAGATTCTCCAAAAAAGGTTACAACGCTGCACTGCGCGGTTGACATCACTAGTATAGTATTATGGGGAAATGCAAATCAATCAGCAATAATAGAGCAATACGATATATTATTATGCAACTATATAGGCCTACCGTAGAATAAGATTAAATAAGTTGTACACATTTTCTAAATTATTAAAGGTAAATGAATTGTACTAATATTTTGCTGTAAAACCAGGCAAAACTCATATTTCAATTATACAACGACAGTGAGTTTAATGATAGAATCCCACTAATAAATGAAATTCATACTTATATTACACGGCAATCAAATAATATTATTATTTCACATTTTTTGACTTGTAAATCATCAAATAGTCTTGGTAACGTGATTTATTGTTAGTTTGCTGCGCTTACCTCGTCGGCGAAGGAAAAAAGGTTTAAAGGTTAAGACAATTAGAATTGTGACTCAATCACGTTACATGCGTTTGAATTTAGGTCGCTTTGATTTTCTGCGCTTTTTTTGGCTTAAGCGTGAGCAATTCGACAGTTTTAATTTGTTTTTATTCTATTTAAATAAGGTAATTCAACTTTATTTTAAGTTGTTAAAAGAAAGAAATAAATTGTTAAAAGAATGATTTTGATAAAACAAATATTTCGGTTTTTTATTTGAATGAGGAAACAAATTGGTTAGTAAGAATTACCTAAAGTAGAATCAATCGCAGTGATTTCACTGCGCCAAGTCTTATAGTAAATTGTATAAAAATGTGGAACAAGCTGCCAAATAATATAAGAACCGAAAAAAGAATTAAATTATTTAATAATTCTATTTGAATAAGGAGTTTGAATAAGGTGGTTATAATTGTTAGTTATTCTATTTGATTAAGTAATTTGAATAAGGTTTGTATAAATTTTATTTGAATAAGATTTTATATTGATTCTGTGCTTATGGCGAAAATTCTGATTAATTCGCTATTGTGATACATGAATGACAGATTGAGCTGCTTAACTGCTAAAGCCATTATAAAAATTGTACCTGACTTCTACTCTCCTGAAGAAATTGTTGAGGCAAAAACAGTTCTTCACAATAAGTATGAAGGTGCTGATAGACTAAAGCTAAGACAAGGTGATCAAAAATCTCTCCATAATATTAAGGGCATTCATATGGTGATTGTGATTTTGAAGATGCAAAATAACAAAAAATCTGCCCGAGTTCTAGTAACTGCTTTAAATCACTTTCCATCACTTGATTTAAAAAATAGTGATGCTTGCCAAGGTGCAAGATATTAATTTTTTTTTTTTTATTTACTTATTTAAATCAGACTCCCAGTCCATAACAGAAAAAAACAAAACAAAAACAAAACAGCAAAAACTACACAGAATGAGATACACATACAAAAAAACAACACTTTAATAAAAAAAAAATCACCAAGAATCTAAAATAAACAATAATCTTATTAAAAGAGTAAATTCTATTAAATATCTTGGAGTTCTGATTGATAATAAATTAAGTTGGTCAGAACATGTGGATTATTTAAATCTTCAGCTCGCCAGGTACTCGGGACTTTTCGCTAGACTGCGTAGATATGTCCCAAATCAAATCCTCTCTTTACTTTATTACAATATTATTTATTCTCAAATCAAATATGGTATCTTATCGTGGGGTACAGCTTCTAATTCGTTGTTAAAAAAAGTTGAAATTTTACTTAATCTCATTTTAAGGGTCATAACTAACAAATCGATATATACACCAGTTGGAATGTTATACAAATCCTTGAAAACATTAAAAGTAACCGATATTTACAACCTCGAATTAGGTAAATTTATGCATCAACTGGAAAATAATAAATTACCTCATGTTTTTTTAAACTTTTTTAAAAAAATAAATGAAATCCATTCATACGAAACAAGATTAATTAAAACATCAACCTATTTTCTACCCCGTGTTACAAAATTGTTTGGCCAATTACAGTGGCGTACGCAGAAATTTGTAAAGGGGGAGGGTTTTGGAGTCGAAAATGTGATTGCTCTCAGTAGTCCTGGTAATGGGCAAAAACTTCCAAAATTAGGCCTACATTCAAAAATAAAGTGTTTTGGTTTTAAGAACATCTTGCAGTAGCATGAATTTCTTTTTACCAAACCGTAAAACTAACTATTGAAAAGGTATGTGCGAGTAATTCAATCATGACAAGAAACTTTTCAAATTAAAAGCAACTCGTGTAAATGATGAGAACAATAGGTGGAAAATCAAACGAACAAAAAAATAACCTTACTTAACAAATATTTAAAATTTTTTTAAAGGCTTATATTCAAACGCCTGTTTTTTTTACTTAATCTGTTAATTACATCATCAGGGCAAGGCACGCGTGTGGCTCCTATAAATGTTTAGTAATGCAGATCCATTCATTCGAGTAGTACCACTTGTATTTCGTAAGCACGTTTTTAGTCTGCGTAATGTGGAAAGCTTTACAATTGTTCACTAGTGCATGTTATCACTGGAAGAGTTAACAAAATGGTCATCAATGTAAATATGTTCGGAACAGCATCGGAAGTGCATTCCTTGATGCTGCTCAACGCATCAGTTGGTCTTTCTGCTGCGTTCAACCGAAAAAGTTTCCTGTAACATAATATCAGTTCAGGCACTAATTCTCCCCAGGATTTCGTTAAATCATTTTCGTAAAATTTTCCCAAAACTTGAATACTTTTAATTTGTTGAGGAGTTGGTACACTAGTTTGATCAGCAGAAATTAAACACTGAAATTCACCAATAATCGATTTGTGGGCTGTAAATCTTGCTTCGAGAGTGACAATAAAGTTATCAAGAAATAGAATAAAAATCCCTAGTCTAAAATGTTCTTCATCTGTTACAGCAGCAATATTGCATCAATTGGTCTGTCTTCAAGAGGGCATGGTATTTTCAAAATAAAATCTTCGGCTTTGGCTGTTTCTTACGCAAAAATATAGAGCTGGGGAAATTCATATTCGGTTTTTTCTCTGAGACACTTGAACTCATTTGCAATATCCTGTGCAATGTTGACGGCCTCAAGAAGGTTTATCGACTTTTTTTGCTTAACTTTGCACAAAACAACACTGTATCCAAAAACGTATTTTAAAACTAAGAGAGCAATGCAAAATTCACTTTGCGTAATTGTCGATAGCAACTGCAGAGCTTGTGATAAGGTTTCTCTGTCTGGCCATGCTGAAATTTCTGCCAAAGCTTCTACAACGTTAAATTGTAAATTTGAAAAAGTACTAACACTCTCGTGTCGATTGACCCATCTGATAGCACAACTTTGAACAAGTTTTTAAGCTTTTGTTGTTGACGAAATCGTATTGATGGACTTGCGCAAAATGTTTTGAAGTTTTGGAGAATTAAAAAATTGTGAACTGAAGCTATTGTTCCCATGCAGTTTATTTCTATTCCCATGCTTAACTTTCAATATTTACAAGTTTGAAAGTCTTCTTCACAGTGGCAATGTACAGTACATTAACTAACTTTGAAGCAATTTAAACGATAGCAAAAATTGATGCGCAAGCAGTAATTAAGTTTAAAAAGTGCGGTAAACAATAGAAACCAAAATCCTATTACTAAAACCTATTTATTACAATGTGCTGTATATATGATTGAACACCATTCTTCAAGGGGGGGGTTTTGACCCCTGAAACCCCCCCCTTGCGTACGCCTATGGCCAATTACTACTGTCTTATAAAGGTGTAAAGCTTTGGAAAAGTATTCATTTCAACATTAAAAGCAAGCATTGGTTTTCCTTCAAAAAATCATAGAAGGATGATCTAATGTCGAAATATTGAATCGCTTTGTTTTTTGTTTTTTGCTTTTTTGCTTTAGCTTTGTGCTTCAAATGTTTCACGTTAATGTCTGTCTAAATTTGTCTGTGTAAGTCTGTGCATGGACTTCTAAATGGTAGTATTTAGAAGTCTATAACTACTATTTAGAAGTCTATGGTCAGTGTAAGTCTGTGTAAATTTCATGCGTAAATCTTGGCTAAAATTCCTTATGTAAATGTTTATTTAATCTCTGTGCTTTCTGTGATTCTGCTGCGCATGTTTCCTTGTATTACTTTTTATTAACTGATTGTATTAGGGAGCATCTGACTCGATAACGCATGTTCTTCGATGCTCCCGTTCATTGCGTCCATTTTGTTTGCTTGCTGTTTGTTTTTATATGTATTGGTTGTGCGTATTGGTGAAATAAACTATCTATCTATCTATCTATCTATCTATTGTAAATAAACTAATGCATTGTAGTATTTATAATATGCTGAATTAATAAAACATTCCGAGGTCATTAAAGAAAAACTTAATTTATTATTAGAATCGTAACAACGACAAACGAAGAAGAAGGACATTTTTCTTCAAATTACATCAAATGTTGTAATGTTAATCAACACTTGATGTTCACGTGCACTTACATATCTAGGCAATCCTTGTAAAAATCGAAAAGAATTGTTGCAGGCTATACGTATTCTTTTTAGACTAGAGGACAAAAAGTTATTCCATAATTGACATGCATACATAGACGAGCAATATGTGCAAAATAATACATTTTTCATTTCGTAGAACACTTGTAAAAGCATGTTTTTAACCTATTTGCAGTTCCATATAAATAACGAACCTGTCTGTTCATATCTTCATCATCACATAATTTTGGAGTGAAGAAATCCCCCAAGGTATTTAATTTCATTTACAAACCGTATCTTGAAATCACTAAGTACCACATTAGGTTTAATATTTAATTTAAAATTGCTAGATGCAAAAGATAAGCCTAGTGTTTTTTGACAGTGGAATATTATATTATGAGAGGAAGCATACGAGTGGCATACATTGATGATACGTTGAAGACCATGAATGCTCGGGCAAAAACAGCACAGATCATCAGCAAATAATAAATGATTAACAAGAGATTTTCCAACAAAACATCCTACTTTTATTTTGTTTAGTTCTTTCGATAGATCATCTATGTAGACTGCAAAAAAATATGGACTTAATATGCTACCTTGTCTAACACCATTAGTTACCAAAAATAACGAAGAATAACATCTACCCCATCTAATTTGCATACTTTGTTGAGTATACCAGTAAACCAGTAAACGAACAAAATACATTGGAACATTGCGCACAATTAACTTTTGGAAAAGTAAATAATGATTTACCCGATCAAATACCTTTAAAGCATCAAGAAAAACACAGAAAATTGGACTACCACGAGTAATATAATAAGAAATTGCTTGTTTGAGTAGGAAAACACACATGTCTGTACTATGCTTACTTTTAAAACCAAATTAATTGTCAATGGTATCTAAGAAATTTTTAATATTAATTAAGATGACTTGCTCAAACAGCTTTGAAACAACTGTCGCAATTGCTATAGGTCTATAATTACCACAATCTTGATGATTACTATCAGGGCTGGGAAGCCGGAGCCGGAGCGCGGAGCCATGGAGCCAGCCAATTTTGGAGGAGCCGGAGCTGGAGCCGGAGCCTTTTTTAATATTTCTGCGGAGCCAGAGCCGGAGGTGGAGCCACAAAAATTTTATTAGCTCCGGCTCCAGTAATGGTTCATAGGATCAACTTCATAGAATGAAATTGACTGTTATGGATTTTTAAACATTAATATAAAAATAAGTTTTGTGTTATATAGATATATAAATCAAAAATTATTGTATTTGTTCCGACTTTCATTAAGCGCTCTACAAAAACACGTCAATTAATTTTTTCTTAATTTATATATATTACTTAAGTTTCATATAATATTACAATATATATATATATATATATACAGTATGTAGAGAGAGAAAGAGAGAGAGCAAGAGTGAATCGATCTTCATTGCAAAATGCTCAAAGAAAAGATAAAAGCAATTTCGTACAAAATTTATTTAAACTCTATTTTAAAAAATCTCAACAGTCTATTTCATCCAATAAAATCAGTTTTTTTTATTCAGATGGGGAGTCAGGTCATCTTAATATGAATGCACAACCTGAATCATTTTTTCCTATATGACATCACAGGAATTGCATTATTTGCTTGATTAGTTTAACAAATTATTCTTAACAAAAAATCTCAGCTAAATAGTACTCAGCTCTATAAACTTTCGTTTGTTCAACTTCTTCAAATAAATATAAATAAAAAAAAAAAAACAGATAATGATTAAACGTAAAAAATTTTTGTTATTATGAGATATTAAAAGAAATAAAAGAATAAAACCTGTTCTTCATCAGCTGTTTAATTAGCTGTTTTTATTTATAATTATCTGAAAAAATTGAATAAAAAAAGCTTATAGAGCCGAATGGTATTTAGCTGAGATTTTTTGTTTAGAATAATTTTTTAAAATAATTTTCTAAGTCTATGTATCTTACAACAAATATACCACTCTTTGCAAGTTTGGACCTGTTTTAGTTTTCGACAGTTTTGAATTATTTTTGTAGTTTAACAAACTACATATTTTGAAGCATAAAATTTAAAAAGCTTTAATAATATTTCTATTGTTAAAATAATTTAAAATTTTGAAACAACCTCTTATAAATTATGTTTTGCAGAATTAAGTATTATTTATTGGATACGATTGACTTATCGTACTATGTTTTCTTAATGATGTTATTAAAACATTGTACTATGTTTACTAATTATTATAGCCCATTCTTTATTTTTCCTGTAAACACAGGAAGATTCAATAGAATGAAACAGACTGTTTTGGTTTTTTAAAAAGTAGTTAAATAAATTTTGTATAATATATTTAAATATCCTTTTTCAAATAGAATCTTTCTAATTGAATAAGGATCAAGATTCTATTTAAATAAAAAAGCAACAGATATTTGTGGTTTTTTCAAAACCGTGATGAAACAAATTTTGTATTAAAATATTGCTCTTATTTTTTTGCACTCTGCCTGGACGATTGATTCACTTTTTAATATACATATAATCTTTAATTTACAATGGCTAATGGTGAACAACTTAAAACAATTAAGGAAGAGGCACTGTACATCAATTATGCAACTAATTAAACTATGTGCTTTTAAAAAAAATTGTTAGCCTCATATAAAAAACAAGGTGAATTCTGACTAAGAAGAATCGGAATCGAAAAATGTTGTTGAAATCGGCATCGGAGTCAAAAAAAAATTGGCATCATCCCATCACTAATTTAAACACTCAATGATTACGAGTAAATAAATATCAAAATTTAATATGACTAAAACATAATGTAGCCGTGAGAATTGGATAACTTAAATTTTTTATTTGGTTCAATTTTTGCATGAATGTTACGTCGTAGATTTATCTCTTAAAATTGTAGAGTGAAGATTTGGCTGACTCAATCTTATTTATTGCCTTAATGTTTCGTCACAAACGTTCTCGTTTATTTTCTTGTATGTTAAATCTCTTGGGAGTTTTTTGTTTTGCGCACATCTGCTTCTAAAGTTTTCCACTAAAAAGATAAAGTTTAGCTATTTTTCAGTGCGGAGTTTGCAATTGATAATAGTTGCGATTTAACCTTTTCAAGGTTTAGATAACGCCACAATTGATTTTCATTTAGTTATATTTCTTGGTACTCGCTTTCAGATTTGATTAATATAATTGTAAAAATCAGAAGTCGTGATTCTTGTTTAAATAGAATAGTTTATCGCAAAAAGATTTAAACACTAAATGATAAGCTACTTGTTTATTAAAGAGTTGGAGAGCCGGAGCCGGAGCCGGAGCAGGAGCTAGTGGATAAGTGCTTGATAGCTCCGGAGCTGGAGCCGGAGCTAGTGAATGAGTACTTGATAGCTCCGGAGCTGGAGCCGGAGCTAGTGCTCTTCTACAGTGGCTCCCCAGCCCTGATTACTATTCTAATTTTTTACAATAGATACTATAACTGTATTAATGCAGGGTTTAAAAATATAGCCATGTAGGATGCACATATTAAAAAATAAACTTAAGTAAAGGGCAACAGTGGAATCAGCAAAGCAAATATGCTCCAGGGATGAGCATGGACTGGAGCCGGAGTCGGAATGGAGCCGGAGTATGGCATATTTTGTCGGAGTCGGACTGGAGCTGGAGTCGGTTTTTGCTAATTTGTAATGGAGTCGGAGACAATCTTTTAAAATTAATTAATTTCTAATACTAGAAGAAACATTTTCATATCATAAAATGTTTTTTTGATCTTCAAAATCTTTTATTTCTGGGATATTTTGAGTTTATTGCTCATACCCGACACTTGCGGCTAGTTCTTTACTTATTATTTAAAATTGACAAGTAAAATAATCGCTATTGTTCAAGCAAATCCCGGCCTAACCTAATCTTAACCGTAACGCTTGCCTTTACATGAGTTCCTTTAAATGAGTCCGTATCACCCTGTCTAATGCACTGGTGGGTGGTATTATATTAGTTTTTATTGTATATGCATTGATAGCCTGCATAAAAATTGTTACCAAAATGATGGTATAAATGCAAAGATTTTTTTCCCGTGGTCATAACATATCAATATGATTTTTTTGATGTTAAGTTTAAGCTACTGCAAATTTACTTGTATACTTGGGTGATATTTGCCAATGTTAAGTTTAATCTGCTAAGTTCAATCTAAGATAAAATATTATTACATTTAGTTAAAATAGATTTGATGTATCTAGGGCTCGTATTTTGAGCAGCCTTGATTACTTTTCACAAAAACATGAATTTTTCTTCTGATGAAGTTTGCAAACTTCTTGAAGATAACAAATTGCTGGAAATACCTAACACTTCTGGAAAGAGCACAGTTTGGCAAAAATTTTTATATTTAAATCATATTGAAAGTAAAGATTGTATTGGATACGTGATTTGTAAAACTTTTAAGCAATTATTAAAACATAATAAGTCGACTAGTGAAAAAACATTTAAATGATCACTTAAAACGATGCAAATATAATGCAAAAATATCTCTTAAAGTAACAGCATATTTTAATAAGCCTGACATGAGCTTGTCAAAAGTTATAAAAGACACAGTGTTAAATAGTTCAGTTGCATTAGTTGTATCAGATGTAAGACCATTAAATGCAGTGGAAGGTGATGGATTAATACAGTTTGCAAATGCAATGATAAAAGTTGGAGCAAAAGCAATACTTCCTTCCAGATTCACTATAAAAAGAAGCATAGAAAAAAGTGCATCATCTTCAATTGAAAAGCTGATAGAGGAAGTAAATAAGACTATTAAAAAATATAGTTTAGTTGATATTACCACAGATTTATGAACAGATCTAAGATCACGTAACTTTTATTATATCACAATACATTTTATCAGCAGCAATCTTCTTCAATTAAGAGTGATATGTGTGAAAGAATTTAATGAGGCAAAAACAGCAGAAAACTACTTTTTAAAGCTTGAAAAAATAATTTTTAAAAGTTTATCATTTTTTGAAATAGCTTTTGAAACATTGGTGGATCATTGTTTTTTGTTTGATCATTGTTTGGCTAATTAATTAGTAAGTTACGACCAACTTACTTATTGTTACAAGATTTTGTTTTTTGTTCGTATATATAAAATTTTATTAACATGGAGTCGGATTGGAGTCGGATCATGGTTTAGAAAAAATTCTTGGAGTTAGAGTTTAAATCAATGGAGTCAGACTGGATTCGGACTTCAAAAAAAGTGACTCTGCTTATCTCTGATATGCTCAGCAGAAATGCCATCACTACCAACAGCACTGTAAAAAGGCAGTTTACATGGCAGCGTGGCCGAGTGGTTAAAGCACCGGACTGATGATCAGCATGGTCTCGGTTCAAAACCCACTTGTGCCATTCTGTTGTGTCCTTGGGAAAGACACTTTACGGCACTTTCCCCTGCTTGGTGGTCTTGACAAGCAGTTCTAAATTGCAGTCATATCTCTACTAAATTACTAGCGGACAGCAATATCTTGGCATCTCCGGAAGCAGGTCGGGGTAATTGCTTACCCTATGTATAGCGCCTCCGTCGCTTTCCTGCGAGTCAGGAGGATAAATATAGAGATAAAAAAAAAAAAAAAAAAAAAACATTAAGGATTAAATAGTATTAACATCACACATGTACTGGGATAAATTCATATAACTATTCTTCCAAGTAATATTGTTGTAAACAAACTCTTTATACTCATCGTTTTCGACAGAGTTAAGTAGGTTGCTGAAATGATTTTTCCACATCTCTGCAATTTTTTGGGATCCTGAGGCACCTCTAACTGCAGCTGGTAAAGGACATGATTTTTTAAGCTTTTTAATGTTTTGCCACACTGTTAAAAAAACTGCTGCAAGTTCTTTGATCATTGCAGTCGGCGTTTTTGATGTTTGCAAAATTTTGCAACTTTTTCTTTGATGTTTTTTAACAGTGCAGAAGGCCTTAGAAGAAGTGTCGGAATGAAATACCTTGGCCAATACATCAGCAGACTTTTGGTCTTTTAGTCTTTTGTACCGTCTTAGTTCATATTTGAATTGTTTTTGTGTTGATTTCATTCTAGTTAGAATCTCACCATTTTTTGGCCAGGCTTTTTTAACACAGGATAGATAAGAAGTTCTTGCTTTAATATGTGCCAATTTCACTGAGTCATTCCAACCTGGAATAGGATGAAATGAACGATGATGACAAAAAGATCCAAGTACATCTTTTGATGGTTGCAAGAGACTACAAACAATATCTGAGTAAAACTTATTGATAAGTTCTAAATGTTTTTGGTCACAGCAATGAGTATCATTGCATTTTATTACTTTAAATAGGAGAAAAATATTATTCAAATAATGTTTAGTAGCTTTATGATAATTTGCTTTCTTTGTCTAAGATACTTTTGACCATTTCACATTAAAGTAATCAGGCACAGGTTTATCAACAGCAATTTGAGTGAAGAATTTACAGTTAAATGTTATGGAAAGAGGGTGATGATCAGATGTAATAAAGTTATGTAGTACTTCTATTTTGGTTATTGAGGTGTGGGCTGCACAGGAGGACATACAATGATCAATCCAGCTGCAAGTGTTGTGAGCATCACTAATATACGTAAAAGTTTTTTAGGTAACATCGCCTCATCAGATATTGTAAGATTGAGATCTTGGCAAAAGGAATTTAACAAGGGGCCAAACATATTGTTATTGCTAGCATTGAAGTCTCCTATGATACACATATTAGGATGTTGAATATCTTCACATAGCTCACCAAGCTTTCCAAGATATTCTAAGTATGTGTCTGTATTGGATTTGCAACAATAAGGAAGATATAAATTGATAAAAGATATGGAGGAGAAACAAAGATTTACTGTAAGACCAATAATAGTAGCATCATGGTTAGAGAATGTAGATGCCTGAAGCTGCTTGTTCCACAAAATAGCAGTGCCTCCATAAGGTCTGCCTGAATGCAGTTTTGTTTCATAGCTAGAAGAACTTATACCATAAGAATAATGCTGATTGTTAATAGAATTAAGAAAATCAAGATTTTGCTTGGCAAGCCAAGTTTCTTGTAACAAAATTATATCAAAAGTTTTACATAAAGTTTTAATTTTTTCTAGCAAACTACTAAGACCTCTACAGTTGAAGAAAACCACTTTTAACTCTATACTATTTGTTGTCTCTATTGGAAGTATCAATAATTTTGGAAAAAGATGCCATATTCTTGGATTTTAAAGTGTTGAAAAATTTTTTAACTAGTATTCCTGTTGGCCATTGTTCAAGATCAAGACATTCTTTAGCTGGTACTCCTGCAATAGAAATTTTGAAAGATGAATAAGAGTCAAATTTAGTTTTTAATTTTTCAACAATGACTGTTGTTGCTGATTAAAATCTTGTTTGAGCAAATTGTTTTATTTCACTCTCTAAAACATTTGGATGAAATCTTGAAACAAAAATATTAACAGGTTTTTCAACAACCTTTAAGTCTGACTGTTTCATTCTGCCAATTCGAGTAGACCTACGTCTTTTTTCCACTTTGGTAAAATTATCAGCAGAGCTATTATCATTTTTGTAAGTTGTGTTTAATGCTTGATGCATTGATTTTCTCAATATTTCAGAGTAAGAGTCTTTGTGAGTAGGTTCAGGATGTGAATCTACTTTGATTAATTCTGTGGTTTGGCATTCTTTTTTCTTTAATAAATATGAAAGTTCTTGAACTGTCGATTTGAGGTCTACAACAGCATTAGTTTGCATTTCGTTTTCACGTTTGAAAGTCAGAAATTCTTGTCGTAGGTTATTAATATCTTGCATCAGTTGTCAAGCATCAATATCTTTTAAATCAAGTGATGGAAAGTGACTTGAAGCAGTTACTAGAACTGGGGCAGATTTTTTGTTATTCTGCATCTTCAAAATCACCATATGAATGTCCTTAATATTATGGAGAGATTTTTGATCACCTTGTCTTAGCTTTAGTCTACCAGCACCTTCATAGTTATAGTAATTACTCCCTGGGTACCCTGTCGTATGCTTTTTCCAGGTCAATAAAGGCATAGTGCACTGCCTTCTGCCCTCAGTCCACTTTTCCAACAGCATCCTTATACAAAAGATTGCGTCGGTGGTACTCCTTCTTGACATGAACCCAAATTGTTATTCATCGATCGTTACCTCCTTCCTTATCCTTGCTTCTATCATCCTCTCCTACAATTTCATAGTGTGGCTCATCACTTGATTCCCCGGTAGTTTCCACATTTCTTGATGTTTCCTTTATCTTTGTACAAAGGTACAAGCACGGTCCTCCTCCATTCATCTGGCATCTTCTCTCCTCGCAAGAGTCTGTTGAAAAAGTTCACTAAAAACTCCACACCTTTATTGGCTAGAGCAATCCATGCTTCCAATGGTATGTCATCAGGTCCTTGAGCCTCTCCCTTCTTC
The DNA here is from genome assembly GCA_963680785.1 of Diplosoma virens. Classification (NCBI taxonomy): domain Eukaryota; kingdom Metazoa; phylum Chordata; class Ascidiacea; order Aplousobranchia; family Didemnidae; genus Diplosoma; species Diplosoma virens. The sequence continues at coordinate 3,355,178 of OY796897.1, read as the reverse complement.
CATCTTCCTCAACCCAATCCTGACTTCTTCTCCAGAGATATCTTCCACGTCCCTCTCTTATCTGTTCTTGTTTCTCTTCTTTCTCTAGGGTTTTCATGGTTGAGTAAGTTGTCGAAATACTCCTTCCATCTCTGTTTCACTTTCTCTTCTTCCATCAGAATCTCCTCAGTTTTACTCTTGATTACTCTTACTTGTTGAACATCCTTGCTTTGTCTGTTTCTCTGCTTTGCTATTTTGAACACCACCTTTTCCCCGTCCTTTGTTTCCAATCCTCCTGTGTTCCAAATTTTGTTTCCCTCCTTTGTTCCAGATCAAGCCTAACAGACGAAAATTTTAGTTTGACGTTAAGGATGGCTAGATTTTTAGTTCTACTTAATACTTATAGTTATTATGGTTATTACGCTTAGTAAAACAAAAAAGTTTCTAAAAATTTCTCTTAAAGTCATAGCCATTCCATCAACTGTTAAATATTGATCTCAAGTAATTTTTAAGCCAAACGTTCACCACAAAATACGGCTGCCTTGCCAGTCACGCGCATAGTTAAATTTCTGTGTTTTCAGTTTTTGTTAATCACAGTTGGTTGATGCAGCGTCTTTTTAAGTTAAATAAAGCTAATGTTTATTTGCATACATTAGCCTACAGCAACCTCAAAAACTGAAGACGATAGATGATATTTCGGCGAAAACCGCTGATGGAAATTTGAGGACTCAAAAAAATTCTTGCTTAATTTAATGCAAAATTTCCGTGGATGTGTTATTGTAATGAACTGATCTTTATCGAATGGTTTTGTCATTCAATTTAAGTTATTTTTTGAACGTTTTTGAGCACATTTTTCATTGAATTTACTCAATTTAGTTGACTTGTTTATTATTATATCGTCGGCCAGGGCCTTCGTTGCTGGTTTTGAAACATGCAACGTTCAAATCTACTCGCTTATTTGACAAAAGTTTCTCAGTTCAAGCCAGCCTGTGATCGAACAATCGACCCGTGTTAATTACGAGAGTAGAAGCTCGCACTGTGTCGTGATGGTGAAGAAATTATTTTTAAAAAGACTGAAGATGTTCAAAATTAAAAAAAAAACTAAGACCGAGGCATGATAAGGGGATGTTTTTGATGCAATTTTGAGACATCACAATAAAGCAATCAAAATTTCTTAATATTTTATGATTTTTACTTTTTCTTTTATGCTTCGTGCTAGCTTATTCTTTCAGTGCTGTTTTATGCGTTACATGCTGTTACGTTTGTTGTTTGTTAATCTTTCCTTCTTTTCGTGCAATAACGAAGCGATGATGTATCATTAACTGAATTCAACTTAAATTGCTTTGTTTATGTTTTTTTCTATTTTATTGACTGTAATTTTATCTGAGTAATTTGACTCTGGTATTCTCGTCATGGTAATTATATCACATTCATATTTATAAAATTATAATTTCATCTCGATGTGTGACATTGTTAAAAATTTGTCATATAGAATTTAAAAATTATTTGTCACAAAGATAATAATATTATAGAGTAGCGTTTGTCAGGCTTTTTTCTGCCACCCCAAATTGTTTAAAACCCAGTTTTCGGAAAGTTAAAAAAACTAATAAATGCCAAAAAACGGATTTAAATGTTTTTGTTTTATTTTTCTTCCTCAATTTTCTAAAACTATGTTAAAACATTGTTCAACTGCATCTACGCATTGGAATCTTTAGCGTCTCAACGCTTCCAACGTCTATTTGACTCTCTCCATAAATTTCATGCTTTACAAAATTAAAAAAGAAGGTTTAGTTTATTAAAAAAAATATTTTTATTACAATTGATTAGATTTCCATTTTAAAGTGGATTTTTTTACGGCTTTCTTAATTGCAATCTTGCTAAACTTACTTTTTACAAAACATAATATTTAATCTTTCATTGCCTTTCAAGGATAACGTCAACCAAACGACATTTTTCAGCTTTCAATGTAAGTTATTCTCCAAATGCTTTATAAAATTCATACAATGTTTTACCTCCAAATAATTCTCATTTTCGTTTAATATAAAAAGGTACCGCAATAAAATATGGGCAATTTATGTAAAGTATGATCAACTTAGTAAGTTTTGAGGACAGGCCATATTTCTGCTTCTCTCCATTCTTGCTGAATAAATACTTGCCAATGCAAATTTAAATCTAGAAATTAAACTGTTTAAGTATTATTGACAATTCGTAAAAAAAAAAGCTACAAACCTCTGTTAAAAATTATTGTGATTTCGCGAATAAAGGAACCAAACATATCTTTGCATCTCTGGAAGCAGGTCTGAGTAATTCTTTACCCTATGTATAGCGCCTCCGTCGCTTTCCTACAAGTCAGTAGAATAAATATAGAGATGAAAAAATAAACAAAACATGAGCAAATACATTTGATGGAATACTATATTTTTAAGCTGGGATTATTGGAAATGAGTTGAAGAAATAATCTCTTTTTTGGTTGCCACAATAAATAAATATTATTGGCACAATTTTAAAAAATCTAGTAGAACAGCGTGGTCCAACTACGGGCTCGCGGCCCGCATGCGGCCCGCCGAGGGAATTTGTGCGGCCCGCGGAACAATTTTGCACAAGTCTTGTCGATCACAAGCAGCCATAATTTTTTTTTTGGAGAACGCTATGATTTTGCGCGAAAATGAGAACACCCTGATTTTGGAACGAAAATAGGAATTTTGCAGACCGATTTCAAGTGAAGACCTTTTTTTTTTAGAGAACAACCTGATTTTGGGACAAAAATAGGTATTTTTAGCCGGCTGAGGCCCGCAAACTCGAATAATTTTGAAAAGTGGCCCACAAGAGTGCAGAAGTTGGACCACCCTGTAGTAGAACACTGGTAAAATTTTTTGAAAGAAAATGAGTATCACACAGCTACTCAGCCAATGACAACTAATTAGACTTATATATGTTTTTTATAGCGAGCGATTTTGCATACATAATGCCGCCTTAAAGAATTAAAAGTTTAATAAATTATTTTGCGTCAAAAATCATGACAACATGATCTAAAAAACTTATAATTTCATGTCAAGAAAACCTTCAGTTTCACAAATTATCTATTCTACGCACTGAACCATAATCTTGCATAAAATATAAAAAATTAGACGGACAAAGTTTTCGAACTTTCGTTTCTCAAAATCATACAAAGTGTGATAGTTCAGAATAATTTTCATTGTACGACTGGTAGGACAATTTTTTTTAATCTTTCATAACAAAAATAAAAAAAACAAAGTTTGAATAGACCAACTTTAAAAAGAAAAACAATACCGTAATATAGAAAAAACATAAATTTTTAAATTCAAATACCATCTCACCAGGGCCGTGTTAAGCGTCCCCCAAACCCCCCGGCCGGGGGGGCCCAGCGTCATATAGGGGCCCACTCATTTTCCTGAAAATAATTATGGTTTGCAGGTTTTGCAATGGTATAAATAATATAATTGTCTAAATGTTTGGTCTGATTAATGTTTTAACTACTTTATACATGTACTATGTCTTTACAACCGAAACGTTATTTACTATGAGGTCATACAATAAAGTTTTCTCGTGATTCACTTATTGCGAAATTAGTTAGTCAGCAAAGATATTGCGTTTAAACAGCTAACAATAACAATGTACAGTGCAGGTTTTCATCACGTTTTTCAATCCAATAAGAAGCTGGATAAACCTCAACTTTTAATCGTTTTAACCTAATTTGACTTAGTTATTTCTGATTTATTAAGTTTTGACTTATTTATTTATTTTATTTTTCTTTTTATCTTTATGTTTATCCTCCTGACTAGCAGGAAAGCGATGGAGGCGCTATACATAGGATAAGCAATTACCCCGACCTGCTTCCGGAGATGCCAAGATATTGCTGTTCGCTAGTAATTTAGTAGAGATATGACTGTAATTTAGAACTTCTTTTGAAGACCACCAAGCAGGGGAAAGTGCCGTAAAGTGTCTTTCCCAAGGACATAACAGAATGGCACAAGTGGGTTATTTGGACTAGTTAGTTCAGGCTAAGTGATTTGCTGTTGCTAAAAAACAGCGCATTAGAGTACAAGTAGTTTTGTGACTGTAGCTAACTACAGCGTCAGAAACAATGTTTTTATTTTAACTTCACACTGTATTGTCCTTATTTTTTCACAACATAACTGCTGATTTGCTCAATATATTTTTTGCACGTTTTTTTAGTTTTGTCCAGATCTAGTCAATTATTTCCAATTGTAATTTTTCTGAACTTTCTGTAGCAGCACAGCAATATAATTTTTAGCCATGAAGAAATACAGTATAAAAGTCGAGCGCAGAAGCGTAAAGAAACAGCTTTAGCTAAAGAGTCTGTCCAAAAACTAACCAAAGTAACCCACTATTTTTCGGCTGTATCAACATGTGTGAGAGATAATACTAATCAGAGTGAAACTTCAAGCATTGATAATGCTGAAACAGAACCACTTGAAAATTGCACCAAAAATTTGCCCTAAACGTCAATATCACTTCCACAACCTTCTTTCATCCCCCTCTCTAACGATCCAGTATTCTGGCCTGCTACTATTTCAGACGCGCAACGATGCGATATCATTGAAAGAGGTCCTAAGCAAATTAATATAACTTTTCTATACAATTCAGCAAAACGGCGATTTTCATCTGTTCATTATGAGCGTACTATGATTAATGGTGAAATTATTCATCGGTCATGGCTTCTATACTCACAGCAATCGAATCAAATTTTCTGTTTTTGCTGCAAGCTTTTTGGTAACACGGCTAGTCCATTTTGTTCTGCCATGAATACTTAGCAGGGAATTTCCAAAAAACTAAAAGATCATGAAAATAGCACTTTTCACAAAAAATGCTTTAGTCAATGGATGTTACTGAAAGAGAAAATTCGAGAGCAATCTACTATTGATATGCAAGAAATGCAGTTATTCCTTAACCCGTTAAGTTCGGAATTAAATTTTCGTTATCCGAGTTACAGTGCGTAATTAATTTCGCATCTTGCTGTTTTTCTCGTCTCGATCGATTATAAGCTGCTTGTGCAAGAATATAGCAAGTGCGAGAAGCGAAATAATTCACGCTGTGAAAAGCTGCAACGATCAAGACGTATATATCCGTCATGCGCACTGAGAGAGCGTTTGGCCTTGACGTATATATACGTCATGCGCACTTAACGGGTTAATGAAAGATCATTTTGAAGAACTTTTTTTTATTTTTATCTCCATATTTATCCTCCTGACTCGTAGGAAAGCGACGGAGGCGCTATACGTAGGGTAAGCAATTACCCCGACCTGCTTCCGGAGATGCCAAGATATTGCTATCCGTTAGTAATTTAGTAGAGATATGACTGTAATTTAGAAATGGTTGCCAAGACCACCAAGCAGGGGAAAGTGTCGTAAAGTGTTTTTCCCAAGTACACAACAGAATGGCACAAATGAGTTTTGAACCGAGACCATGTTGATCATCAGCCCGGTACTTTAACCACTCGACCACGCTGCCGACGAGAAATGTACTAGAGAGACTTATTGACATTGTCATCTTCTTGTCCGAAAGAAATTTGGCTTTTAGAGGTTTGAACGAAATATTGAGATCACCACAAAATGGAAATTTTTTAGGACTATTTGAATTGTTGGCAAAGAGGGATTCTGTTTTAAGTGAATTAAAAAACAGAGTAATCAGGCACACAACCAAGCAGCACTATTTAAGCAGCATCATTTAGAATGAACTAATTCATGTCGTAGCAAGAGAAGTTGAAAAAATCTTCTAAAGCAACTAAAAAAGGCCAAGTATTTTTCAATGATTCTCAATTGTACTCCAGATGTATCTCATGAGGAACGACTGACAGTTATCTTGCGTTTTGTTCAATGTGACAAAGAGCAAGGAGCTATTGTAAAAGAAGCGTTTTTTGGCTATTTGAGAGTAAAAGACAGTTCTGGAAAAGGGTTGTTGGAGACATTTTTGAAACGATCTGCAGAACTACAGCTAAATCTATCTGACTGCCGAGAACAATGCTATGATAACGGTGCGAACATGAAAGGAAAAGAAGCTGGCCTTCAGGCTAGAATCCTAAAAATTAATCCCAAAGCATTATTTGTGCCATGCGCAAATCATTCATTGAATTTAGTCGTTGTAGATAGTGCCAAATCTTCCACCGAAGCTCTGTTATTTTTTGGTGTGTTAACGCAGCTGTACTCATTATTTTCTTCTTCTACTCAGCGTTGGACTATACTAAAAAAGCACGTCCAGTTGTCATTAAAGTATCGATCTGCTACCCGTTGGGAGAGCAGAATAAATTGCATCATATCATTACGATATCATTACTCACATGTAGTGGCAGTATTGAAAGAACTAGTCAACTTTTCTTTGGAAAAGAAAGATGGGAAAACTGTCACAGATGCTCAGTCTTTGATAATTCACATTACATCGTGGAAATTTGTTTTTTCGGTCGTCATTTGGTACGAGTTACTCTTTCATATCAACAAAACCAGCAAAACCATGCAAAACCTGCGGCATTTCGTTAGAGATTATAGAGCTAGAAAGCAAAGCTACTCTAGCATTCTTGGAAAAATATCGCAGTTATGGGTACAGTACTGCAATAATAGAGGGTCGTGAAATCACGAAAAATTTGGATGTTGACAGCACCTTTGCTGAAAAGAGTCACAGAAAAAAAAACAACTGTTTAATCATGAGAACAAAGATGAAAGTGATCATGATTCCTAGGAGATGAAATTCAAGACGAATTTTTTCTGCGATTGGTAGATCACGCTATTGAATCTTTAAAAGATCGATTTACGAAAATGCATGATGTGGTTGAAATCTTTAATTTTCTTTTAAATCAACAAAATCTTTTAATACTGGATTTTGTTCTTTAGTATTCAAAAAGAGTTTTAGATGTAACCCTATATGCACGTAGCCAAGGGAGGGTTTTGAAAGTCAACTCCCCTTGAAGAATGATGATCAGAAATATGCACTCATACGAATATGACCTATTAGCGACGAGTTGGCTATGCTACGTGATATAGGTTTTAGTCGTTTCCGCGCCTTGTTTTTTTTAATTTTTTTAGTAATTTTATTAAAGATCGTTTTTTCTGTCGCCACAATTTCGTGGTAGTTAGCTAATCTGAGTAAAACTTTCAAAACCAAAAAGTGTTTTAAAATGAAGTCAGGTGTTCTATGCTTCACTTTTGATTTCTATTGTTTCATCATAATGCTTGCGCGTGAGATGCGAGCCTATTCTACTCGCTGTCCTGCATTGCTATGGAAAGCGAAACAAGTGCTAAGCATCTAAGAGGATTTAAAAAAAAAATTCGATTATAGGCCTACTCTGAAAAACACGATAAAAAAATTAAAATATGCACAAATTTAATGAAAATGGTTCTACATTTTTACAAAAATTATTCCAATATGCTGCTAGATTATAGTGGTTTTCAAAGTTTAAGTTCTTTTTTTCCCTTTCAATATCAACCATTCCCCAAAAGTACATGACAAAAAGTTATTTTTTAAATTAATTTTTGTTATTAAGCAAAAAAAATTTGTTTTGTTATAAAACGAAGCATTGTGGTTTTACTTGCAAGCTGCTGAGACTTCTGTCAGATAAGGACATGATTAGAATGGTCATGGAGGTTGTCCCAAACAGAAGGTTTACTCTTACTGCTTGACAACAAGCGAAGCAAACTCAGCCGTCAGAAAAATGGCGTGCCCATCACAATTGGTTCTTCTTCTTTTTAACACGTATACATGTGATCTGCCTTCCATAATCTTCATAAAGTTTGCTTATGTCGCCGATCTAGCATGGTTGCACTCTCTTAAATGACTCGAACGTTGAGATATGACCCACAGTTTCTATGTATCTTCAAACCTAGAAGTTGAAACTCAGTCTTTAAAAAACGGTGAGAGCAGCCTTTCATTTAAATAACTGAAGAGCTAAGCGTGAGCTAAAGGCAAGTAATAGCAATAAACTTTTACCATTCTGTCTAGTAGTAGTAGTATTTATTTTTATCGCGTCCAAAATTGGCAATTAATCAACGGAATGAAAATACACTAACAAAAAAAAAGCGACGAGGTGAAGCGAAAGACCATTATTAGTAGCCTGATGGCCACTCGGTCGCCGAGTCTGCTTCACCTCATAGTAAAAGAAATTAGTACTATAAGCAACAAAAACAAAACAATTACACATTAAAATAAACGTATAATGAACATCAGAATAACAATAGTAATATAAAAAAAAAAAAAAAAAAAATTAAATTAGAAGTTTTTTTTTTAAATGCAAGCAAGGAAAATAAACATATGTAACAACTAGGAAAAAACAAAAAAAAAAAAAAAAAAAAAAAAAAAAAAAAAATCCCGAGTTATTTTAAAACAGACCGGTTTTTAGAACAAAACCTAAACAGATCGCTCATATTCCTTCACCATTTTGTGTTATTGCGTAAAAAAATATCTTCAAGCGTCATAATGCTGAGGTGACTTGCGAAGATGGGTTTCTGGGTCAAAACATTCTGTGCTGATGCCCTATCTCTGGTCTACTCGACAGCTGAATACTGCGCGTGAGTCTGGTGTTGCCCAGTGTACAAATCATAGACGAAACACAGAGTACTGTGTGAATACATTTAGGCTCCATGCTTTTATACTCATCACCAGTACCAGGCTTGTTGGAATGCGCTTGACCTGAACAACTTTGGTTTTAGGTCAATCGCCTGCAGACTGGTGTTAGGCAATTTCTTTGGTCCATGCACAATGGAGTCTCACTCTTTTATCGAATTGCGAGTGCGACGCCATTGAACAAAACGCAAACCACAAAACGCGTGCCCTATATCCTGCATTGGGCGTGACATGGAGTACGTGGTCCGATGGTTCTTGGTGACGAAACTCGATGCTGGCTCAACAACATCGCTGCTACTATCTGGTCCAAGAAGTACAGCAGCCTGGGATAGTAAAAGTATAAGCCCTCGGCTCCAGTCCTGTTTGTGTTTAACCCTAATTCGATGGCTTTCCACACTACGACCAACCACGACAACAACTACAGTCTTTTTCAGTATTCACTTTTTTTCCTTGCAATTTTTTCTTACAATCAGAATAGAATATAAAACAAATAAAATTGCATGTATGTGAAAATTAAAAAAATGGTCTTCACTTTAGTGAAACAATTTTTGTGAGCTGTCAAGGTGCGACTATAAAGGACGTGACCTTTTGTGCAAGGTTTTGTTATCAGTAAATAATTTTGAGTCAACTTACATATTATTTAAATTCCTTCTTCAACAATTAGTCGTATTTTTCCCTACAGATTACGAATTCCTTCTTAGGGAGCAAGTGACTCACTTTGAGAAACACTGAGCTAGATATAGTTGATTTTAGTTGCAATACAAAATGCTTGATAACGCAGTTAAAGCTAAATATTTACAAATGAAACCATCATGCAATTAAAATATAATTTAATAAAAAACTCAATATTCTGTTTCAACCAAGTGCGATCATCACTTTATTAAAATAAATTCAATATATGAATACAAGGTAAAATATCTATATACTTTGGTAGCAATGCTTTGTAATTGCACATATAATTAAAATTAACTTCAATTTGAACTGAATTAATTCAATTATATTAGTGAGTTATACTCGAGGAAAATTTTTTGGATATTTTATAGTTGCGTTTACGGGTGGGTAAAAAAACTCGTGCCACTCTATAGCGCTCTAAAAAGCATAATAGGCTTAATCTAAATTAGATTTTAAGTTAGGAAAATTTTTTGGACCATAATCAGGACCACTTTTAGTTATCGTGTTTTCAACTTGCAAGCTCCCCGCCCCCCATTGCAAATTTCTACGTACGCCACTAGCTGTAATCCTACAAAAGTTTATTTGAGGCAAGAGTCTCAATTACATAGTTAATGTTGTAATTTTAAATTTTAATTTATTTTTCTAATTTTGACGAAGAAGCTTTTAAGCACAGCATATTTTTTAATAACTTTGAACGCCGAAAATTTTGAATGTATATCGAAAGGGCCGGAATTACAGTTATGATTTTCTTAAGTTGTTTGTTGTGAAAATAACAACTTAGATTGCAGCTCACCAGTGGTGGACAGTACCGTGCATAAAAGTACCGCGGTACTTTTTTTATAAAGTAACGCGGTACTCCGTCTAATTTTAAGGTCATTGAAAGTTTTTTTTGCAAGCATTGCGACATTTTTTTGTTTTTCGTATCGATTGCAGCTTCAAAGGAGTTTCTTGATTTACAGTACCCAGATAGCCACAAAATCTGGCCCCGATCTGGAAAAAACCTGGAAAAGTTTGGCTTAATCTGGGCCCGATATTACCAAAACAAAACAGATCTTTTTCAGATCTGGAAAAACAGATTAAATTTTGATCTGTTTTGTCTGATCATTACCAGGTCTTTACCAGATCTGTAATTCCCAGTTTCAGATCAGGATTCCATCTGGTAAGTGGTCTGTGTGCTAAACTGGCCCCGACCTGGCATTTACATCAGGTCCAGATCATAAATTTAAGATTAAGGCCCGTTTAGCACGCCTGATGTTTTACCAGATCTGAACCAGGTCGAATAGATCTATATTGCCCGAGAAATTGTAATCTGGCCCAGATAGAAATGGCTATCAGGGTAGTATTATCACAAATTGACATTTGTCATAGTTAAGTGTTTACCAGTACTTTCCCAATCTTTCCGGTACAAATTACTAGTTAATTTTAAGTAAGGTTAGGTATAGGAACGTTTTGCGCACTTCATAGCCAATAACCCTTTTGCGACTTTTTGTTTAGACTTAGCTTATCAGGCTAGTAGGGTAGTCTGGGTAGACTAGCATTTTAGTTATGTCTCAAAATAAAAACTAAAAAAGTAAATTAAAAATTCCAAACCACTACAATATTTTGGCATCTCTGAAAGCAATTATTTGCTATATCTTCTGGTTGCTTGCGGGCCTGCATATACATAGCATTAAATAAGTAGGTGCGATATTGCTTAAAAGTTGCCCTTAGTAGTCTGGAGGATAAATAGTGTTGAAATACGACAAAACTCAATAAAAATTTTAAATCTTGAAAACGAATGATGGGTTTGTGTATGAAGCTTATTCTGTCTTATTTTTTTCCATCAATCTTAATCATGTTTAAATGTGCATAAAAAAAGAAGCAAATTTAAAAATGGTTAAAAAATATTGTTTTAACTTATCGGTTTAAATATCAGGTTTTGTTTTGATTAATTTGAAAAAAGATTGTTAATTACTTATGCGCTTGAAGTTTTACATTATATAATTAATAATATTATTTTTTATACGCCAGCGTCAGTCTATGTCATTCAACCTTTACATACTGTACATATCCAATATCTGTGTTTTTCTTGAAACTTTATTCAAACTCCGTTTTTTAACAATCTTAACAGAATGAAAAGAGGTTTCTGAAGTGAAATCAACCGATAAAATTCTAATTACCACAAAAAAATAACACAATGATTTTTAAGTGTTAATATTGAACAGAAAACGCACCAACAGAGGTTATTTGACTTGTTTTTATTAAAGCGAATGACACATCAAATGTAGCAGAGTTAAAAGATCCTTGCTCCAGCTTTTTTCTTATGTTTTTGTTTGCAACAAGAACAAGCAGTGGAAATTATTTTACAACACTACGCATCGGTATTAAAATTTAGCATAAATGACTTGGCATGAATAACTATTTCATTTTAATATCTTATTTTCTGTACAGTACAATATCTAGATACGTAAAGAGCTTCTTTGTGGTACAGAATTTTAATATCGCTTAAACAAAGTCGATTTTATCGGAGCCATAAGCTTTTTGTGACGCTCTCATCAGTGGCAATCGCGTCAAAATGGGACGAACCAGAGAAAATCAAGGTATTTATACTCTTAAAAGTTGGGAGAAAGGTGCTGCACTCTCGGAAAGGAGAAAGGCACAATTGCACAGTGTGGTGCAATACAGTGTAATCTTGGAATCTGGATTTGTGTAATCTGGATTGTTACAAACTGTAGATTGTAACAATCCAGATTGTGATTCTGCCATAGGACAACACTTGCTTGACAACGAGCAATGTGCTGCAAACTATAACGACAAACGTTTTAAAATTCTTGCTGTGGCACGCAACTCGTTCCATCTGTGTCTACTCGAGGTAACTTTTATCAAAACCAAACATCCGGTTTTATGTAAACAAAAGGAATTTGTTTACACATTAAAACTTTTCAAATAACCTAAGTTGCGAGTAACAGTGTTTCTCCTGGGTAATTGCACATAGTGCGTTTTTCCTTTTCGAGATTACACTGTATTGCACCAGACTTCTTTAATTTTGTGCAATTGTACCTTTCTCCTCTCCGAGACTGCAGCACCTTTCTCCCAACTGTTGAGACTATAAATACCTTGATTTTCTCTGGTTCGTCCCATTTTGACGCGATTGCCACTGATGAGAGCGTCACGAAAAGTTTATGGCTCCGATAAAATCGACTTTGTTTAAAGCGATATTAAAATATCTAGATAGGTGTGCGTTCATTTTTACTCCTTGTAAGTTTATGTTTGAAATAACTCTAAATAGAATAGCCTACTTTTCTTTGTTGCACTGAGCGTGTAATGAAAAATGACCCAAAAATCTAACTACGTATATAGATTCATTTAAAAAGTGAAATTTTAAGAAATATTTGTCGCAATTTACTTGAGGTAATCGAAAATTATTAAAGGACTTCCGTCCTACTTTTGAATTATGCTGGGGACTGTATCAAACATTTACGTAAACAAAGTCAAAAGACATTGGAACAGAATATATATTGTGCTATGCTTGAGTGCAATATCATTAATTGGTTGTACCGATGTTTTATTTTTTATTCTTATGTCAAAATTCGTACTATAAATTGAATAATTTTGAAAGAAAAAATGTCAGTGTTGTAAGTTATGACCAAAGCAATATTAAAATCTAAAATTACTCTCGGTAAAAATTCATTTTGATAATAATGACTGTTTTGGAAAATGTTAGATTACTTTATACTCTGACGCAGGGATGCTCAATCTTTTAACCATTATTGTCCAACTTTTGTCGAAAAGTTTATTGCGGGTCGCAATCGGTGCAGAAATAAAAGTATCTTCGTTTTCGTCTTTATTTAATTTTAATGTGTTATTTTTGAATGAACCTCCTTGAAAACAGGAATTTGGACCACAAATTTAGTTAACCCGTTACATTCCGAATTAAGACGCAGTAATATTTTTTATGATTTAATCGCCTTTTTCTGTCTCTCTTACACTAATTAAGATGTATTGAAAAGGAAAAATTAATGCTGTCACCCAAAAGGTGTTTTCCATGTAGGTCCCAAATGGGGATCATGGAATGTGCTGCTAGCAAATTCAAGCATGTAGAAGATATGAAGCCATGGCGATGACAATAACGAGTTTCTACTAATATTCGTAAATGAACGTTTTACTTCTGAAAAATAATACGGTTTTCTGAAATAACTGGCATAATGAGCTAAATAGACCAACCACTAAGGATACATAATATGGTTCTTTCCCATTTCGGGGCAGCAATTTAGCGACGCGCCGAAAATTGCGTTTTTTTTGCGAGTTGCGAAGCAATGAGCCATGAAAAAACGCAATTTTCGGCGCGTCGCTAAATTGCTGCCCCGAAATGGGAAAGAACCAAGTATTATATTTTCACCAGATTTTGTTAGAGTACGTGAAGACATTTAGTTTTTCCAGAACAAAATAGAGCACTGAAGATGAGGTAAAAGCAAATAAACTTTGAAGGCACGGTTGGACGTGTTTTGTTTTCAAAAACTTTGGTTTTGAGATTTGAATGAAAATACATTTTGAAAATACACTTGTCGAAAAGTAACAGTGTTAGTGAATAGTCGATACAAAGCTAAGATTGCTTGTGGAATGCATTGAAGCAATCTACATGAAATCCGTTGTTTTGTTGAGCGTATGTCAGACTTTGTTCTGCCATTATGTCATAAACTCCTTTTGTCATCAGAGAGAATATCTCAAATTTAGTTTTATCACCATGAAGAGCTATCAAATTTTCTCGAGCTGGAGACGGATCGTACACGTTGCTTGTGATAGAGCAGTCTGGTTTATTCTTGGTTACATTCCAAGCTACTTGAGTTGTGGCATTTTTGCTCCTCTGCTTTGCAGAAACACTCGTTTTCCTCTTTTTGGAAAGTTGCTGTTCAGTAGGATCAACAACACCTGACTCAGCTCCGTCAACAATATTCTGCAGGGTGTTTTCTTGAGCAGTTGGTGAGTCTTCTGAAGCAGTTGGTACTAGGTCAAGAGCATTGCATGAAACTTCAACAAACCCTGGAACAGACACAACTTGGCTTTCACCAAACCCCAGCTCCTCCTCATCAGCAAACTCTTCTTCATCGCTGACAGAATCAACTTTTTCAGGAGGAAGTTCAACCACATCGATCGTATCCACATCTTCCAGCAATTGGACATCAAGTTCCTCAATATACTCCAGCGCATCGTTAACGGAGAAAAGTTGTTTTGACATCTGAAAAATACAATACATTGTATATGGTACATTCCATGATCCCCAAATGGGACGTTGTTTACATTTGTTACTATAGCAACTGCATGAAATATCATTCGCACAAAATAAGTATTCTTACCTTAAATAGAGGTTCTTTGACAGGTAATGGGTGACTTTCAGTTCACAAAACTAACTATTGTTGCTATGGCTACTAATAATGTCTGCAATGAAAGCATGACGTCATTTCGCTAATAAACAACTTATAAAAAACAAACTAAATAATATCGTTAGCATACAATTCTTGCCTGTACACATAATTTTGAGTCAAATACTGCATTTTAAGCACAAGTTTTCATCAGACACAAGATAGCTTTCAGTCGAAAATCACCTTCGGAAAGTGATCCCCATTTGGGGATTATGGAATGAAACGGGTTAAAGACTAAACAAAAAAGGTCACCAGTTTGATATATCCACGTGTTTCATTCTTATATAAAGCGAAAAATCTTTACTGAGAAGAAAATTAGCCTGTATATTCCGATTTTTTTGCGCGTCATTAAATTGATTCAAAGCATTACAATAATTTGATCGATTATGTAATTACAAATTCTTTGGCGGGCTTCAACAATAGACTTTGCGGGTCTCGGGTTGGGCAGCCCTGCTCTGACGAAATGTAAATAATTTAATGTACGGTAAATTTAAAATCAAAAATATACGCCAGAGCATTAGTCAAGTTCGATTATAAAATGTTCTACTATGTAGGCTAGGCTAACCCATAAAAAAGAAAAAATCTTGCAAAAATTCCAAAAAATTAATTTTATCAAAGTAATCAATTTCAACTAAATTTTTGAAATTAGACTTATTATAACATTTTGAAATAATTATTAAAAAGAACCATGTGACATTTAAAATTTCAATTTTTTCTTGGAATGAATTGTATTTCTTTTTATTGTATGGAAAGTTTATTTCCAAAATTGTTTAAAAAGTCCAGTGAATTTTGAAAACATTCGTTGTCATTGAGATTGAAGCATTTTATTAATGAAATCAGATTTCGCTGAAATAGAGTTTCTTCTTCTGTGTACTGCAGTAACCTCCCTAATGAAATTCCAACTGTGAAAGAATTTTACTTTTAATCATACAATCAATAAAACTGCCAAAGTCGTTAACTTTCTGAAACCAATCTCTGCTTTTTGACCAATTTACGAAAGTGGACCACCTTTTCGAAAACTCGGTTTGCCCCAACGGAAATATGGTTTATACGCATTTATTATTTTAACGGATTTTGTGTTATTTATTTTTGGGTTTGTTTTATCTTTCCTCGTTGGTTGGGCAGAAACTTGATGTGACATAAGATTGGGATCCATGATAAAAAAGATTTGCAAGTAGAGGTCCGTGGCTCAAAAAGTTTGGGAATAATTCTGACTAAACCACTGTAATAGGTTATATGGAAATTAGTACGATTTCTGACAAACTTTTTTTAACATAAAAAACAAAGCAGGAGACAACGTATTCACTAGGCCTTTCATGTATCCAAGGCATAATTTATCCAAAAAATCAAATTAAAAACATATTCACTGTATGTTTTTTACATCCAAAACATAATAGATTTTTGAAAATAAACATTTGGATACGTACTATATTGTTTTCGTTTTGTTAAATACAATTTTTAAATATCAAATGAAATCCAGTGTATGACAGAGTTTTAGTCATTACCATTAATTCGTATTATTCAAAAGTACCGAGTACCTTTACCGAGTACCGTTAATGCGGTACTTTATTGGTACCGTATCGGTACCGCGGTACTTTTAAGAAATACCGTGCCCACCACTGCAGCTCACTGATAAATATTCCAAGCAACCCGACCAGAAAATCTTTTTTATATATTTAAAAACATTTTGTGGTCTTTGTTAATAAAAGCAATGCAACCAAAGCACTCGACATGGTTGGAGAGTAATTTAAAATCATTATAATTCTTTTCACAATAAATGCTTTTTATTGAGTTTTTTCGTATCGTGACCTAAAGCAAAACAACATTTTTTCTTTTATTTTGATTTTTCTAAATCATATTTTTATATGAACTCTAATCAACCTTTGAATTTGGTTTCGAAGTTTACAAATAAAAAAGAAAAAAATTAATAAAAAACCTGAAAAATGTAAACAAATTTTTCTTATAACAAACTTTTATTATAATTATTAAGAAGAACGCAATAAAATTCACCGTAATTTCTCTGTCCTCTCTTTGTTGGGAAGCTGCCAACTGTGGAACAAAGGTAATGACGGTTTCTCCGTTGCACTTCTTTCCTTCAATCAATTTCACGTTTTGTTCTGAATCCAATGGAGGAAAAGTGTTCTCATTCAATCCATGTCTATCCTGTAAACAAAGATCATATGACATAATACAAGAAAATTAGGATCAACTGTCTTAGGACTTGCTCACAGCAATAATCATTCTTCCTCCGCTCACCTATCCTATGTGAATGTCCGCATGAGCCATGGATCCTAATCCAAAAAATCTAACTCCTATCCATCCAGTAGTAGCCACACGTAACTATATAAAGTAACTTTTAAAATAGTGACTGTCAAAACGCAAAAATCAATGTGAATATTTTTTAGTTTTTCTTCTATTTATCTGAAATAATTCAGTAAAACTTTTTGTGAGGAACCAAAATTCCATGCAGGTAATCTTTTGCAGATTTACTGCTTAGTATCGCGACAGTTTTCAGCGCAAGAATCTAGCAATGACTTAAAAAAAGTCATTCCTTTCAATCAGTGTCAAAAATCTCTATTTTCGTCCCAAATTGATGATTAAAATAAAAAAAAAGATTATCAATTTCAATCAAGTCCACAATCCCTACCTTCGTCCTAAATTTAAAATAAAGATAAAAACCAAAATAAATTCCTTTCTTACCCTTCCCTCTTCTGGCGCCCCTGATTCCATGGCGACAAATCCGTGAAATTCTGATCAGAATCTATTGTGACCTTGTGGGAAATATAGTTTTAGGTAAAGATTTTGTTATAGCATTAATTCTTTTTTTTGAAATCTCTTCAAATTAAATAAATTTAATCAAAATTAAAGAAAAAGCTTAACCGATCAATATTATAAAAAAAGAATAAAACTTGTTTTGTATCTGGCGGTCAGCAATACTGAAGCTGTGGTTGCGGTTGATTAAATTTAGTAATTTTGTGTCACTTTTCTTACAGTGTTTAGTTTTATAAAAGCCAAAGTTCCATCTTCATCAGGCATATGCTATTTGTCTATTGAAATTCAGTATGTGGCTCGAACGCTTGCTAAAGCTTAATAAACAAACCAAGAAAACCCAATTTATCGATCGAATATCGACCAGCTATTTGTCTTAATTTTTGAAAATTCTTCAATTGACGCTTGGAAGTTTTGAATCAATAACCAAGAACTTTTGATGTAGTTAAAAACTTCGACACATCTATCTGTGGTGCTTTCTCTGACAGTTTTTGGTAAAACTCATTGTTGTGATATTGTGCAATCGATGACGTAGTGTTTTTAAACGCTTCTAATCTTAATCAGCGCCTTCTGCTCAAACAATTATTGGACGCGCATCTCCAAGCATAATTGTTACTAGTTAAATATGCGCCTTTATTTTGATTAAGCAGTCAGTTCAAAGTTATCAAGCTACTACAGCAAACGAACTAAAAGCATTATATTTCAATACGGTTGTTTTTTTTGGCTAAGTACTTTTGTGAATATTTACTATTGTTTTTTAATAAACCTGTGTATTCGTGCAAAGATACAACACTCATAAACCTGCACATTCCCACCTGGATCAAAACATGAGTTGAGTTGCAGTTCCACAACATCTGGAAGTTTTGCTGCTGATTCAACAACATTTTCTGTTTAAATCATCAATGGAGAGCCATTTTGATTTCACAACCGAAACAAACGCAAATAATGAAAACAAACAATATAATGTCATCATCGTAAATTATATTAATACAGTCTCTGTAATTATTTAACTAGTTTAAAATTATTAATTATTAAACTGGTTTAAATCTATGTTTGATATAACTTAGTTAAAGTAATAAAAAATTTTTTTTGTAGTATTCATACGTACTTATATTGGTGTGCTATTTTTTTTAGTAAATTCTGAAAATCAACAAACTTTAAACAAGATTTAACATTAATTTTTTGCTTGTTTTATTTAGAATAAAGATTATTTTTGTTTTAAATTTTTCAGATTTAAAAGCAAATTGAAGAAATCTAGGGAGAAACTTTTACAAACATATTTTTCCATATAAATCAAAAATTATGTTTTAATATTAAGTGGTTTAAAAAATGCATCACTCATTCAAGGGATGACGAATTTGATGGTTGGGCAAAAAATAGATTCAACTCAGAATGTCCAGCACTAACTGCACAAGGCTGGCACCCTCACGCACTGCTCTAACTAAGTTGCAAGGACGCTGGTTTTCTTACTTAATTTTTTTGTGACCTCAAAATCTTTTTTGCGCTTCAAGTTTAAAACGGCAACTCCGTCATAGTCTCCCGCTGCAGGGGAAGCGTTGCTAAGCAACGAAGCGCTGCCGTCGACGCAGTTTCTTTTTTGCATCGAGCTCATTCGTAAAGAGAAAAGCAAGATTGTATTGCAGTGAATTTGCACGGTACATCAAATTTCAGAGTACTCCGAATCGTTCCGTCATTATTGCTAAATGAAGCCTATCAAATAATAAGTTTTGGCGATTTTTAATCAGTCGGAAATTTTGTAGCGGCCTAAATGATGTTTTAATATCAAACTTTTAAATAAGTGCAAGCCAAATGTAACAAAGCAGCGTTTTGATCGTCATTTTAACCTCTTTTTAAAAGTTATGTTTAATTAATTGACAAACATATTCGTTTACAAAACTATTTTAGGTAAACAAGCATGTGCAGTTGATTTCTTTGCTGAGCAGAGATTTGCTTATTTCGATTAAGAACGAGAAAAAGGTTTTTCAATGACGGTTTTTTAAAAGTAAGGCTGCAGAGAATCATTTAGCTTAAAAAATTTCTTCACAACTATAAGCAAATTTAAACGTTTGCAGCATCTATGAATCTTTATCAGCAAATAAAGTGAAATAAAAAGTTTAACCATACTCTACATCTAAACTATAGGCCCATGATATTATTACGTGAAGTCCTTTACCAAAACTTTTAGTTTAAATTATTTCAACAAGTTTTTTGAAACGGACTTTTAGCAGACAAGCAAACAAAAAATTAAAAGGCGCAAGCTGCAAATGAAAAATGAGAAAACAAAATTAATATTGCTTAAAATCGCTCCGCGGGCCGCTCCAATTTGGACCAAGCTGCACATGACAAAAGAACTTCTAGGATTTTTAAAAATTCATCATCTCGTCTATTTATTCTCCGGCTAGCGGGTTAATATTGTAATTGTTGAACTTAGATCAGTCGTCTACCTGTTAGATGCCAATATATAGAAAGCTTTTTATTTGGTTTTTTAGTTTTTATTTAGTGTTGTGACTAAAATTTAAAAACGCTTGGCAAAACGCAAATCAAAGGAAATCGGCGAGAAGTTGAGTTTTGTTTCAAAAATAAACTAATTCAAAATCTTTCTGCAACAATGTTTTTCAAAAACTGTTGAAAAAAGTTGAGTAAATAACAATTAATAAAATCTAGGATTGTGTAAGAATCATCCTTTAACTCAAATCGTGTTTTGTATCTGACTTACAATGAATGTTTTTCCACTTTAAGAAGAAGGAAATGATGCATTAGTGTCCGAATGACACACTTCAATTTTTTCAACAAGAGAAATAACAGTTTGGAAATGCACTGTTCACATTGTTTTGCATAATTAAACAAAAACATCACTTTGACCCCAAAAGCACGAACAAGTAGCCTACACAATTATTTTATTATCTGGCGATTAAGCAGCTATTAATTCAATTCGATTTCAAAAATAACAAAAACTTATTTGAACAAACGAAACAAATATCTTTGAGCATTTAACAAAAATACTGTTCGTCAAAACATTTTTTCCGAAAACCACTGTGAAAAATTTTGTGCTCTATGGCCCAGCCTGACACATGGCTGCTTGTTTTTCTGTCGCAAATTTTGCAAAAGATGAGACACACTGCTGTGGTGGGGGAAATTGATATGGCGTTCGTTCTTCAATTGGAGCCCGAAAAGAAACTCTCTGGAATACACCGAAAAATAAAAAATTATTCTTGGTACATATTTTAAACTTATTGCAACTTACTGGAACTT
This sequence comes from Diplosoma virens, assembly GCA_963680785.1. Classification (NCBI taxonomy): domain Eukaryota; kingdom Metazoa; phylum Chordata; class Ascidiacea; order Aplousobranchia; family Didemnidae; genus Diplosoma; species Diplosoma virens. The sequence continues at coordinate 3,334,515 of OY796897.1, read as the reverse complement.
CAGGTTGGGGCCCTATACAAATGTCTAATTTGTAACTTCTTTTCCAAGCATTTTCAAGTCCCTTAACAGACTCGGTGTCCCAGGAAAACTAAAAAAACAATGATTGATTAATTAAGAATAATTAATATTTATCAGCCATATTTCGTCATATAATAACATTAATAAAATATAACTAAAATATTTTTCATACCATCAAAGCTCAATTGCAGTTTAATAAAGTTAATTTACTTGGACTAATTAAATGATTTTAAAATGTTTGGCAGATAAGGTTTTGCATTTTCTTTTTTCTTTAATGTAATGTTTGTGTCACAGACCATGTTTGGGAATCCTAAAGGACCAGTTGAGCTAGGTAACCCGAATACCTGCGCTGAAACAAAGCTGTCTCTAATTTTATTTTAGCTGTCTCTAATTCTAATTTCAATTTGAACAATCGCACTCAGATAAATAAAAAACACAATACAAAAGCGATTACCTCTTACCCAAGCGATTTCTGTATTATAGCACAGGGTTTCCCAAACTTTCTGTTCATGGGTACTCTTTGGACAATTATAGATTCGTACCCCAAAAATTTTCTCATATTTTTAGCTGCAAAGCTCAACTTGCTCTAACGCACAATTTATTTTCTATAGGTAGGCAACCCATTACATTCCCTCTAAAGTTGCTAAATTTTGAAAATTGATTATTTCAGTTTAAAACAAAAAAGCTACGTGATTAGTACTAATCAAAGCACACAAAGTTATTCATAACAATGTAATCTAAGCTTAAACAAACACTACAATCAAACTAACAATATATCGGCTGAATAAGCCCAGCAGTCCTAGCTAATGTGATGGATAAACCTGCTTTTTAGCAACAAGATCATTAATACGCGGTGAAACATTAGCAACAACACAACAAAGATCATGTTCAGGTGTTTTGAGCTGTGATCGGTACTTTGATTTGCTTCCAAGCATCACTGAAAATGTCGATTCATACAACCATGTTGATGGAAACAACAACAATGCTTTAATAGCTGGTTTCGCAATCTTTTTGTACGACTTGCACATCGTATACCAAAAATCTCCCAAATTTTTCTTAGAGTACACATCGCGTGCAAACCCATCATGTTGAAGTTCAATCAGTTCCTCTTGCATACCTGTCCTAGCCTGCAGTGTCTGAGCGTTCGCGGTGAAAGGATTCCTAAGATATGCAACTTCGTCTCATCGAGACTTGGAAAATAGCCGTCAATTTCCTTTTCTAATTTCATGAGATGTTCAGTGACCAATTCCGAGAACCTTGTGGTCTCAATTGGGGGATTTTGAGACAGAAATTCTGTTACTCTACTAAACATGGAAAAGGTGTCAGAGCAAATATTTCCCCTCCACAACCGAAGTTTGGCCAGAAATGCTTTGACTTTAGCTATGAATTCACACACTGTTAGGTCTTTTCCTTGGAGATTCTTGTTTAGCATATTCTGAACATAAAAAATATCAAAAAGGTAGGCAAGGATCAAAATAAAAAAATTATCCCTCAAGGAAGTGACAAGAGTTTCACATTTGTTGGATTGTTGGAAAAATCCCAGCAATTCTTTACGAAGCTCATATACACGTTTAGTAACATTTTCTCTGAAGAGCCAACGCACATTACTGTGAAATAGAAGTACACTGTGATCGGCACCTAAATCTTCACAGAGAATTTTAAACAACCGGCTGTTTAGCGCACTCCCTTTTACATTGTTGACCATCTTAATCACCAGTGATAAAACGTCAAAGAATTCAGCATGAAGAACTTTGCATGACAATGCAAACCGGTGGATCATGCAGTGCAAAAATTTCAGACGAGGAGCTACTTCCATGACAGGAGCTCTAAAACCAGACTTTCGTCCTAAAATAGTTGGGCCCCATCCGTTGTGCAGCCCCTTAGATTTTCCCATTTTAAACCATGTTGCTTGAAAAAAGAATTTACCATTTGAAAAATATCATCTTTTTTAGTTGTTGCTTCTAATGCCGCATTCATCAAGAGCTCTTCTTTAACGCCTTCTTTTCCTACATATCGAACAAAAATTAGTAGCTGAGCACAGTTTGTTACATCTGTAGACTCGTCAAGTTGAATTGCGAATCCGCTTTCCGATCTACGAATATCACTAATCACTTGCTGCAAAATATCCACTGACAGTTCCTCAATTCTTTGTTGGACTGTATTATTAGACAGGGAGATAGATATAAATTTTTTCACTGATTCATCTCCAAAGACACAACGTACCATTACTTTTGCAGCAGGTAGGACCAAGTTTTCCCCAATGGTATGTGTTTTTTGCTTGGTAATCATGAGAGAAACTTCATAAGATGCCTTTAATGAAGCATTGGTTTGCTGGAAAAACATGCCACCTTTATCCAAGCATTGTTTCTTAAACACTGATTCTCTGTGCTTGAAAAAGTCAAGTTTTTGTCCTTGAATTCCGGATGAGCTCTCTCCAAATGCCGAGTGAGAAGGCTTGGTTTCATCGAATCATTTCCCAATGATTTTTGACAAAGTACACATACTGGTATATCCAAACCATTGTTTATCGTAAATGTAAACCCGAACTTTAAGTAGGTTTCTGAATATTTTTTTTTTGAGACTCATTGCATAGCCTTTTAGAAAGTCCAAAAATTGACAAAAATTTTAAGTTAAACTATAGAAGTTTTTGAACTCAGCAGCGCGATAAGCTAATCGTTAAGCAAATTTACATTGCACAGTGAACCTAAAAGCAAATGAAGACCTGAGTTAAAGAACTACATAAATCACATAATAAAGTTTTTGAAAAAAAGATAATTGAAGTTTTGAAAAACATTGCAAACTTACTTCAATCTCATGTTAAATCTTTTCAGTCTTATCCTAAGTAGGCTTAGGCTACACCTGAAATTCAATTCTATTTTCAATCAATTCAAGTTTTTTTTCAGTTCGCTCCTTAGGCTTTCTTTTCATTTTTTTGCAATTATTATCAGTACAGTAGTCCCCCTTTATTAAGCACCCTTTAATAAGCTCACCCACTTAACAAACCCAAAACTGTCCGGTTCAGAATTACTACTGTCGCGTATTCAATTCGAATAGTTTAAAGCAGTGGATCGAACAAATCTTCAACCTTGCTACGACGATTAATATTGCCAAATAATAGTGATAGCAGGCTATCTAATTTCTGTTACGCTAACTTAGCAAATTCAACCGCTATGTAAACTCACAGACAGAGAGATAAAATCTCAACTTTATTGCTAAGCAATGAAAAAAACTCCAACTTCTATCAAGCGGCAATTGCAACTAATCACTAATTCACAATTACAACTTTACACTGAATTACAAATCTCGAATTTTGAATTTACATTCTCGAACGAATAACTTCAAAAATTATCGCCTTTTATACAATTCTCATAACATTCTAGACTTTTTTCTTGTACGAGTACAAACGAGAGAGAACTAGAAAATTTTAAATTAAACGAGGAACAATGAGAATTTACTAGAAAAATAACAAGACAAAATAATTAACATTATTATGTCACAAGCAAATGAATGTATCAATCAAAATTCCGAATATTTCTTATGTTGACTTAGCATTAATATAAAACCATGCGATATAAATGATTCTCTGAGTATTTTGCGTTTCAAAAAGGGGCTTATTCGTGAAAACTACATTCCCTCTCTTCGTAGTGATTTTTTCTTTGCGTTTCAAAGTGCTGGATTTTTTTGCAGCATGAAACACGTCACAGTTTGTCGCATGATCCTTTAGTTTATGGGTATGAATGCTGTTTTACGAAAACCTATACAAAACTTTTACTTGACAACAAGCTAAAGTGGAGAAAATGAACAATGGTTAGTAACAAACTTATAAAGTAAATCTAAATGTTTTAAAAATTTTACAACAATGCAAAATGTGAACTCGACCGTGCGCCATAAGAGTCTTTCATTATTATTAGTTGTTGGCAAGGGTTCGTGTCGTGCTTGTTTTTATAATAGAAATCCAAACAAGACTCCAAAAAATTTTTTTTTAGTTTTCAAAATTTGTATGTGGTTTCGACCAACTTTTCTCCCACAATCATATTTATTAGTAATGCCATTATTCTGGCGGTTGCAGTGATCTGCCCTCTTGGTTTCTCTAGTTTGACACAATCGCTGTTTGGAACGTCGCCGGTCAGTCAAAAGCGCCCTATCAATAGGGCACGCAATGGACACAATTGCAATTCCAAATCTACTTTCCATAACCATTCTGTTGTTTACTTGCAAATGACACTTTTCTATTCTTTGCAATTTTAGCAAGAGATTTGAAATTTCACTCATATCTCGAAATGAAAGCTAAAAACAATTAAAAAATTTTAAGCGAACAGCAATGTTTTGTTATCTCCGGAAGCAGATAGAATTGCTTGACGGCTGCTCTATGTACAGCGCTTCAGACATTTTTCTGCAAATCAGAAGAATAAATATAGATAAAAATAAAAAAATTACAGCGATATTTTGTGCTTAATGGCTCAGCAGTTGATGGGTTTAGTAGCAGCTGCTACATTCTGAAGAAATTTATTGCACTGGTAAACAGAATGAGTTTATCGTTAAATTTTATTTGTATCTCCCGTACAATTATGCACTGAATTTATGTACTTACAAAAAAACTATAGCCAATATTTTATTTTTTCCATATTTGTTTCAAAAAACACAAAAGTAACAATAAAATTTAAAAAAAGTCAAACCAAAGCTTATACTTTATTTGATTAACAAGTTTCAAAATAAAGTAAATTGCTTTCCCTGCGCAGTCGGATGAACAAAATTCAAAATCATGGAGCCCTTACTGGATTTGTACGCAACAAGATCTCAACAGCTTTCAAATGAAATAAGCTCTTTTGACTTTCAAAAGCTTTAGAAAAATATATTAAAAACTAATAAATGCTTAAATTTTGTTGATCTGCTTTTTCCTTTCATTTCATCTCAAAGAGTATTTATTCTCCCAACTCGCAGGAAAGCGTCAAAGGCGCTATACATAGGGCAACGATTACTCCGACCTGCTTCAGACGATGCCAACATTTTGTTTTTCAGTTGAAATCTTTTATTTGATTTTTTAGTTTTTATAAAAATATGGATGAAATTTGGAACTGCTTGCCAAGAACACCCACCGGGAAAATGTGCCGTGAAGTGTCTTTCCTAAGAACACAACAAAATGATGCGAGTAGGTTTTGAAGCAAGACCATGTTGATCACAATCACAACGCTCTTAACTACTCAACCATGTTGCTTTTGTAGGCAACTATAATTATTACAAAAAATGCATGTTTATTCGTTCATCGCAGTTATTACTTTCTAATTGACATCTAGCTTGTTTCCTGGTTTGCAGTACCAGTACTTGCACTGCAATGCTAATGGCATAAATAAGTTTTATTTTGCTTCATTTACTGGTATTAACATGTTTACCCGTCTCATCCATCCTTTAATGTATCTTGAGCTGGTTTGTTTTAACTGATTCACTTTTAAATAAATTCTTAGTTGTACAGAATTTAAAAATAATCAATGGTACTGACAAAACCATTAACTGTTTCGATTTTGGTAGTCTTTAAAAAGACTGTTTTTCCTAAGGATTCTTTTGTTCAACTGTCGTCAGAAGAAATTGTTGGCAAATGACGTGGTTTATATGGGATGTTTCCTTTATAAACCACTTTTTCATGCAGTTTGTCATTCGCCAAAATTTCTTTTGACGAGAGTTGCCGGAAATAATTCGTAGGAAAAACAGTCTTTTTAAAGACTACCAAAAATAAAAAAAAAGTAAATAGTTCCATCAGTATCATTGGTTATGATCCACTTTTGACTTTTCCTCAAGTTAACTGTTATCATAAAACAAACAAACATCACAAATAAACTTGTGTAAAGCACTAAGTTTAATTAAAAAAAAAAAAGTAAAAATTCTCACAATACAATTTTTTTTTTAAACGCAACCTCCGACGTTTTCTCTGACCGCTTCTCGGCATTTATCAAATCACCACAACTCAGCAGGGCGTGATGCTCACGAGTAAATGTTTTCCGGCCAAAATCTACTCTGCATCGTCAAGTTGGGAAATTAAAGTTCAATTCCAAATTTTTGTGAGCACTTTGAAGCTACATAAAACTGTTTGCAAAATCGCTCCGACAAAAAATTACCGAAAATTTAGTTTTTAAAACTATAGAAACTTTTCAGACGGCGAAGCAAACCACTGACCAAGAAAACACAAATTTTGGTGGTTTTTAATTGGAGATTGTGAATAGATAAATTAGAAATACATAGATTTCAAATTACTACAAGTCAGCCTCTCGCCAAGTGTGATAATGCGATCTTTCCCGAAAAGTATTTACTTCAAAATTTTGTTTGAGTTTGTCAACTTACCGAACTCATGAGATCGCCAATGGACTGGTTAAATTTATCGCGAGGTGAGGTCACACTATAGTCGTCCATATCTTTAATCCTGGTTGGTTCGTTTCTGGCTGTATCCCTAAAAATGAAAAAGTTGTTTGGCAGGTGCAACATTTTTCAAAATTTAAATTTATGTATAGATAACTCATCATCATCAACTTGAATATTTCCACTTCAAACTTGAACAAACACGAAAAAAATTTTTTCCAAACCGAAGGAATCAAACGAGCCATTTTGGATTTCATAAAATCTTTTTGAAAAACGTTTTGCAAAATGTTGCTATTTATTGGCAAACACGATCAAAAAACAAAAAAACAATAACATTTAAAACTTAGATAATATTTTTATTATGTTTATCAATGTCTACTTACAAAACATCGGAGACATTCAGAATTTTCTTTAAATAATCATTTATTGGAGTATACGGAGCGTCAATGCAAGAGCGCAGTGGAATCGTTGGATAATAGGTTATGAAGTTATTACACATTTCTTTTGATGTATCTGGTCCTCCCTAAATTAAAATTTCTTTGGTTCGAAGTTCAAATTTTAAAAATAAAAAAGTTTTAGTCGAATAAAAGAAAATTATTGATCTAACTTATTCAATAGCTTTCCTCAACTGCCATTAAACATAGATGTCAATTTACCAAATTCACAACAAAAAGCAAAGTTTTAGATTTTTTTTTTTGATTCTCACAACAATCGGACGGGATTTCCCCATGCTAGAATAGGAGCAGACGCTCATGAGTTCGTCTCCCTTGTAGATTTTCACCATGGGTTTGAGTAAGCGAGGTTGTTGATAATCGAAGTCGTAAAAATCATCTTTTACCAGGGGAGGAAGTTCAGAATGGCCCCTAATTATAACAATCGCATATTGAATCTTGTAATTTTTTTCTAAACGTATTAAATATATCTTTCACTAAACTTGCAAACATAATCACAAAAACTTATAAAATATTGCTTAATCTGCTTATACACATATAGACTAGACATGATGATGCTTATAAAAAAGCAATTAACATTTAACTTGAAGTAATTTGTTTCTTTTTTTTTTTTTTCTTTTCTATTAACGTTCTACATTTTATAACATTAAAAGTACTATGAGTTTTTTTTTAATATTTAACTACACAAATTTTGAAAATTTTAAGAAAATGGGTGCAGTTTAGACTAAGTCATTATTTCCTATTACCCTCAGATGGAATTGTCTTAATGCAGAGAAATAAGCTCAGGCTTTTCATTAATTTAGCATTCTAGTGAGATAAATTTTAAATCACTTTATAATCGCTTTTTTTTATGTAACTGTATTTTATTTTGAAGGCATGTTCAAAAGCATTAAATTAAAATTATTAAATCAAAACAATCTGAAATATAAACAATCAACGTCCTCTCTTACGGGGCCGCGGTAAAATTATCAAACCCTGACCGGTCCAAGGTGATAAAAAGGTTGGGGACCACTGTCGTAGACTACTTACCGGTAATGACGTAATTGCATTTTTCTTCCCGCCAAATGTGAATGAGGAAAGACTTTAAACACGTTGATGTAGTCCACTCCAGCTTTTTTCATGGCCTATTAAAAGAATTTAAAAAATACTTTAAAGCAGATTGTCCATTGTATTATGTTTGGTCAAGCTTTTTTTAAATAGTGTTGACTTTTGACTTATTTCCTCCTCGACAATACAAACATGTAGTCTCTACTATTACGTAATAAAGGCTTATTATTGTTAAGAGCAGGGTAGTCCAAACATCAGAAGAACGAATAACTTTAAAACTTTGTAATCTTAAGAATTTTAAATTTTAATCTTCAATTAAATTTTAACGTAAGTTAAGGTCGAAAAATAAAGCAAAAACTTGAAAAAACTTTTTTGATGTTCGATTGTCTTCGAGGCTTAAAATAGAGTCAAAACTTTACAAGTTTTTGTTTTATAAAAGTGGCCAGAGTGCGATAAGAACTGGATCACACTGTTTTAGACCAGGGCTTTTCAAACTTTTTTGTTCTGCCACCCCTAAAAAATATAATTTTGTATGACCCAATATGTGTAGGTTAATTTTACGTTAAATTTTTCCTCTGGAAAACCACGGATGTACATGAAAAACCATGTAATAGGAACGAAAAATGAAAATAGTAACCTAAAGAAAATTAATAAAATTACAAAAACCAGTTGTTTTCTAAAAATAAAATAAAGGTCTTCACTCTGATTCAGACTTTATTTTGTCAATTCAATGCCTACTAACCTCAAGTAACAATGGTGTAATGACACTTTATCTTTTTAAGTTTTGATTGACCATAAATATTCTCGTAAAAAATCCAATTTCGTAAGTACAAAAAGCTCATTTGTTTCGTGACCCACAGTTTTGTTTCGAGATGCCATTTTAAACCTGCGACAAATTTTGAGTCTTTTTTAAAATTTGTGAGGCATTTAAATGAGATTTCATGATTTTGTTGTTAATTTTTCAGTGTTTTCCAAACTAAAAAAAAAGTCTTCACTCAGTATCAAGCAGCCTTTAATCTAGTTTTGTCGTCAATTGTAAGTGTTTTCTAAACAAAAAAAAGTCTTCACTCATAATCGAACTGCGATTTATCTCTTTTTGTCGCCAACTTTAGTTGTTCTCTAAAAAAAAAGATTCCCCACTCAGAATCAAGCTTCGATTTGTCAATTTTTGTTCCCAAATTCTCTAATTTTCCCATTACATGTGGAATAACCATAATTTTTTCCAAAAGTTTCGCGGCACCACTGGGATTTTCTAAGTTTCGCTGCACAAAGCACAAAATGCCACTTTGTTTCGCAACCCCAAAATTCTTTTAGGCGACCATTGTTTGAGAAGCCCTGTTTTAGACTACAGCATGTTATTCAATAATATAGAAATTTTAACTAAAACAACAAAGATAAAATTAGCTTCAGTTTTATGAAAAATCTGTAAATAAAATCTTCATCAACTCCTGTAATTCACAACCCGTTTTATGGTTTTAAAACAACCTGGCAACACTTTCCTCCTCTTTTTACGCAAGAGTGCTTATGTATTATCTTTCGGTATAGCCTTTCCGAGTTTATAATAAACGTGGAGACAACAAGACCCAAATCGAATCCTTGTTTGAATAAAATATTAACCCCCACTCAGACCCACTCACCCCTCCCAAGCATGATGATGGGCAGCCTCCGTATATTTTGAAGTCCGGGACGTTGGGTGGGATAATTACACCAGCCACTGATGGTGGAACTCCTAAAGCAATTAATCCGGCACTGTGTTCCCTCAGATTCGGGGTGTAAGTAATTCTCATTCCAGAGTTGTCTCGAACGTCTGCCAGCACATGCGTTTACGTCAAACATATGACAAATTAAAGAAGATTAATTCTGTTGCTAAATATTGGGGTTATGCCGGGAAATCCCAGCCGCATACGTTCAAAAAGTTACTTAAATATTTTTAACAAATATTTAAAGTAATTCTGAAAATATGTTTGAAAAACTAAAGAATAAAGACTACCCTGATAGTGAGAGTAAAAGCGATTTAATTCTAAAATAAATAGAAAAGCCGTTACGAAGCTGATATAGTTTATTTTTAAAATGGACAAGATGATTGAGTTTTACTTAAATTCAGACTTTTTAAACAAACAATATTTTAAAACCTGTCACATTAAATTCAAGAAATTTAGAAAATTAAATAGAAAATCTTTGGCTTTCAGTTTTTAATTTCGTTTTAATTTGATTTACAATCAATGATTTTCATAGTGTATCCGACATAGTTTGTAACCACGATTCATCATGTCGGCAATAGGATTGTTAGTACTTTGATTAATCTTTCTACGGACGCTTTACTCCCAACCTGCGCGCCATTGACACCATCATTTAAATGCGTAATTTTGCGTGGACTTCTTCTAAAGCAGTGATAAAAATAAGCATTGGAAAACAGGAGAAAAGATTTTTTATTAGTTTCTGCATCACCTTAATATTTATTTTAATTATTATGTACTGGGCCCAATTTATTTCATCCACGGCCTTGCGTAACGTATCTTTGGTTTAAAATCTAGAACTGGGATTTTCAGCTTTTTTACAGCGAACCAAATATTACGCATAAGTTAATATCAAGTTTTTGGCAAGCCATTTTTTAAAACAGCAATGTTTTCATTGTAAAATACCAAACATTTTCTTTTTTTTCTTTCATTTTCAAAGCAAGTGTTTTTTCAACAAAACTCTTACGAAACGTCTTCATAACAAAAACTCAAAATTTCACTACAAGTTGATTGATTTGCTGGTTTTGTTCTAAAACCATTCCCAAAAACAACAATCTATACGAGGACCAGTGTCATAAAACACCAGACGTGTCTTCCAAAAACATCTTGATAACCAGCACACTGCAACGTGCAACCAACTTTGGCTTGAGGCCTACTTTTGGGTCACAACCTTGGGGCTGAGAGACGCCGGACTAGTTCAAATGATATCCAGACAATAGAGAACATTCTGGAATGTTTACAAAGACGTATTTTTGTATGGTTTATATTTTGGTTGAATTCAAATCCCTTAAATTTGAAAAAAAGACATAGCAACAACCTCCGTCATTAAAACCCATATCTGACCCGTACAGACTTTTTCATTACATTTGCCTCTTATCGTACGTATAATTGTTGCTGCTACAGCGTTCACCCAAAATGATAAAATGGCAATGCCCTTGTTACTAGCCGTATTAGCTCTTATCTTTATGAAATTTTTTATTTCCGTAATTTTATTGTAAATGTTTTTTTAAAGTTCATGTACAGTAAAATAGAACCAAAGCCAAATATAAGCAATATGATACTATGCTGTTGCAAAATTAAACTTTTTCACTTAAAAAAGAAGCCACGTGACACTTTTAAATTTGGTAGTAAATTTTTATACCACCAAGCCTTAAAGGGTGAATCCACCTCGAAAAATAAATATAATTACTGGAACGCACCATCACATTGCATTATGTGAGATTATGACGTCAGAACAGACTTATCCTACTTATGTGGCTGGGTTTAGAACAAACTTGCTCTTTGGGCTGCTAATGAATATATCAGTGGAATTTTTCTATTGAACAACGTATTGCCGTATTTATCCGATTGTAAACCGCTCTTAAAAGTAAGCCGCCCTTGAAAGTACACCGCATAAAATGGCAATTGAAAATTATTTTAACTGACCTTGAAAGTAAGCCGCACCTATAATTGTAAAACTTAAGTTCTTTAACTTATGACCGTCTGTGACGCAACAAGAAAATAAATAAAAATTAAGTCAAAGAAACGCGTAAACAAGTTTCGGCTATTATTCGTATATTATAAAACAATCTTTACAGTAGCTTTCCACTTTACTAACACCTTGCTCTTTTACTATCAAGCAGCTAGCATCGACTGCTTCCTCGTTTTCTTTTAGCCACATTTTGGTCGGCGATAAGCCAATTTCTGCTGTTGCTTTCAGTCCAGTACCGGTACTATTATTTACTAGTCTGTGTTCAAACAATAAAGCTACCGGTAATTAATCTAGTTTTTCCATGGTAGCTACGCTTAAATAGTTTTCAATTTGTAGTAAGTATTTAGAATGTTCACTTCTGAGGTTGTTAAACTTTGTATAATTCTTATTTTTACTGAAATTTTTATTTATTTTATTTCTATATTTATCCTCCTAACTCGCAGGAAAGCGACGGAGGCGCAAATACGTAGGGTAAAGAATAATACGTAGATTAGCAATTACCCCAACCTGCTTTCGGACATGCCTACGTATTGCTGTCCTCTTGTAATTTAATAAAGATATGACTTTAATTTAGAGCAGCTTGCCAAGGCCACCAAGCAGGGGAAAGTGCCATTTTTGAACCGGGACCATGTTCATCACAATCCTGGCGCTCTAACCACTTGATCACGCTGCTTGCGATAAAAATTGTTAACCTCCTTTGAAAGTAAGCCGCACAAATTAAAGCAGAAAACAATGTAAGTAACAGCTTACAATCGGATAAATACGGTATTAATGTTTTTTTTCATTAAATACCTTAAACTTTTAAAGATATTGGTTTTCATTTTAATTTGTTTTGAATGTTCAGTTGAATTAAAAAAAATTTGTAGCAAGCTTTAATTTTAAGAATCAAAAAATCCCTGATGTGACAATTACGTCATTGCCACCATGGTAAGAATTGGTAAAATAAGTAAAAAACAACCTTCTAGGTAAGGATTGTCGTAATGTGTTTCCAACATCATAAACGTGCTGCTCCCTTCTTCTCCGATAGGAAATCCTATATTTGGAGGAAATACTTCCGTCTAATAAATATAAAACTCGATAATATGTTAAACGAAAATGCAATTTTAAAATAATCATTTATAATTTGACAAAAAATGAGGCAAATTTTGTGATTTATAGCTGTAGACCTAAGGATAAATAAATTGGTGATTCTCCACCGGAATGCCCTTAAATCTTGATGGGTTATTTTTTTTTTAGAAGTGTCACAATCTCAAATAATCGACTAAAATCTAAAAAAGATTTAAGTTCTTAGACAAAAAAATTAAACTAGCAAAAACTTGCTTTGGCGTGCTGCGAAATTTTTATCTTATTTGTTGAGTTTTGTAAAAGCAAGAAATAGAGTAATGAACATTATCAGTTTAATTCATTCGATTTTGGGGTTCTTCAATAATATAAAACCGAACAACGAGGCGGCGGTAACCAAGTTAATCGATGCAAGCTTGGAAACAGTAAACAGTATCTGAAGTAATTAATTGGGACGTCCAACGACGAATTTAAGTTTGAAAAATTTTATTTCTTGAAAAACCAAAGAAAATATCTAAGATTTAAGATTAATTAAGATTCAATTTCATATAGTTTTAAGGAAGATCATGACCTAGCAAAAACAAAAATGCAACTTAAAACATAGATAAAGTACACTGAAATTTATCGATCAAAAACTTTTTAAAAAGTAGTGTGCATTCATTACAAAGTTTTTGCAACAACCAATTGAGCTTTTGCAAAATATAAATACTCACCTCTCCACCAACAGCCCATCCATTTTGCATGCGTGTGCACAGTCTGCGAAGAGCAACATGCGGTTCATCATAACAATCTCCGGAGCTTCCATGAAGGAGTTGCAACATCTGTAGGTGGAACATGGCTAGAAAGAGCTTGTTGCAAAATGAAGTTCAAAAAATTGACACGCAAAGATTTTTGTGATAATTAATCAGTCAGAACATAAGTTTAGTAAACTTTCCAAGTTGCAAACATTTCGACTCGCTTTTATTCTATCATCCTATTTCTCTGCAATTTCAAACTCCTGAAAGAATGATTCCTGGATGATTTACTTTCTTACTTGAATCTAATAAAACCCTCACATTTCATATCAGCTAACTTTAGACTTGTTGTTGTTGTTGTTTCGAAGGCCATGCATTTTGGGTCAAATACAAACAAGACTTGGGCAAAAGGTTTATCCTTTTACTACCCCAGGCTGCTCTATTGCTTTCATCAAATGCTGGCAGTGATGTTATTAAGCCAGCATCAGGTTTCATCATCCAGAACCGTCCAACCACGTGCTCTGTGTGTTACATCTGTGTATAAAACACGCAGTTAGGACGTGGTCTGCGGTTTGTTCAAGAGCGTCGCACACGCAATTCTGTGAAGGAGCGAGACACCATTTGTATATAAACGGATAGAATCGCACAACACCAGTCCACAGGCTTTGAGCTTAACCTAAGCTGTTCGAGGAAAGTTCATTCCTGGCACTGGTTATAGGTATTATAGCAAGGAGCCTGGATGCATTCTCGCACTAATCCATGTTTCATCTATAAATCATCTACTGAGATTCGCGGATGCCTTGTTTGGCAAGGTTGTTTAACAGATTCTACGCCGCTGGAACAACGGGCCTTGTCTAGATCTTAGTCTCTCTTAATGAACATCTGAGGATCCACTTAAAAACCATGCAGAATATAATTAGGATCCAGGAATCCACCATAAGACAAGAAGAGTGTCGCTCCTAGTCCACGAAGCTCAGGTGGCTGGATGCCTGAAATTATGAGTAAGTAGTTTGTTGGAGTGAGACGTAGGGATCCAGTGACTAAGCGCAAGGCGTCGTTTACGACACTGTCCATGAAGAGAGTATGACCGTTGCAACACCAGACTGGTGTCTTAGCTGTTTAGTTGACCAGAGATGGGGCAGCTGTGCACATCAGCACCCCATCCTGAGCCTACTCGTTGCCTCAGCAGTGTGACGCATGAAGATAGTTTTTTTCCACAGAGTCACTAGGTGGTAACGGATATGTTCAGTTTTACCCCGAGACAACGGGTTGAATGTTAAGCCTCTCATTAAAATAAATTGACTGTTACGCATTTGCGAAAGCATGTAATTCAGTCTTTTTCTTTTTACACTTTTAGTGGCCTTCTTTGATCCATTGAATAAATACGATTGTATTTCCCAAGTTGTCGTTCTGATTTCGAAGAAACGTTGTTGCTCAAAATTCAGCCCTTGACCCAATTCTTTTTTTCCTTTTCATTATCATTCTCCCTGCATCTCTTCCTCAACTGTGCGAGTCTTTTTTATACGCAGAGAATCTTGCTGTTCAAACCTTTTTCCTAAAGTTAATTGAGTAACTACAGCGGCCCATTCTTCCCTCAATAAACTGGTGAAAAGGTCCAGTTAAGTGACTTTTACTCAACTCTTAGTAGCTTCATCTTGTTTCAGCTTAGATCAGAGGTTTGCAATTTTTCGTGGTTTGTGATCCTTTTGCATAGACTCCACGCCATTGGGCCTGGCATATACAGTTATTTATTTTTATTTTTTTCGTTTATCAAATTTCCAATGTTTGTATTTATTTCATTTATCGGAAGATTTTTGTATTTATTTGACACATTTATCTCCCAATTGTTGCATCGAAATGTAAAGCATGGACAGTAAAGTTTGCAAACTAAAGGAGTAAAATGCGTTAAAGAAAATTGCAACCGGGGAATCCATGTGATCAAAGTCACACTGCGTTTAAACAGCCACCGACTTTTCTCACTGTAACTTTTGATCGAACCCTTTCCATCAAACATCAAGTTCTACCTCTAAGGAGGAAATTTTCTAATCAATTCTGTGCTTTCCTCTCTATACTACTACGCGGCAATGTTGACTTGACACTTCCAGGGTCTTATTAAATGCTATATAAAAAAATATTTATTCCGTCCACTTGCTGTTTCCGGGAACCTATTAACAAAGGTTTCAATTTTTGTAATCAAAGGCTTTCTTGGATATTTGCCGAAAGCTGTTTAACGACGAATCGCCATAAATCAAATGACGATCCAAATTGCCTTACGTGGTCAACTGAATTGTCTCACCTGGTCATGAATTTTTTCGCAGCCGTACAAAATCATGTGGTGGACATGTTTCTTGTAGGTGGAATTAATTAATGGTTCCACCTAAAAAATATCATTCAAAAAATTTGCACTATCGACCAACATTTTTCTAATAAAAAAATGAATAAGCGTTTTGCAAAACTGACTCCAATGCCAGAACAAATAACAAAGTTTGATTAAAGGGTAAATCAGAAGTGGCTGAATGAGAAAGAATGTTGTTTTGTTGGCGACTGTGATAAAGATGTTTGCACTTTAACGTTTATTCTCCTGATGCGGTTCCTTCTTTTGAAAAAAGGTTTTTAACGAAGCTTTTATAGGTTATCGGTCTAAACAAACTGATTTAATTTATGGTCATGTAATTATAAACAATAAAAACTAACTAAATTTTTTAACCAAAAAAATAAAACATTTTTAACTAAAAGAAGTCAAAGTGATTGCCTGGCGGTTGCTCTAAGTTTAATATCACCAATGGTGTCCCTTCAAGTCAGAAGACCAATAGATAATGCTTAATTACCATATCCCTCCAACTATTTATGCTCCTGACTTGAAGCACAAGTCGGAGACATTGAACTTAGGGTAATCATCAAGCACTTACCCGCTGGAGATGCTGCTTTTGAAGATGGCAAGATATTGTTACTTTAGGGTTTTTAGTTTTTTTTTATATCTTATTTATAGTTATGACTGAAATTCGTAACTGCTTGCAAACACTGCCAAGCCAAGAAAATTGCTTTCAATAATTTTATTTACCAACACAGCAACATGACCAGATTTTGCTCGTTATCAAAAGAGCGCTCCAAGCACTCTAATACTGCCAAAAACCACAATAAAATAGAAGGTCAATATTCGAACGCCAAAATAGATATTTACAACGCTAACGAAACAGGATTAAACAGTAAAGAACTGCCAGGGGAGTCACTCGCATTTCAGCTGGAAGTTAGGACCCCAGGGTTCAAGACAAGCAAAGAACAAGTTAACACCTTGGCTGTGTAAGTGCTAGTGGATAGGAAAGTGGCTCTCAATCTTTTCGTTACCACGGACCCCTTTCGTTGCACCGAAACCACTGCGAATCCTTTTAAATTGATTCACGGACCCCCGGTTGAGAAACATTGGGATAGGACATTCAGCAATCGCTTGTGATCGGCAAAGCTAAGAACCAAGTTCTTTCAAAAATCTTGCTTAAGATTGTATTTTACTCGATTATCCAAAAAAATCGCTCATCAAAATCATCCCTGGTTTTAAGTAGTCCTGATGATCGGGCTCTACAATAGTCTACAAGCAGTGACAAACAAAAAGGTCATTGTTATTGCGACAATTTTTGTAGAGAAATACTTCAACATCAAAATTTTTCTTGTTATTCAAATCGGATGCAAAGTCAATAATTCGAGCTGGTATTAAATAAGTTGTTAAACCAAAACTAATTTAAGAACAACTTTAGTAACATTTTCAACTAATCAATTTTTGATTTAATAAGCAAATTTGGAAACATTCGGCTACATTATCAAGTATTGCTTATGCGGAAGACAAAGTTTAAAAGTAGTTATGTAAGCAAGATGACTATAAAACAAACAATGAAGATTGATTTTGTGAAAAGTGCAAAAAACGTGATTTTGTTTAATGAGAATAATAAATCAAATTCTCGGAAAAAAATCTCCAGACTAGTACGCTGCGTGGTAAATGATACAAAAATGTGTTTAATATGGTAATTTGGGGAACTTTTGATCGGTAAGACGAAACTTTGTTTTGCAAGATAGTTTACCTTGACCGATCCGCTGGTTTGCATGGCCAAATAAAGACCTGTTTGTTTGAAAAGACCATAAGTGACCAAAATTTATTCATTAAAGACTACTTGATTTATACTACTAAAGATTGCGTTTGTTCGGAATTGATATAAAAATAAATTTAATGGGACTGTTCGCGGAGCCTAGAATCTAAATACACGAACTGACAATCAAGCAACCATATACATAATACCTTAAAATGGAAGATTTTGTAAAAATCTTTGATGTTTTGATTTAGTTGATTTGAGGAGGCCAAGAGTTAAGTCAGAGATCTCATCGATAATCAAAATTAATTGAAAAAAATAGATTTAAAATCCAATACCGAATCACGCAGTTCATTCAGAAAGTACACTAGCACGAAAATCAAATAGACGTTCGAGCCGTAAAAAAGTTATTTTCAAATTTGTTTTGAAATTAAAATTGGTACATCCCAAATTAGGCCTCTTTATATTTTAAACTTTGTTATTTTGTCCTTATGCTTGTGAATGACGAACGCTCATCTCAACCAACTAATTTGAAACTAACAATATTCCTACTTTTTGATATCTCATCGTATTTATGCCGCAAACGCACTTAATCAACTCACAATTAATGCTTTTTTGGTCGATGTTAATTTGGGAAAGATTCTTAGCAAATATTTTCAAACAAAATGAAAATAACGCTTTTAGAACGCTAATTTTAAAAACAAGCTTTTAAAAATGGCTTGGGAATTATATTTATCAACTTCACAACTTTCTAACACTAATGACGGTGTTTTACAAAAACACAAATTATATACAGTACAAGTGACAACTCTAGTTGTTAAAGTAATACAAGTACTGTCGATCTTATCTTTGATATCGAGTTTGATATTTCATATTACATACAGTATAACTTAATTTTTCATAGATTGTGCTAGAGATAAACGACATTTTTTAAAACTATTTTTAAAAATTTTATTTGAAATTTTTATGATTTATGGAAGGTCAACACTTCTTACAAAACTGGAAACTCTAAGAAACTGAGCAACATATGGGTAATATTAGCTCTGAAGTCAATGATAAATCTCTAAACAAACATGTCAAAACAATCTTGTTCTTTTAAAGCGGCAATTTCTCGTGACAACGACGTCATGTTCTGTGTGACAAGCGGTTTTTAAATGCATCGCAAATTAAAAACAATTATCCTCCCAGCGCTGGCTCAAACATTTCTATTCCCACTTTAGCATTTGCATTTGTAAAAACTAACCAGGGACGTTGGAAATAGGAAAGTGTTGGGCTGCAGCGACGTGGCAAAATTTCTGTCGCTTTTAGAAGTTTTTCAGTTATTTAAGTCTATTGTAAAATATCATAATCAACTTAACTTGTCTATACAATTGCACCAAAAAGAGCTGATATATATATACAGTATATATATATATATAATAATAAAAGTGGCAAGACTGTCAGTAAAGAGCTCAATGAAAACTCAGAGCATTAAATTAAATTACAAAAGCCACAAAAGAGATTTTATTAAAACCTCAACAGTCTGTTTCGCCTTTACGGCTCATCAGGAGATGATTCTTATTCAAATCATTCTATTTGAATTTCTTATTCAAAATCATTCTATTATTGTCCTGTCTATGTAAAACTACCTTGGATTGGCGAAAATTCCCTGAAATTTGAAAGAAAAATAAAATTATCTATTAATAATTGTTTTGGAGCGGTCCAACCACGAGTGGTCTTTTCCACCAGACGAATTTTACCTGCTATACATAAAGACGTTCTTCCCACTTTTCAACAAAGTAACGTCGTATACGAATACGTGTGCCACTGTGATAGTCGGTACGTGGGTCGAACGTCTCAACGTTTGCAGGACAGAATCCGCCAGCATGTGCCGAAGTCTATTCTGAATAGAACCAGTAAAGAACGTAAACAACCAGAACGTCCAGGTAAACTAGCTAATTCAATACCGCACTGTGACTCAGCGATTGGAAACCATTTGTTACATAACCAAAAATGTGCATCTCACTATAAGGACAATCAATTTTTTATTCTCTCTAAAGCACGATCCGATTTCCACTTATCAGTCTTAGAATCAATTTTCATCACTCTTCGAAAACCTAATTTGTGTAGACAGAAAGAGTTTGTTTACAAACATAAATTGTTAGCATAATTTAAAAAATTTTCTTTTTTAGTTCCAAATTTTAACACAAAGCTTGCATAATTTTGTTCCTTTTTTTGCCAAAAAAATTTCTTACGCTGACGAAACGTGATTTTATTTATTAATATTTTTCAATTATTATGATAACTATTATTAACCTTAATTTTTAGCCAATCAGAATCAGCTTTATAACTTTTGAAATACTACATTCAGTTCTGCAATTCATTCTAGCGAAACCTCCTGAAGAGAGCTAGACGAAAACGTTCGGGTTTTCAAAACAGCCTTTTTTAAGGCTACTTAATTAACAAAAGAGCTTTAAATGAAGCATTTGTTGTTAAAAGCTATTTTAAAATTTTGTACCAACAAAAAACTTTTTATATTTTTTCAAATTTAATCCTTGTTGAAACAAAAATTCAAATTTGTTTTCAACATATTTTAATTAATTTTGATAAATGGAGTTTTTAAAAAGGCAAGCTATGATTTATTTTCAAAATGTTTTAACACGCTTGTTAGCTAGGTCTAGTATTAAATATAAGTGGTTTCAAGCTTTTGAAGTTAGTTAAATTTTAGCAATATGACGTCATTCATTTATTTGTTTCTCTCACTTTGATCATGTGATGCGTTTTATTCATCTTGGGAATTTTCACGAGTTGGCATTTGTAGAAAGTTTTCTTTCTCGGAAGTAATTCACCATCCGCTACAACGTCGAATGTTCTCGCATCCGGATCGTTGACAAGAGTCTCTTTGGAGAACTGGGATTGCAGGAGCAATAAGCTTTTTGATCCTGAAGTTGCAAATTGAATAATTCCAATTTTAGTTTTATATAAATCTCGGTATGCTACAGTAAAAAACACAAACTTTTTAAAATATATAGCTTCTCCCGATTAATGATAAACTCTTAGTTGTAAGTATCGAAAAAAATTTCTTGGATAAAAATGTTTGGAGAACTTTTTAAATATTAAAAAAATTTTTGTTTTCATCGTAAGTTGTTTGAAGTTTTCAATTCATAGCATAAAGGTCACTAGTATTACGGAGTGGTGAAAATGCTGTTTCCATGACAACTATAATCGACACTTCCCAGTTTAACTCCACTCTCTTGAAAACGATTAAAATCATCAAAACAGAACGCTCACCTCTGTTTTCGAACCCGTGATAGTCGGACCATGATAACTCATTGACAGGATCCCGTTGAGAATAGGCGTAGATGACTCTAGTTGTTTGACTCTACAAGTTGATAAGCTGAATGATTATTATCCGAGATCAAGGATCTTTTAACACTTTCGACTTTTTTTTTGAGGTTGCACAATAATGAAAAAAGAAACGCGAAAATAAAAAGTATAAAAAAAGTTAAAGCTATTACTAAAATCTAGGTGGATCAAAGTAACTGACCTTTTGAAAGATGTGCATAAGATATAAAAAGCTTATTATATGAGGTCTCTGTCATATCTAATTAAAAATAAATTTTTTGGTCGCCATATGCCCGCTCATTTGATATTGGAGACTACAGTAAGCAAACAATTAAAAGTTAACTGGATAACAAAAATCAGGTAAAACAAAAGATAAAGCTTTTTGATACTGGTGACAATTATATTATTATTTTAAGTTGTTTTAAAATTAACAAAAAATGCAATTCTAAATTTCAACCCAAAATTTACGAAGTCGTATTTTTAAAATGAGAAACTTCTGCGTTGTGCTAATTGACAGTTCTGCTGATTATATTCGTAGTCATTAGCTTTTATTTTGTTCTCAATTTAATTTGCTGCTTGCGTCTTAAAATTTGTGATTATCTTTATTTATTAAATAGCTTTGTTTAAAAAAACTCCTTGTTTTGAAAAAATGGCCAAAACTTAATTATTAAAACTAATAATTTGATAAACGTTTTGTATAAATCATCTAGAATTGAAATTTTTTGATCACAATTTGTTTGATGTTTTTGTTTTTTTTTTGTTTCAAGAGTGCTTATGATACAAACTACAAAAGATTCACGTTTTTGCTCAATTTTTTTGAAATTATATTTCGACGAATGAACGCAGTGATGTGGTTCATTACATTTATAACATCTGTGACGTAACCGTATGAAAAATAATTACCGTTTAAACAAAGTTAGTTAAAAATTATCATAAGATGTCCATGTGATTGATGGACACGTCAGTGACATTGTAGGCCTTGTGTTATATCTTTTTACTTTGAATAAATAAAGAGGGAAAAGCCCTGTCAATGGCAGAAATTAATTAAAAATCATCGAAAAAATGCCCTCAAGTTGATTTTATTTTTTAATTTTTCGAGCTTTCGTAAACTACTGCACACTTGGTCACGGTGAAGCGGAATAATCATGATTAATGTTTTTGTTTTTATATCCATATTCCATAACTCCTGATCAATTGAACAAAAATTAAATCAACTTAAATGGAATTTTTTTAATGATTTTTTTTGTATCGAGTAAATTAGAAGATTTCAACTCATTGTTGGCAAAAACAATAATAATTACGATTATTATTTTCTTCAAAGCTAATCATTGGCCTATTATTAACAAAGAATCAATGGTGGATGACGTCACATTTGACTAACATATTCTAATTCTTTCACTCGGATTTACAACCACCAGCATATTGACCCAAAGCAACTAAATCAAGCGTAAAGTTTATCTAAATAATCTTTCCAAAATTTTTAGAAAAAAACAATTTTTCGTCTTAATTCAGTTTAATGTTTTAAACAAGTGGTTTGTGGTGCAAAATTTAAATATAACCAGCAAAAAACTCATCGCTAAGCGACACTCGTCAGGAGATAAATCTCGAAATAAAGAAAAAAAATTCAATTGATTTGCTTATAAAGCTGAACGAAGATGATTGGATGTTTGAGAAAAGTTATTCAAATCTTGTGATCAGCGCAAGATTTTTAAGTTATATACAAACTCTTTTTGGCAGCATAAATTCGACTCGGATGATTTGACGTAAACGGCTGCTGAAGCAGGTAAACGATAAGACGAACAGCCAAAATTAATTGAACTATATTTTTCTTCATTCTGATGTTTATCGCTTGACGAGTGTCGGACGAAAAGCTTAGAGACGAGTTATTTGCTGGCTATATTTAACGTTTTGTGTCATTTTAGTTTCATGTTTTGTGTTCGAATGAAATTAGTTTTACTGTTTTAGGTCTTTGTTCAAATGTTATTTATGAATTTACAATACGTGAACTTGACATACATCGGTATTTCAACCCGACATTTGAGCACTAGAGCTAGGAAGCATCTGAATTTCAACTCTCAGGTATCTAGTGCAATAAAAAATTAAATAATGTGTTGCAATGTTTGTTCTTCTTTCAAATTAAATTTAAACTCCTTTAAAATAATTAAAAAGTATAAGTCGGAATTTCTCACAAAAATACACGAAGCATTATTTATTAAAAAGCGTATTCCTAATTTAAATTGTCAACTTTATGCAAATGGTTCTTCATTTTTATTAAATGTTTTTTAATTTTAATTTTAACTTTTTTGATTTCTTTTATTATAAGTTTTAAATTTACTTTCAC
The DNA here is from genome assembly GCA_963680785.1 of Diplosoma virens. Taxonomy (NCBI): domain Eukaryota; kingdom Metazoa; phylum Chordata; class Ascidiacea; order Aplousobranchia; family Didemnidae; genus Diplosoma; species Diplosoma virens. Next base: position 3,311,405 of record OY796897.1, on the reverse strand, counting down.
TTTTAAATAATTTAATGAAACTAAAAAATGGCTTTATAAATCTATTTGCTATAACTTATTCGTCACAATGTAAATCATTTATGCATAAATAATTAATTATCTTTATTTTGACGCATTATTGTTAATTTCATTTAAGTTTAAGTTTTTCTTGAAAAAGGCTTAAGAAGCCGAAAACGTTTGAAATTAAAATTTTTATGAATTTAGTTGTGTTACTAAATATCGCTACAATATGGTTAAAGAAAATTAGTTTTTTTTTTGTAAAATTTCAGTTTCTTTATTAGTGCTTGTTCATCACTATAGAACAATTATTTGTTACTTAAAAGATTTAAATTTTTATATAAAGTTTACCAATCACAGTAGAAAATTGTTTTCCTGACTTTGATAAGTGAAATTGATTTGGGACATAAAAAATAATTTTAAGTATTCTAATTGGTTGGGAGGTAGTGGTTGTTTAACTTATTGACCCTTCCCACCATAAACGTATAAACCGGGGAGGCAAGGGCATTCTTCCCATCATCATCATCATCAAAACGATTGTTTATTTCATTGCATTTTGTGTATTAAAATTTATTCCAATTGAGACACTTTTTCCAAGCCAATCTTTATATCTTTATTTTAAGTATGTCAAAAATAAACAATCTCTTTTTCTTTCATCACTAATGCTTGCTTCAGTCAAACAAGATGAAAGACGATCACATTCTGTGGAAGTGAAATTTCATTAGCGAATTTCTCTCAATTAGATTAACGTTACATAATTTAGCATAATTTACGAACTGATCTTTATCGATGGTTACCTCAGTCATTTCAAGTTACTTCATGCATGTGTTTTGCATTTGTTTACAGCATTATTCGTAGCGTTTAATTGGCTAAGCTTTTTTTGCTTAAAAATGCAGATTTTTATTGTGATCATTTCTATTAGCCAACTGGGTTACTTTAATTCTCTCTCAATTTCTTTTTTTAAACAGCGGGATCCAAGTTATTTTAGTCAGCAATCCATTTTTCAATAAAGTTTAGTAAAATCGGAAAAGCGATATACAAGAAAAGAGGTATATAACCGAGCCATCAGAGGCACATTTCTGTGTTTCTTGATGCCGGTCCCAAGCCCGGATAAATGGAGGGGGTTGCGGCAGGAAGGGTATCCGGCATACAACTTTTTTGCCAGATTATACAAATGCGTATTGTTGATAAATCCGTACAGGATCGGTCGCGGCCCGGGTTACCAACAGCCGCCTCAGGTGTCGCACAGCAGGGCAACTGTGGAAATTATGCTACTGCTGAACATAGTGAAAACAAGAGCAGAAAGAGAGGAGGAAGGCGAGTGAAGAGGCAGCGGAAAGTGTGGAAAGGAAGACGCTCACTCATAAGGATGGGTACCTTAAATATTGGAACAGTCACTGGAAGGAAAGCTGGCAGATACGATGAAGCAAAGGAATGTAAACATATTATTCCTAGAGGAAACAAAGTGGAAAGGGAGTAAAGCAAGGAACATTGGAGGTGGATGCAAACTATTTTACAACGGAGCTGATGGAAGAATAAATGGGATAGGGATAGCGGTGAGGGGGAACTGGCTGGAAGTGTCCAGGAGGTGAAGAAGGTATCAGACAAACTAATGGCCATGAAGCTGGAAGTAAAAGGGTCCATCCTAAATACAGTAATCGCGTATGCTCCATAGGTTAACAACAGCATGGAGGAAAAAAAAAATTTTTGGGAAGACCTGGATGGGTTGATAGAAAATGTATCAAAAGAAGAGAGGATAGTTCTTGGTGCAGACCTTAATAAACATGTGGACGAAGGAAACATAGGGAATGAGGAAATAATGGGGAGGTGCGGTGCTGGAACAAGTAGTAAGAAAGGATCAATAGTTTGTGGATTTAACAATTGTCAATACTTATTTTAAGAAAAAAGATGAACACAGAGTGACGGATAAAAGTGGCGGAAAAAGTACCCAAGTAGATTATGTGATGTGCAGAAGGAGCAACTTGAAGGAAATGTGCGATTGTAAGGTAATAGTAAATGAGTGTGTCGCAAAGCAGCACCATATGGTGGTACGCAAAATGGCTCTTATGGTGAAAAAGAAAAAGGCAGACAAAGTAAAGCCAAAGATACAATGGTGGAAACTGAAGGAGACAAGCTGTCAAGAAGCGTATAGAGAAGAGGTGACCAGGATTTAGGGAGGCAAAGATGGGTAACCTAATGAATGGGACAAAACAGCAGAAAAGCTAAGAAAAACGGCTGAAACTGTACTGGAAGTAATATTTAGGAAACAAAAAAGAGACAGGGAGACATGGTGGTGGAATGAGGAAGTTCAGGAGAGCATAAAAGAAAAGAAAGAAGCAAAGAAAGCATGGGACAAAATAAGAGATGAAAATACTAAAAAGATTTACAAAGAAAAGAAGAGTAAGGCAAAGAAGGCAGTTGTGATGGCAAAGGGACGTGCATATGACAGTTTGAATGCTCGATTACAAACAAAAGAAGGAGAAAAGGAGTTGTACAGATTGACTAGGCAGAGAGCAGAGCAAAGAAAGATGTACAGCACGTGAGAGTTATAAACAGTAATATTATGAATAATTCAGAGGCAGTGTTGAAGAGATGGAAGGAGTACTTTGAAAAACTGATAAACGAGGAAAAAGACAGAGACCCTAGGACAGAGGAAGCAGAAGTGGTTAACAAACAGGTAAATTGTGTCAGTAGAGAAGAAGTAAAGAACGCACTAAGAAGGATGAAAAAAGGTAAAGCGGTTGGGCCAGATGAGTTGCCAGTAGAAGTCTGGAAGTGCATGGGATAGATGGGGATAAAGTTTTTGACCAGACTGATCAACAGACTATTAATGGGTGAACGGATGCCAGAAGAATGGAGAAGGAGTGTACTTATCCCAATTTATAAAAACAAAGGGGACGCACAGTGCTGTGAAAACAACAGAGAAATAAAGCTAACAAGCCATACCATGAAGGTATGGGAAAGAATTATTGAAGCCAGACTAGAGGCAAGGGATAGAGTAGAGATCAGCAAACAGCAATATGGATTTATGTCAGGAAAGGGAATCACTGATGCCATGTTTGCCTTAAAAATGTTGATGGAAAAGTACAGGGAAGGTCGAAGAGAGCTCTATTGTGTATTTGTTGACCTAGAGAAAGCTTACGATAGGGTTCCGCGGGAAGAGTTGTGGTACTGTATGAGAAAATCAGGAAATAGTGGAAAAGTATGTGAGACTTGTACAGGATATGTATGAGGGAAGCAAAACAGTGGTGAGGTGTGCAATAGGAACTACAGAAAGTTGCAAGGTCAAGGTTGGACTGCACCAAGGATTAGCGTTAAGTCCGTTCTTGCTTGCAGTGATTATGGACAGGCTAGCGGATAAAGTAAGGAGAGAATCATCATTGACGATGCTGTTTGCTGATGATATTGTGATTTGCGAAGAGACTAGGGAAGAAGTGAAGCGGAGACTAGAATCCTGGAGGTTTGCATTGGAAAGAAGAGGGATGAAAGTAAGTAAGTCAAAGACCGAATATCTGTGCATATATGGAGGATATGACGACGAAACAGTAAAAATGGAGGACAAACAAGTGCCAAGAGTAAAGGAATTTAAGTATTTGGGATCAACGGTGCAAGAAAGTGGTAGTTGTGAGAGATAAATAAAGAGGAAAGTGCAGGCAGGATGGAACGGATGGAGAAAAGTATCGGGAGTAATCTGTAACAGGAGGTTACCAGCTAGAGTAAAAAGAAAAGTGTACAGTTCAGTGGTAAGACCAGCAAAAGTGTATGGACTTGAGACAGTGGCGGTCACAAAGAATTAAATGAAAGAGATTGAAGTGGCAGAAATAAAAATGTTGAGGTTTGCGATGGGAGTAACGAAAAAAAACAAGATTAGAAACGAGTACATCAGAAGTACAGTCAAGGTAGAACGGTTAGAAATGAAGATGAGGGAGGGCAGGCTGAGGTGGTATGGACATGTCATGAGGAGAGACCACGAGTATGTAGGAAGAAAGATGATAGAAATGGAATTACCGGGAAAGAGGAAAAGAGGGAGATCAAAGAGAAGATTTTAAATTTAGTGAAAGAAGATATGGGGGAAGTTGGTGCAAGGGAGATGGACGTTGAAAACAGGACGGCTTCGAAAAAGATGATACGCTGTGGCTACTTCTGATTGAAGGGAAAGGCCGAAAGGAGAAGAAGAAAAAGAAAGAAAAGCGGTATGCAACTATCCCAATAAAACGGTAATGAGAAATGGTCTTTACTAAAGCAATGCACATTAAACAAAATTAAGAACGTTTGAAGTAGTTTCGCTGGCTGCAGAAAATCGCATTGCAAACGCCAACCTGCCCTCCGTGCCCCGTTCCAGAATATTCCATTGTATCGGCTGATAATGAAGTCGAAATTGAAACATTTAGCAAACCAATCAACCTATCTGAAAAATCTGAGCCAACGGCCAATCCGAAACAGAGTGCTTACGTCAGTAGCGCGAAAGTGAGTATGATGCCGAGATAAATGACTTGCGACGTGCTTCATCGTAGGAGAATGCAAATGAGCATCATTAAACTCACGACAATATTTTGGACGTATTCCTTGCACAAGCTGTTTATTATTTATTTATAAATATGTTAATTGGACTGTTATGTGTATTACACTTCTGTATACTATTTGATTTGGACTACATATATTTTCATTTACTTTAACAATTGGATTTAAATGAAGTTTATAGTTAAGCCTTGGACTTGTTCACGGCTAACATGGGTCCAACAATTTTACTCCATAAGTTATAATAGTTATATAATTGGGACAATTAGTTTTCTCAAGTAATTATTAATTTTAAAAAGAGAACATATTTAAAAAGATAAATATCTGTTAGATATCTATCTGGTTAATTACCAGTCAAAAAATTTTTATCAACCATTAGCTTATAAAAAGTAAAATTTTGAAACTGTTAGCAGATTTCTTAAAATAACAAGCTTATGGTTTATCATCATCTTTATCCATCCTACAGACTTCCAGAAAACATTGGTGCCCTTTCACCTAAAAAAAAACCTTTATCTATTAAATTTTTAGATTTATTTATTAAATAAATCGCTTGAAGTTTTTTCTTGCAGATAATTACTTGCAGAAAACATTGGCGTCCTTTTACCTAGAAAAAATCTTAACCGATTTATGTAATGAATAAATTACTTGAGGTTTGGTTTTTTTAGATGAAAGGCGCCGGTATTTTTTTCTGCGAGCCAGTGGAATAAATGAAGATGATAATGAACCACAAAAGCTGAACTTTATTTATCCTAATGACTCGCAGACAACATCTGCGCCCTTTCACCTAGAAAAACCTTCAAGCCATTAAATATATTCATTTGGCTACGTCATAATGAAACACCAGCCAATTTTACGAGCAGAGGAAAGCAATTAATCATTAAATCGAGCTTTTGTGATTGAAAGAGTTGGCCGAAAAGTATTTTCACAAACCAATTGAAGGTTAACAAAAATCCGTTGAGCATAACAACAGTCACACATTTACGTCATGGTTCATCATCGTGCTGCCAAAAGAAACAGCACGTTATATTTTGAACTAAAATGAAAAATATTGATTGTTTAAACTGTGTTTTTTTTTTTTTGGCGTTTTTTTTTTTTTTTGCTAAAACAATCCAAAAACAAGTCGCATAACAAAATTTTGAAAAAAAGTGTATTTATAAATTGTTAAATATATGCTTAAATGAAAACGGGCTTTATTAGCATGTCTTTTTAAGCAATGTTATCTGAAATTAACAAAAATTTATATAGGCATAACATCAAAGAATATACCCAAAAACAATTTTTGGGAATTGAAAACTTTTTTATTTTTCAAATATTCCGTTTTTCTCTTATATTGATTAAAAAACTTTTAAATTTACATTATCAAAAGGTTTAAAACATAATACAATGTAGAGCCATAAATACAATAGGGCCTAAATGTTTTTGCAAAATACTGTATGCTTTACTTAATATAAAACTCACACAACCATTCATCCAGTTAGCTTAAATTTAAACTTATTGGTGTTACTCCAACGTGTGATCTCACTGCCATGTAGATATCGGTTCTCCAGAGATCATTCATCGTCTGAGATCGCACATTATAATAAAAATAATTCATTTTGTTACGAAAAACACTTTCTTCTAAAAAACAGATTCCCGAGGATGGAAGTGTAAACGGCATCCGGTTGTGAGCTACTAAGCTTCAACGAATAAGTCAGATAAAAGCCCAAATGCACTACTGCCATAACACCCTTAGGTGCGCACTACACATGACAACCTCTGGGTAGAATTTTGAATCATTACGCAATATGAAACTTTACTCGATAGATTGTACATTGTTTTGGTGCTTTTCCGTTTTGCATTTTAACGATAGATATTCGGTGGTGGTAGTCTATTTTTTTTTGTCTCCTAGCGAAGCAACTGTAAAATTATTTAATTATAATTTTTACTAATTGTCATTTAATTCATGTTTTAACGTTGTTTCCAATTGGTTGAATGACTCTTTTTGTTCGTTGATGTTTAATATTTTATTCTATAACAGGAAAAAATAAAACAGCCTGACTAGTTAGCAAAGAGTTTGTTATCGAAAAATTTTACAATTTTTATTATCATAAAATGGCAAGTAATAAAGCGTTTCATAAAATATTGGGGTAGAATTGAACAAAGCCGGAATGTAAATCAATCTTCCTTGCTATTTCTTTCACGTATTGGTTAATTTTCCTATAAGTGACCAACAGGGAGGAAACAGAAGTTGTTAGGTGGACCACAAAAAAATGTAGTGAAAAAGCGTTGAAATCATATTTTCAGGAGCTGTTTTGTTAAAAAGAAACAATTTCGTGAAATTGGATGTGGAATGAAAGTGAAGGTTTTTTTTGGTCTTCACTTATTATTTGTAAACGCTTTTGTGAAATTGGGTTCAGAATGAAAACCAAGACTAGACACATTGGGCCGCAACAATTTTGTTTCAAGTTTTTCGAGCCACAGTGTTTAAAAGATTGAGAACTCTTATTGTATGGTCTTAAACTATTCCACGCGATTAAAAAGTTTGAAACATTAACGAAAATTTCCTAAATTTAAACTATTTTTATTTTAACTATAAATATTGAGGAGAACGCATATAAGACTCACCGTTATTTCCCTGTCCTCCCCTTGTTGGCAAGCTGCCAACTGTCGAATAAAGGTGATAACGGTTTGTCCGTTGCACTCCTTTCCTTCAATCAATTCCACATTCTGTTCCGAATCCAATGGAGGAAAAGTATTTGTATCCAGTCCATGTCTATCCTGTAAACAAAAATCATTTGACATAATACAGGAGGATTAGGATCAACTGTCTCAGGACTTGCTCACAGTGATAATTACTCTTCCTCCGCTCACCCATCCCACGTGAATATCTGCATGAGCCATGGATCCTAATGCAGAAAATCCAACTCCTATCCATCCAGTAGTAGCAACACGAAGCTGCAAAAGTTGTTTATTTTAAAATAGTTCGGCGCTTCATTAATCTAATTATTACGTAACATTATGTTCCAAACCAATTAATGCTAAAACGTTCAAAATTTTGTTAACTACCTTGCCAGAAAAAATTAAAATAACGCTTATTGTATTTAGTTTCTCCTTTTATTTACTGTAGCAAAAATAACATTTTAAGTTAAAGTTTAACTTAATTAGAAAAATTAGACTTCTATTTAGCTAAGGGTAGAAGTCACTTTAATTAGTGAATTTGCAAGACGGAAAGTTTGTCGGAAGCTTCCAAAACTACCCCATGCCCGAAAGTATTTGTGTCATGGTTGTTTAAATTTAATAATTTCATTGTGTTTTACCTTCTATAGTTTTAATAAAAATTTAGACCCGATATTTACAATTTCGTGGATTGTCGCATGAAATGTTTGAATTAAGAGCCAGTAATGTTTGCGTCGGGGAAGCAACTCTCACTAAAATAAAATTAAAGACTTAAAGAAATCTTATTGCAATTTATAACGAGCATTTTATTTGCACTATAGGACAAGAAATTGAAACAGAGATTAAAAATTAAGAAAATCACTAACAAATGAATAAAATCCCAAAATGTGCAATGCAAAATTGTTTAAAAATCAAACAAATTTTTGTAATGTTTGCAGATTAAAGTGAAAAATATAAATCTACTTATCCAATCTGCGGCTAAATATAAGCCAAAAACTCGTGTTGATATCCAAGTGAATCAAAATAATCTTTTAACTACACTCACATTTTCCCCTGGCTGAAAATATAAGCGCAATTACGGGCTCATCTTCAGTTCAATCTGAATATGACAAGCAAAAACTGCATATTCCCACCTGAATCAAAATATGAGTTGAGTTGAAGTTCCACCACATCTGGAAGTTTTGCTGCTCATCCAAGAACACCTTTTGTTCAAACTCATCACTGGAGAGCGATTGTGATCTCACAACCAAAATAAACGCAATCAATGATAACAAACGATATAATGTCATCATCTTAAACTATGATAATATCTGTAAATTAATTATTAAATTGGTTGGCCCAGATGGTAGGTGCTTTCACGCAGCCTGGGCCGTAAGTAAGTCTGTTCATTGGTTCTAAAAATGACAGATCGAAACCGAACCTACCAAAACGGAAGGGTATCCACCCATTCCGATGTTCAGTGTGGGTCTGCTAATCGGCAAACGTCCTTTTTAGGACGGGGCAATGTTAAGATAAAACTGTTCTTTTCAGGGCACATTGACAACAAGTTCCGAAGACCCACTATTCTTCAGCTGAACATCGAAGGCCTCACTGCAAGCAAGATGAATGTTCTTCATCATCTCGCTATGCAGTCTGAGGCACTCGTCATCCTATTGCAGGAGACCCACTGCACTGATGCAGAGAAGTTGGTACTACCAAACTACCAATTAGCTGGGTCTTCTTTAAGCAGGAAGCATGGCCTTGCCACGTTTGTCCACGAGCAACTGAGATACATGCTTTTGGACCAATCTCCACCGACATCGGAGATCGAGTGGCTGTGTGTGGACTTTGATGGTTATAAAATAGTCAACGTCTACAAACTTTGCTTATGCTGATGATTTAGCATTGTTGCATTCTTCTGGAAACTGGAAGGACTTGGAGGGGACTTTAAGCCAAGACATGTCCACACTTTCAGCGTATCTCCAGACTTGGAGGTTGAAGCTCAGTCACACTAAGACGGTGACGGCAGCCTTTCACTTAAATAACCGAGAGGCAAAACGTGAGCTAAAGGTCTACAACAATGGTAGACTTTTATCGTTCTGTCCAACCCCTACTTACCTTGGGGTAAAACTGGACAAATCGCTCACGTTTCGTCACATTTAGTGGCATTGCGCAAAAAACTATCCTCGCGCGTCGCACTGCTGAGGCGACTCGTGGGCTCGGGATGGGGTGCTGGTGCTAAAACACTATGCATAGCCACCTTGTCTCTAGTCTACTCAGCAGCTGAGTTCTGTGCGCCAGTCTGGTGTTGCAGTGCTCACACTTGTCTCATTGACAGTGTCTTGAATGACGCCTTGCGCATAGTTACTGGATGCCTGCGTCCCACTCCAACGGACCACCTACCTATACTCTCAGGCATCCAGCCAGCTGAGCTTCGCCGACTGGGAGCGACACTCTCCTTGGCTCACCGTGGATCTTTGGACCCCAATCATATTTTGCATGATCTTTTAAGTGGGTCCTCAGATACTGGCCAAGTGAGACTAAGATCCAGACGTCCGTTTGTGCCAGATGCGCGGAATCTTTTGGACAACCTTGCCAGACTTGGCATCCGCGCTTTTGAATGGACAAATCTTAAATGGAAAACGGAGTACTGTGAAAATGCTTCCAGGCTCCGTGCTTTTGTGCCCGAGACCAGTGCCAGGCCTGTTGGGATGGGCTTACCCCGAGCAACTTGGGTTAAGCTCAACCGCCTGCGGACTGGTGTTGGGCGATTCCATTCGTCCATGCACAAATGGGGTCTCGCTCCTTCACCGAATTGCGAGTGTGGCGCCTCTGAGCAAACCGCAGACCACGTACTAACAGCGTGCCCTATACATCGAGCACCACATAGAGCACGAGGTCTGACGGTTTTGGATGACGAAACTCGATGCTGGCTTAATGACATCACTGCCAGCATCTGATCCAGGCAGTATAGCAGTCTGGGGTAGTAAAAGGATAAACCCTCGGCCCCAGTCCTGTTTGTGTCTGACCTGGAGTGGATACCCTTCAAACGACGACGACGACGACGACAATTAAATTGATTTAAATTTAAGTTTCAAAGAAACGTTGAAAATATTAAAGAAATAAAGATTGTTTGTCGGCCAGTTTTCCTCAATCATTCAAAGTCGAAAGCGCTTTAAAAATCAAAGACAAGCAGATATTGCAAAACAGAGCTGACCGATAAAAATAAGAGAAAACTTTCACATATTTTTATCGCAGCAATCTGTTTTGTTTACTGTTCCAAGATGGTGGAATGAACTACTGCAAATGCACCGATGGCTGAAAAAACGTTTCACTTACCGGTATACCTTTTCAAAAGTTAAAAAGTGAAATTATTACGAGACATTACGTAATAATCGGCGCACTCACAGTGCGAGAATCATTGCGGCAAGCGATCATTCTTTTAATTTTTTTAAACTAAAAGTTTTTCTCGGTGATTTTGAAGATTCACTAATGTTATTATTGTCGAATATTTTTAAAGCTTGTCTCACATTGAAACTGTTGGCTGAAAAAAGCAAGGGGAAAGCAAACTTTATTTTCCGTTCCGCTACGTTTTCAAAATGTTTCGCTTTCCCGTTGCTTTTTCCGTAAACGTTTTCAAAGTAAATTAAACTAAAAAGTTAAATATTTTAAACTTCAATGTTTTGCCGGTTCGTTTCCGCTGTTATTCTAAACCAGTAGTTTTCAACCGGTGCACCATGGGTTCACCATGGTGGACCATGGGCCTGGTTTCAGTGGGCCACAGAGCATAAATCAAAACGAAAGCAACATGGGACTTGTACAGTATAACGATATTATTATGATCGAAAAATCGAAAACGAATTCCAAGTAAGGACCTTTTTTTTCTATGTTTTTGGGACAAAAATTGAGAAATCGCAGACAAATTTCACGTGAACACTTTTTAATAATCACCTGCAGTCTACTTTGTTAACTGTAGACAACTTATAGATCGCATTAATAAATCTTTTGACCATTCCATGCAATTTATGAGTTGTTTTTATTTATTTACTTTTTATAAATTTCAACCAAATGAATAATTATAAAATTAAACAGTTTGATTCAATTGAACATCAACAGATAACTAACTAACTATCAATTTAATTTAATTTTTTTTTATATGAATTAAGGCTCTACTAATCAACAAATACGAACGTTTGTAAAAAAAGCAAAGGACAACTCTATTTTAATCCAAGAGCCGGTGTGGAAAAAAAGATTGAAAAAGAAATAAATTGAAATTTAAAACAGAAGAGGGAACCAGTATTTTGATAACCAGAAAAAGTCAAATAAGCAGTTGCTAATAAGATTCGAAAAAATTTTATATTTTCTTTTTTTTCATTATTTCATATGTATCTTTTATTGCAACTATTTAATAAAAAATTAACTCTGTTTTTCTTTGTATTGATTGAACCAGTGATTGGCAACTTTAGTGTCGGTGAACCAGTGGAAAGTTGAATAGTCGCTTGCATAGTTTGAGAGAACATATTTTAAGTCGCGAAAACAGTCATGTCTATGCAATTATTTTTAAATATTACTATACTAAAACATAAATTTGCTTTTTAAGTATATTAAAATATTTTAGTATTTTTTTTAGAAATACAGTATAATTAATTAATAGAAAATTTTTAAAGTCGAAAAATTCTGAACTAGACGTTTTATTTGGTTTTCAGTTTGATTTGGAATATTAATATCAAAGCTCTTAAATTTATTTGTTTTTTTCGATTTAGAATGCGCTAGATTCACTTCACACAGAAGACTCGACGGCGTTCAAGAGCTTCTTAGACTGCAACTAAGCTCCGACTTTTTCTTGTCTAACTTTCTTGTACGTTTAAATTTTTTTTTAGCTTTGTAAATTTAAACTTTTCAAATTGCCTCAAGGCAAGTACGCCATAGCACTCTGCTGCAAACCGAACTGCTTCCAAGCAACAAAATGTCGCTACTTTCTTTGCACTAAATGTTTTTGTAATGAATGGAAGTCAAATCGTGATAACATTTATAGAAGGCATTACATAACAATAATTTATCTTTACGTCATGCAGTTCGGCTCAATCATAATTTAATTGTTCCATAAACCACCGCTCATCTCCAAACAACCCATTTTTAGGATCTAATACGAGCATAATTTGTCCCCATTTCGGTCCAGACGTCCACTTCTGTGCAAGAGAAACCTCATTAAACAAATCGGATAAATAATCGTAACTTGGACAAAACCAGAAAACTTAGAAGATTCGAAGTACATCTCTCCGAAGTAAGCAAAAAGAAAAATCAGTCAGCGATTTCTAAACGATTCAGATTTTCAAGACTGCTTGAAAGGAAAATAATTAAAAATTATTTGTACATTTAATTTTATCCAAATTAGTTGCAGAGATCCTAATTTTACCAGTTATTGTCCATACCCAGCTGCAGGCTGCTCCTGCGTTGGACTAAACTCTTAACAAGAATAAACAAAGTTAGCTTAGGTGACAAATTTGATTATTCCGGACCAGTGATGTAGCCAGGATCGAAACCCGATAATTTTTTTGCGGCCCAGACCGAGATGGAAACCATTAAATTTCCAGACCGAAAGTTCGAGACCGAGACCAAAAAATTTTACCAAAATAAATTCCACTTTCAAATACTTCAAAAACAATAAATTTTTATTTTTTAAATGGTAATCTAAAATGACATTTTAATTAAACAAGCATCTCTATCATGTTGAAAAAAGTTTTAATCTAGTATGGTTGCATCATAGCACAACCCATTTTAACAATCGTTCAGAAGCAAGCTGAAATGCATATACATGCTCAATGCACACACAGCCGAAATGTTAACAATGTTGAAAAAATCGAATATTTATTATTTTTTTGTTTTAAAATTGAAAAATGCTTAAAGCACGATTATCACAATATTGGCTATTACAGCAAGCTTTTCTTGAGTTTCGAACCGCTTTCTTTTATTTATGATTTTTTTGTTTTTAGTAAACTTTCAGTTCGCTTTAATTGATTCTTTCGTTTCCGCTTCGCATTCTTTGTCATAATTATATTTAAGCAACGTTTTTTATCCTTATTTTTAGTAGATCGTTTTGTGTAAACTATTTTTGAGTTATCGGTAGAGAAGAGTTGGTTTTGTGAGTGAATATTTGTAGAATGAATATTTGTTACGACGTATACTGTTTCGAATTTATTTGCTAAAGCGGCAGAAGTATATTTTGAGTAAAACGATTTAAAATCGCGACACAACGCATCGCATCATTCTGGATCGCATCTTTAGATTTGCATCGTTCTGAATCGCATCATTTTGAATCGCATAATTTGGATCACGTCGCAATCTTATAAAACACATTTTTCCTTATTTTTAATAAATCAATTTCCCTTTTTTTTGGCGCACATTATAAACGGATCAGAATTAGCTATAATAATGGCTGAAACTTCATTTAAATATTTGATTTTCTCTATTTTTTTATTTTATTTAAATATTTGATTTCCTATCTTCGATTAAATTATTTGAAGTAGTACTTTTAAACATTTTTCTTTTTTACCTCGACATATTAACGCTATCTTATTTTAACTTTCAGGCAACTTCTTATTTTGTTTTAATTTAAGTGATGAAATTCATACAAGAATTTATTCGCTTACTTAAGAAAAATATACATAGGACCAAAAGATGACTTTTTTTCGATTTAAACTTTGGCTCTAAGCTTTATCACTTCAACTTTCAGCAGTTTGTCAATTGAGAGTCGCTTTTGAGGAAATTGCAAAATTCATCACAATAGCTTCAAGTATCAAAAATATCAAAGAAATGTCCGGTTTCGAGACCAAATAAAAACACACAAGATCAAGACCACATCACATTGAGAGCAAGATCGAGGCCGAGACTAAGAAAAATTGGTCTCGAGACCTTCATCATTGCTCTGAACCATAGAGTTTTGTTCGCAAAAAATGGTTCAAAGAAGTCGCTTCAAAATTTGTATTAGAAAAAGTTAACTTTTTTACTATAGACTAAGCAATTAAATGTATTGCTTTGAAGTGTGAGCTAAAATATACCAGCTTCGACTTCTAAGCTAAGTTTGCTCAAACATTTTTAGTCATTTTTTATTTATTTTTATTTATTTTTCTGACCAGCAGGAAAGCGACGGAGGCACTCATACATAGGATAAGCAATTATCCGCCCTGCTTCGAAGATGACAAGATATTGCTGTCCGGTTGAAATTTTTTATTTTGGTTTTTTTAGGTTTTATTTATTGATATGATTAAAATTTAGAGCTGCTTGCTAATACCGCCAAGCAGGGGAAAGTGACTTCTTTTCCAAGAATTACACAACAGAATAACGAGAGTAGGAATTGAACCAGAATCGTGTTGATCGCGGCCATTGTTAGTCGTTCCAGGTGCTTCTTCATGTTGCCGGAAAAGTTTTTTGTCGGTACAAAGTTTTAAATCGACTTAACAAATCAAGGTCCTCATTACAAAACCTTGGCATTTGTTTTTGTTTTGCTGTATTCAAAGTGTTGCGCTAAACTAAAGGTTAGAACTATAATAAGATGTTTGTACTGGTTGTAATTGGTTGAAAAATTAGTTTCGACTGCGTAAAAAGATCTGCTGTAAATTACGGAAACAGATAGTAAAATTTTTGTTCAAGATCCTACACTTTAAAAGAAAAAGAAAGTTTTTTTAGAATTTCACTAATGATTTATGTTTGTAAACAATTTTTTTCTGTCGACGTAATTTGGGCTTTTAAAATTGCGATAAAATTTGTTTCTTAGACGGATAAATGAAAAACAATTTTAAAAAAAGGCAGACTTTTTTTAATTTTTACTTGATGTCCTCACTGGAAAAAGCAATTATTTCAAAGTCAAATCAAGACTCCGATTCAGAAAGCCTGGTGCATGATAAATTCTTATAAAAAGTCTTTTAACAGAAATCTGTTACCCTTTTTCCAGCAAAGTCAAATTGACAACTTTATTTAACTGATTAAATTGGAATGCATAAATTTATTAACAAAATTGGTTAAATTTCAATGAGCCGAATATTTAATATAAAAAATAAAAATTGAAACTTAAAAATTAAATCAACAAATTCATCACAAAAATCGATTTTGACTTATAAAGGATTATTAGCATCAGCTTCTGTAAAAAATTAAATTCAAATTTTTTTGACATCTTTTTGAAAATTTTAAAAACTCTACTCATTCTAATTGTGTCCTGACTCAAAGATACAAAGTGAAGCTTCCATAAAAACTACAAAGCAAACGACGACACAACAATTGACACCATGATTATTAATTACGTAACGAAGATGAAAAAACGCACACTGTAAAACTTGTGGTGAAATCAAAAACCGCAAACTCCCACTAAAATTAAAAGCGTTGACTGAAAAGATCAATAAAGCTGCTGTTGTGTCCTCACAATGTGTCTAATTTGAACGATAGTAAATAAATAAAGACAGAAAATTCTATTAATATTAAATTTAGAAGTCAAATAATTAATCCATTTATTTTCACATTAACCCAATAAAAACTTATCCAGTTGTTCTACAAATATGACCATAAACCATTTACTGATGTCAGGTTTAGCAGTAAGAACGTCGAAATGAAATTTATAAAAATGTTCAAGGAGGGCAATTCGGTCATTGTCATACTTAACGTTAAAATTGTTTCAGAATGAGCGGTGGTTATTCCATCGGATATTATTTCTTATTTGTCCTACGTATTGCATTTTGCAAAATTTACACTCTGCCACATGATTACCATAATTTTTGCAAGTAAAATGTTGTTTTAAATTAAACTTTTTGCTATTTGAGTGCGAAATAATAGAACCAACTGTTTCAACCATATTTTTATATAGTTTTTTAAAGTTTTCACATGGATATGAACTGGGGTTATGTTTATTAAGAAGAATTTGGGATAATTTTTTGTAATTCGTTAATTTAGTTGCTAATGTGGGTAGGTTTTTATACACAATAGCTGCTTCTGGTTTTAGTTTTTTTTTTGGTTAGAAAGTTGAAGTAAATTGGTAAACTGCGTTGCCTAAACAATTCTGTTTTTCTTGTGATGCTTTGATTTCGACTCGAAACAATCTTCTCAGTGTTTAGCAATTTCTAACATATTTTCTGTCATTTTTCGGTTAAAATTTGAACGAAGACACTTATCTTTTAGATTAACTAAAATCTTTAAGTAATCGGATTTACGTTTATTAAAACAACGAAGTCGGACAGCTTCTCCAAAAACAATTGACTTGTATACTGATGTAGGATGATGCGATGCACCATTGAGAAAACATCAATCTTTGGCTGTAGATTTTATGAAATTTTTAGTAATAAAACTTCCTTTGACATTTAGGGTTGTTATATGCTCAACTGTCTTCAGGTGAGTTATGATGCCAGTCAGTGTTACATACAGCTCTGAAATTAAAAGTGCGGTAATGGCCTTCTTTACCTCGAAAAACTTTTTGATATTTTTTTAAAAAAACGACTTGCTTTATAGTTGAATTTCCGCGATCAACCTCAATGATCGGAGTTAATAAAACAACTTGATCTACATTAATTTTTGCATCAAAACCAAGCCTGCTACCTAGGGAGCAATGGATCGATAGTTGGTTCCGTCTTACCTGGGCATAGTTAAGCTACTAGAAGATGTTCTAGGGGACTCAAAGCAGAGATATCGGCTGATGACTTTTTAAGTCCTTTACTTCTCTGCGGTTTCTGACTAGCTGAGATGAAATTGCATCAACCAAAGCGGGGCATAAATTGCTTTGAGGTGCGCGTATTTGTGTCGTTTCAGGTTTGTCGAAGTTGATTATTGTGTAACAATTAATATAAAGCCCATACAGAAGCGATTCGATTTTAGATGTTGGTTGAGATTGGTTCAGATAGTGTGTCTGGTTTCTTTTGAACAAACGTGGCAAGGCCCATCATTCGGAAAGACTGGGTAGTTGAAAGCTGGGAAATACAAGCTTCTCTGCACTATTTTAGTGGGCTTCCTGTAAAAAAGATGACAAATTTTTTAAAGTGTAGAATAACATGACGAAAAACGTTAATCTTGCTGGCGTTAAGGTCTTTCATGTTCATCTGCAGAATGGTTGATAATGTGCTGTTGATAATTTGGTTTGATAATAAAGAGCAGCTTTTTCTTCTATTACCTTTTCCTGAAAAGAACTTTTTTTGATTAGCTGACTGTTCCTGACGTCACATGGGTCTGGGCCAGCCACAGAAACTAGATTGTAAAAAGTAGCTGCACTGAATGGAAGATACAGCTAATCAATACAGTCTAACTACCTTGCTTACTCGTAACTTGTAATAAATTCAGCCAATTACTTCCTTTAATTACTTCTATTAATTACAAGATTACAATTTCAAGCACCAACGATCAACTGTTAAATTTACTTTTGCAATTAAACTGTATCAATAAAATTCTGAGGTTGCTGAACCCCAGAGAACGCATTGAAAAGAGACTGTTAAAATGAAACGCTTTGACTTCAGAATTAAAAACTTGGTTAGTACAGGACGTCTATGACATTGTAAGCGCCAACTGAAATAATGTTTCACGAGCTATTCAAGCATTGGCAGTAAAAATGAAAAGGTACAAATAATTCGTTCAGACCAGCTGATCCTGGCTGAAAACTGGGATAACTGAATTTGGGATAAAATGATATCTTTCATTTTTTCTTCTGTTCTATTTCATATTCTTTGGCTAAATCATAAAATGTTAACTCAGACTTGTTAAAACATAGTTTTGGTAAATTTTTTTTGCTTTTTTGGCAATACAAAGTCGCAAAAATAGCCTTAAACCCAAAAATATCAGGATTTGTGAGTCTGATAAAAGATTTTGTGTTCGACTCCAACTCCAGGTCTTTTTCAAAGTCAGACACGCAAACTTCCAACCTCTTCCAAAACCTCCGACTTCCAGTCGACTCTGTCTCTCTTGACACCCGTTTGTGCAAGTGCAGGTTGGGTTGGGAACAAGTGTTAATAGTATTTGTGGTGAGTTTACCCAACCAGTTCCTAGGAATAGACAAGCAGATCAACGCCGGAAATTGGTCGCTCTGCCTGGAAATCAAACTCGTGGGAGTTAGGGTTGTGGTTATCCGTTAGAAGCCGCTGTTGAGCTATCTACCTCAAGATCCATTGTAAATCCGCCACAGATCCGAAACAAATCCGCCACGGATGCGCCACTGATCCGCCACTGATCCGTCACAACGTGTACGAAATGACCAAACCTAAACTACTGGTTTTGTTTTCTTGTCAATCACAATTTTAAAGTTTTTATCAGAGTTTTCATGTCAAATATAGAGTTTGGATTATAATTATGTTGAATGATTTGAAAAGAAACATCAACAAAATATTCAAACCTTTGAAAAGATAGGGCACAACATTTTTTAAAAAGATGAAAGCAGGATTATTTCATTGGAGTCAATTATTTATATTATTTTAATTTATTTATATTACAGATATTATTTTAATAGTCAGGATTTAGAGTTGGATGCATGTTTTTATCCAGATATTTTTTTCCAAAGTCTTTTTTGCAGAATTAGAGTCGGATGTTTTTAGACCGACTCCAGATACCTGGTTAAAACATTAACCAGGCTCGTTAGGTGAAGTATTTTTCTCAATAAAACAGCAACATGACAAATGTAAGAATTGAACTGAAACCAAACGAATTCCAGCAGACATGAGGGTTATTCCCCGTCATATTGGCAAATTTGTTGAACTTGCGCGTTAATTATATGGTCAAATGTTTACGTTTGCATCATTAAAAAAATTTAAATTATTCGATTGTGATAATAAAATTCCCAGCTTTGTGAGTCTCTAGTAATTATGACGCAAAATTTGTATTTAACATCTAAGAAAAAGTGATTCTACACACTATTGTTTTTGGAAAAAACTTTTTGGTTTACTTTTGTACTCTTACAATTTCCTTATCGCTAATACATGTAGATAATCACTAACACAGTTTTTCATCAAGATACTAGAGTTTTTTTATTACTTATTTTTGGTTTAATCAAATTTTAACTTCTAATGGCAGTTTTGCGTTATCACTTTAATGATATAAGAAAGTTTTTTTCTGTTATTATAACAATCATTTAAATTTAAAAAAAATTTAAAAAAATTTCGAAACAACTGTATTCATCCCCCCAATTATGACAGCATACTTTAGTATGATAGCACTCTAATTTACGAAGAAAGTAAGTTCGATGCTCAGTCAACTGTCTACCTGAATCATTTCTGTAGTGTTCTGAAGAATAAATTCTTCAATGGAGAGCCATCTTAAAACAGAAAACAGCAATTAGGCCAAAATCTTGCTATATACTATTAAAAAATACCGTTTACAGCACATGAATTAGGTGTATTCGAATGAGGTTTAAAACTGGAATAAGATTTGAGTAAGTTTTTGGTGTTATACATAGTTTAATTGTTATTTAAAAATTGTAAAAGCTATGGCTCCAACCAGGGAAATTATCAAGATGATGAAAGAAATGGAAAATAACATCAAAACACATATACAGGAAACAATCGAAGAGGCATTGTTACGTGAACTGGCAATGCCATTGTTTTTTTAGAAATTGGTACGACAAATTAGGATTCGTCTTATAATTTTGATTTACGTCCCTGTCACGGGATCGCACGATGGACACAAGATCACACGAGGCACACATGACCTAAAATCATGGGATCTCATGTGACTCTTTGCTATATAGGCCGGAATTGAAATCGGCACCTCACTTTGGTCGTGGCTAGAAGCGACGAAGTAATGCGTGTTAAGCAGGCTAGAAATTTTAATATATGTAAAAAAAATTAACGTACGCTATAGAATGTGGTAATTGAAAATGTAATAACTTTTGGTTTATTTGTATATTGTAGGCAAAGGAATATTCGAATTTAACGCCTCAAAATCTTGTAATGGCTCTCTAAAGTAATAAAATTAAACCTACCCTTTAATTAAAATTCTGTAATTGTTTGGAGATTAGGCGTTGAAATTCTCCTCAAGTCTTTTCGAGTAGAATCACTCGAAACTTCACAAGCGCTTGAAGGAACGAGATCACATTAAATTCTTCTTGTAGGAAGAATTAACTTACAGGCATTGAAAAAGCAAGAAATGAGATTTAACATTAACATTAATGAAATATTTTTAAAGCTAAAATACCAAAAAAAAAAAAACTGAAAGATGTGATAAACAGTCGAAATTTTTTAAATAATGAGTTTGAACAGTTGAAAAATAATGTTACAAAATTAATCAAACTTGATCTATAAAAAAATCTGAGTTTCTAATGAAAGAAAACCAATGCCTATAAGAACAATTAATTGAAGAAGAAAAAATGAGAGACGATTTGGACCAATATTACAGAAGAGAAAATTTAGAATATCATGGCATCCCAAATGACCCAAATGAAAACACAAACCATATTATCAAAGCTATGGCAAAAAAATTAAACATTGATTTAAAAGACAATAACATATCAACTTCTCATCGTCTTCCAAAATCTTCCTCAAATAATCATCCAATAATAATAGCCAGATTTACCAATAGAGATGTGAAAAATTTGATATTTCAAAAAAGGAAAAATTTAATTGGAGTACGAGACTATGGTATTGATGGTATGACAAACCTTTTCATCAATAAAAATTTAACTTCAAGAAGAAAAAATTGTTCTCCTTGGCTTACAAAAAAATTACAGCAAAATATCAATTCCTTTGGACATATACTGTAACGGTGATATATTTATTAAAAAAAAAAACACCTCCAGTGATAGAATCAAAATCACCTGCAAATCCAATATAGATCAACTTTAGTAAGTTGCTAAATTCTTATTATTATATAGTAAAAACATGTGCTTTTTTTTGTAAATATTCGACATGCATGAATCTGTATGTGGGCTAAACCAAATTTGACTATTCCTGAATTTTCTAAATTACTTCTGTGAAACAAATTACATAAAAAATAATATTTTCGTTTGTATAAATGTAAGGAGTAATAATAAAAACATAAATAAAATTGATGAATTACCTGGATTGCTGCCCTGCTCTCCAGAAGTGATGGTGATCAGTGAGACAAAGCTTAAAAATTTTAACTATAATTTTATATCTATTGAAAATTATCATTTTTATTTATCAAATTCTTCAACAAACAATGGAAGTATTGGCATATATTTAAAAACATAAAGTTATAAAATTCGTCCTGACTTATGCTTAAATGAAGATTTAGTTGAAGATATTTGGGTTGAAATTAAACCAAATAATTGTACTAAAGCATATGTGGTGGATGGGATTTACTCCCATCCTCATTCATCAATATCTAACTTTTAATTTAAATTAGAATGTGTGATAGAAAAAATAAATTTAAAAGGATTAAAGTATTTTTTACCGGATGATTTTAACATAAATTTGCTAAATAATGCTTCTCCAATTATTCAGTATCCAGAATCTCTTGAATCACTTGTTGTAATCAATCTCATAAATTGTTCTACAAGGTACATGAACATACAAACTCCATCATTATTAGATCATATATATTGCCATAATTGCTCTAAAAATATTATTTCTGTCTCAATATTATATGATAGAAATAATCATAATCCAGTATTTGTGATAATACCCAAGAACAAGGTATGACCAGTAAGTCGACCACCATGAGAAATACTGAAATAAGAGTTCCCTCGTTAACAAAAGGCTTAGACAAAAGCAACCTAGGTAATAACCTTTTGGACCCAGATACTGAATTTTCAAAGTTTTTGAATATATTTCTAAAATGTCTCACGACTTAGGCTCCAAAACAAAAACTTTCAAGAATGAAAATCAAATTCTATTTTAAACTTTGGCTAACAAAAAGTATTCAAAAAAGTATAAAAGAGAAAAATAGACTTTATCAGATTTCTTGTAAACACTCACATTTAGATATTGATTATAAAAAATACAAACAAAACAATAACATACTATCACATGTAAAACTACAATCAAAACAGAATTAATTTATCAAAATCAAAACTACTTTACAACAATAGCATCTAAACTGGCAAATTCTCTTTCAAAAACAAGTTCTCCAAAACCATTAAATACTGCTTCTACTTCCTCTTTATTATTTATTGAACCAGTAATTGATCAAGAAATCATACGAGAAATTAATTTATTAGACAACAGTAAATGTGATGATACATATAATATACCTGTAAAAATTTTAAAACTAAGTAAATACATAATAGCGCCTACATTATGTTATTTAATCAACTACGTACTGTATTAACAAAGGTGTGTTTCCAAATGCATTAAAAATTTCCAAAGTATTACCAATTCATAAAGTGGGTGATAGAGACATTGCTTCAAACTAAAGGCCAATCTCTATCTTACCCCACTTTTAAAAAATTTTTGAAAAAATTCTTAAAAATAATTTAATTGATTTTATAAGTAAGTAAAAAATCATATCAGAATATCAATACGGTTTTCAGGAAAACAAAAGCACTAGTTATGCACTTATTAAACTAGAAAATTACTTGCGTTATCAGCAGGCCAACAATAAAATTACTTGAGGAATTTTTCTTGATTTAAAAAAAGTTTTTGATACTGTAGATCACAATGTTTTAAAACAAAAATTGATTGCCATAGGTATTAGGGGAATGCCTTTTAATTTAATTTCTTCAAATATATCAAACAGATATAAATTTACATGTACAAACTCAACCAAATCAGATAAAAATTTAATAAATCATGGTGTTTCACAAGGTAGTGTCCTTCGCCCTATTTTATTTCTTCTATACATAAATGATCTTGCAAATACTTCAAACTTAAAAACTCTTCTTTTTGCTGATGATACAGCACTTCTTGCCTCAGGTGATAACCCACTTCATCAGAAAAATTGGTAAATATAGAAGTTAAGAAAATTGAAAATTGGTTGCTTAAAAACAAGCTTACTTTAAACACAGAAAAATCAAATAATATAATGCTTGGTTAAAAGAAAACTGTAAATAACATGATAAACATTCATACAAATAACAGTCAAATATTCCAAAAAGAGAAAGTTAAATACTTGGGAGTTGTAATTGATAAAAATCTAAAATGGAAACCCCATATAGATGAATAACTACTCGTTTATCCAAATCTATGTATCATTTAAAAAAAACTTGTCCATTAATAACTAAAAGCTCGTGTACTACGCACTTATAAAAAGCATATTACAATATGGTATAGTATTATGGGGAAATGCAAATCAATTAGCATTAATAGAGCTATACAATATATTATTAAATAACCATATAGAACAAGACTAAATAAGCGTACGCTTTTTCTAGATTATTAAAGGTAAATGAGTTGTACCAATATTCTCAAACTTATGTTTCGATTATACAATGCTGTGAGTTCAAAGATAGAATGCCACTAATAAATAAAATTCATACTTATAACACATGGCAATCAAATAATAAGAACATCTTTATTTCACATTTTTCGGCTTGTAAATTATCTAATAGTCTTATAGTAAATTGTATGAAAATTTGGAACAAGCTGTCAAATAATATACAAACCGAAAAAAGAATTAAATCATTTAATAAATTATTGTACAAACACAACAACAACAACAACAACAACAACAACAATTTATTGGTCAACATAGCAAAACAAGAAAATGCAAGACAAACGAAAACAGAGTGCATACCATATTTAAGCTATGTGACTGGGGAGCCGCGAAGGGACAATTATGTCTTCGTGTCTGAACGGCTACCCAAAAAGCAGCAACACATGTAAATGAAAGGAAGCATAGCGTTTGAAGAATATTTATTGACATCGTAAAGTTTAAAGAAATCGTTAATAAACAATAACAATTTTAGGAAAAAAATGTACCAGAACAAAATTGAGAGTAGCCAAAAAAAAATAAAAATAAAAAAAGTAAATAAAAAATGAAAAAAAATTGATTAATTATATTGGTCAGTTAGGACTTTTTTATACGCCACAACAAAATTTTTGTGAGTTAATTTTTTATGTTTTCAAGTATGCAGTTCCACAGTTTAACACCAGAATATTTAATACAGCGTTGGAATTGAAACGATGAATAATAAGGGAGAAGAAAATTTGTGCGGTCGGAAATCATTGTTTTATGATGATGATAGTCTTTTAGATACATAAAATAGTCAGTGAAAATAAAAGGAAGAGATTTGGTGTGAAAATGATGCATAAATTTAGCAATCTCAAGCCTGTATATGTCGTTTGTTTGTATGAGGAGGTTATATTGTTTGTATATTGAAGTGACTCTGTCTTTAGACTTTATTTTTGCTATGGCTTTAATGGCTTTATTCTGCAAGGTTTGTAAAGATGTCAGATAGGAGCTGTAGGTAGAACCCCATATAATTATACCATATATCAGATGCGGAAATATTAAAGCATAATACAAGGTTATTAAAATTCTAGTTGGCAAAAGTTTGTTCAATTTATATAAAATGCCTACACCCTTGGAGATTTTTGACTGGACTTTTGATATATGAATTTTAAAGTTGAGTTTGGAGTCAATTTCGATACCAAGGTATATAATGTTATCAGTAAGTGGTATAGCACCGAAATCAAAAGTTTCAATAGGAAAACTCTGGTAATTTTGTAACTTTGGGTTGAT
Source organism: Diplosoma virens (assembly GCA_963680785.1). Taxonomy (NCBI): domain Eukaryota; kingdom Metazoa; phylum Chordata; class Ascidiacea; order Aplousobranchia; family Didemnidae; genus Diplosoma; species Diplosoma virens. Next base: position 3,286,661 of record OY796897.1, on the reverse strand, counting down.
GCATATTACGTTTGATTTTGTTTCATTAAGCGTAAGTTTATTGAGATTCATCCAGGTTTTGGCACGTTTTAATTCGTTATTATAGAGCAGGGTTTCTCAAACTTTTTTACTCACGGAACACCAAATTTTATCATTTTAGCCCACGGAACACTTAGCCAAAAATGTTTTAACTCAAGTTTGTCAAGATATAACAGACGTTAATTTTGCGATCAAAAAACTAAAATTACTGAAGTTCCTTTCAAAACAGAACAAAGCAAAGAAAATAAAAGGTTAGGATCTTATAAAATAAAAGGAATGCAATTTATCACTTTAATGAGAAAGATGAGCTTGCATAGAAGCAGAAAGATGTTTAACGTCTGGCCTAATAGTTGATAGTTGAATGTACATATCTGCTTTAGCATCCAATCTGTTCCTGTATTTTGTTTTTGTGGACACATATAGTGAAAACCCTGTTTCACATAGGTAGGTTGTTGCGAAAGGCAAGAGTTTCTTCAGAGCTTCTCTTGCAAGAGTAGGGTATTCTTTTTGCACACTTAGCCAAAACTTGCTTGAGAGGTGGCTTGTAAATTGAAATTTCAAATTACCATCGCTTGAAAGTTCGATGAATTCTTCCATAATTTTTCCAGTAAATGGAGCAGTCGAACAACTAAATGGATTACGAACCCAATCGCAATTGAACATCCCCTTTGGAAAATATAGAAGAAAAGTATTTTGCAGTTCCTGCAAGTGTCGCACAATATCGCTTTTCACAGATTGATCTATTGTGAGATTATTATCTCCAAGAAAGTTTTGCAGCAAAGGGAAGCAAGCGAAATCGTCGATTTTTACATTTTCGCACCAAAATTTTAGTTTTCGTGTGATGGCTATAGCATTATCTTTTACAGAAAAAACAGTTGTGTACTTGCCTTGCAGGCGTAAGTTAAAATCATTCAATTTGCCAAATATATCAGTCATATAAGAGAGATACTGCAGCCATTTTGGCTCGTGCAACCTGCATAATAAACCAAATTTGTTTTCTTGAAACAATATCAATAGTTCATTTCTTAATTCAAAAACTCTCGCGAGCACCATACCTCTGCTCAACCAGCGTACAGATGTGTGCAACAATAAATTGCAATGAATACTTCCCATTTCTTTGCAGATAACAGAAAAAATTCTGGCTTTCAGTGGTCTTGACTTGACAAAATTGACAATTTTTATCACATCATCCAAAACATTGCTAAGTTCAGGAGGCATGCCTTTTGTAGCCAGTTGATGTCGGTGGAGTGCACAGTGGGAGTTGGAACATTCCGGATTTTCTTTTTTAATACGTGACACCACAACTTTTATTGAGCCAGTCATGCTTTTAGCTCCGTCGGTGCAGACATTCAAGCATTTTTTCCATGGAATTTTATTTTCGCTCATAAATGTATCCAAAATCTTGAATATCTCTTCTCCTGTGGTAGAAGTGGGTAAGGTCTTGCACAAAAATAAATCTTCTTGAATGTCTCCATCATAGACATAACGAAAAAATGCAAGCAACACAGCCAACCCTGCCACATCTGTCGACTCATCCAGTTGAAGACAAAAGAAATCGACCTGCTGTAAACGAGAGCATACTTCAGATTTTATATACATTCCCATGTCATCTATACGACGGCTAACAGAACTGTTTGATAAAGGAATGCTCTCCAGCTTTTGGTGGTCACTTTTGTTAAGCAAAATTTTTGCAGCTTCAAGCATGCAAGGTTTGATAAGGTCTTCGGCAATTGTGTGTGCCTCACCTGCTATAGCAATTCTTTTACTTATTAAATAGGACACTTCCAATAGTTTTTCGGTGGAAACTGTTGTTGAATGAATAACTTTTAGCATGTCTTTCACTTCGCGAAGTCTGCCCTTAAAAAACAAGATGTCTTTTCCAACTAAGTTAGGGTGATGGCTTTCCAAATGTCTTTTCATTTTGGCAGGCACAAGAGAACTATTGTGTAACAGTTTTTGGCATATGACACAAAGAGCACCAGGGTAGTCTTCAGAACCTGTCCAAGTAAACCCGAAGCCCAAGTAACTCTCGTCATATTTTCGTTTAACGCCACGTTTATTGGAATGACACTTTGGGCCACTGGTAGGTACAATAAGGTCGCTGTTTACTAACAAATTATTATCACTGTTTTCAATTAAACCATTATCTTTTACATGTTCAATTTGTTTGTCATTTGTTAGAGGCAAATCAGAATCATCACAGGTGTTTTTGAGGTTTCCAATTTTCAGCCAGCGATCCATTAATAAAAAATACGCGTATGTATGCTAAAATGAACGAATTAGCAGATATAAACACTGCACCTATGCATAGCAATAATTTAATAAAATAGTAACTCATTTAATCAACAAAGTATTAAAGTTGGTAGACAAAATACTGTAACTTTTGAAACATGTCTTTCAGCAAAGCATTTTTACTCTAGTCCAGACTCCCTTTAGCCCAGCGGCCCTAACTAGTTGTGAAATTTCTTATCTCTGAAAGCAAAAAAGCCAATGCTTCTCAACCTTTTCAGCCTTCGAGACGTCCGGTATCATGCGATATGTGACCTCAAGTAACCTCGCAATATGTACAAAATAGGAAGAAAAAGCTTTCTTTAAACCAGAATAGGTTTAAAAAAGAAACAGTCGTTTTTTCTATAAATTTATTTGTCATACTCAGTTTTTTTGCTCAGTAAAAAGTTTAAAAACTTCGCGGAAGTCGCGGAACACTTTGAGGAAGCTCATGGAACACCTGTGTTCCGCGGAACACAGTTTGAGAAACGCTGTTATAGAGTAGTTGAAGATTGTCAATTGAAGAACTAGTTACAGTTAGACAGTTGTTATCTGCGTAAAGCCTTGGTTTATTACTTAATGCGTTGGGCAGATCATTAATGTAAACTAAAAAAAGAAATGGACCCAATATTGATCCTTGGGGTACTCCACATGAAAGTGATTTTAAAGATGAATAATTATTTTGAAAGCTAAAAAATTGGTTTCTATTTTTCAAGTAGCTGTGAAGCAACGTATTACAAATACCTCGCACCCAATAGTGTTCAAGTTTACCAAGAAGAATGTCGTGCTTAACAGTGTCAAATGCCTTTTTAAGATCAAGAGTAAGAATACATGAAAATTTGTTGTTAGCAATGTTATCGTATAATTGAGTTATTACATCCAAGACTGCATGAATTGTATTGTGTTTTTTACGAAAACCATACTGTGTATCTTGTAAAATCGAATTTTGATTAAAAAAGCTTAGCAATCTGGTCAACAAAATTTTTTCAAAGGCTTTTGCTATAGTTGGCAAAAGAAAAACGGGGCGGTAGTTTTCTGCTTTGGTAACAGGACCTTTTTTATATACACGGATTACTTTTTCTGTTTTTAGACAAGTTGTGAAAATACATGCTAGATACATAAAATTTAAACAACATCCAGATTTTATCCATATTAATTATAATTTTTTAGTATTGATGCAAGATGACCTTGCTGTACTGTTAAACTACTTTAATGTTTTAAGCTATAACTTTATGAAATACAGTGTTTTTCGATCTATTTCGTCTTCTTTGCAATCAATTTCGTCTTTGTCCCGATTAATTTTGTCTTTGTCTCAAATAAAAATTTAAAAAAAATAATTTTATAATTTAACCCGATAATTTTTTTAAATTTTTTTTACATGTAATAACAGGTTTTATAATAACTAACCCGATAGGGTTTATACACATATATTGTAGATAATATGTGGTCTCTGTATTAGGTCTCCATAATTAGGTCTCCATAATCTATAGTCTCCATAATTAGGTTTCTGTAATATAGTCTCCATAAAGTATATATAGATAGGTATATAGACCTAACGGAGATCCTATATGGAGACGCAATATTATGGGGACTATATTATGGAGATCATATTATGGAGACCTAATATCTATTATTGAGACTACATTATGGAGACCTAATTTTGGAGACTTAATATTATGGAAACTATGTTATAGAACCTAATTATGGAGACTATATATATATCATGGAGATCTAATTATGGAGACCTAATATTATGGTCACTTAATACAGAGACCTTATATTATTATTAATTATATAGACTCTATATGATCAAATATACAGATAATATAGTATCTCTGTATTAGGTCTCCATGATATATATATAGTCTCCTTAATCAGGTTTCTATAATATAGTTTCCATAATATTAGGTCTCCAAAATTAGGTCTCCATAATGTAGTCTCAAAAATAGATATTAGTTCTCCATAAAATGGTCTCCATAATATAGTTCCCGTAATATACTGCTCATAATATTGCGTCTCCATATAGGATCTCCGTTAGGTCTATATACCTATCTATATATACTTTATGGAGACTATATTACAAAAACCTAATTATGGAGACTTAATACAGAGACCACATATTATCTACGATATATGTATATAGACCCTATTGGGCTAGTTATTATAAAATCTGTTATTAAAAAAATTTAAAAAAATTATCGGGTTAAATTATAAAATTATTTTTTAAAAATTATTATTTGAGACAAAGACGAAATTGATCGTAACAAAGACGAAATTGATTGAGACAAAGACGAAATTGATCGTGACAAAGACGAAATTGATTGCAAAGAAGACGAAATAGATCGAAAACACTGTATTATATTTTACATTGTTTTCGTGCACCTTTTAATCCTCAATTGCTTGCTGAAATCTGTTGTGTTGCTTGTTATATGCTATTTGCATCTTTTTCAATCTAATTTATGCTGTGATTTGTTCTCTTGTTTGAATTTTATCTTATTGGCCTTTGTTTTTCTTTTGTTTATGTTGTTGTTGTTATTTTTTGTTTTGTTTTTTCATTATGTCAGTAAGGCAGATTTATATTCATGACGTAATATGTGTTTTTTGATATTTTTTATTTACCATAAACTTAATTAAATATTTAATTGTGTGTTGGGAAACTTTCAAATGAGTTGAGGGTAGTGATTAAATAATTTTTTGTCCCTTCCTACACCTGCATTTATTTATTTGATCTCTACATTTATTCTCCTAACTCGCAGGAAAGCGACGGAGACGCTAATACATAGGGTAAGTAATTACTCCATGTATATAACTTACAATGAGTGTTTTTCCAATTTAACCCTTGTCCGGCGGCATAATTTTACACCGCTAACAGGCGGCATAGGTACAATTGTACCTAAACTTATTTTGTAGGAAATTTGTCGTTGTAGGTATAATTTCTGAAACAATTGAAGTTGATTCAAACAGTAAGCCTTTCAAGACCATGCGATAAAAATAAGCACCGCCCAGACACAACGTATTATGACGTCATAATGCATACCGATGAAATTCTAAAGGCTGGTTTACACACAACGCGTGCACGAGTCTCTTGCTGCTATTCAGCTACTTTTGAGTCAGCCAGAAGAAACGTTTTAAAAGTTTAAAAGCGCCAGAACTACAAATGATGGCTTAATAGAGCTTGATTGCGCAAAGCAGTAACTATTTTTCTTCTGGATAAGCCTTTTAGCCTCTTAAGCTAGCATAGTTAGCCAGTTTTACAGTAGCCAGCCCTCACAGTAGTTAGCCAATTATTTAGCCAGTTTTTACCGTACAGTAGTTACCCAGTTTCCTGTTTATAGCCTGTTAGCCTCTACCTCGTCACTAGTTCGGTACTGCGCATAACCTGTAGCAGTAGCAGTACAGAGCTGCAGTAGCAATATCGGCAGGTTTTGTAAAATCACACTTCTTGATGCCACTGATGCCTAGTATATTCACAATATATCATCTACAAGTTGTCTCAGTTGTTTTATATTACGAGGTATTTTAGTTATATTTTAGGAAGCTGTTCATTTTTACCGATTAACTGAATTATTATGAATGTACTTGGAGCTGAAACTAGGAGCCACAATTCACAAGCGCGAAGGTTAGTAGGCCTATGATACGGTCTCATGACCAATTTTACACTTTTCCTTATCGACAAATTACTTTGCGTGATTTTATTTTCATATTTTTTGCAGATATGCGGATGATGAATTGAGGCAAATGATTGAAGAATCGGATTCTGAATACGAGGAAGACTCGTATGTTGCATCAGATGACGAAACCTATATTCCAGCAGCAAATGGTGATACCATCACTCCAGAAGATTCAGACATCGAGCAAAAAATGATCATAGAGCAAGAAGAAGAATACGACTCCGATGAAAGTGTTGAGGATGAGCCTTTGCCTCAAAACGTCAGTAGTATTTGGATAGCCAAGGATAAAACAGAATGGGGTAGCAACCCATTACCAAGCGCACAAACAAGATCTCGTAACATTCTGCATCAAAGGGGTGGACCCGCAGCAAACAGTAATCTGTTTACACCAGATGAGTTATTCAAGTCAATAATGAGACCAGAGATTTGTGACATCATACTACGAGAAACAAATCGAAAGGGCAAAAGAGTGTGTGATGCTTTCAACAATGATCTGATGAACAGGTTTCCTCTTGCCTTCAGACGGCCACCATCAAAAACATTCCAGCCTTTTACTGAAGCTGAGCTGCTCGCATTTATTGGCATTCTGATTGCTGCTGGTGTCAAATCGAAAGGGCAAAAGAGTGTGTGATGCTTTCAACAATGATCTGATGAACAGGTTTCCTCTTGCCTTCAGACGGCCACCATCAAAAACATTCCAGCCTTTTACTGAAGCTGAGCTGCTCGCATTTATTGGCATTCTGATTGCTGCTGGTGTACACAGACAAAACAAAGAGAATCTGGACGATATGTGGAAAGGTGATACTTTACCGCTTATACGTGCATCTATGTCTCGTGACAGGTTCAAAATGATGCTCAGATTTATTAGATTTGACAACGGAAACACCCGCGAAGAACGCGCGCAAACAGATAAGGCCGCACCAATACGAGACATATGGATTATGTTGAATAGAAATTTGGAAAAAGTCTACAAGCCTTATGAATGCATCACCATCGACGAACAATTTAGAGGTCATACTAAATTTACACAGTACATACCATCTAACCTGCGAAATATGGCATCAAGGTTTTCTGGGCTTGCGATGCATCAAACGCATACCCACTACAAGGTCAGATTTACACTGGAAAACCGATAGATGGTCCCCGACAAGTAAACGTTGGCGAGCGAACAGTTCTGAACCTGGTCAGTTTGTATAAAAGCTCTGGAAGAAATGTCACAACGGATAACTTCTTCACAACTATAGAATTAGCTAAGGTATTGAACTCCTGGAACATGACTTTAGTTGGTACAGTCAGAAAAAACAAAAGATTTCTGCCTAGCAACATGCAGCCTACAAAGGAAGGCCTGTTTATTCAACCAATTTTGCCTACCATCGTGATGCAACAGTCTGTTCATATGTGTCAAAGAAGAAAGCAGTTGTGCTTTCGTCCTCTATGCACATGTCAGCAGAAGTTGAAGAAACGCAATCAGCCAAGCCAGAGATAATAAAATATTACAACAAAACAAAAGGCGGTGCTGATACTATGGATAAAATGCTGGGCGAGTACACTGTGAAACGACGAACACTGCGGTGGCCGCTGGCATTTTTTTACATGATTGACGTCACTGGCTTGGCATGCTACATCATCTATAGAGAACACAACGCAAGGTTTAGGGCAAAGGATCAACGAAGAAAGTTTCTGAAAGAGCTTGCCAATAGGCTGTGTATGGGCTCGATGGAAGCTCGTAGTAACAATAGGATGTTGATGAGGAACCATTTTATTCGAGGCGCAGTGGAAATGGTGCTTGGACGACGAATTGTGACGTCACGAGAAAATGCTGCTGTTGCTCGTGCTCCACATGGCAGTCGTGGACACACTCCGATCGTTGGTAGTTGTTGTGTCTGCCGAGACCAGAAGAGGAAACAACGAAAAACCAGGAAAAGCTGTGTGATTTGCGGGCAGCTGTGTGCAACGAACATTCAGTATCTAAAACGATGTGCATCCCTTGTGAAAATGAATAAACACTTCTTCCTTTGCTCATTTCTTCATGTTGTAAATACATTGATTGATTTGTGTTGTTTTAATAAAATAACATCATCTTTAAAAAATCATGATTAATTATTTTGGGATTCATTCCAACCAAAAGGTATATATAGGTACAATTGTACCTATGCCGCCTGTTATGGGTGTAAGAAAAACTTTATCCGATATACAAGGAATGTGTAAACATATTTGGCTGAAAATTTTTGTGAATAAATCTATGCAAGAATGTAGAGATGGCAGGAAATCTCAGGTATCTACGACTTATAACAAAAAAGTTATCGCTATTTAAAATCGCAAAAGTTACAATTGTACCTATGCCGCCGGACAAAGGTTAAGAAGAAGGATATGATGCATTAGTGTCCAAATGACACACTTCAATTTTTTCAACAAGAGAAATAACAGTTTGAAAATGTACTGTTAAAACATTCTTTTGCATAATTAAACAAAAACATCACTTTGTGCCCACAAACATAAACAAGTACACGATTATTTTATTATTTCGTGATCAATCAGCTATTAATTCAGTTTGATTTCAAAAGTAACAAAAACTTATTTAAACAAACAAAACAAGCATCTTTGAGCATTTAACAAAAATATTATTCGTCAAAGCATTTTTTCCGAAAACCACTGTAAAAAATTTTTCTGCTCTATGGCCCAGCTTGGGACATGGCTGCTTCTTTTTGTGTTGCAAATTTTGCAAAAGATGAGACACACTGCTGTGGTGGGGGAAATTGATATGGCGTTCGTTCTTCTATTGGAGCCCGAAAAGAAACTCTCTGGAACATACCAAACAAAGTAAAAGATTATTCTGGGTACATATTCTAAACTTATTGCAACTTACTGGAACTTCAGGTTGGGGCCCTAAACAAAGGTCTAACTTGTAACTTCTCTTCCAAGCATTTTCAAGTCTCTTAACAGACTCGGTGTTCCATGAAAACTAGAAAAACAATGATTCAATAAATTTTTAATCTATTTAAATATTTATTTAATTTTAAAAAAAATTTTTTGAATTTTTATTTTCTATGTTAAATTGACATTTGACCGATTTTATTAATAAATTCATGCTTCGCAATTTGATCATTTATTAAATAAAATTGTCAATGTAACTTTACTGGAAAAAGGGTAATAGATTTCTGATAAAAGACTTTTGACCTGGTTCATTAATTAAGAATAATTAATATTCATCAGCCATATTTTATTATGCAATAACATTAATAAGTATAAATAAAATATTTTTCATACCATCAAAGCTCAACTGCAGTTTGATAAAGTAAGTTTACTTCGGCTAATTAAATGATTTCAAAATGTTTGGCAGATAAGCTTCTACATTTTTTTCTCTGTAATGCAACGGTTGTTTTCCCTACTCTTATTTTAACAAGTTAGTTTCATTCGTGTTGATTACGACATCGTCGCTTGGGGTTTTTTGATGAGTTGAAAGAAGGCTTGTCAGCCTCAAATACGCGACTTACACAACTTAGGGCATAGATGACCAGGGAAATTTCCTGAATAAGTATTTGAGCGATGTCGCTCAAGGCCTACTTAAGAATACGGCCGGATCCTACATTGAAGCGAAAAAATTACAGGCCGATACGGTAAAAAATTTTTCGAAGATTGATAATGCATTTACTTATTAAATATTTGTTTCGATCGTTTTTTGCAATACTAGACAGTATAAACAGCGAATGAAGTTGTTATTTTAAAAATTTTTTTGCTTAACTCTCAGTTTGAGTCTGTTCGAGTAAAAACAATTTAAGCAAGTAAAATAAAACACTTAGCATTGTAAGAAATATATACGTAAAAAAAATTAATACCTTTAACATAAAACAACATCAACAAATGTAATCAAATAAATACCCGTACGGAAATGTTTAACAATAAAACAAGGAAAGAATAGCGTGCGATTAAGTTCTTTTTGCTAGTTGTTTTTAAACCAAAACTATTATGTATTTTTATACTTTTTTCAGCTCTGGAAAACCCACTTTTTTCATCATATACAATCTCGTAAAAATTTATGTAACCATTTGTCTTGTGGTAGTTCTATCCGGATGGTGCATGATTAGCATTTAAATTATTAAAAATACAGATTTTGTCGCGTTTTACGTACAAACTCTTTAATTTTGTGAATTTTCAGCATCCTCGCTTTCAGTAGTTTTCGTGAAGTTGATGGAGTATGTAATATTGAAGGAAGCTTTAAAGCTTTTTGATATTTTTCTTCCGAAAATTTATGAAATCATCTTCAAACAGTACCAACAACAATTCCGCTGGACCTGATGGCATAAACATCAGACACCTTAAACATGTAAGGCCACTTGCGATCAGATACCTCACAAACATGTCCAACACTGCCCTAAGAACTAACACAATATTCCATCTTTGAAAACGTGCCACAATCATCTCCATTTCAAAACCAAACAAAGATCACAACATTGGCACAAACTACCTACCCATATCACTTCTATCACCCATTGCCAAAACACTAGAGAAAACATTATTGCCATACATGACAAAAAACATTCCAGCGATTTCTCATCAACATGGATTGAAACATAAACACTCAACACACACTGCTTTGCACAACATCTGCCACCAAAACACAACAGGTTTTAACAATCCAAGACCTCCACAACGCACTGTAGCTGTAACTTTGGACATGAGCAAGGCGTTTGATACAGTAAACATACATAAATTCACGCTAACAAACATTCCTAACATCATCATCAAGTCCAAAGCAAACTACATAAAAGGACGACAAGCATGCACTCAATACAATGGCACACTCTCAAAACTCAAAAGAATCAACACTGGAGTACCACAAGGTGGAGTTCTGTCTCCAACATTATTCAACATTTACACCTCTGACATTCCACTCCCTCCAAAATACGTACAAATCACAGCATATGCTGATGACATAATAATCACTACATCGCACACCAAACACCGTAAGACTCAAAAAATTATTGAACCAATCTCCGCAAAATATATGAATGGGCCATCACTAATAACCTTCATATAAACACAGACAAAACTACCACCACACTTTTTACACCATATACAGCTAAATATAGCACAACTCTATCACTTAAATTAAACAATCAAACATTACCAACAACACAACACCCGAAAATTCTTGAAACCACTTTAGACCCAAAACTAACATTTTTACAACATATAAGTGTACCATCATTAAAGTAAAACAAACGCTTAACATTCTGAAAACACTCACTTCTTCCAAATCGGGTAAACAAAAGCAATTAATTGTCTCTACATTCAAAGCTATCACTCGCCCCATTTTGAATTACACAAACACCATATGGAGCCCAATCATATCAAACACCAACATCAAGAAACTGCAAACCATTCAAAACACAGCTTTGCGAATCGCTACTGGCTGTACACGAGATACAAACACACAACATACACGACGAAACCAAAGTCCTTCCAATGGACAGCCTCTCAAACTTTGTGCTATTTAACTTAAACAACTGATTTAAATACACTTTTTACATAATCTTATGCATACTTAAATCTGCGCAGAAATATGAAAGCCACAATTTTTCATAACAATGAGCACACTAACATCATCATCTCAAAACCAGACATAACACCTGAGGAATGTAGAAAAAACCTCAAAGAAATTCACACTACAATCACCTCACAATACCTCAGTTCTAGAAAAAACAAAAAAGTTACTAACACCACACCCTGTGACATTCATTTATGAAAACAAATATTACCACGTCATATGCATGCAAAACTGCCGCAACTGAGAGCCAACAAATCAGCACTCTTGCAAAGTTACCTACATACAGTAAACTCTGAAACTTACACGCCACAATGCCCCCTATGCTTGTCTCGCACACAAATGACACTAATCACCTCTTTAACCGTAGTCAATTAACAACAAAACAAAACACGACTTGTCTGTGGAAAAAGCCTTTAGAAGCAGCAGAGATAATTCAAGAGTGGGAATCTAGATTGGCTTCTTTGAGAGATTAAGGGATGGCTATATTCCTAAATATCCTTGGAGGAGGGGCAACAACATGAAATCATCTTTAAAATGTCTAATGCATTCAACAGAGCTTTTTCAAGGGGTCGAATTACGTCGATTTACAAATAAAATTCATTTTTTTATTAACTATGGCCATTTAATTGGAAATTCAAAACTAAATACTTTTTCTTTATTTGCTTTATATCCTGAAGTACAACCATATACTACACATTTATTTACCAAATCAACTTTTAAACTATGTACTATTAGATCTAAGAAAATCGAATAAAATGACGATTAAATAAATGCTTTCTGTAATCTTTCAGAATGACAAAATATTCTGGTAGCCAACATAGACTATGTAAAATTTTAAAATTATTGTGTTAGTGTCGAGACTCCTAAAGTAGAAAGCATTAATCAGAAAGTAATAAAAATAGTAAGCTACTTAAAATTTATACAAGTTAGAGTAAATTAGTTTCTAACATCTTAATTGCCAGGCTACGATCACAACTTTTACTTGGTATCGACTTTTAACTTTTCTACGATGAGCTGCATTCTTAGTTGTATAACAACTAGTCTAGTCTAAATTACACTGTTTTAATATCTGGATTTTATCTTGTTAAATTGTATATTAATTTACTTTTAAACAGTCACAACAACATTTGACTATCAACCTATCAAAGCATTTTACTTTCTTTTATCCTTTTCTTGGTCGTTCGCTTTAACTTAATATTAATTCGCAAACAAACTTTTACGCCTGCCTTTACGATTAAAACGATTTACAACTGATAAATGTTGAGTTAACTGTCGACATAAGCTTCATTGTGACGTCACATCACCCGCACGCTTTATCAATATATTTGTTTTTGCTGAACAGTTAAAATACAGCTTTTGCTCAAGCCATACGCGTGTTACGAAATTATTACAATGGCATCGGCCTGGTAATTTTTTCGCTCCAATGTAACTTATCCGACGGTATTCTTAAGAAGGCCGTGTGTCGCTTGAGGAGCCTCTCTTCTTGGTGATTTGTTCTTTGCGTTTCAAAGTGATGGGTTTCTTTGCAGCATGAAACACGTTACAGTTTGTGGTCTTGAGCAAGATCCTCTAGTTTACAGAGATGAACGCTGTTTTACGAAAAGCTAAGTTTACAAAACTTTTACTTGACAACAAACTAAAGTGGAAAAAATGAACAATGGTTAGTAACAAACTTATAAAGTAAATCTAAATGTTTTAAAAATTTTACAACAATGCAAAATGTGAACTCGACTGTGCGCCATAAGAGTATCTCATTATTACTGGTTGTTGGCAAGGGTTCGTGTCGTGCTTGTTTTTATAATAGAAATCCAAACAAGACTCCAAAAAAATTTTTATTTAGTTTTCAAAATTTTATGTGGTTTCGACCAACTTTTCTCCCACAATCATATTTATTAGTAATGCTATTATTCTGGCGCCGGCAGTGATCTGCCGTCTTGGTTTCTCCAGTTTGACACAATTACTGTTTGGAACGTCGCCGGTCAGTCAAAAGCGCCCTATCGATAGGGCACGCAATGGACACGATTGCGATTCAAAATGCACTCTGCGTAACCATTCTGTTGTTCACTTGCAATAGACATTTTCCTATTCTTTGCGGTTTTAGCGAGAAATTTTTAATTTCACTCATATCTCGAAATAAAAGCTAAACGCAATTAAAAAACTTCAAGCGAACAGTAATATCTTGGCATCTCTGGAAGCAGATAGAATCGCTTGACGGTTGCTCTATGTACAGCGCTTCAGACATTTTTCTGCAAATCAGAAGAATAAATATAGATAAAAATAAAAAAATTACAGCAACATTTTGTGTTTAATGGCTCAGCAATTGATGGGTTCAGTAGCAGCTGCTACATTCTGAAGAAATTTGTTGCACTAGTAAACAGAATGAGCTTATCGTTGAATTTTATTTGTCTCTCCCGCACAATTATACACTGAATTTTTGTACTGACAAAAAAATTATAACCCATATTTTATTTTTTCCATATTTGTTCCAAAAACACGAAAGTAACAATAAAATTTAAGAAAAAAGTCAAACCAAAGTTTATACTTTATCTGATTAGCAAGTTTCAAAATAAAGTAAATTGCTTTCCCTGCGCAGTCAGATGAACAAGTTGTACGCAACAAGATCTCAACAGCTTTCAAATGAAATAAGCTCTTTTGACTTTCAAAAGCTTTAAAAAAAAGCATTAAAAACTTGCTTACTTGTCTCAGCCATCTTTCAATGTATCTTGAGCTGGTTTTTTTTAACTGATTAACTTTTGAATAAATTCTTAGTTGTACAGAATTTAAAAATAACCAATGGTACTGACGGAACTATTAACTCTTTCGATTTTTGGTAGTCTTTAAAAAGACTGTTTTTCCTAAGGATTCTTTCGTTCAACTCTCGTCAAAAGAAATTTTTGATAAATGACGTAGATTATATAGGATGTTTCCTATATAAACCACTTTCTTATAAAGTTCGCCATTTGCCAACAATTTCTTCTGACGAGAGTTGCCGGAAATAATTCGTAGGAAAAACATTCTTTTTAAAGACTACCAAAAATAAGAAAAAAAGTGAATAGTTACATCAGTACCATTGGTTATGTTATCAGTACCACTTTTAACTTTTCGTCAAGTTAACTGTTATCATAAAACAAACAAACACCACGAATAAACTTGCGTAAAGCACTAAGTTTAATTAAAAGCTTTTGTTTCAAAATAAAAGTAAAAATTCTCACGATACAATTCTTTTTTTTTAACACAACCTCCGACGTTTTCTCTGACCGCTTCTCGGCATTTATCAACTCAGCAGGGCGTGATGCTCACGATTAAATGCTTTCCGGCCAAAATCTAGTGTTCATCGTCAAGTTGGGAAATTAAAGTCGAATTGCGAATTTTTGTGAGTACTTAGAAGTTACTTAAAACTGTTTTCAAAATCGCTTCGAGAAAAAATTACCAAAAATTGAATTTTCAAAACTATAGAAACTTTTCCCATGGCGAAGCAAATCACTAACCAAGGAAACACAAAGTTTAGTGGTTTTTTTAATTATTGGATATTGTGAATAGATAAATTAGAAATACATAGATTTCAAATTACTACAAGTCAGCCTCTCGCCAAGTGTGACGATGTGATCTTTCCCGAGAAGTATTTACTTCAAAATTTTGTTTGAGTTTGTCAACTTACCGAACTCATGAAATCGCCAATGGACTGGTTAAATTTATCGCGAGGTGAAGTGACTCTATAGTCGTCCATATCTTTAATCTTGGCTGGTTTGTTTCTGGCTGTATCCCTGCAAATGAAAAAGTTGTTTGGCATGTGCAACATTTTTCATAATTTAAATTTATGTATAGATAACTCATCATCATGAACTTGAATATTTCCACTTCAAACTTGAACAAAAGGGAAAAAAATTTTTCCAAACCGAAAAAATTATACCAGCCGTTTTGGATTTCATAAAATGTTTTTGAAAAAAGTTTTGCAAAACGTTGCTATTTATTGGCAAACACGCGCAAAAAAACGAAAAAACAATAACATTCAAAACTTAGATAATATTTTTATTATGTTTATCAATGTCTACTTACAAAACATCCGAGACATTCAGAATTTTCTTTAAATAATCATTTATAGGAGTATATGGAGCCTCAATGCAAGATCCCAGTGGAATCTTGGGATAATAGGTAATGAAATTAAAACACATTTCTTTTGATGTATCTTGTCCTCCCTAAATTTACATTTCTTTAGTTCGAAGTTAAAGCTTTAACAATTAAAAAAGTTTTGATTAAATAAAAAAACTTATTGGTTTAACTTATTCGATAGCTTTCCTCAATTGCCATAAAATATAAAAGGCAATTCACCGATTCCACAACAAAAAGCAAAGTTTTAGATTTTCTTTTTGATACTCACAACAATCGGACGGGATTTTCCCATGCTAGAATAGGAGCAGATGCTCATGAGTTCGTCTCCCTTGTGGATTTTCACCATGGGTTTGAGTAAGCGAGGTTGTTGATAATCGAAGTCGTAAAAATCATCTTTTACCAGGGGAGGAAGTTCAGAATGGCTCCTAATTATAACAATCACATATCGAATTTTGTAATTTTTTTCTCAAGGTATTAAATTTATCTTTCACTGAACTTGCAAATATAATCACTAAAACTTCTAAAATATTGCTTAATCTGTTTATATATATATATAGACTAGACATGATGATGCTTATAAAAAACAATTAATATTTAACTTGAATTGTTTCGTTTTTTTTTTTTCTTTTATATTAATAACGTTCTACGTCTAACAACATTAAAAGTAGCATGAGTTTTTTTAATATTTAACTACACAAATTTTGAAAATTAAAAAAAATGGCTGCAGTTTAGTCTATTACTAAAAATTTTTCTAGTTTTTCCTCTTAAAGATGCATTACTGCACAAAAACTCTAGCTCAGTGATGCCTACTGCTGCTTGTTCTTGTGCAGCAATGCATCTTTCGAATACACTAATTCTTTTTACTTCAGAATTTATTATCAGTAGTATTCAGCATAAACCACGCAAGGAAATAATAGTTTTTGTATTTAAGAAATCTGCCTTTTAATAAATAAAAGCTTTTAAATTGGGTGGAATTTAGCTGGGATTTTTTAAAGACTTTTTGAAATTAATTTTCCCTGTCCATATATCCTGCAATGGATCTACCACTAATTACAAGTTGGGACCTGATTTAGCATTCGACAGTTTTGTATTATTTTTAGTAAATAAAATTAAGCAAGTTTTTTATAAATTATGTCAAGAAACACAAACTAATTTTAAAAAACAGAAGATTTAAAGATTTCACCCTTAAACAAATTAAAAAAATTAAAAAGTGACCTTGTGAAAAGGTTGATAGCAGAATTAATTTTAATCATTTATCAAAACATTTTTGATTCGAATTCATATCTTGGTATGTTTTTCGCTTCAAATTTTTTGTAATAGATCACATAATAAAATAATCTGCATGTTTTTAGTTATAGGTTATTGCAATTTATTCAGAAACAGTTTTTAATTAACTTAGTTACTAGACTGTTGAGATCTAACCGTACAAAAATATTTTTTACCCAAATTATTTTTTTCAACCAAAAAAGATTTTCTGGCATGCAAAAAAAAAATAAAAGCGTTTTTTTAATTTTTTCCTTTACGGTTCTTAAAACGAAAAGTCGGAATAAAGTTGGGTTGGATCAACGTTTTTCTACTTAACTAACTTAATGAAAGTCTCTTACATTGCTTCTATAAAAACTTTTGTTAAAAAAGCAATTCATAGCTAATTGAGCAGATTTGAAAACGGGTTAGACCGATTTTGATTCTTACTAATTTGCTGTTCTTTTCTACTTCACTTTGATTTGCAAATACGTTAACTATTTTCAAACCAATTTACTGTCAAAAAGATTTCTCAAAACCAAATTATTCATCATATTTTATTGTAAATCTCTGAGTTTATCAGAGAGCACGTCGTAGATTAGTAGATATCTTGACACTAAGCTGCCCAATTAATAGTTTATTAAATGTTGTAAACCTAATATTCTTTTTACCAGACGAATGGGGTAATCAGAAAACCATCCAAAAATAGAATATTAGAATAAGAATTTAATTCCATTTTTTGATAAGAAGATTTGTAATCATACGCTTTTTAAAAGAATTTTAAATTCAAGCTGAATTTTTTTATTTCATCTTTATATTTATCCTCGTGACTTGCAGGAGAGCAACGAAGGCACTATACATAGGGTAAGCGATTACCCCAACCTGCTTCCGGACACACCAAGATATTGCTGTCCGATTAAAGTATTTTATTTTTGTTTTTTAATTTTTATAAAGATATGACTAAAATTTAAAACTGCTTGGAAAGATCACCAAGCAGGGAAATGTGCCGTAAAGTTTCTTTCCAAGGACACAACAGAATGGAGCAAGTAGGTTTTGAACCGAAACCATGTCAATCACAATCACGGATTCTAAAGCAGAGGTGACGAACATGTGGCCCGCGAATTATTTTGAAAAAATCAAGCCCTTAGATTTCAGGATATCCAAAGCAAGCAGCTGGAGCTTGATGTTGTTTCTATCACTTCATCAATGTTACACTCGCTTTTGTAAGCCTTGAGCTTCAACTCGAACTCATGAAACTACAAAGTAATGACACGCTAAAAGCAATGAATCTGAACAAGCCGTTGCTTGAACTCTTTTGTATTTATATATCAAAAGGAAGTTTTTCAAACTTAGCTTTCAAATGATCATCAGTTTTTGGAAGCACTTACCTATACGAATAGTTATTTTTTAAACTAAACATTACAAAATTGTTTCAGATCATGCTTGACAGACGAAAATCTTAGTTTGACGTTGAGAATTGCCACATTGTTAATTCTACTTAATATTTAGCGCTTAGTAAAGTAAAAAAGTTTTTAAAAATCTTTCTTAAAGTCACAGCCATACCAGCCGAAAAAATATTAGGGGCAATACAGTTTTGTCCAAAATTTGTTGACGCTAGCCTAAATCATCATCTTCTAACACTTCACGGATAAGAGAAGAAATTTCATCCCAAATTCAGGTGAAGACCAAAAAAAGTCCCCATTTTGAGACTTTCTCTTATCTCTTGATTTTTCTCCCAAAAACGTAGTGATCTTTAAAAAAAGGTTTTCACCCCAAATCTTAATTCTTTTCCTGCATTTGGAATCGTTTTTCTTGCAAAGTTAATTTGTTTTTCGTATCCGGACAATTATTTGAAAACAAGAACTAACATTTTGCGAACAATACGGTTTTGGTTAGGATTAAGATTAGGATTAGGTATTCATCCGTTGTTTGAAAAAAATGATGAAAGATTTATAATTTTAGCCGAATAACGCTATATGCATGAAATATATATGGCGTTATTTTTCAAACAATTGTCAATTTGAGCAACTGTTTTCAAACCATTTTTCGTAAACCTTAGTTTTCGGTGCACAAAAAACTTGTTTTACCAAATATTTTTTGTCACTGTCCGAAAAATTATAATTTCGCTCAAATTTTTGTGACTTCGAGTCTATTGTCCGCCCCAAGTCTTAGGGTTATACTAGCAGCTAAGTTAATTTTTTATTAAATGCTTTTTTGTTATTGTCATAGACTTTACTTGGGACTCCTAGTAAAGTCTATGACAATTGACTTTACTTTGGTGACACAGAATTTACTTGGTAATCCAAGAGGACCAGTTGAAGAAGGTAAACCGAATACCTGCGTCGAAGTAAAGCTGTGTCTGTTTTCTATTTATTCTGGCTCAAGAAGTAGTTTGCTGCAAGACTGAAGCTTTTTAAAACAGTTAGCTCCAACAGTTCAAATTTATTCGCTTGAAAACTTCTCTCCACAAACAAACAGAGACCATGTCTCTCACTAGAAAAAATGTAATTACAAAATCCACGAAAGTATAATTGACGAAACTCTTCTCCACGCTTTGTCAAACGTCTAAGCGATTCCAGCGCTAAAATTTAAATTCGTCCATACACAATTAATTCTATCTCTATAGAATTAATCTCTGAAAACACTGCCGCAAAGCAATTCCAGCACTTGTTAATTCTTTGCGGTCGACTGGCGAATATAGCTCGCCAGACGAAATGACGTCATTCTGGTCGTAAGGCAAGTATAGCTCGCCCAACATTAAAATCGCGTTTAATGTGGTCGTACGGGCGATCGCTATTCGCTTATATTGCTTGAAAGGCGGTAAATTCTTCTGGCTGTCATATAACTGCAGATTCTTTAGTCATGCAGAACACACGTGGTAAGTCATTTGGTAACTGTCATTCATAAGAAGGTGTAAGTGTTAGAGCTTGTGTAGCAACTGAACTGAAGGCAAACTTTTTGTTTAGTGTTACATTCGGACAAATAGAATTATAGCGTATGTGATCAATTTGTTACGTTTTTAGCTTGTATAATCGGTTCTTGACAACATTTCTATTCAATTAGACTGGGTGGTGATTTGTGATCTTGCGAGCAGTGCGATAATTGTATGAACAGAATATGGCTAAGCAAATAAGATTGACTGACGATGATATCCTTGATTTATTTGATTCTAGTGGTGATGAAATGGATGTAGATCAATCAGATGAAGATGTAGACTTTGATCCAGAGACGACTGAAAACGGAAGTGATACTTCAAGTCTTCACGAATTACCTTCTTCTGGGGACGAAGATATGGACGTTAGTGATGTAGGAGATGCAGATACTAGTGCAGGACGTATATCTGATGACGCTGAAGGTGATGTGGCAAGTGATGGCCACGACGTTGGTTCGAATGCCAATGCTACAAACAATGGGTCTGTTTGGAGACCTTATTTACCAACAGATAGTGATTTATTGAAGTTACCATTTACTGTCAGTAATCTTGGTATTCGGCTACCTACTTCTGGACAATATAACAATGAACTTAGTTTCTTCCAGCTTTTTTTCACGGACGACATTATTGGAGAGATTGTTCAGGAGATAAACAGGTACGCAAGAGAAAGAAATAGAAAAGGCTCAACCACTTGGAAAACGTTCTATATGGAGAACTTGGAAAGATGCGAATCTGCAAGAAATGAAGGCATTGCTTGGAGTTGTGCTAAATATGGGAATGCATGCCAAATGCGACATGAAAAAATATTTTTCAAGAAAATGGACAGAAAGAATGCCATTTTTTGTTGATGTGTTTTCTCGGGAAAGATTTTTTCAACTTTATTGGATGCTACATTTGCAGCCATCGGTTGGCCGAGGATTTTGTGGGGATAAGGTTCACAACCTAGTGACCCATATGGATGTAAAATGTCAAGAATATTATTCGCCACACAAACGTATTTCTGTTGATGAAAGTACGATTGGGTTCAAAGGCCGAGTGATATTCAAGTGCTACAACCCAAACAAGCCAACAGAGTGTACACCATGTGTGAGAGTAAATCATGGCGTTTGTTTCATACTATGAAAAGTATGCAACTGATGGTTTACTCCGGCCTGATTTGCCTTTTACGAGTAGAATCGTGTTGCATTTATGCAACATGCTCTCTTCAAAAGGGTATGGATCAGGGTACATATTTTCACAGACAGGTTTTATACGAGTCCAACTTTGTGCGAAAGGCTGAGGAAGCTATCTTTCCACTTAACTGGAACAGTAATGCCCAATAGGAAGGGTATGCCAAACGAATTGTCAAAAAAAAGCGAAAAAAAAAGAAGCATGAAGTAGTTACATTTAGAAAAAATGATAACACAATGGCTCTTCAATGGAGAGACAAACGAGTGGTGACAATCTATCTTCTGTCTACAACACCCAATGCGAAGATGAAGAACGTATTTTGGGAAATCAACCGTCAACAACCGTGGCAAAACCTGTTGTAATTTCTCAATATACGAAGTATATGGGTGGAGTAGATAAGGCAGACCACTATTGTGGAAGCTACGCTTTTTTGAGGAAAACGGCGAAGTGGTGGCGTAAAATGTTTTTCTAGCTATTTGAAGTTGCCATAGTCAACAGCTTTATTCTATATAACGTCAAAAAAAAAAGAAAAGTGCTTGAGGATAGTGACCCACAAAAAATATTGCAAAAATCTTGTGATACAGCTTGTGGGAAATGTGCGAAATAAAAATTCGAGAAAGCGTGGAAGAAATTCTGATGCAGAGTCGATCGAACGTCTATCTGGAAGACATTTTGTAGCAAAAATTCCTAATGGAAGGACAAAAGATTGCGCAGTTTGTAGCGACAGAAAAGTGAAACGTAAAGAAACTGTTTATTTCTGTGAAACATGCGAAAGGAAACCAGGACTTCACCCCGACAAATGCTTCAAAAAATATCACACTGAAAAACACTATCGATAATGGTTTTTGTCACCTTTATTTTATAATGATGTTATGATAACTAATAAATTTCTTTCATATCTATTTTAGTTTAATTATTGTTTGCAAACAACATAAGAAAACGTATAGCTAAGCAGTAGTACACAGACAGCGGTAGATAGCTTCATGACGATACACGCGCGTAAGCGATAGTGCGTAAAATCAGCCATTTTTAAATACGACCAGCGACGGCGACTACGGTAACATTAAATTCGACCGCAAAGGGTTAATCAACTCACTGAAACAACACTGGAACGATTGGGCTCACTGACCTCAAATCTACACACTGGAATTATCACTAGAATTGCTACACTCAAATAAACACTGAAATAATTATACAAATCAAGCGCCCGCTTATATAAATTACGTCACGTGATGCTATTTCACAGTAGGGTGCACTCGAATGTGCCTGAATCTCAACGTTTGTTCTATAAAATCGTAGAACAAAGTTCACACTCGGTCATCGATGTGTCCACAGAGAACCAAGCAATCGGAGAATCGGGAAGAAAGCGTATTACGTCATTAGATGTCTGATTGAAAGAAAAACTTTCAAAACAATCGTAAAACTGCTTGAAAATAAGTTAAGTGAGATAAATGGGTGCTCTACGACTATGCAATTATTACTTGACTGTGAAATATTATGTCATGATAAAATTAAAATTATTGAAAAACAAAAAATAAATCATGGCTTTGTGAAGTTAAAATTATTGCGAATAAAGTATGACAATTACTTTTCATTATTTCATGCTTCAATTCCGCGTTAAATAACTGCAGCTGTATGGTTCGCAATTATTTGTCGACTGTTTTGTGTATATTTTTGCAATTTTGATTTCTTGCATTTATTTAAAAAATTTTAAGCATACCCACACCAGAGTCTTCGTTGAGTGGCGGTTTTAGATTAGGGTTGCCATGTCTGAATAAGCGGAATTCCGGACAGGCATAGGCGCACCAACAAAAAAATTTTTGAAGGGAGGGACAAAATAAGTTTGTTAACAAATCTAGCACGAAAACCAAAAACAAAGTGCTTCACTTCGAATCGCTCTCGGATTTTTCTGTTTTTGTCCCAAAATCATGGTGTTCTCTAAAAAAAGGTCTTTCCTTTGATTCTGTCTCGGAGTTTGCTATTTTCGTCCGATAATCAATGTTTTTTCTTAAAAACTTGCACGTTGGTTTTAGTTGATTCTAAAATTTCGGACATTTGGGCTTTTTTAAAATTCCTTCCGGCCACAAAATTTAACATAAAATTCCGGACGGTATGACAACCCTATTTTAGGTGACAAACTAGGTTTTCGTTGTTTTTATTTGTTGTTCCGTAAAGTTCTTGATTAAATTTTTTTATTTATAAAAATTTTATAACTTTTTGTTACAAATTCTATTTTGACAGGGTTCTTTGCTTTTTAACCAGGCTTTATTTCTAATAAAAATTAAAATTTAAACCAAATTTTTGACGTGCTTGTCGTGGTCATCATTGTTGTTGTTGTCATTTGGAAGGGGATCCACTCCAGGTTAGACTCAAACAAGAACTGGGCTAAGGATTTATCATTTTATTACCCCAGACTGCTGTACTTCCCGGATCAGATGCTAGCAGTGATGTTGTTAAGCCAGCATCGAGTGTCGTCATTCAAAACCGTCAGACTTCGTGCTCCATGTGGTGCCCAATGTATGGGACACGCTATTAGGACGTGATTTGTAGTTTGTTCAGAAGCGGCGAACTCGCAATTCGGTGAAGGAGCAAGACCCCATTTGTGCATGGACGAATGGAATCGCCCAACACCAGTCCGCAGGCGATTGAGCTTAACCCAAGCTGCTCGGGGCAAGCTCATACCGAAAGGCCTGGAACTGGTTATGGGTATAAAAACACGGAGCCTGGAAATATTTTTACAATACTCTGCGTTCCATTTATGATTTGTCCACACAGAAGCGCGGATGCAAAGTCCGGCAAGGTTGTCAAAAAGATTCCGCGCAACTGGCACAAATAGGCGTCTAGATCTTAGTCTCTGTTGGCGAGCACCTGAGGACCCACTTAAAAGAATACAAAATATGATTAGGGTCCAGAGATCCACGGTGGGCCAAGGAGAGTATCGCTCCCAGTCGGCGAAGCTGAGCTGGCTGGATGCCTGAAAGTATTGGTAAGTGGTCCATTGCAGTGAGACGCAGGCATCCAGTGACTATGCGCAAGGCGTCATTCAAGATATTGTATCAGATGGCAGGTGCTTTCTCGCAGCCTGGGAAGTAAGTACGTCTGTTATTGCTCTCAAACATGAAAGACCAAAACTAAACCTGCCGAAACAGAAGGTTAGGTTTCGTTCTGTCATGTTGAGTTCAAGCGCTGCTTCCCAACCACAAATGATCCATCAACTGGTAAGGAATGGATTCACAACCCATTTGTCAACAAACCAGGTGAATTTAGCATATCTCTGCAAAAAGAAGATCAATTGTTGGAGATTGCAAATGACGGCTGCCTTAAAACTACGTTTGAAACAACAACTTTGCCGGTGTTCTGGGTTAAAGTCATGGCGGGATACCCTGAAATTACAACCACAGCACTTAAAATTCTGTTGTCATTTCCGACATACTATCTGTGTGAAGCAAAGTTTTCTACAGTGACAGCCACCAAAACAAACAACGGAGTAAACTGGACATACGCAACACACTTCGGGTCTCATTAGTTCCTATTATCCCCCCGATGGAATCGTCTCGATGCAGAGAAACAAGCTCAGGTTATTTATTGATTTAGCATTCTAGTGAGTTAAAATATTAAATCCCTTTTTATGCGTTTTTTTTTTTGGTGTAACTGTATTTTGTTTTGAAGGCATGTTCAAAAACATTAAATCAAAATTATTAAATCAAACCAATCTGAAATGTAAACAATCAACGTCCTCTCTCTTACGGGGCCGCGGTAAAATTATCAAACCTTGACCGGTCCGAGGTCATAAAAAGGTTGGGGACCACTGTCGTAGACTACTTACCGGTAATGACGTAATTGCATTTTTCTTCCCGCCAAATGTGAATGAGGAAAAACTTTAAACACTTTGATGTAGTCCACTCCAGCTTTTTTCATGGCCTATTAAAAGAATACTTTATAGCAGATTGTCTACTGTATTACGTTTGGTCAAGCTTGTTTTAAATAATCTTGACTTTTAAATCATTTCCTCCACGACAATACAAACATATAGTCTATACTATTACGTAATAATGGCTTATTATTGTTACGAGCAACGTAGTCCAAACATCAGGACACCGATGGCTTTAAAACTTTGTAATCTTAAGGATTTTAAACTTTAATCTTCAATTAAATTTTAACGTAAGTCGAGGTCAAGAAATAAACCAGAAAAATGAAAAGACCATTTTCATCTCCGTTTTTTTCGAGGCTTAAATAGAGTCTAAACTTTACAAATTTTTGTTTTATAAAAGTGGCCAGAGCGTGATAAAAACTGGATCACACTGTTTTAAACAAGAGCTTTTCAAAATTTTTTGTTCTGCGACCTCGTTTTAAAAAATAAAATTTAGTGTGTTCCCAGTATGTGTAGGCTAATTTTACGTTAAATTTTTTCTATGGAAAACCACACATGTGCATGAAAAACCATGTAATAAGAACGAGAAATGGAAATAGTAACCTAAAGAAAATTAACAAAGTTACAAAAACCAGGTGTTCTCTAAAAAAAAAAGTTCTTTACTCTAATTTAGACTTCATTTTGTCGATTCAATGCCTACTAACCTTAAGCAACAATGGTTTAATAACACTTTAACTTTTTTATTTTTTGATTGACAATAAATATTATTGTAAAAAATCCAATTTCCTAAGTACAAAAAGCTAATTTGTCGCGAACCGCAGTTTTGTTCTGTGACCCTATTTAAATCTGCTGCAAATTTTGGGATTTTTTTGAAATTCGAGGGGCATTTAAACAAGATTTTATGATTTTCGACGTCAATTTTAAGTGTTTACCAGAATAAAAATAAAAAAAGGTCTTTACTCAATCAAACTGCCTTTTATCTAGTTTTGTTATCAATCTTAAGTGTTTTCTAAAAACAAAAAAATCTTCACTCAGAATCGAACTGCTATTTATCTATTTTTGTCGCCAACTTTATTTTTTCTAAGAAGGTTCCCAATCAGCATCAAGCACCGATTTGTCAATTTTTGTTCCCAAATTCTCTGATTTGCCGATTACATGTGCAATAACTATGGTTTTTTCCAAAAGTTCCGCGCCACTACTGGGATTTTCAAAGTTTCGCGGCACAAAGAAAAAAATGCTACTTTGTTTCGTGACCCCAAATTTTTTTAGACGACCCCGTTTGGGATCGCAACCCATAGTCTTAGAAGCCCTGTTTGAGACTACAGCATATTATTCAATAATATAGAAATTTTAATTAAAACAACAAAGATAAAATTAGCTTCAGTTTTATGAAAAAACCTTAAGTAAAGTGCTCATCAACTCCTGTAAATCACAACCCGTTGTATGGTTTTAAAACAACCTGGCAACGCTTTCCTCCTTTTTTACGCAAAAATGCTTATGTATTATCTTTCGGTATAACCTTTCCGAGTCTATCATAAACGTGGAGACAACAAGACCCAAATGGAATCCTTGCTTAAATAAACTATTAACCCCCAATCAGACCCACTCACCCCTCCCAAGCATGAAGATGAGCAGCCAGCGTATATTTTGAAGTCCGGGATGTTGGGGGGAATGATTATACCAGCCACTGATGATGGAACTCCTAAACCAAGTAATCCGGCACTGTGTTCCCTCAGATTCGGGGTGTAAGTAAATCTCATTCCAGAGTTGTCTCAAACGTCTGCCAGCACATGCGTTTACGTCAATTACATGACAAATTAAAGAAGATTAATCCTGTTGATGAATATTATGTTTATGCGGGGAAGTCCCAGCCGCATACGTTCAAAAAGTTACTCAAATATTTTTAACAAATACGATTATTTAAAGTAATTCTGCAAATATGTTTGTAAAATTAAAAAGTAAAGACTACCCTGATAGTGAGAGTGTCACACTTCATTTATAATAATTTTAATCATGACGATGTAATTTATTCCCGTTATGAGTAATTCGTAGTTTTATTAAAAGATAATAATCGCGTTGCCTTGGAGCGCTGCTCTCGTATTATACGATATAACGTCCGATTCGTTTTCTATTGCTTGATACATGTATCTTTTTTTCTCTTTTGCCCGACAGTAATGACGTAATATGTTTTTGTCCAAGCTTTGCCATCTCGAGGCTGTGGAATGTTCTGGCAGATTCGAGCCAAGCGCTTTCTCTAGGGGATTCGAGCTAAGTCTCGAATATACTAGTAAATTTGCGTCACGTGATCTGTTGTCTATATAAATGAATGCGAAGCGAGAGACGACAGAGACGAAAACAAAGTAAACGAGAGAGAGATAATTTGAGACGACTCGAGAGACGGCTCGAGTGAAAGTGAATTGGTTTGGGAGCAAGAAGGGCCCGTTAGGTTTTGTATCGGTTGACAAGTATTGCATTTAATTTGCATCAGTGTTTTGGAGTTGTGTTCTACAGAGGTAGAATCATTTGTGTTGGTTGAATCAAGTTATATCGTTGATTTCGCTTTGCAGTTTGGCAAAGCGTGGAATAAAAATTTTTTGGTCGTGATTTTTGTAATGTACATTCGTTCTTATTTCAGACAGTGGTCTCTGTTTGTCGTAAAGAAGAGTCTTCTACAAACCAATCCGAGCTTTTGTCAAGCCAACTGTATAAAAGCTTCAGGCTCATAGCAAACTACATCTTGAGCCGGAATAAAATAAAATTTAGACACAGCTTTGTTTCAGCGCAAGTATTCGGGTTACCTAGCTCAACTGGTCCGTTAGAATTCCCAAACAAAGACTGTGACAGAGAATAAAAGCGGTTTAATTCTAAAATAAATTGGAAAGCCGTTCAAAGCTGATACATTTTATTTTTGAAATGGACTAGATGATTGAGTTTTGCTTCAACTCAGACCTTTTGAACAAACAATATTTCAAAACCTGTCACATTATTTTCAAAAAATTTTAGAAAATTAAATAGAAAATCTTTGGCGTTCAGTTTTTAATTTCGTTTTAATTTGATTTATAATCAATGATTTTCATAGTGTATCCGACATAGTTTGTAACCACGATTCATCATGTCGGCAATAGGATTGTTAGTACTTTGATTAATCTTTCTACGGACGCTTTATCCCCAAACCTGCGCGACATTGACACCAACATTAATATGCGCAATTTTGCCTGGACTTCTAAAGCAGTGATAAAAATAAGCATTAAAAACAGAAGAAAACATTTTTTATCAATTTCTGCATAACCTTAATATTTATTTTAATTAGTATGTACGGGGTCCAATTTATTTCATCCACCGCTTTGCGTAACGCATCTTTGGTTTAAAATCTAGAACTGGGCTTTTCAGCTTTTTTTACAGCAAACCAAACATTAAGCATAAGTTAATAACAAGTTTTTGGCAAGTCATTTTTTAAAACAACAATTTTTTCATTGTAAAATACCAAACATTCCTATTTTTTCGTTTAATTTTCAAAGCAAGTGTTTTTTCAGCAAAACTTTTGCGGAACGTCTTCATAACAAAAACTCGGAATTTTACTACAAGTTGATTGATTTGCTGGTTTTATTCTAAAACCATTCCCACAAACCACTATCTGTACGAGGACCAGTGTCATAAAACACCAGGTGCGTCTTCCAGAAATAGCTTGATAACCAGCATACTTTAACGTGTAACCAACTTTGGCCTGAAGCCTACTTTTGGGTCACAACCTAGTGGCTGAGAGACGCCGGACTAGTTCAAATGATATCCAGACAATAGAGAACATTCTAGAATGTTTACAAGCAGATATTGTATTGGTTGCACCAAACAAATCAAAACATTGAAGCGTATAATACACTTTAGTTGCAGCGCTAAAATTTTGTAGATCTTATGCAAGAAGTAAAATATGTGACAAGCTCAACAGATTCGTAAAAATTGGTTTTCTAGTTAACTGGTTAGAATTTGTATCGTGAATTCGATTAGATGTTTTTATACGGTTTATGTTTTGGTTGAATTCAGGTCCCTTAAATTTGAAAAAAAGACGGAGCAACAACCTCCGTCATTAAAACCCATTCTGACCCGCCCAGACTTTTTCACTATATTTGATTGTTATCGTACGTATTCGTATAATTTCTGTTGCATCAGCGCTCTCCCAAAATGGTAAAATAGCAATGACCTTGTTACTAGCCCTATTAATCTATCTCAAAAAATAAATATTAAAGTCGTAAAACGCATCGTCACATTCCATTATGCCCTATTAATCCATCTCAAAAAATAAATATTAAGTCGTAAAATGCATCGTCACATTCCATTATGCAACATTATGACGTCGGAACAAACTTATGCTACATATGTGGCTGGATTCATACCTGGTAGGTAAAATTACCATGAAAAATCTTTTTATACATTTCTGATATTACTATTTCGTTAAGTTTTGAAATCATGGCGGCGAATTGTCGAAAAGGCAGTTAAATTAATAATTTTCCGCATTTACTACAAACAAACTTGCTCTTAAAGGGCTGCTAATGGATATATCAGTAGAAACCTTTCATTGTAACAATGTATTAACGTATTTATTCGATTGTAAACCGCCCTTAAAAGTACACCGTATAAAATGGCAATAGAAAATTATTGTAAGCTGCCCTTGAACGTAAGCGGCACCTATAACTGTAAAACTTAAGTTTTTTAATTTATAACCGTCTGTGACGAAACAAGAATGAAAATAAGAATCAAGTCAAAGAAATGCATAAACAAGTTTCGGCTATTATTCGTATAATATAAAACAATCTTTACAGTAGCTTTCCTAACAACTTACTCTTTAACTATCAAGCAGCTAGCTATCGACTGCTTTCTCGTTTTTTTCAGCTGCATTTTGGTCGGCGATAAGCCAATTTGTGCTGCTGCTTCCAGTCCAGATACCGGTGCTATTATTTAGAAGTCTGTGCTCAAACAATAAAAACTACGGATAATTAACCTAGTTTTTCGATAGTAGTTATGCTTCCATAGTTCTCAATTCGTAGCGAGGGTCTAGAATATTTACTTCTGAAGTCGTTACACTTTGTGTAATTCTTATTTTTATTGAAATTTTTATTTATTTTCTCTCTATATTTATCCTCCTAACTTGCAGGAAAGCGACGGAGGCGCTAATAATAGGGTAAACAGTTACCCCAACCTGCTTCCGGAAATGCCAAGTTATTGCTGTCCTCTTGTAATTTAATAGAGATATGACTGTAATTTAGAACTGCTTGCCAAGAGCACCAAGTAGGGAAAAGTGATGTAAAGTGTCTTTCCAAAAAAGACAACAGAATGGCGCGAGGAGGTTTTGACCGAGACCGTGTTGATCACAATCCCGGCGCTCTAACCACTTGACTACGCTGCCTGTAAAAGTGCGATAGAAAAATTGTTAACCTCCCTTGAAAGTAAGCCGCACAAAATGAAAGCAGAAAGCAATGTAAGCCACGGTTTACAATCGGATAAATACGGTATTAATATTTTTTTTTTTCATTAAATACCTTAAACTTTTGAAGATATTTTTTTTCATTTTAATTTGTTTTGAATATTTAGTTAAGTTTTAAAAAATTTGTCGCAAGCTTTAATTTTAAGAATCGAAAAATCCCTGATGTGAAAATTACGTCATTGCTACCATGATAAGGGTTGTTAAAAAAAGTAAAAAACAACCTTCTAGATAAGGATTGTCGTAATGTGTTTCCAACACCATAAATATGCTGCTCCCTTCCTCTCCGATAGGAAATCCTATATCTGGAGGAAATACTTCCGTCTAATAAATATAAAACTCGATAATATGTTGAACAAAAATGCAATTTTAAAATAATCAATTATAATTTGACAAAAAATAAAGCAGTTTTTGTAATTTATAGCAGTAGACCTAAGGTAAAATATTCCCAAAAATGTAGCATTTAATAAATTGGTGACTCCTCACCGGAATGCCCTTAAATCTTGATGGGCCGTTTTTATTTGCTAGATGTGTCACAATCTCAAATAATCGATTAAGATCTAAAAAGTATTTAATTTCTTACTTAAAAAAATTAAACTAGCAAAAAAAATGCTTTGGGGGTTCTGCGAAATTTTTATCTTATTTTTTGGATTTTGTAAAACCAAGAAATAGAGTAATGAACTTGCGGTTGAATTTGTTTGAATTTGGGAATTCTTCAATAATATAAAACCAAACAACGAGGCGGCGGTGATCAAGTTAATCGATGCAAGTTCGGAAACAATAAACAGTATCTGAAGAAATTAATTGGGATGTCCAACGACGAATTTAAGTTTGGAAAATTCTATTTCTTGAAAAACCAAAGAAAATATTTAAGATCTACGATTAATTAAGATTTAATTTCATATATTTTTTAAGTAGGATCATGACCTAGCAAAAACTAAAATGCAACTTAAAACATAGATAAAGAACACTCAAATTTATCAATCAAAAACTTTTTAAAAAGTAGCGTGCATTCATTAAAAAGTTTTTGCAACAACCAATTGAGCTTTTGCAAAATATAGATACTCACTTCTCCACCAACAGCCCACCCACCCAGCACATGCGGGGATTATAAAAATTTGGGGATTCTTCAATAATATAAAACCAAACAATGAGGCGGCGGTGACCAAGTTAATCGATGCAAGTTCGGGAACAATGAACAGTATCTGAAGTAATTCATTCGCACGTCCAACGACGAATTTAAGTTTGGAAAATTCTATTTCTTGAAAAGCTGTAAAAAATTTCTAAGATCTACGATTAATTAAGATTTAATTTTATATATTATTAAGTAGGATCATGACCTAGCAAAAAACAAAAAATGCAACTTAAAACGAGTAGATAAAGAACACTAAAATTTATCGATCAAAAACTTTTTAAAAAGTAGCGTGCATTCATGAAAAAGTTTTTGCAACAACCAATTGAGCTTTTGCGAAATATAAATACTCACTTCTCCACCAACAGCCCATCCATTCTGAATACGCGGGCACAGCCTGCGAAGAGCGACATGTGGTTCATCATAACAATCTCCGGAGCTTCCATGAAGAAGTTGCAACATCTGTAGATGGAACAGTGCTAGGAAGAGTTTGATGAGAAATGAAGTTCAGAAATATTGACAAGCAAAGATTTTTTGTGGTAATTAATTAGTCAGAACATAATTTCAGTAAACTTTCCAACTTGTAAACATTTCGACTCCCCTTTTTTCTATCGTCCTATCTCTCTGCAATTTCAAACTCCTGAAATAATGATTCTTGAATCTAATAACACCCTTACATTTTATGCCAGCTGACTTTATACTTGTTGTCGTTGTCGTTTGGAAGGGGACCCACTCCGGGTCAAATACAAACAAGACTTGGGGCCGAGGGTTTATCCTTTTACTACCCTAGGCTGCTGTATTGCCCGCATCAAATGCTGGCAGAGCTGATATTGAGTCAGCATCAGGTTTCATCATCCAGAACCGTCAAACCACGTGCTTCTTGTTACATCTGTGTATAAAACACGCTGTTAGGACGTGGTCTGCGGTTTGTTCAGTGGCGCTGCACTCGCAATTTGGTGAAGGAGCGAGACACCATTTGTAGACGGATAGAATCGCACAACACCAGTCTACAAGCATTAACCTTAACCTTAGCTGTTCGAAGCAAGTTCATTCCTGACACTGATTATGAGTATTAAAGCACAAAGCCTGGATGCATTCTCGCAGTACTCCGTGTTTCATCTGTGAATCATCTACTGAGATTCGTGGATGCCTTGTTTGGCTAGGTTGTTTAATAGATTCCACGCAGATGGAACAAACGGGACTTAGTCTAGATCTTAATCTCTCTTAATGAAGATCCGAAGACTCAGTTAAAAACCATGCAGAATATGATTAGGGTCCAGGAATCCATCATAAGACAAGATTAGTGTCGCTCCTAGTCCACGAAGCTCAGGTGGTTGGATGCCTAGAAGTATGGGTAAGTGGTCCGTTGGAATGAGACGCAGGCATCCAGTAACTAAGCGCAAAGCGTCGTTTAGGACACTGCCTAGAGGAGAGTGAGAGCGCTGCAACATCAGACTGGTGTGCAGTACTCAGTTGTTAAGTATACCAAAGATAGGGCAGCTGTGCGCAGTGTATTGGCATCAGCACTCCACCCTGAGTCTACTCGTTGCCTCAGCAGTGTGACGCATGAACATAGTTTTTTTCACAATGTCACTAGGTGGTAACGGATCTGTGCAGTTTCACCCCAAGATAACGGGTTGAATGTTAAGCTTCCCATTAAAATAGATTGATTGTTAAGCATTTGCAAAAGCTTGTAATTCAGTCTTTTTCTCTTTACACTTTTAGTGGCCGTCTTTGATCCATTAAATAAATACGATCGTATTTCTCAGATTGTTGTTCTGATTTCAAAGAGGCGTTGCTCAAAATTCAGCCCTTGACGCATTTCTTTTCTTCTTTTTCATTATTAATCTTCTTTCATCTCTTCCTCAACTGTGCGAGTCTTTTTTATACGCAGAGAATCCTGCTGTTCAAACCTTCTTCCCAAAGTTAAGCGAGTAACTACAGCGGTCCATTCTTCCCTCAATAAACTGGTGAAAAGGTCTAGTTAAGTGGTTTTTACTCAACTCTTAGTAGCTTCATCTTGTTTTAGCTTGGATGAGAGGTTTGCAACTTTTCGTGGTTTTTGATCCCCTTGCAGAGACTCCACACCAGTAAGCCCTGGTATATACAGTTATTTATTTTTATTTTATTCGGTTATAAAATTGCCAATGTTTGTATTTATTTTCATTTATTGGAAGAGTTTTGTATTGATTGGACACACTTGTCTCTAAATTGTTGCGTCAAAATGAATCGGACAAAAGTTTAAAAATTAAAGGAATAAAATACGTTAAAAAATCCTTACTGACTAATTCGTGTCAGCAACCGGGGAATCCAGGTAATCAAAGTCACACTACGTTTCAACAGCCACCGACGTTTCTCGTTGTTACTTTTGATCGAACCCTTTCCTTTAAACATCAAGCTCTACCTCTACTGAAGAAATTTTCTAATCAATTCTGTGTTTTCTTCTCTATACTACTGCGCCGCAATGTCAACTTGGTAGTGCCAGGCTCTTATTAAATACTATATAAAAAATATTTATTCTATTTACTTGCTGTTTCCAGGAACTATTTACTTGCTGTTTCCGGGAACTCATTAACAAAGGCATTAAATTTTGAAATCAAAGGCTTTCTAGATATTTGCGGAAAACT
This sequence comes from Diplosoma virens, assembly GCA_963680785.1. Classification (NCBI taxonomy): domain Eukaryota; kingdom Metazoa; phylum Chordata; class Ascidiacea; order Aplousobranchia; family Didemnidae; genus Diplosoma; species Diplosoma virens. The sequence continues at coordinate 3,252,599 of OY796897.1, read as the reverse complement.
GTTTAAGAACGAATCGCCATAAATCAAACAATGATTCGGATTGTCTCACCTGGTCAACAGGATTATCTCACCTGGTCAACCGTGTTGTCTCAACTGTTGTCTCACCTGATCATGAATTTTTTCGCAGCCGTACCAAATCATGTAGTGGACGTGTTTCTTGTAGGTGGAATTAATTAATGGCTCCACCTAAAAAATATCATTATAAAAATTTGCATTATCGACCGACACCATTTAGTGGCATTGCGCAAAAAACTATCATCGCGCGTCACACTGTTGAGGCGACTCGTGGGCTCGGGATGGGGTGCTGGTGCTAAAACACTACGCATAGCCACCTTGTCTCTAGTCTACTCAACAGCTGAGTACTGTGCGCCAGTCTGGTGTCACAGTGCTCACACTCGCCTCATTGACAGTGTCTTGAATGACGCCTTGCGCATAGTTACTGGATGCCTGCGTCCCACTCCAACGGACCACCTACCTGTACTTTCAGGCATCCAGCCAGCTGAGCTTCGCCGACTGGGAGCGACACTCTCCTTGGCTTACCGTGGATCTCTGGACCCCAATCATATCTTGCATGGTCTGTTAAATGGGTCCTCAGATACTGGCCAAGTGAGACTAAGATCCAGACGCCCGTTTGTGCCAGGTGCGCGGAATCTCTTGGACAATCTTGCCAGACTTGGCATCCGCGCCTCTGAATGGACAAATCATAAATGGAACGCGGAGTACTGTGAAAGTGCTTCCAGGCTCCGTGCTTTTGTGCCCGGGACCAGTGTCAGGCCTGTTGGGATGGGCTTACCCCGAGCAGCTTGGGTTAAGCTCAACCGCCTGCGGACTGGTATTGGGCGATTCCATTCGTCCATGCACAAATGGGGTCTCGCTCCTTCACCGAATTGCGAGTGTGGCGCCTCAGAGCAAACCGCAGACCATGTACTAACAATGTGCCCCATACATCGGGCACCACATGGAGCACGCGGTCTGACGGTTTTGGATGACAAAACTCGATGCTGGCTTAATAACATCACTGCCAGCATCTGATCCAGGCAGTACAGCAGTCTGGGGTAGTAAAAGGATAAACCCTCGGCCCCAGTTCTGTTTGTGTCTGGCCTGGAGTGGATGCCCTTCAAACGATGACGACGACGACGACGACGACCGACATTTTGCTAATGTAAAAAGAATAAGCGTTTTGCAAAACTGACTCCAATATCAGAACAAATAACAAAATTTGATTAATGGGTAAATCAGAAATGGCTGAATTAGAAAGAAAGTTGTTTTGTCGGCGACTGTGATCAAGATGTTTGTACTTTAACGTTTATTCTCCTGATGCGGTTTTTTCCTTTAAAAAAAGGAATTTAACGAAACTTTTATAAGTTGTCGGTCTAAACAAGCTGAATTAATTTATAGTCATGTAATTATGTAAGTAATAAAAACTAATCAATTTTTTAGCCAAAAAAATAAAAGATTTTAAACCGGAAACAAGTCAGGATGTGATTGCCTGCTGGTTGCTCTAAGTTAAATATTACCAATGTTGTTCTTCAAGTCAGAAGACCAATAGATAATATAACGATGCTTAATTACCATATCTCCCCAACTATTTATGCTCCTGACTTGAAGCACAAGTTGGAGACATTGAACTTAGGGTAATCATCAAGCACTTACCCGATGGAGATGCTGCTTTTGAAGATGGCAAGATATTGCTACTCTCGGCTTTTTAGTATTTGTTTTTATTTAGAGATAAGACTGAAATTTATAACTGCTTGCAAACACCGCCAAGCCAAGAAAATTGTTGTAAAGTATTTCAATAACAACACAGCAACATGACCAGATTTTGCTCGTTATCAAAACAGCGCTCCAAGCACTCTAATACTGCCAAAAACCATATCAAAGTAGAACGCCAATATCCGAACGCCAAAGAAGATGTTTACAACGCTAACAAAACAGGATTAAACAGGAGAGGACTGCCAGAGAAGTCACTCGCATTTCAGCTGGAAGTTAGGACTCTAGGGTTCAAGACAAGTAAAGAACAAGTTATCACCTTGGCTGTGCAAATGCTAGTGGATAGGAAAGTGGTTCTCAAACTTTTCGTTGCCACGGACCCCTTTCATTGTACCCAAACCACTGCGAACCCCTTTAAATTGATTTACGGATCCCCGGTTGAGAACTAGTTGAGAACCATTGGGATAGGACATTCAGCAATCGCTTGTGATTGGCAAAGTTAAGAACCAAGTTCTTTCAAAAATGCTGCTTAAGATTGTATTTTATTCGATTATCCAAAAAAATTGCTTATCTAAATCACCCCTGGTTTCAAGTAGTCCGATGATCGGGCTCTACAATAGTCTACAAGCAGAGACAAACAAAAAGGTCAATTTTTATTGCGACAATTTTTGAAGAGAAATATTTCAACATCAAAATTTTTCTTGTTCTTCGAATTGGATGCAAAGTCAATAATTCGAGCTGGTATTAAAAAAGTTGTTAAACCAAAAATAATTTAAGAACAGCTTTAGTAACATTTTATTTAATTAGCAAATTTGATATTTGATTTAATTAGCAAAGTTGGAGACAATCAGCTACATTATCAAGTATTGCTTATGCAGAAGACAAAGTTTAAAAATAGCTATGTAAGCAAGATGATTACATAACAAACAATGAAGATTGATTTTGTGGAAAGTTCAAAAAACGTGATTTTGTTTAATGAGAATAATAAATCGGATTTTTGGAAAAAAAATCTCCAGACTAGTACGCTGCGTGGTAAATGACACGAAAATGTGTTTAAAATGGTAATTTAGGAAACTTTTTGATCGGTAAGACGAAACATTGTTGTGCAAGATAATTGACCTTGACCGATGTGCTGGTTTGCATGGCCAAATAAAGACCTGCTTGTTTGAAAAAATAATGAGTGACCAAAGTTTATTCACTAAAGACTACATGATTTACATGTATAGTACAAAAGACTGTGTTTGTTCAAAATTGATATAGAAATAAATTTAATAGGATAATACTCGGAGTCTAGAATCTAGATAGAGGATTGGCCGATCAGGCAACCATACACATAATATCTTAAAATCGAGGATTCTGTAAAAATTTTTGATAGTTACTGTAGATTTAGTTGATTTGAGAAGTCCAAGAGTTAAATCAAGGATTTCATTGGTAATAAAACTTAATTGAAAAAAACAAGATTAAAATCAAACACTGAATCACGCAGTTTATTTAGAAGGTACACCAGCACAAAAATCAAATGGACATTTGGGCCGTAAAAGTTATTTTCAAACTTGTTTTAAAATTTGTACATTCCGAATTAGGCCTCTTTATGTTTTAACTTTGTTATTTTTTCCTTATGCTTGTGAATGACGAACGCTCTTCTCAAACATCTAATTTGAAACTAACAATATTCCTACTTTTTGATACCTTATCGTATTTATGCCGCAAACGGACTTAATTAACTCATAATTAAAGCTTTTTTGGTCGATGTTAATTTGGGGGTGATTTTTAGCAACCCTCTTCAAAAAAAACAAAACCAAGAACGCAAACTTTAAAACAAGCTTTTAATATGGCTTGGAAATTATATTTATCAACTTCACAACTTTCTAACACTAATGACGGTGTTTTACAAAAACACAAATTACCATACACGTGACAATTCTAGCTTTATCGCCTCGTAGTGGCATTCGTAATTTTGCTAAAGTTATATAAGTACTGTCAATCTTATCTTTGATATCGAGTTTGATATTTCATATTACATACAGTATAACTAAATTTTTTATAGATTGTGCTAGAGATAAACGACATTTTTTAAAACTATTTTTAAAAAATTTATTTAAATATTTTATGTTTTATAAAAGGTCAACACCTCTTACAAAACTGGAAAACCCAAGGAATTGAGCAACGTATGGGGAATGTTAGCTCTGAAGTCAATGATGAATCTCCAAACAAACATGTCGAAACAATCTTTTTCTTTTAAAGTTAAAGCGGCAATTTCTCGTGACGATGACGTCATGTGCTGTTTGACAAGCTGTTTTTAAATATATCACGAATTAAAACCAACTCCTCTCTCAGTGCCGGCTTAAACATGTCTATTTTCACCTTAACATTTGTATTTGTAAAAACCAACCAGGGACGTTGGAAATAGGAAAGTATTGAGCTGAAACCCCGTGGCAAAATTTTGGTTCCTTTTTGAAAGTTTGTCAACTTTTTCAGTTTATTGTAAAATGTCACAATCAACTTAATTGGTTTAAACAATTCTCCAAAAACCCAGCTATCAGAGGCACATTCCTGTGTATCTTGATGCCGGTTCCAAGCCCGGATAAATGGGGAGGGTTTCGGCAGGAAGGGCATCCATCATAAAATTTTTTTGCCAAAACATACGAATGTGTTTTAATCATGAATCCATACCGGATCGGTTGCGGCTCGGATTACCAACCACCGCCTCAGGTGTCGCACAGCGGGGCACCTGTGGAAATTATGCTACTGCTGAACATAGTGAAAACAAGAGGAGAAATAAAGGGGGAAGGCGAGTGAAGAAGCATTAGGAAGTGTGGAAAAGGAGACGATCACTTGTAAGTGTGAGTACCTTAAATATTGAAACAGTGACTGGAAGGGGGAGAGAGCTGGCCGACTTGATAGAGCGAAGGAATGTAGACATATTGTGCCTACAGGAAACAAAGTGGAAATGGAGTAAAGCAAGGAACATTGGAGGTGGATGCAAACTATTTTACAACGATGAAGAAATGGGATAGGGATAGTGGTGAGGGAGGAGCTGGTTGAAAGTGTCCTGGAGGTGAAGAGGGTGTCAGACCGACTAATGGCCATGAAGCTGGAGGTAAAAGGACCCATCCTAAATATAGTAAGCGCGTATGCTCAACAAGTTAACAACAGCATGGAGAAGAAAAATAATTTTTGGGAAGACCTGGATGGGTTGATAAAAAGTGTATCAAAACAGGAGAGGATAGTTCTAGGTGCAGACCTTAATGAACATGTGAGCGAAGGAAACATAGGGGATAAGAGAATAATGGGGAGGTACGGTGCTGGAACAAAAAATAAGGAAGGATCAATGGTTGTGGATTTTCCGAAAAGGATGGATTTGGCGATTGTCAACATTTATTTCAAGAAAGATCAACACAGAGTGACGTATAAAAGGGGCGGCAAATGTACCCAAGTAGATTATGTGATGTGCAGAAAGAGAAACTTGAAGGAAATGTGCGATTGTAAGGTAATAGTGAATGAATGCGTCGCAAAGCAGCACCGTATGGTGGTATGCAAAATGGCTCTCATGGTAAAAAGAAAGCAGAGAAAGTAAAGCCAAAGATACGATAGTGAAAACTGAAGGAGACAAGCTGTCAAGAAGCACTTAGACAAGAGGTGACCAGGATTCTGGGAGGCAAGGATAAGTACCTGATGAGTGGGACAAAACAGCAGAAATGCTAAAAAAAACAGCTGAAATTGTGCTGGGAGTGACATTTGGGAAACAAAAAGGAGACAGGGAGACATGGTAATGGAATGAGAAAGTTTAGGAGAGCATAAAAAAAAAGAAAGAGGTAAAGAAAGCATGGGACAAAATAAGAGATGAAAATACTAATAAGATTTACAAAGAAAAGAAGAGTAAGGCAAAAAAGGCAGTTGCAATGGCGAAGGAACGTGCGTATGACGATTTGTATGCTAGATTGGAAACAAAAGAAGGAGAAAAGGAGTTGTACAGATTGGCTAGGCATACAGCACGTGAGACTTTTGAAGGATGAAAACGGTAATATTATGCTAAACTAGGAAGCAGTGTTGAAGAGAGGGTAGGAGTACTTTGAGAAACTGATGAACGAGGAAAATAACAGAGAGCCTAGGACAGAGGAAGAAGAAGTGGTTAACAAAGAGGTAAATTGTGTTAGTAGAGAAAATGGAAAGAAGGAACTAAGAAGGATGAAAAAAGATAAAGCAGTTGGGCCAGATGAGTTGCCAGTAAAAGTTTGGAAGTGCATGGGAAAGATGGGGATAAAGTTTTTGACCAGACTGAGCAACAGAATATTAATGGGTGAACGGATGCCAGAAGAATGGAGAAGGAGTGTACTTATCCCAATCTATAAAAACATAGGAGACGCACAGTGCTTGGAAACTACAGAGGAATAAAGATGATAAGCCACACAATGAAGATATGGGAAAGAATTATTGAAGCCAGGCTAAGGGATAGACTAGAGATCAGTAAACAACAATATGGATTTATGCCAAAAAAGGGAACCTCCGATGCCATGTTTGCTTTACGAATGTTGATGGAAAAGTACACGGAAGGTCAAAGAGAGCTACATTGTGTATTCGTTGACCTAGAAAAAGCTTACAACAGGGTTCCACGCGAAGAGCTGTGGTACTGTATGAGAAAATCAGAAATAGTGGAAAAGTATGTGCGACTTCTACAGAATATGTATGAGGAAAGCAAAACAGAGATGAGATGTGCAGTAGGAACTACAGAAAGTTTCAAGGTTAAGGTTGGACTGCATCAAGGATCAGCGTTAAGTCCATTCCTATTTGCAGTGATAATGGACAGGCTAACGAATGAAATAAGGAGAGAACCACCGTAGACAATACTGTTTGCTGATGATATTGTGATTTGCAAAGAGACCAGGGAAAAAGCGGAACTGAGACTAGAATCTTGGAGGTATGCATTGGAAAGAAGAGGGATGAAAGTAAATAGGTCAAAGATTGAATATCTGTGCATAAATGAAGGAAATGACAACAAAACGGTAAAGAGGGAGGACAAAAAAGTGCCAAGAATAAAGGAATTTAAGTATTTGGGATCAACAATGCAAGAAAGTGGTAGTTGCGAGAGGGAGGTAAAGAAGAGAGTCCAGAAAGGATGGAACGGATGGAGAAAAGTATCGGGAGTAATCTGCAACAGGAGGTTAGTAGCTAGAGTAAAAAGAAAAGTGTACAGTTTAGTGGTGAGACAAGCAATGGTGTATGGACTTAAGACGGTGGCGGTCACAAAGAAACAACTGGAAGAGATGGAAGTTGCAGAGATGAAAGTATTGAGGATTGCTATGGGAGAGACGAAAAAAGACAAGATTAGGAACGAGTACATCAGGAGTACAGTAGGTAGAACGGTTAGAAATGAAGAGGAGGGAGAGCAGGCTGAGGTGGTATGGACATGTCATGAGGAGAGACCAAGACTATGTAGGAAGAAAGATGATGGAAATGGAAGTACTGGGAAAGAGGAAAAGAGGGAGACCAAAGAGAAGATTTTTAGATGTAGTGAAAAGATATGGAGGAAGTTGGTACGAAGGAGACGGAGTTTGAAGACAGAAAGATGTGGAGAATGATGATACGCTATGGCTACCCCTGATTGGAAGGAAAGGCCGAAAGAAGAAAAAGAATTGCTCCAAAACGAGCCATCTTGCACAGTAAAGATTTTTTACACTTGATTTGTAAGGAACCGTATTTTTTTTTAATTCCGTTCATTTATTTTGTCCCTATTTTACTCAAAATAAAAAAAACAAAAAAACAAGTGAAACCAAAATAATTTTTTCTCTTTAATTTTTTTTCTTTTAATCGATTTTAAAAAACAACCTTTTAAGATTTAAAAGCAAAATTAAAACCGGAAACTTTATTTTGTGCAATTTGCATTTGTTTCTTTCCCCTGGGCGTATCAAAGTCAGCCTCCAGCTAAAAACGCCACTAGAACTAACTGTACAGAATATCAAGAAAGACTTCCTGCACATTTTTTGATGGGGAGTGGCGGTCTATTGTAATTGATGTAATCGGTGATGAAAAGATGATGACAAAGTGTTTCTTATTGTTTTTAGTTTCAAACTCTTTCTTTTAAATGAATGAATCGATAACTTGATTATGACGTATGCACTTCTGCACAATGAAACGGAATTGAGCGACGAAATACGCTGGAACTTCTATTCATCTGCGTCTTAAACAGTCAGCTTTATACAGCAAGCTGTCCTGGTATAAATTGGAGATTTATTTTCAAACGAAGTGGCTTGGATCTTGTCAGGAGCAGCTGCAACTTGCAAATCGTACACATGAGCAAACTGGTACGATTTGGTTAGAAATGAAGGTTTCACTGCTTGGTTCTATGTATTTATCAACGATTTTTATAACTAAAAAAATCCAGCATGGAAAAAGTTTAAAAGTTTCACAGTGTTTCTTTCGCATAATTAACAAGAATCAAAAAACTTAGCCACAATCTATAGTAGGTTTATGGCTTTTTGTTTGTGTATTAGTATTGATGGATAGAGTGATTATGTTTGTTGCCAACAAAGTTATTATTTTTTCAAATTTAATCCTTATTGAAACAAAATTTGGAATTTGTCTTCCACATAGTTTAATTAATTTCTATAAATGGAGTTTTTAAAAAGGCAAGCTTTGATTTATTTTTGAATTGTTTTAACACGCTTGTTAGGTAGATCTAGTATTAAACATAAGTCGTTTTAAGCTTTTGAAGTTAGTTAAATTTCAGCAATGTGACGTCATTCATTTATTTGTTTTTCTCACTTTGATCATGTGATGCGTTTTATTCATTTCGGGAACTTTCACGAGTTGGCATTTGTAGAAAGTTTCCTTTCTCGGAAGTAATTCACCATCCGCTACAACATCGAATGTTCTCGCATCCGGATCGTTGACAGGAGTCTCTTCGGAGAACTGGGATTGCAGGAGCAATAAGCTTTTTGATCCTGAAGTTGCAAATGAAATAATTCCAACTTTAGCTTTATATAAATCTCGGGTATGCTACAGTAAAGAACACAAGCTTTTTAAAATATATAACTCCTCCCGATTAATGATAAACTCTTTGTTGTAAGTGTCGAAAAAAAATTCTCGGATAAAAAATATTTGGAGAACTTTTTAAATATTAAAAAATTTCTGTTTTGTCGTAAATTGTTTGAAATTTTCAATTCATAACATAAAGATCACTAGTATTACGGAGTGGTGAAAATGCTGTTTCCATGACAACCATGATCGACACTTCTCGGTTTAACTCCACTTTCCTGAAAACGATTAAAATCATCAAAATAAAACGCTCACCTCTGTTTTCGAACCCGTGATAGTCGGACCATGATAACTCATTGACAGGATCCCGTTGAGAATAGGCGTAGATGACTCTAGTTGTTTGACTCTACAAGTTGATAAGCTGGATAATTATTATCCAAGATCAAGGATCTTTTAATACTTTCGACTTTTTTTTCAACTTCGAACAGTAATAAAAAAAGAAACGCAAAAGTAAAAAGCATAAAAAAAGTTAAAGCTATTACTAAAATCTAGGTGGATCAAAGTAACTGACCTTTTGAAAAATGTGCGTAAGATATAAAAAGCTTATCATATGAGGTCCCTGTGATATCTGATTAGAATTAAAATTCTTTGGTCATCGTATGCCCGCCCATTTGATATTTGAGACTAAAGTACGCAAACAATTGGAAATCAACTCGCTAACAAAATCTAGGTAAAACAAAAGATAAAGCTTTTTGATACTGGTGGCAATTGTATTAATAATTTAAGTTGTTTTAAAATTAACAAAAAAGGCAATTCTAAATTTCAACTTAAAATTTACGAAGTCGTATTTTTAGAAAGAAGAACTTCTGCGTTGTGCGAATTGGCAGTTCCGCTCATTGTATTCGTGGTCATTAGCTTTTGTTTTGTTCTCGACTTAATCTGTTGTTTGCGTCTTAAAATTTGTGATTATCTTTATTTATTAACTAACTTTGCTTCAAAAAAACTCCTTCTTTTAAAAAAATATTCAAATCTTAACCATTAAAACTAATAATTTGATAAACGTTTTGTATAAATCACCTCGAATTAAAATTTTTTCATCACATTTTGTTTGATGTTTTTGGTTTCTTTTTTGTTTCAAAAGTGCATATGATACAAACCACGGAAGGTTCACGTTTTTGCTTAATTTTTTTGGAATTATACAGGGTGTTTCAAAAAATTTGACATCCTTTGGCATTTAAATATTACAGAAACTACATAGTCGAATCAAATGAAATTCAACAAGTTTAATGTTGACTAAAACAAGATTTATTCCTGTAAATTTGAATAAGAAATTCAAAAACAACTGAATTTCATGAAAGGTTTTATAAATGTTCAATAAGCGCACTGCCTGTGACACGGCACACGTGAAGTCGGTACTCCGGCTTCTCCTGAACATGCTGCAGCATGTCTTGGGTAACAGTCTCCAGTGCGGTGGTGTTTCTTTGTTAACTACTTGTCTTGCACGAGAGTTAAACTGGAGACTGTTACCCAAGACATGCTGCAGCATGTTCAGGAGAAGCCGGAGTACCGACTTCACGTGTGCCGTGTCACAGGCAGTGCCCATATTGAACATTTATAAAACCTTTCATGAAATTCAGTTGTTTTTGAATTTCTTATTCAAATTTACAGGAATAAATCTTGTTCAGCTTAACATTAAACCTGTTGAATTTCATTTGATTCGACTATGTAGTTTCTGTAATATTTACATGTCAAATGATGTCAAATTTTTTGACGATTGAACGCAGTGGTGTGGCTCATTACATTTACAACATCTATGACGTAACCATATGAAAAATAGTTACCTTTTAAACAAAGTTATTAAGAATTATCATAAGATGTCCATTTGATTGATGGACACGTCAGTGACATAGTAGGCCTTATGTTGTACCTTTTTATCTCGAATAAATAAAGAGGGAAAAACCTTGTCAATGGCTGAAATCAATCAAAAATCATCGAAAAAAATGACCTCAAATTAATTTTATTTTTTTAGTTTTCGAGCTCTCGTGAACTACTGCGCACTTGGTCACGGTGTAGCAGAATAATTATGATTAATGTTTTTGTTTTTATATCTATATGACGTAATTCTTGATCAATTAAACAAAAATTAAGTCAACTTGAATGGAATTTTTTGATCATTTTTTTTGTATCGAGTAAATTAGAAGATTTCAACTCTTTGTTGGCAAAAACAATAATAATTAGAATTATTATTTTCTTTAAAGCTAATTTTGGTTTCATGTTTTGTGTTCGAAAGAAATTATTTCTTGTTTTCTAAAATTTTAGTTTATTTATTAGTGCTTGTTCATCACTATAGAACAATTATTTGTTACTTAAAAGATTTGAATTTTTATATGAAGTTTACCAATTACAGTAGAAAATTGTTTTCCTGACTTTGATAGTGAAATTGATTTGGGACATAAAAAAATAATTTTAAGTATTCTAATTGGTTGGGAAGTAGTGATTGCTTAATTTATTGACCCTTCTCACCATAACCGTATAAACTGGGGAAGCAAGGGGATTCTTCCCACCTCCATTAACATCACATGGTTGACTATTTCATTGCATTTATGAATTAAAATTTATTCTTTTAAGACACTTTTTTCAAGCCACTCTTTATTTTTAGCGCGTAAGTGAGTATGATGCCAAGATTAAAATCGCTGACTTGCGACTTGTTTCGTCGTAGGAGAATAAAGTTATGAGCATCATTAAACTCACGACAACATTTTGGACGTATTCCTTGCACAAGCTGTTTATCATTTATTCAAAAATATGTGTATTACACTTCGATATATTATTTGACTTGGACTACATATATTTTCATTTACTTTAACAACTGTAATTAAATGAAGTTTATAGCTAAGCCTTGGACTTGCCCACGGCTAACATCGGTCCCACAATTTTACTCCATGAGTTATAGAAGTTATATAATTAGGGCAATTAGTTTTCTGAAGTAATTATTAACTTTAAAAAGAGAAGATATTTAAAAAGGCAAATATTTGTTAGATTTCTACCTGGTTAATTACCAGTCAAACAATTTTTATCAATCATTAGCTTATAAAAAATAAAATTGTGAAATTGTTACTAGATTTCTTAAAATAACAAGCTTATGGTTTATCATCATCTTTAACTATCCTACTGACTTCCAGACAATATTGGCGCTCTTTCACCTGGAAAAAACCTCAAGCGATTAAATATATTCATTTGGTTACGTCATAATGAAATACCAGCCAATTTTACAAGCAAAGGGAAGAAATTAACCATTAAATCGAGCCTTTGCGATTGAAAGAGTTGGCCGAAAAGCTTTTATAATTTAGCATTATGACATTTTTCTCGTTTTCACAAACCAATTGAAGGTTAACATAGATCCGTTGAGCATAACAACAGTCACACATTTACGTAATAGTTCATCATTGTGCGGCCAAAAAAAAGCAGCAAATTATATTTTGAACTAAAATGAAAAATATTGATTGTTTGAACTGACGTCAAAAGTTTGCTAAAACAATCCAAAAACAAGTCGCATAACAAAATTTTGAACAATCAGTATTTTTGAGAATCAATTTATAAATTGTTAAATACTTGTACTGTATATGCTTAAATGAAAACGGGTTCTATTAACATGTCTTTTTAAACAATGTTATCTGAAATTAACAAAAATTCATATAAACATAACATCAATGAATATAACAAAAAACAATTTTTGAAAATCGAAAACTTTTTTATTTTTCAAATATTTCATTTTTCTCTTATATTGATTAAAAAAGTTTTAAATTTACATTATCAAAAGGTTTAAAATGTAGTGCAATGTAGAACTATAATTACAATAGGGCCTAAATGTTTCTTGCAAAATATGCTTACCTTAATGTAAAACTCACACAACCATTCATCCAGTTAACTTAAATTGAAACTTATTGGTGTTACTCCAACGTGTGATCTCACTGCCATGTAGATGTCGGTTCTCCAGAGATCATTCATTGTCTGAGACCGCACATTAGAATGGCATTAACTTATTTTGTTATAAAAAACACTTTCTTCTAAATAACAGATTCCCGAGGATGGGATGTAAACGGCATGCGGTTGTGAGCTACTAAGCTTCAACCAATAAGTCAGATAAAAGAGGATACCCAATGGCACTGCTGCCATGACACCCTTGCGTGCACACTACACATGACAGCCTCTGGGTAGAATTTCGAATCATTACGCACTATGGAACTTTACTCGATAGATTGTACATTGTTTTGTAGCATTTCCGTTTTGCATTTTAACGATAGGTTTTCGGTGGTGATAGCCTATTTTTGTTTTGTCTCCTAGCGAAGCAACTGTAAAATTATTTAATTATAATTTTTACTCATTCTCATTTAATTCACGTTTTAACATTGTTTCCATTTGGTTGGATGACTCTTTTTGTTCGTTGATGTTTAATATGTTATTCTATAACAGGAAAAAATAAAGCAGCCTGATTTGTTAACAAAAAGTTTGGTATCGAAAAATTGAACAGCTTTTATTATCATAAAATGGCAAATAATAAAGCGTTTCATAAAGTATCGGGGTAGAATTGAATAAAGCCGGAATGTAAATCAATCTTTCTTGCAATTTCTTTCATGTATTGCTTAGCTCGCCTATAAGTGAATAAATAAGAATAAATATTGTGAGAGAAAAAGTTTTTTTTTAAATTCATGTTGCATGGCAGGGGTTCTCAACAGGGAGGGCACAGCGAGTTTTTAGGTGGACCACACAAAAATGTAGTGAAAAAGTGTTGAAATCATATTTTCGGGGGCTGTTTTTTGTAATGAAGAAACGATTTTGTAAAATTGTGTGTGGAATGAAAGTGAAGACCTTTTTTTCGTACTTCACTTATAATTTAGAAACGATTTTGTGAAATTGTGTTCAGAATGAAAGCCAAGACTAGACACATTGGGCCGCAACAATTTCTTTTCAATTTTTTTGGCCACAGTCTTCAAAAGGTTGAGAACTCTTATTGTATGGTCTTAAGCTTTTTCACGCAATTAAAAAGTTTGAAACATTAACAAAAATTTTCAAAATTTAAATTATTTTAATATTTTTATTATAAATACTAAGGAGAACGCATATGGGACTCACCGTTATTTCCCTGTCCTCCCCTTGTTCGCAAGCTGCCAACTGTCGAATAAAGGTGATGACGGTTTCTCCGTTGCACTCCTTTCCTTCAATCAATTCCACGTTCTGTTCCGAATCCAATGGAGGAAAAGTATTTGTATCCAGTCCATGTCTATCCTGTAAACAGAGATCACATGACGTAGTGCGGAATAATTAATATCAACAGTCTTAGGATTTACTCACAGTGATAATTGCTCTTCCTTCGCTCACCCATCCTACATAAATGTCGGCATGAGCCATGGATCCTAATGCAGAAAACCCAACTCCTATCCATCCAGTAGTAGCCACACGAAGCTGCAAAAATTGTTTATTGCAAAATAGTTCGGCGCTTTATCGACTTGATTATTACGTAACATAATGTTCCAAACCGATTAATGCTAAAATGTTCAAAGTTTTGTTAACTATTAGGAAAAAATTCAAATAGACCTTATTGTATTTAGATTCTCCTTCTATTCACTACAGCAAAAATAACATTTTAACTTAAAGTTTAACTTAATTTGAAAAGTTAGACTTCTATTTGAACTAAGCATAGAAGTCACTTTAATTTGTAGATTTGCAAGACGGTGCGATTAAAGTTTGTCGGAAGCTTCCAAAACTACCCCATGCCCGAAAGTATTTGTGTCATGGTTGTTTGAATTTAATAATTTTATCATGTACTACCTTCTATGGTTTTAATAAAAATTTAGTCCCGATTTTTACAATTTCGTGGATTGTCGCATGAAATTTTTGAATTAAGAGCCAGTAATGTTTGCGGAGGGGGCGCAACTCTCACTAAAATAAAATTAAAGACTTAAAGAAATTTTATTGCAATTTATAAGGAGCATTTTACTCGCACGATAGGGTAAGAAAATTGAAACAAAGATTAAAAGTTAAGAAAATCACTAACAAATGAATAAAATCGCAAAATGTGCTATGCAAAATTATTTAAAAACCAATAAACTTTTGTAGTGTTTTTTTACGTTTGCAGATTTAGGTGAAAAATATAAATCTGCTTATCCAATCTGCGGCTAAATATAAGCCAAAAACTCCTGCTAATATCCAAGTGAATCAAAATAGGCTTTTAACTACACGCATATTTTTCCCTGAGTGAAACAATGAGCACAATTACGGGTTCATCTTCAGTTGAATCTGAATATGACAAGCAAAACCTGCATATTCCCACCTGGATCAAAATATGAGTTGAGTTGATGTTCCACCACATCTGGAAGTTTTGCTGCTCATCCAAGAATACTTTTTGTTCAAACTCATCACTGGAGAGCGATTGTGATTTCACAACCGAAATAAACGCAATCAATGATAACAAACGATATAATGTCATCATCTTAAACTATGATAATATCTGTAAATTAATTATTAAATTGGTTTAAATTTAATTTTAAAACGAAACGTTGAAAATAATAAAGAAATAAAGATTTGTTTGTCGGCCAGTTTTCTTCAATCATTCAAAGTCGAAAGCGCTTTAAAAATCAAAGACAAGCAGATATTGCAAAACAGAGCTGACAGATAAAAATAAGAGAAAACTTTCAGATATTTCTATCGCAGCAATCAATTTTGCTTACTATTCCAAGATGGTGGAATGAACTACTGCAAATGCACCGATGGCTGAAAGAACTTTTACATTTATATCTTTTTAAAAGTCAGAAAGTGAAATTATTACGAGACATTACGTAATAATCGGCCACTTACAGTGCGAGAATCATTACTGCAAGTGATCATTCCTTCAATTCATTTAAACTGAAAGTTTTTCTCGATGAATTTGAAGAATCATCAATGTTATTATTGTTGAATATTTTTAAAGCTTGTCTTTGAAAGCATTGGCTGAAAAAAGCAAGGGGAAAGCAAACTTTATTTTCCGTTCCTCTACGTTTTCAAAATGTTTCGCTTCCCGGTTGCTTTTTCCACAAAAGTTTTCAAAGCGAATTAAACTAAAAAATTAAATAACTTAAACATGAAAGTTTTCCTGCCAAGCACGAAAATTGTCCGCTTTGCGGTTCGTTTCCGCTGTTAGTCAGAATAGTAGTTTTCAACTGGTGGACCACGGCGCTGATTTTAGTGGGCCACAGAGCATAAATCAAAACAAAAGCAATATGAGACTTGTATAATGATGTCATTATGATCAAAAAATCGGAAACAAATTTCAAGTAAGAACTTTTTTTTCTATGTTTTTGAGACGAAAATTGAGAAATCGCAGACAAATTCCAAGTTAAGACTTTTTTTTAGAGATCACCAGATTTTTGAGACGGAAATTAAATTTTGATCCTTGAAGTGAGTCACTAAGTTACATTGGGTTGGAAAGTGGGCTACAGTATGAAAAAGGTTGAAAACCACAGTTATAAACAGTCTTTCCGCATTCTGCCCAACACTTTCCATTCTTCTGCAAACACTTTCCGTCTAAACCAATCTAAAAATCAAATATCGACCCATCCGTGACGCAATAATCACCTCCAATTTACTTTATTAACTGTAGACAACTTATAGATCGTATTAATAAATCTCTTGACCATTCTATGCAATTTATGAGTTGTTTTTAATTATTTACTTTTTATAAATTTCAAGCAAATGAATAATTATAAATTAAAACAATTTGATTCAATTGAACATCAATAGACAACTAACTAACAAATTAATTTAATTTTTTTTAATTTGAATTAAGGCTCTACTAATCAACAAATAGTCACGTTTGTGAAAAAAGCAAAGGACGACACTATTTTAATCCAAGAGCCGGTGTGGAAAAAAAAGATTGAAAAAGAAATAAATCTAATTTTAAAATAAAAGAGGGAACCGATATTTTGACAAACAGAAAAAGTCAAATACGCAGTTGCTAATAAGACTCGAAAAAATTTTATATTTCCGTTTTTTTTATTGTTTTATATGTGTCTTTTATTGAAACTATTTAATAAAAAATTAACTCTGTTCTTTTTTGTATTGACTGGGCCAGTAATTGGCAGCTTTAATGTCGATGAAGCGGCCGAAACTTAAATAGTCGCTTGCATAGTTTGAGAGAACATATTTTCACTGTCGAAAACAGTCGTGTCTATGCAATTATTTTAAAATATTATCATACTAAAACATAAATTTGCTTTTTAAGTATATTTAAATATTTCAGTATTTTTTTAGAAATATAATTAATTAATAGAAAATTTTTAAAGTCGAAAAATTCTGAATTAGACGTTTTTTTGGTTTGCAGTTTGATTTGGAATTTTAATTTCCAAGTTCTTAAATTTATATGTTTTCTTCTGTTCAGAATGCGCTACATTCACTTCACACAGAAGACTCAATGGCGTTCAAAGGCTTCTTTAGACTGCAACCAAGCTTCAACTTTTTCTTGTCTAACTTTCTTGTATGTTCAAACTTATTTTTGGGTTTGTAAATTTAAATTTTTCAAATTGTCTCAAGGCAAGTACGCCATAGCAGTCTACTGCAAATCGAACTGCTTCCAAGCAACCAAATGTTGCTACTTTCTTTGCACTAAATGTTTTTGTAATGAATGGAAGTCAAATCGTGATAACATTTATAGAAGACATCACATGACAATAATTTATCTTTACATCATGCAGTTTGGCTCAATCATATCTTAGTTGTTCCATAAACCAAAGCTCTTTCTGAAACAACCCGTTGTTAGGATTTAATACGAGCATAATTTGTTCCCATTTCGGTCCAGACGTCCACTTCTGTGCAAGAGAAACTTTATCTATTAAACAAACTTTATTTATTAAAGAAACTTTATTAAACAAATCGGATAATTGTAACTTAGAGAAAACCAGAAAGGTTAGAAGTTTCGAAGTACATTTCTTTGAAGTGAGCGAGAACAGAAATCAGTCAGCGATTTCTAAACGATTTAGATTTTCAAGACTGCTTAAAAGGAAAATAATTAAAAATTATTTGTATATTTAATTTTATTGAAATTAGTTGCAGAGATCCTAATTTTACCAGGTATTGTCCATACCCAGCTCCAGGCTGCTCCTGCCTTGGGCTAAACTTTTAAAAAAATAAACAAAATTAGCTTAGGCGACAAATTTGATTATTCCGGATCAGTGATGTAGTCAGGATCGAGACCCGATAATTTTTTCGCCACCCAGACAGAGACGGAGACCAGCAAATTTCGAGACCAAGACCGAGACCAAAAAATTTTACCAAAATAAATTCCAATTTCAATAAAAAATAAATTTCTATTTTTTAAATAGTAATAATCTAAGATGAAATTTTAATTAAACAAGCATCTCTATCATGTTGAAAAGAACTTTAATCTAGTGTGGTTGAATTATAAAACAACCCATTTTAACAGCCGATCAACTTGAGCAGAAAAAAGCCGAAACGCACACGCATGCTCATTAACAATGTTGAAAAAACAGGATATTTATTAATTTTTTTCTTTTAAAACTAACAAATGCTTAAGGCATGGTCATCACAATAATGCCTGACACTTCATTTAGATATTGGATTTGCTCGGCTATCTAAGTGGGTGGGTAAAAGTTGTTGAATTCGTTGGGTATTTTTTACTTACATACGATAGAATTCGTCCAAATAGTCACCTTAAAAAGATTAGAATTAATGACGAATTACGCAAAAGAATAAAAATTATTAAACGACTGATTGACTTTCAGTATTACCCCTGTTTATTTTCTACCTATCTTTGATTAGGTTATTTGGAGTATTTTTTTTAAACATTGCTCTTTTCTACCTCGCAATATTAACGCTATCTTATTTTAACTTTTAAGCAACTTTTTACTTTGTTTTAATTTATGTGATGAAATTAAGCGATGAAATGAAACAGTCTTTGGCATTCAGGGTTGTTACATACTCGGCAGTCTTCGGGTGAGTTATGATGCCAGTCAGTGTTGCATGCAGCTCTGAAATCTAAAGTGCAGTAATGGCCTTCTTTACCTCGAAAAACTTTTTGATGTTTTGTGTAAAAAAATGACTTGCTCCACGATTGAATTTCCGCGATCAACCTCAATGATCGGAGTTAATAAAACAACTTGATCTACATTGAAATTTGCATCAAAACCCAGCCTGCTCCCTAGGGAACAATGGATCGATAATTGGTTCCGTCTTACCTGGCCGTAGTTAAGCTACTTAAAGATCTCCTATGGGACACAGAGCAGAGATATCGGCTGACGACTTTTTGGGTTCTTTACTTCGCTGCCGTTTCTGACTAGCTGAGATGAAATTGCATCAACTGAAGTGGGACATAAATTGCTCTGAGACGCGTATTTGTGTTGTTGAGGTTTGTCGAAGTTGATTATTGTGTAACTATAAAGCCCACACAGAAGCGATTTAATTTTAGATGTTGACGGAGATTGGTTCAGATAAGTGTTTCTGGTTGCTTTTAAACAAACGTGACAAGGTCCATGGTTCGGAAACGCTAGGTAGTTGAAAACTGGTAAATACAAGCTTCTCTGCACTAGTTCAATGGGCTTTCTGTAAAATGATGACAAATTTCTTAAAGTGTAGAGTAACATGACGAAAAACGTTAATCTTGCTGACGTTGAGGTCTTTCATGTTCATCTGTAGAATGGCTGATAGTGTGCTTGTTGATAATGTGCTTTGATAATAAAGAGCAGATTTTTTCTTCTATTACCTTTTCCTGAAAAGAATATTTTTCGATTAGTTGACCCTGGTTGAAAACTGGGATAACTGAATTTGGGATAAAATGATACCTTTCATTTTTTCTATAAAATGCTAACTTAGACTTGTTGAAGCATAGTTCTGGTAAAATTTGTTTGCTTTTTTGGCAATGCAAAGTCTCAAAAATAGCCTTAAACCCAAAAATATCAGGATTTGTAAATCTGATAAAAAATTTTGTGTTCGACTCCAACTCCAATTCTTTTTCAAAGTCAGACACGCAAACTTCCAAACCCTTCCAAAACCTCCGACTTCCAGTCGACTCTGCCTCTCTTCGCACCCGTTTGTGCAAGTGTGGGGTGGGGTGAGACCAAAGCGCTAATAGTAGTTGTGATGAGTTTACCCAACCAATTCCTAGAAATAGACAAGCAGATCAACGCCGGGAAGTCCCGATCATTGGGCTACTCCACGGATGGGATTGCAGCTCTAGAATGTTGAAGGAATGGGCCAAGATGGTTAGGAGTAAAAAGTCAAGATATATCCCGAGATTCGTAACCATAGTTACTGCACGAAGAGTTTTAACCGGTTCGATTCGATCCTAATATAAAACACGAACAATATCGTCTCCATCGCGTTGTTTCTGCGATAGCAAGCAGATTTAGGAGTCAATTTCTTAGGCTTAAGCGGTACAAGCTTTGATTGATTGGAAAATTGAATTGCTGCAGTTGACTTATAATGTTGTGAGAATTTTTAAATGCGCGATGAAGATTTACAACTTTAACATCAATAAGCTTTTTTTTAATTCCTAAAAATAAATATGTAAAAAATCAATGAGTAATATCTTACAATTGACAATAATATATTCGATACCTCTATTTTATAATTTTAGATCTTTTAATTTGCTGGTTTTATACGTTGTTGATCAGTGTTGGTCAACCAAAGTTTATTTAAAAAAAATTTTTGCAAAGGTTATTTTTTTTGTCAATTCAATTTGAGTGCGTTGGGTCAAAATTTAAGTTTTAATATTTTGGTTTGAACAATCTTATTATACCGCCTTCATTTCTTCCAGTGTTTAAACGTACTATTAGAAATCCATGACAACTCAGGAATAAGATTTACTTACACCCCGAATCTGAGAGAGCACCACGCGGCAGCAATGGCTATTGGATTACCACCATCAGCAGTTAGCATAATTGTTTCCCCCAACATTTTAAATTTTGAAATTTATGGCGATCGCCCTACGTCATGTCTGGGAGGGGTGAGTGGACAAAGTAAAAACTTGAAACAGTTGCTAGGCACTGTGTCAAAAATTGAAGTAGACTTCTTTACGACTCTCTTAATAAAACTACTTCTAATTTTGTCTAATACACGTTATTTTTAACTTTTATATTACTCTACAAGAGCTCGTTCAAAGTTATACAATCAACTTCGAATATAAGGGATGCAGATATAAGGATTTTCGCTTATGGGCAATTTCAAAAGGTCCCAATGATTTTAAATGTAAAATAATACTAAAATTTTCGCTTATAAGGGATTAAATTTCTAATTTTCAATCATATTTTTCTAGTAATTTTAGTCGGTTATAAGAGATCAATTTTTTGTTCGGATAATCGGTCAATATATCCAAAAGCGAGTGTTCCGATTTCACTTTCGGGGGCTTTTTGGAAGGAGGAAATGTGAAAAAAGACTGTTTTGAGCGTTTAAAACTTGCGTTCTTAGGATATCGGATCGAACTTTGCGTCAGTCGGTTATAAGGGATTGATTGAGCTGGTCCCGGCGGATCTTTTATACCCGAAGTTGACTGTAATACAAACTTCAATACGTTTTTAGCAAAACTGTTATTGCATTATGTTTTTTATCAAGATTACTTAGATTTTTTCAAATCCCTCTTCTATGCTTTTTTATCCAGCATGCCCACAGGAAATCAAAAAAGTTATATCTACTTTGAAGGCAAAGTTGAGTTCAGGTTGGGATCATATACCTTCAATTGTACTTAAACATCTTCCTAAAAGTGTAACATCTATTCTTAGCTACATATTTAACCAATCAAGGAAAATTTATCTCTTGCTTTAAACACACTAACGTAATTTCCCTCTTTAAAAAAAATTGTCTCAAAAATGTCTCTAACTACAGGCCTATCAGCTTATTTTCCTGTTTTTCTAAAATAATTGAAAAACCTGTCTATATTCGTTTATATTCTTTTTTAAATAAGTTTAATTTGATTAGTGAAAATCAATTTGATCTTAGACGAGGACATACAATGTCATAGACTTAGTTCGGGAATCCTAAAGGACCAGTTGAGCTAAGTAACCCGAATACCTGCGCTGAAACAAAGCTGTGTCTAAATTTTATTTTATTCCGGCTCAAGAAATAGTTTTGCTATGAGCCTGAAGCTTTTATACAGTTAGTTTAAACGAAAGCTCGGATTGGATTCGTTGAAGACTCTTCTTTACAGACAAACAGAGAAAACTGTCTCTAATAAGAACAAATGTATTACAAAAATCACGACCGACGAAACTTTTATTCCACGCTTTGCCAAACTGCACAGTGAAATCAACGGTATAACTTGATTCAATCAACACAAATAATTCTACCTCTGTAGAACACAACTCCAAAATATTGGTACAAAATAAATTCAACACTCGTCGACTGATACAAAACCTAACGAGCCACTTCCTGCTCCCAAAACCAATTCACTTTCACTCGAGCCGTCTCTCGAGTCGTCTCAAATTATCTCTCTCTCGTTTACTTTGTTTTCTCTCTTCTCTCGCTTCGCATTCATTTATATCAGCGTTTCTCAAACCATGGTTTGCGACTCAAAAGTGGGTCGCCAAGACTTTATGAATAGTTCGCTGACACAAGTAGAAGGCTCAGTACTTTGTTTATCTTTAATTCATAGTTAGGCATTGATTTTCTAATTTTTGTGTTCTCGAAGGTTCGAGAAATAATAATTGCTTGCGCCTGAGATTTAAGAAAAAAGTATCTGCAGTTCACATGACGTTAGTAATGGTTGTTTACTTTAGGTTTTGTAACAAGTATAATACGTCATAACAATTCTTATGTTTCATTGTCTATTACTCTATTTCGTCATAAATCGTGTTGAAATTTGTCAAATATTCTTAGCCTTTTTTTGCATAATATCTGAGTCAATTCTAATCACAACTGTGTGACAGAGTGAAAGGTTTTGTTTATGCAGGCTGTCTTAATCATAAGTATTTGATATACTGTATAGTGAAAATAAACAAAAGCTCTGCAGTGTTTTTAGTTAATTTTATTTATATTTCCAGATATGTCAAAACGTAGCTACAAGTCTAAATTTTTAAAATATGGCTTTACATGTATTCGCACTCAGGGTGTTGAAAAGCCACAGTGCATTTGTGTTTTCAAGTTTTGTCAAACGAATCACTGAAAGAAAACAAGTTTAAGAGGCATCTTGATTCATGCCACTCTAACCTCAAAGAAAAAATATAGATTTTTTTCAACGAAAGGAAAGTGCGCTAAAAAAGCAAAGGCTTGACAAAACAAATGAAAATGAATCCATTCTCAGTCAAAAGAAAGCCATTGCTGCATCTTACACTGTTTCGTTTTTTGTTTGTTAGTTTTTTGTTTTGCTTTTCATCATGTCTGTAAGGCAAATTTATGTTTATGATGTAATTTATGTTTTTTTGATATTTTCTATGCTTAACAATCAATTTTATTCACCATAAACTTATGTGTGTTGGGAAACTTTTGGGAAATGTGTTGGGAAAAATAAGCTGGGGGTAGTGATTAAATGACTTTTTGTCCCTTCCTACCCCTGCATTTATTTATTTTACCTCTACATTTATCCTTCTGTCTCGCAGGAAAGCGACGGAAGCGCTAATACATTAGGTAAACAATTACCCCGACCTGCTTCCGAAGATGCCAAGTTATTGCTGTCCGCTTGTAATTTAATATAGATATGACTTTAATTTAGAACTGCTGGCCAAGACCACCAAGCAGAGGAATGTGCCGTAAAGTGTCTTTCCCAAGGATACAACAGAATGGCGCGATTGGGTTTTGAACCGAGACCATGTTGATCATAAGCACGGCGCTTTAACCACTTGATCACGCTGCCGACATATCTTTATATTGCATTTTGGTTTAACCCATATTAACCCAAGGGTAGAACTAAAAAACTAAAAACTAAAAACTTTGATAGGCTGTACAATTCTATGGCACAACTTAAAACAGTGTTTGTAAAGATATTTTACAACTTTTATATATCTCAAAGCTATTCATAATCTAAAATAATAAAAAAAACAGTTATTTTTAGTTAGAAAATGCATTTGAAATAATGACTACAAATGACTACAAATGTAGTCATTGGGATAATACGGGTTAATATAAATTGCTTATTATTATTAATCAACTTGTTTAATTTCACTATGTAAAAACCATTGTGATTTGTTATAACTGCTATATATTTAAAAATTTGATGCAAATAAAAGATCTCTCTCTCTCTCTCTCTCTCATGTCATTGAACAATCAGACGTAATTTATTGAACCGAGTGCCCTGTCTTGATGAACTTTTTAAAAAAAGTCATCAGCTGCAGTAAGCGTTGAAACTGTCGTATTAAGTCAGCAATGAATAAAAACAATTGAACTAAACAAAATTACGATTGCTTAAAATCGCTCAGCAGCCGTTCCAATTTGGACAAACCCGCAGATGGCAAAAGAACTTTTAGGGTTTTTAAAACTTCATCATCTCATCTATTTATTCTCCAGCTGGCGGGTTAATATTACAATCGTTGAACTTAGATCAGTTGTCTACCTGTTAGATGCCAATATAAAGAAAGCTGTTTATTTGGTTTTTTAGTTTTTATTTAGTGTTGTGATTAAAATTTAAAAACGCTTGGCAAGACGCAAATCAGAGGAAATCGCCGAGAAGTTGAGTTTTGTCTCAAAAATATACTAATTTAAAATCTTTCTGGTGCCACTATAGCGTGCGGTCTACCACTAAATTATTTATCTCTAAATCACGCGGTAGACCTCTCACGCGGTAAACTCACCCACCGAGTGGCAGATTGCGGTCTACCGCGTTCACACGTCACCTACCAAGTGGGGAGTGAGGTCTACCGCGTGATTTAGAGATAAATAATTTAGTGGTAGACCGCACGCTATAGTAGCACCATCTTTCTGCAGTATTAGGTAAAAAACAACTATAAATTCCCGAATAGTGTAAGGATCATTCTTTAACTCCAGTCGTGTTTTGTATCTGACTTACAATGAGTGTTTTTCCACTTTAAGAAGAAAGAAATGATGCATTAATGTCCGAATGACACATTTCACTTTTTTCAGCAAGAGAAATAAGAGTTTGAAAATGCACTGTTGAAACATTGTTTTGCATAATTAAACAAAAACATCACTTTGTGCCCAAAAGCACGAACAAGTATGGTACACGATTATTTTATTATTCCGTGATTAAGCAGCTATTAATTCAGTTTGACTTCAAAAATAACAAAAACTTATTTGAACAAACGAAACAAACATCTTTGAGCATTTAACACAAATATTATTCGTCAAAACATTTTTTCCGAAAATCACTGTGAAAAATTTTTCTGCTTTATGGCCCAGCCTGGCACATGGCTGCTTGTTTTTGTGTTGCAAATTTCGCAAAAGATGAGACACACTGTTGTGGTGGGGGAAATCGATATGGCGTTCGATCTTCTATTGGAGCTCGAAAAGAAACTCTCTGGAACACACCGAAAAGCAGAAAATTATTCGTGGTACATATTTTAAACTTATTGCAACTTACTGGAACTTCAGGTTGGGGCCCTACACAAAAGTCTAATTTGTAACTCCTTTTCCAAGCGCTTTCAAGTCCTTTAACAGATTCGGTGTCCCAGGAAAACTAGAAAAATAATAAATTATTGATTAAGAATAATTAATATTCCTCAGCTATATTTCATTATACAATAACATTAATAAAATATAAATAAAATATTTTAATACCATCAAAGCTCAACTGCAGTTTAATAAAGTAAATTTACTTGGACTAACTAAATGATTTTAAAATATTTGGCAGATAAGGTTCTGCATTTTTTTTCTTATTTCTTTAATGCAACGTTTGTTTTCCTTATTCTTATTTTAGCGAGTTAGTTTTATCCATGTTGATGACGACATAGTCGCTTAAGTTTTTTTATTGTGTTGAAAGACGGCTTGTTAGCCCCAAATACGCGACTTGCACAACTTAGGGCATAGATGACCAAGAAAATTTCTTGAATAAGTATTTGAACGATGTCGCTTGCGGAGCCTCTCTTCTTGGTGATTTGTTCTTTGCGTTTCAAAGTGATGGATTTCTTCACAGCATGAAACACATCACAGTTTGTCGCATGATTCTCAAGTTTACGGGTATGAATGCTGTTTTACGAAAGCTAAGTTTACGAAACTTTTACTTGACAACAAGCTAAAGTGGAGAAAATAAACAATAGTTAGTAATAAACTTATAAAGTAGATCTAAACGTTTTTAAAAATTTTACAACAATGCAAACTGTGAACTCGACTGTGCGCCATAAGAGTCTCTCATTATTATTAGTTGTTGGCAAGGGTTCGTGTCCTGATTGTTTTTATAATAGAAACCCAAACTTCTTCTTTTTCTTCTTTCGGCCTTTCCCTTCAGTCAGGGGTGGCCACAGCGTATCATCATTCTCCACATCTTTCTGTCTTCAACATCCGTCTTCTTCGCACCAACTTCCCCCATATCTTCTTTCACTACATCTAAAAATCTTCTCTTTGGTCTCCCTCTTCTCCTCTTTCCCGGTAACTCCATTTTTATCGTCTTTTTTCCTACATACTCTTCCTGCCCTCCCTCATCTTCATTCCTAACCGTTCTACCTTAACGGTACTCCTGATGTGCTTGTTTCTAATCTTGTTTTTTCTCGTCACTACCATAGCAAACCTCAACATTTTCATCTCTGCGACTTCCATCTCCTCTACTGGTTTCTTTGTGACTGCTACTGTCTCAAGTCCATACACCATGCTGGTCTTACCACTGAACTGTACACTTTTCCTTTTACTCTAGCTGGTAACCTCCTGTCGCAAATTACTCCCGATACTTTTCTCCATCCGTTCCATCCTGCCTGCACTCTCTTCTTTACCTCCCTCTCACAACTACCACTTTTTTGCACCCTTGATCCCAAATACTTAAATTCCTTTACTCTTGGCACTTTTGTACCCTCCATCTTCACTGTTTTGTCGTCATTTCCTCCATTTATGCACAGATATTCGGTCTTTGACCTACTTATTTTCATCCCTCTTCTTTCCAATGCATACCTCCAGCATTCTAGTCTCCGCTCTACTTTTTTCCTGTTCTCTTCGCAAATCACAATATCATCAGCAAACAGCATCGCTTTTGGTGGTTCTCTCCTTACTTCATCTGTTTGCCTGTCCATAATCACTGCAAACAGGAATGGACTTAACGCTGATCCCTGGTGCAGTCCAACCTCGAGCTTGAAACTTTCTATAGTTCCTACTGCACATCTCACCACTGTTTCGCTTCCCTCATACATATCCTGTACTAGTTGCACATACCTTTCTACTATTCCAGATTTTCTCATTTCTCACAGTACCACAGCTCTTCCCGCAGAACCCTATCGTAAGCTTTCTCTAGGTCCACGAATACACAATGTAGCTCTCTTTGACCTTCCCTGTACTTTTCCATCAACATTCTTAAGGCAAACATGGCATTGGTGGTTTTCTTTCCTGGCATAAATCCATATTGCTGTTTGCTGATCTCCACTTTTCCATCAATCTTTTCCCCACTTTTCCCTTAACCTGGCTTCAATTATTTTTCCCATACCATCAATGTGTGGCTCATTAGCTTTATTCCTCTGTAGTTTCAACAGCACTGTGCGTCCCCTTTGTTTTTATAAATTGGGATAAGCATACTCCTTCTTCATTCTTCTGGCATCCGTTCACCCATTAATAGTCTGTGGAACAATCTGGTCAAAAACTTTATCCCCATCTTTTCCATGCACTTCCAAACTTCTACTTGCAACTCATCTGGCCCAACTGCTTTAGCTTTTTTCATCCTTTGTAGTGCGTTCTTTACTTCTTCTTTACTGACACAATTTACCTCTTTGTTCACCACTTCTGCTTTCTCTGTCCTAGGGTCTTTGTCATTTTCCTCGTTCATCAGTTTCTCAAAGTACTCCTTCCATCTCTTTAACACTGCCTCCCAATTTACCATCACATTACCATTTTCATTCTTTATAACCCTCACGTGCTGTACATCTTTCCCTGCTCTGTCTCTCTGCCTAGCCAATCTGTACAAGTCCTTTTCACCTTCTTTTGTTTCCAATCTAGCATACAAATCGTAATACGCACGTCCCTTCGCCATTGCAACTGCCTTCTTTATCTTACTCTTCTTTTCTTTGTATATCTTTTTAATATTTTCATCTCATATTTTGTCCCATGCTTTCTTTGCCTCTTTCTTTTCTTTTATGCTCTCCTGAACTTCTTCATTCCACCACCATGTTTCCCTGTCTTTTTTTCGTTCCCAAATGTCACTCCCAGTACAGTTTCAGCTGTTTTTCTTAGCATTTTGCTGTTTTGTCCCACTCATCAGGTAACCCGTCCTTGCTTCCCAATGAAATCCAGACAAGACAAACAAATCCAAACAAGACTTTAAAAAAATTTCTTTTTTAGTTTTCAAAAATTCTATGTGGTTTTAACCAACTTTTTTCCCACGATTATATTTATTAGTAATGCTATATCATATTTATTAGTGGCCCAAATGGTAGGTGCTTTCATGCAGCCTGGGCCGTGAGTAAGTCTGTTTATTGATTCTAAAAATGACAGATCGAAACCGAACCTACCAAAATAGAAGAGCATCCACCCACTCCGATTTTCAGTGTGGGTCTGCTAATCGGCAAACGTCCTTTTCAGGACGGGGCAATGCTAGGATAAAACTTCCCTTTTCAGGGCACATTGCCAATAAGTTCCAAAGACCCACTATTCTTCAGCTGAATATCGAAGGCCTCACTGCAAGCATGATGAACGTTTCTTCATCACCTCGCTATGCAGTCTGAGCCACTCGTCATCCTACTGCAGGAGACTCACTGCACTGATGCAGAGAAGTTGGTACTACTTAACTACCAACTAGCTGGGTCTTCTTTAAGCAGGAAGCATGGCCTTGCCACGTTTGTCCACGAGCGACTGAGATACACGCTTTTGGACCAATCTCCACCGACATCGGAGATCGAGTGGCTGTGTGTGGACGTTGATGGCTATAAAATAGTCAACGTCTACAAGCCACCGCCAACACGATTGCGAACCCTGGATCTCCCAGTGTTTCCTCACCCCTGTCTTTACGCTGGCGATTTTAACTGTCGTCATGCTGACTGGGGTTACGATAACAACAGTCCGGACGGTGAGTGCTTGGCTGGCTGGGCAAGTATTAATTGTCTTGCCCTCCTATATAATGCCAAGGACGCTGCCAGTTTTTATTCCGGCCGCTGGAACACTGGCACCAATCCAGATCTAGCTTTCGCTAGCTTAGGTCCAAACAGTCGCTTACCGGATAGACGTGTCCTTGAAAAGTTTCCCAGGTCACAACATCGACCTTCGCTTATCACACCACCAAGGTTTGCTATGGCAGTGCCAAGCATGCCTGTTAAGCGATGGAACTTCCGCAAGGCCAAATGGAGTCACTACATTGCTTTGACGAATAAATTCGCAAAGACTTTGTTGTCGCCTGATTCACTTGATATGGATGCGGCTTACCAGGACTTCTGTAACACCATTAAGAAAACAGCCAAAAAGACTATCCCACGCGGGTATCAAAATAACTATATTCCGTGTTGGGATGCAGAGTATAAATTCCTCTATAAAACCTTTTTGCAGTCTCCTCAGGGAGACGACTTAAGTTTGGCTGCTACAACTCTGCTTGCCAAGCTTGACAGAAAACGGAGGGATCGATGGTCCAAAGCAGTTTGGAGCATTGACTTCTCACACTCTAGTCGAAAAGCGTGGAGTATTTTGAACAACCTTACTGGTAGGTCACGACACTCTCCTCGTCACTGTCCCGTTTCAGCCGATGCTATTGCATCTCAGTTGGTTAGAAATGGGAAATACGAGGGTGTTGACCGCAAGTCATCTCGACTTGTCTCTCAAGAAGTGTCTGACCTTTGGAGGGCCACAACACCAGACGCAGTAAATATCTCTGACAATTTTTCACAGAGAGAATTTGCTGCTGCCCTTCAACACTTAAAACCAGGTAAAGCTCCGGGACCTGATTCCATCTGCCCCGAGCTTATACTCCATGCCGGAGCTGCTTTGAAGTCCTGGTTACGTGACTTCCTTTCTTCCTGTTTGCGCCGACTCAAAATTCCGAAGATCTGGAGAAGAGCGTTTGTAGTCGCGATCCCAAAACCAGGAAAGCCTATGGGGGACCCAAAGAGTTATCGACCGATATCTCTGCTCTGTGTTCCCTACAAGATCCTCGATAGGCTTATCTACGCCCGCGTTGAACCATTGGTCGATCCACTGCTCCCTAAAGAGCAGGCTGGGTACCGGCGCGGGAAGTCAACCGTAGATCAAGTTGTTCTGCTAACCCAAAACATTGAGGATTCTTTCGAGGCTAAAAAGAAGGCCGATGCCGTATTTATCAATCTGACAGCTGCTTATGACACTGTCTGGCACCTTGGCCTTACCTGCAAGCTGCTGAGACTACTTCCAGATAAGCACATGGTCACAATGATCATGGAGCTTGTCCGAAATCGAAGTTTCACCCTTACCACCGGTGACAGCAAGCAAAGCAGGCTACGCCGTCTTAAAAACAGCGTTCCTCAGGGATCGGTCTTGGCTCCACTCCTATTTAACATCTATACGTACGATCTTCCTTCCATGATTTCCAGAAAGTTTGCTTATGCTGATGATCTAGCATTGTTGCACTCTTCTGGAAACTGGAAGGACTTGGAGGGGACCTTAAGCCAAGACATGTCCACACTTTCAGCGTATCTCCAGACTTGGAGGTTGAAGCTCAGTCACACTAAGACGGTGACGGCAGCCTTTCACTTAAATAACCGAGAGGCCAAACGTGAGCTAAAGGTCTACAACAACGGTAGACTTTTACCGTTCTGTCCAACCCCTACTTACCTTGGGGTAAAACTGGACAGATCGCTCACGTTTTGTCACCATTTAGTGGCATTGAGCAAAAAACTATCTTTGCGCGTCACACTGCTGAGGCGATTCGTGGGCTCGGGATGGGGTGCTGGTGCTAAACACTACGCATAGCCAATTTGTCTCTAGTCTACTCAGCAGCTGAGTACTGTGCACCAGTCTGGTGTCACAGTGCTCACACTCGCCTCATTAACAGTGTCTTGAACGACGCCTTGCGCATGCTTACTGGATTCCTGCGTCCCACTCCAACGGACCACCTACCTGTACTCTCAGGCATCCAGTCAGCTGAGCTTTGCAGAATGGGAGCGACACTCTCCTTGGCTCACCGTGGATCTCTGGACCCCGATCATATTTTGTATGGTCTTTTAAGTGAATCCTCAGATACTCACCAAGTGAGACTAAGATCCAGACGCCCGTTTGTGCCAGGTGCGCGGAATCTCTTGAACAACCTTGCTAGACTTGGCATCCGCGCTTCTGAATGAACAAATCACAAATGGAAAACGGAGTACTGTGAAAATGCTTCCAGGCTCCGTGCTTTTGTGCCCGAGACCGGTGCCAGGCCTGTTGGGATGGGCTTACCCCGAGTAGCTTGGGTTAAGCTCAACCGCCTGCGGACTGGTGTTGAGCGATTCCATTCGTCCATGCACAAATGGGGTCTCGCTCTTTTGCCAAATTGCGAGTGTGACGCCTCTGAGCAAACCGCAGACTATGTACTAACAGTGTGCTCTATACATCGGGCACCACATGAAGCACGAGGTCTGACGGTTTTGGATGACGAAACTCGATGCTGGCTTAATGACATCACTGCCAGCATCTGATCCAAGCAGTGCAACAGTCTGGGATAGTAAAAGGATAAACCCTCGGTCCCAGTTCTGTTTGTGTCTGACCTGGAGTGGATGCCCTTCAAACGACGACGACAATTTACTTGGAAAATTTGTTTTAGTTTTTCAACTTACCGAACTCATGAGATCGCCAATGGACTGGTTGAATTTATCGCGAGGTGAAGTCACTCTATAGTCGTCCATATTTTTAATCCTGGTTGATCTGTTTCTGGCTATATCCCTGAAAATAAAAAAGTAGTTTGGCAGGTGCAACTTTTTTCATAATCTCAATTTATTTATAAATAACTCATCATCACAACTTGAATATTTTCACTTTAAATTTGAGCAAAAAGGAAAAAAAAATTTTTCAAACCAAAAAAATCAAACGAGCCGTTTTGGATTTCATAAAATCTTTTTGAAAAACGTTTTGCAAGATTTATTGGCAAACACGCGCAAAAAACAAAAAAACATTAACATTTAAAACTTAAATAATATTTTTATTATGTTTATCAATGTCTACTCACAAAACATCGGAGACATTCAGAATTTTCTTTAAATAATTATTTATAGGAGTATATGGAGCCTCAAGGCAAGAGCGCAGCGGAATCTTGGGATAATAGGTTATGAAGTTAACACACATTTCTTTTGATGTATCTGGTCCTCCCTAAATTAAAATTTCTTTGGTTCAAAGTTCAAACCTAAAAAAATCAAAAAAGTTTTAATCGAATAAAAGAAAATTATTGGTCTAACGTATTCAATAGCTTTGCTCAATTGCCATTAAACATAGAAGTCAATTTACCAAATCCACAACAAAAAGCAGAGTTTTAGATTTTCTTTTTGATACTCACAACAATCGGACGGGATTTTCCCATGCTAGAATAGGAGCAGATGCTCATGAGTTCGTCTCCCTTGTGGATTTTTACCATGGGTTTGAGTAAGCGAAATTGTTGATAATCGAAGTCGTAAAAATCATCTTTTACCAGGGGAGGGAGTTCAGAACGGCCCCTAATTATAACAATTGCTTATCGAATCTTATAATTTCTTTTTAAAGGTATTAAATCTATCTTTCACTAAATTTCCAAACATAATCACTAAAACTTATAAAATATTGCTTAATCTGTTTATATACATATAGACTAAACATGATGAGGCTTATAAAAACAATTAACATTTAACTTAAACCGATTCTTTTTTTTGTTTTGTTTTTTTCTTTTCTATTTACGTTCTACGTCTAGTAATATTGAAAGAAACATAAATTTTTTTTAATATTTAACTACACAAATTTTGAAAATTTTAAAAAAATGGCTGCAGTTTAGTCTATTATTAAAAGTTTTTCTAGTTTTTTGCTCTTAAAGATGCATTACTGCACAAAAAAATTTGCAGCGTAGTGATGCTTACTGCTGCTTCTTCTTGTGCAGCAATGCATCTTTCGAATACAGTAATGCTTTTTACTTTAAAATTTATCAGTAGTATTCAGCATAAATCACGTAAGGAAATAATAATTTTTGTATTTAACAAATCTGCTTTCTCCTCTGCGTGACGCGAACTGTCAATATAATTAAAATTCAGAATCATAAAGGTTAAACGACTGGGCGCTGTATAGAAGAAGTATCGGAAGAAGTTTTAATAAATAAAAGCTTTAAATTAGGTGGGATTTGACTGGGATTTTTTTAAAAGATTTTTTAAAACTAATTTTCCTTGTCTATGTATCCTGCAATGGATCTACCACTATATGCAAGTTGGGACCTGCTTTAATATTTGACAGTTTTGTACTATTTTTGTAAATAAAAATTAGCAAGTTTTTTATAAATTATGTCAAGAAACACAAATTAATTTTAAAAAAACAGGAAATCTAAAGATTTCATCCTTAAACAAACTAAACAGATTAAAAAGTGGCTTTGTGTGAAGATTGATTGCAGAATTAATTTTATTTATTTATCAAAAAATTTTTGATTCGAATTCATAACTTGGTATATTTTTCGGTTTAAATTTTTTGTAATAGATTACATGATAAATTAATCTGGTTGTTTGTAGTTTTAGGTTTATTGCAATATACCCAAAAACAATTTTTAATTAACTTAGTTACTAAACTGTTAAGATCTAACCGTACAAAAATATTTTTTATCCAATTTATTTTTTTCAATCTAAAAAGGTTTTCTGGCAGGCATAAAAAAATGAAAACGTTTTCTTAATTTTTTCCTTCACTTAAAAGAAAAAGTCGGAATAAAGTTGTGTTGGATCAACGCTTTTCTAATTAATTCGGTCAAAGTCTCGTACGTTGTTTCTATATAAATTTTTGTTAAAAAAGCGATTCATAGCTAATTGAGTAGATTTAAAAACAAGTAGAATAGATTTTGATTTTTATTCATTTACTGTTCTTTTCTACTTCATTTTGATTTGCAAATACATTAACAATTTTCAAACCAATTCACTGTCAAAAAGATTGCTCAAAAACAAATTATTCATCATATTTTATTGTAAATCTCTGAGTTTATCAGAGAGAACGTGGTCGATTAGTAGATATCTTGACACCAAGCTGCCCAACTAATAGTTTATTAATTGTTGTGAAAACTAATAGTTTATTAATTGTTGTGAAACCTAATATTCTTTTTCACCCATAAATGGGGTAATTAGAAAACCATTCAAAAATAGAATATTAAAATAAAAATTTAATTCCATTTTTAGACAAGAAGACTTGCAATCCTACGTTTTTTAAAAGAATTTTAAATTCAAGCTGAATTTTTTTTATTTCATCTTTATATTTATCCTCGTGACTTGCAGGAAACCAATAAAGACGCTATACATAGGACAAACGATTACCCCGACCTGCTTTCAGACATACCAAGATATTGATGTCCGGTTGAAATTTTTTATTTTTGTTTCTTAATTATTGTAAAGATATGACTAAAATTTAGAACTGCTTGGAAAAACCACCAAGCAGGGGTGTTGGAAGCAGTAATTACCTTATTAATTTAAATTTTCAGTAGCGCCACTAGTGTGTCTTTACGTGGTGATGACGTCATGTTATTTCCATTGCGAGTAATTCTTTTTGTTGTAAAGCACGCCTGCTGTAGAGCGCTAATTTTGTGTAAATTATGTAAAGCAATTCATATACTGTATGTAAAGCATTTTATATATATAAAGCAATTTATATACTGTATATATAAAGCAATATATAAAGCAACATATAAAGCAATATATAAATCAAACAAATTATATCAAACAAATTATATCAAGTAAATTATCGAATTAATAAAATTGCTTTTTTAATCAACACTATTGCTCTTCAGACGCATAAGTTTAAGGTAGGACACCCGCTGAGAATCCTACAAGGGGAATGTGGCGTAAAGTGTCTTTTCAAGGACACAACAGAATGACGCGAGTAGGTTTTGAGCCAAAATCATGTCAATCACAACCACAAGCTCTAAACCAGAGGTGACAAACATGTGGCTCGCGAATTATTTTGACAAAATCAATCCCCTAGATTTTAGGATATCAAAAGCAAGCAGTTGGAGCTTGATATTGTTTCTATCACTTCATCAATGTTACACTCGCTTTTGTATCCCTTGAGCTTCAACTCGAACTCATAAAACTGCAGAGTAATGACACGCTAAAAGCAATGAATCTGAACAAGTCGTATCTTGAGTTATTTTGTATTTATATATCACAGAAAAAGCTTTCAAACTTGAGCTTTCAAATGATCATCAGTTTTTGGAAGCACGTACCTATGCGAATAATTCTTTTTTAAATTAAACATCACAAAAAATTGTTTTAGATTAAACCTGACAGACAAAAATCTTAATTTGACGTTGAGAATTGCCACATTGTTAGTTCTACTTAATGTTTGGCGCTTACTAAAGCAAAAAAGTTTCTAAAAATTTCTCTTAAATAATCATATCAGCCGAAAAAATATTAGGGGCAATACAGTTTTGTCTAAATTTTGTTGACGCTAACCTAAATCATCATCTTCTAGCACTTCACGGATATGAGAGGAAATTTCATATCAAATTTAGGTGAAGACCAATAAAAAGTCATCGTTTTGAAACTGTCTCTGATCTCTTGATTTTTGTCATAAAAACGCAGTTATCTTCAAAAAAAGGTTTTCACCCCAAATCTTAATCGTTTTCCTCCAATGTTAGTTTGTTTTTCGTATCCGGACAATTATTTGAAAACAAGAACTAACATTTTGTGAACAATACAGTTTGGGTTAGGGTTAAGATTAGGGTTAGACATTCATTTATTGTTTGAAAAAAATGATGAAAGATCTATAATTTTAGCCGAATAACGCTATATGCATGAAATGCATATAGTGTTATTTTTCAAACAATTGTCAATTCAAACGACTGCTTTCGAACAATTTTCAGTAACCTTAGTTTTTAGTGCACAAAAAAACTTGCTTTTCCAAAATATTTTTTGTCGCTGTCCGAAAAATTCTGATTTCGCCCAAATTTTTGAGACTTGGGGGTTTATTGTCCGCCCCCAAGTCTTAAAGTTATATTAGTAAGCTAAGTTAATTTTTTATTAAATGCTTTTTTGTTATTGTCACAGACTTTACTTGGGAATCCAAGAGGACCATTTGAACAAGGTAACCCGAATACCTGCGTTGAAGTAAAGCTGTATCTGTTTTCTATTTATTCCGGCTCAAGAAGTAGTTTGCTACGAGACTGAAGCTTTTTTATACAGTTAGCTTTAACAGTTCGAATTGATTCGTTTATAAACTTCTCTCCGCAAACAGACAGAGACCACTGTCTCTAACTAGAAAAAATGTAATTACAAAATCCACGAAACTAACAATTGACAAAACTCTTCTCCACGCTTTGCCAAACTTCAAAGCGATTCCAGCGCTAAAAATTAAATTCGTCCAATACACAATTAATTCTATCTCTATAGAATCAATCTCTGAAAACATTGGCGCAAAGCAATTCCAACACTCGTTAATCAACTCACTAGAATAACACTGGAACGATTGGGCTTACTGCCCTCGAATCTACATACACTGGAATAATCACTGGAATAATCACTGGAATTACTGCAATCAAATAAACACTGGAATAATTATGCAAAACAAACGCCCGCTTATGTAAAACCACGTCACGTGATGCTATTTTACAGTAGGGTGCACTCGAATGTGCCTGAATCTCAACGTTTGTTCTATCATATCGTAGAACAAAGTCCACACTCGATCATCGATGCGTTTACAGAGAAACAAACAATCGGAGAATCGGGACTAAAGCGTATTACGTCATTAGATGTTTGGTTAAAAGAAAAACATTCAAAACAATTGTAAAACAGCTTGCAAATAAGTTAAGTAAGATAAGTGGGAGCTTTACCGACTATGCGATTATTATTTGGCCATGAAAATATTATGTCATGATAAAATTAAAATTATTGAAAAACCAAAAATAAACCATAGCTTTGTGAAGTTAAAATTATTGCGAATAAAGTGTGACAGTTACTTTTTATTATTTCATGCTTCAATACCGCGTTAAATATTCAGCTGTATGGTTCGCATTAATTTGTCGATTATTTTGTGTAAATTTTTGCAATTTTGATTTCTTGCATTTATTTAAAAAAATTTTAAGCATACCCACACCAGAGTCTTCGTTGCCGTCGTCGTTTGAAGGGTATCCACTTCAGGTCAGACACAAACAGAACTGGGACCGAGGGTTTATCCTTTTACTATCCCAGACTGTTGCACATCCTGGATCAGATGCTGGCAGTGATGTCATTAAGCCAGCATCGAGTTTCGTCATCCAAAACCGTCAGACCTCGTGCTTCATGTGGTGCCCGATGTATAGGGCACACTGTTAGTACATAGTCTGCGGTTTGCTCAGAGGCGTCACACTCGCAATTTGGTGAAGGAGCGAGACCCCATTTGTGCATGGACGAATGGAATCGCCCAACACCAGTCCGCAGGCGGTTGAGCTTAACCCAAGCTACTCGGGGTAAGCCCATCCCAACAGGCCTGGCACGGGTCTCGGGCACAAAACTCTCGGCCCAGATGGTAGGTGCTTTCATGCAGCGTGGGCCGTGAGTAAGTCTGTTCATTGATTCTAAAAATGACAGATCGAAACCGAACCTACCAAAATAGAAGGGCATCCACCCACTCCGATGTTCAGTGTGGGTCTGCTAATCGGCAAACGTCCTTTTCAGGACGGGGCAATGCTAGGATAAAACTTCCCTTTTCAGGGCACATTGCCAACAAGTTCCAAAGACCCACTATTCTTCAGCTGAACATCGAAGGCCTCACTGCAAGCAAGATGAACGTTCTTCATCACCTCGCTATGCAGTCTGAGCCACTCGTCATCCTACTGCAAAAGTCTTCGTTGAGTGGCAGTTTTAGGTTAGGGTTGCCATATCTGAATAAGCGGAATTCTGGACAGACGTAGGCGCACCAACAAAAAAATTTTTGAAGGGGCGTACAAATAAATTCGTTTACAAATCTAAGACGAAGACTGAAAAAAAAAAAAATGTTTTTACTTCGAATCGATCTCAGATTTTCCTGCTTTTGTCTCAAAATCATGGTGTTCTCTAAAAAAAAAGATCTTCCCTTGATTCGGTCTCGGAATTTGCTATTTTCGTCCCATAATTAATCGTTTTTCTTAAAAAATTACACGTTGGTTTTAGTTGATTCTAAAATTCCGGACATTTGGGGTTTATCTAAATTCCTTCCGGACACAAAATTTAACATAAAATTTCGGTACATGTCCGGAATTTTCGAACGGTATGACAACTTAATTTTAGGTTACAAACTAGG
Source organism: Diplosoma virens (assembly GCA_963680785.1). NCBI lineage: Eukaryota > Metazoa > Chordata > Ascidiacea > Aplousobranchia > Didemnidae > Diplosoma > Diplosoma virens. Next base: position 3,214,460 of record OY796897.1, on the reverse strand, counting down.
TTTTGGTTGTTTTTATTTGTTGTTCTGTAATATTGTTGATTAATTTTTTTACTTACAAAAGTTTTATAATTTTGTGTTACAAATCCTATTTTGACTGAGTTCTTTGTTTTTTAACCAGGTTTTATTTCTAATAAAAAATAAAATTTAAACCAAATCTTTGACGTGCTTTTCGTCGTCATTGTTGTCGTCGTCATCGGTTGGCACTCGCATCCACTCCAGGTTAGACTCAAACAGGACTCAAACAAAAACAAACAAGTCAGACTCAGACAGGATTGGGGCCGAGGGATTATCCTTTTAGTACCCCATGCTTCTGTACTATCCAGATCAGATGCTGGCAGTGATATTATTAAGCCAGCATCAAGTGTCGTCATCCGAAACCGTCAGACCTTGCGTTCCATGTGGTGCCCGATGTATGGGGCACGCTATTAGAACGTGGTCTGCCGTTTGTTCAACGGCGCCGCACTCGCAATTCGGTGAAGGAGCGAGACCCTATTTGTGCATGAACAAAGGGAATCGCCCAAAACCAGTCCCAAAGCGGTTAAGCTTAACCCAAACTGTTCGGGTCAAGCTCATCCAAAAGGCCTGGAACTGGTCCTGGGTATAAAAAAACGGAGCCTGGAAATATTTTCACAATACTCCGCATTCCATTTATGATTTGTCCACACAGAAGCGCGGATGCAAAGTCCGGCAAGGTTGTCAAAAAGATTCCGCGCAACTGGCACAAATAGGCGTCTAGATCTTAGTCTCTGTTGGCGAGCATCTGAGGACCCACTTAAAATAATACAAACTATGATCAGGGTCCAGCAATCTATGGTAGGCCAAGGAGAGTGTCGCTCCCAGTGGGCGAAGCTCAGCTGGCTGGATGCCCGAAAGTATGGGTAATTGGTTCGTTGGAGTGGGACGCAGGCATCCAGTGACTATGCGCAAGCCATCATTCAAGACATTGTCCCAGATGGCAGGTGCTTTTTTGCAGCCTGGGATGTGAGTACGTCTGTTATTGCTCTCAAACATGACAAATCGAAACCAAACCTGCGGGACGTAAGAGTATCCACCCATTCCGATGTTCAGCGAAGGTCTGCTAATTGGCAAACGTCCTTTTAGGATGAGGCAATGTCTGGAAAAAACTTCCCTTTTCAGGGAACATTACCAAAAAGTTCCGAAGACCCACTATTTTCCAGCTGAACATCGAAGGCCTCACTACAAGCAAGATGAACGTTCGTCATTACCTTGCTCTAAGGCACTCGTCATCCTTTGACGTGCTAAAGTTTTTACTAAAATTATTTTATTTTATTTCCTAGCCCTATTACTTTTTATGTAACTGATCAGGGCGGTTTTTTGCTTTTTAAATTATAGAAGAAAGGTTTCATAATATATCTAAAAACTTGTGCGGCTTGCTTACTCAGCTGGAAATGACAAAGCGGCCTGCAACAACCAATAGGTTTCTCACCTCTGCTCTGAACACTCGACCACGCTGCTGACTCGCCAGTTCCAATCCTGATAAATCTTGAAGTAAATTAGAGGTGGGCTTTAGAAATAAATCTTTTTAGCGCAAGGTCCATTTGGAGAAATGCAATTTCCGCTGAAGGCAACCCACCTATTTAGTTATAGCCGAGCAAAAACTTTCAGTAAAAAATGTTTCGGTTTTAAACCGGCGAGGTATTTTATTTTGAAATAATTTATAGTCTGGTTTACGAGAATAATGACTTTGTAATGCCTCATTGTACCTTGGTCTACATCTCTACAATAGTTTATCATTTATTGTTTAAACTCATATGGTACTTCTTACTAATTTTTTTCTTTGTAACTCTTTTCTTTTTTCGGCTTACTCATTACTTACTCAAAAAGACCTCTTTTTAAAATATAACAAATGTATCATAAAAAAAGATTATTCATTCAATCGTAAAAACTTCTTGGCTGATTTATTTTTTGAAATTTGTAATAGCAATGGTTAAATTTTTATGTTGGTTTGGCTCCCCACTTTTGAAAACTTTTCTAAGAAACTTTTATGCTTGGGCTTCTATATATTTTTTCTCGGAACACTCATTTACACTGGGCTATGTGTTATATAGGGGTTTACAAGTAAGAAATACAAAATAGAAGTATTTATCGATTAAGCTTAGCATTGGGAAAATTACGCAATACATTAACTAAATCCAAAGCAATAATCAAGTCAAAAATTTAAAAAGCCTCGTCGTAAAATTGTAAGCGAAAAATAATTTTTTAGTTTTTTGAAAATAAAAGATTAACTTATAAAAACTTTTTTACGCCTAGTAAAAATATAGCTGAAAAAGACAAAGGGGCACAAAAAGCAGCAAAAAACCGCAAAGTTCCCGCCTTTAGAGAAAAATCATTTTTAAATTTTACCTTTAATTAAGTTAATCAAATTGAAAAAACATCGTAGACCAGTGGTCCCCAATCTTGCTAATCCAAATTAGCAAAAATGAGTACAAAACAGACATCTTCAAAACGTTTCCTTGCAAAGGGAAAAGACCCAGTAAAGAGACAGAAGAAGAGCCTTCAACATCAAAGAAACAGAAAGCTTGTAAGAGACTATATCATGAGTATAGAATATAGATTTATTGGGACAAGTAGTTCCAACATACCAACCCCACTCTGCATAGTTTAAGGCTACCGGCTCTAATGAGACAATGAAACCTTCAAAACTGCTTCGCTACTGGAACACCGAGCACCTTGGATTAAAAGACAAGCCCCTGGAGTATTTTGAAAGAAAAAACGAAAACATAAAGGACAGAAGAAATTTCTGAGGGCTACTATATCAATAAACAAGAATGCGCTGTGAGCATCATATTTTCTTATCTTTGTTAGTTCTTGTTAGCTAGCGCTCTCACTACATGCTTGAGAAAATAGTTGAAGTCATTGAGACACAATGGTTGGAGAGGATTAATACATCACCATGGTCCGCCCTCCATGTTGACGACTCTACAGATGTCGACAGCAAGTCAACACTACTTGTTTATATGCGATATCTTTATCACGAGGATATGCATGAAGATTTGCTACGTGCCTTGCCTTTGCCAACCAACGAGACAGAAACAGAATTATTCAAGTCACTAGATGGATATAAATAAGGAAAACTAAAATGGTCCTTTTGTGTCGGCATATGCACAGATGCAGCGGCTGCTATGACCAAACGACTGTCTGAATTAACTGCTCGGATTAAGGAAGTTGCACCTGAGAGTGAATCTACGCATTGTGTCATTCGCAGGAAAATGCTGACAAGCCGAGAAATGTCACAGGAATTTAACAGCGTATTGATTGACGTCGTTAAAGTTATCAACCACATCAAAGCACACGCCCTTAGCTTGCGCCTATTTAAACAGCTTTGTCAGGAGATGGACGCAGAGCACAGACGCCTCCTCTTGCACATAGAAATAAGATGGTTATCCCAAGTAAAATCACTATCTAGAGTGTTTGAAATACGAGAGCCATTGCAAAGATTTTTCTTAGAAAAGAAGTCACCACTGGCACACTCACTTACAAAAGACCCACAAACTGGTAAGGAATGGATTCGTGACCCAAAAAGAAGACCAATTGTTGGAGATTGCAAATGACGGCTGCCTTGAAACTACGTTTGAAACAACAACTCTGCAGGTGTTCTGGATTAAAGTCATGGCGGGATACCTTGAGATCGCAACCACAGCACTTAAAACCCTGTTGCCATTTCTGACATCCTATCTGTGTGAAGCAAAGTTTTTTGCAGTAACAGCCACCAAAACAAGTAACGGAGTAAACTGGACATAACCAATGCACTTCGAGTGTCATTATTTCCTATTACCTTCAGATGGAATTGTCTTAATAAAGAGAAATAAGCTCAGGCTTTTCATTAATTTAGCATTCTAGTGAGTTAAAATGTTAAATCAGTTTATAATCGTTTTTTTTTTTTTTTTTTGGTGTAACTGTATTTTATTTTGAAGGCATGTTCAAGAACATTAAATTAAAATTATTAAATCAAACCAATCTAAAATATAAACAATCAACGTCCTCTCTTACCGGGTCGCGGTAAAATTATCAAACCTTGACTGGTCCGAGGTGATAAAAAGGTTGGGGACCACTTTCGTAGACTACTTACCGGTAATGACGTAATTGCATTTTTCTTCCCGCTAAATGTGAATGAGGAAAGACTCTAAACACGTTGATGTAGTCCACTCCAGCTTTTTTCATGGCCTATTAAAAGAATTTAAAAAACACTTTATAGTAGATTGCCCACTGTATTATGTTTGGTCAAGCTTCTTTCAAATAGTGTTGATTTTTGACTTATTTCCTCCTAGACAATACAAACATGTAGTCTCTACTATTACGTAATAAAGGCTTATTATTGTTACCAGCAACGTAGTCCAAACATCAGGACATCGAATAGCTTTAAAATTTGTAATATCAAAGATTTTAAATTTTCATCTTCAATTAAATTTTAACCTAAGTCGAGGTCAAAAAATAGAGCTAAAACATGCAAAAACCATTTTGATGTTTGGTTGTCTTCGAGGGTTAAATAGAGTCTAAACTTTACAAGTTTTTGCTTTATAAACGTGGCCAGAGTGCGATAAGAACTGGATCACACTGTTCTAGACCAGGGCTTCTCAAACTTTTTTGTTCTCTGACCCCGTTTTAAAAAGTAAAATTTTGTGTGACCCCAATATGTGTGGGCTAATTTTACGTTAAATTTTTCCTATGGAAAACCATGTAATAAGAACGAGAAATGGAAATAGTGACCTAAAGAAAATTAACGAAATTACAAAAACCAGTTGTTTTCCAAAAAAAAAAAACGTTTTTCACTCTGGTTCAAACTTTATTTTGTCAATTCAATGCCTACTAAGCTTAAGCAACAATGGTGTAATGATATTTTATCTTTTTTAGTTTTTGATTGACAATAATATTATTGTGAAAAATCCAATTTCGTAAGTACAAAAAACTAATTTGTTTCGCGGCCCACAGTTTTGTTCTGCGACGCCATTTTAAACCTGCGGTAAATTTTGAGACTTTTTCAAAATTTGCGTGGCGTTTAAACGAGATTTCATGATTTTTTTGTGAATTTTAAGTGCTTTCCAAAATAAAAACAAAAAAAAAGATCTTCACTCAGAATCAAACTGCCTTTAATTTAGTTTTGTTGTCAATTTTAAGAGTTTTCTAAAAACAAAAAAAAGTCTTTACTTAGAATCAAACTGCAATTTATTTATTTTTGTCGCCAACTTTAGTTGTACTCTAAAAAAAAAAAGGGTCCTCACTCAGCATCAAGCTCCGATTTGTCAATTTTTGTCCCCAAATTCTCTGATTTGCCAATTACATGTGGAATAATCATAATTTTTTCCAAAAGTTGCGCGGCACCACTGGAGTTTTTAAAGTTTAGCTGGGCAAAGCACAAAATGCCACTTTGTTTCGTGACCCAAAATTTTTTTAGGTAACCCCGTTTGGGGTTGCGACCCATAGTCTGAGAATCTCTGTTTTAGACTACACTGGTTTAGACTACAGCATATTATTCGATAATATTGAAAATTTAACTAAAACAACAAAGATAAAATTAGCTGTAGTTTTATGAAAAAGCTGTAAGTAAAATTCTCATCAAGTCATATAAGTCACAACCCGTTTTATGATTTTAAAACAACCTGGCAACGCTTTCCTCCTCTTTTTACGCAAAGGTGCTTATGTATTATCTTTCGGTATAACCTTTTCGAGTCTATCATAAACGTGGACACAACAAGACCCAAATCAAATTCTTGTTTGAAGAAAATATTAATCCCACTCAGACCCACTCACCCCTCCCAAGCATGAAGATGGGCAGCCTCCGTATATTTTGAAGTCCGGGACGTTGGGGGGGATAATTATACCAGTCACTGATGGTGGAACTCCTAAAGCAATTAATCCGGCACTGTGTTCCCTCAGATTCGGGGTGTAAGTAATTCTCATTCCAGAGTTATCTCGAACGTCTGCCAGCACATGCGTTTACGTCAAACATACGAAAAATTAAAGAAGATTAATTCTGTTGATAAATATTAGGGTTATGCGGGGAAGTCCCAGTCGCATACATTCAAAACGTTACTCAAATATTTTTAACAAATACAATTATTTAAAGTAATTCTGCAAATATGTTTGCAGAACTAAAGAGTAAAAACCACCTTGATAGTGAGAGTAAAAGCGGTTTAATTCTAAAATAAATAGAAAAGCCGTTACAAAGCTGATACAGTCTATTATTGAAATGGACACGATGAATGAGTTTTGCTTCAACTCAGATCTTTTAAACAAGCAATATTTTAAAACCTGTCACATTAAATTCAAGAAATTTTAGAAAATTAAATAGAAAATCTTTGGCGTTCAATTTTTAATTTTGTTTTAATTTTATTTACAATCAATGATTTTCATAATGTATCCGACATAGTTTATAACCACGATTCATCATGTCGGCAATAGAACCTTCATTGATCTTTCTACGAACGCTTTACCCCCAGCTTGCGCGCCACTAAGAGCATCATCTAAATGCGCAATTCTGCTTGGACCTCTTATAAAGCAGTGATAAAAATAAGTATTGGAATACAGAAGAAAAGATTTTTTATCGATTTCTTCATCACCTCAATATCTATTTTAATTAGTATGTACGGGGTCCAATTTATTTCATCCACGGCCTGCGTAACGTATCGTTGGTTTAAAGTCTAGAACTGGGCTTCTCAGCTTTTTACGGCAAACCAAATATTAAGCATAAGTTAACAACAAGTTTTTGGCAAGCCATTTTTTAAAACAACAATTTTTTCATTGTAAAATACCAAACATTCCTTTTTTTTTGTTTAATTTTCAAAGCGAGTGTTTTTTCAGCAAAAATTTTGCGGAACGTCTTCATAACAAAAAATCGGAATTTCACGGCAAGTTGATTGATTTGCTGGTTTTGTTCTAAAACCATTCCCACAAACCACTATCAATACGAGGACCAGTGTCATAAAACACCAGGGATGTCTTCCAAAATCAGCTTAATAACCAGCACACTGCAACAAGCAACCAACTTTGGCCTGAGGCCTACTTTTGGGTCACAACTTTGGGGCTGAGAGACACGGGACTAGTTAAAATGATATCTAGATAACGTGGAGGACATTTTGGAATCTTTATAAACAGATATTGTATTGGGTGCATCAAACAAATCACAACATTGAAGCGTGCAATATACTTTAGTTGTAGCGCTAAAATTTTGTAGGTCTTATGCAAGAAGTAAAATATGTGACCAGCTCAACAGATCCATTAAAATTGATTCTCTAGTTAACTAGTTAGAATTTGTATCGTGAATTCGCTTACATATTTTTATATGGTTTATGTTTTGGTTGAATTCAGGTCCCTTAAATTTGAAAGAAAGACGGAGCAACAACCTCCGTCATTAAAACCCATATCTGACCCGTCCAGTTCATTATATTTGATTGTTATCGTACGTACTCGTATAATTTCTGTTGCTTTAGCGCTCTCCCAAAATGGTAAAATAACAATGACCTTGTTACTAGCCGTATTAATCAACCTCGAAAAATAAATATTAAGTAGTGGAACGCACCGTCACATTGCATTATGCGTCATTATGACGTCAGAACAAACTTATGCTACATATGTGGCTGGATTTATACTTGGTAGGTAAATTTACTATAAAAAATTTTTTTATATACTTCTGATATTATGATTTTGTTAAGTTTTAAAATCATGGCTGCGAATTGTTGAAAAGGCAGTTAAATTAATAATTTTCCGAATTTACTACAAACAAACTTGCTCTTAGGGCTGCTAATGGATATATCAGTGAAAATCTTCTATTGTAACAACATATTACCGTATTTATTTGATTGTAAACCGCTCTTGAAAGTAAGCCGCCCTTGAAAGTACACTGCACAAAATGGCAATAAAAAATTATTGTAAGCTGCCCTTGAAAGTAAGTGGCATCTATAACTGTAAAACTTAATTTCTTTAACTTATGACCTTCTGTGACGAAATAAGAAAGTAAATAAGAATCAAGTCAAAGAAACGCGCAAACAAGTTTTGGCTATTATTCGTGTATTATAAAACAATCTTTACAGTAGCTTTCCACTTTCCTAACACCTTGTCTTTTGCTAGCAAGCAGCTAGCATCGACTGCCTCCTCGTTTTCTTTTAGTCTCATTTTGGTTGCCGATAAGCCAATTTGTGCTGTTGCTTTCAGTCCAGTACCGGTACTATTATTTAGAAATCTGTGATCAAACAATAAAAACAACCGGTAAATAACCTAGTTTTTTAATAGTAGTTACGCTTCAATAGTTCGCAATTTGTAGCAAGTGTTTAAAATGTTCACTTCTGAGGTTGTTACACTTGTGTAATTCCTATTTTTACTGAAATTTTTATTTATTTTATCTCTATATTTATCCTCCTGACTAGCAGGAAAGCAACAGAGGCGCTAATCCGTAGGGTAAACAATTACCACAACCTGCTTCTTGAGATGCCAAGATATTGCTGTCCTCTTGTAATTTGATAGGGATATGACTTTAATTTAGAGCTGCTTGCCGAGACCACCAAGCAGGGGAAAATGTCATAAGTGTCTTTCCCAAGGACACAACAGAGTGGCGCAAGTAGTTTTTGAACCGGGACCATGTCCATCACAATCCCGGCGGTTTAAGCACTCAAACACGCTGCCTGCAATGCTGCAATAAAAAAAAATTGCTAACCGCCCTTGAAAGTAAGCCGCACAAAATGAGAGCAGAAAACAATGTAAGCCGCGGCTTACCATCGAATAAATATGGTATTAATGTTTTTTTTTTATTAAATTCCTTAAACTTTTAAAGATATTACTTTGCGAGTTTGGGACAGATGGCACTAGAGAGTACCACCTGTGGCATTGTGCATCACGCAAGCCAAACCCGAGCTCACTGCCCGACCATGGTTTTGAGTTTTAAGCTCTCATCAGGGACAGTCTGCTTATTCGGGTTTAGTTGCAGAGCTGGTCATATAAGAAAAGGTAAATATAAGATTTGTGGTTCCTACCAGTGCAGTCTTGCACTTGATAGGAACCACAAATCTTATGTTGCTTTCCATTTTAATTTATTTTAAACGTTCAGTTGAATTTTAAAAAATATGTAGCAAGCTTTTATTTAACTATCAAAAACTCCTTGAAGTGAAAATTACGTCATTGCCACCATGGTCACAATTGCTAAAAAAAGTAAAAAATAACCTTCTAGGTAAGGATTGTCGTAATGTATTTCCAACATTATAAACGTGCTGCTCCCTTCTTCTCCGATAGGAAATCCTATATCTGGAGGATATACTTCCGTCTAATAAACATAAAACTCGATAATCTGTTGAACAAAAATGCGATTTAAAAATAATGAATTATAATTTGACAAAAAATGAAGCTATCAAAAACTCCTTGAAGTGAAAATTACGTCATTGCCACCATGGTCACAATTGCTAAAAAAAGTAAAAAATAACCTTCTAGGTAAGGATTGTCGTAATGTATTTCCAACATTATAAACGTGCTGCTCCCTTCTTCTCCGATAGGAAATCCTATATCTGGAGGATATACTTCCGTCTAATAAACATAAAACTCGATAATCTGTTGAACAAAAATGCGATTTAAAAATAATGAATTATAATTTGACAAAAAATGAAGCAATTTTGTGATTTATAGCTGTAGACCTAAGAATAAATAAATTGGTGATTCCCCACCGGAATGTCCTTCAATCTTGATGGGCCGTTTTTATTTTCTAGTTCTGCAAAATTTTATTCTGGTGTTCTGCAAAATTTTTATTTCATTTATTGGTTTTTGTAAGAGAAAGAAATTGAGTAATGTATATTGTCGGTTTAATTCATTCGAATTTAGGGATTATAAAAATTTGGGTATTCTTCAATAATATAAAACCGAACAACGAGGTGGCGGTGACCAAGTTAATCGATGCAAGTTCGGGAACAATGAACATTATCTGAAGTAATTCATTGGGATGTCCAACGACGAATTTAAGTTTGGAAAATTCTATTTCTTGAAAAGCTGTAAAAAATTCCTAAGATCTACGATTAATTAAGATTTAATTTTATATATTTTTAAGTTGGATCATGACCTAGCAAAAAACAAAAAATGCAACTTAAAACGAGTAGATAAAGAACAATCAAATTTATCAATCAAAAACTTTTTAAAAAGTAGCGTGCATTCATGAAAAAGTTTTAGCAACAACCAATTGAGCTTTTGCGAGTAAATACTTACTTCTCCACCAACAGCCCATCCACTCTGAATACGCGGGCACAGCCAGCGAAGAGCGACATGCGGTTCATCATAACAATCTCCGGAGCTTCCATGAAGGAGTTGCAATATCTGTAGATGGAACAATGCTAGGAAGAGTTTGTTACAAAATAAAGTTTAGAAAAATTGACAAGCAAAGATTTTTTGTGGTAAATAATCAGTTAGAACATACTTTTAGTAAACTTTCCAAGTTGCAAACATTTAGACTCGCTTTTATTCTATCGTCCTATCTCTCTGCAATTTCAAACTTCTGAAAGAATAATTCTCGGATGATTTATTTTCTTTCTTGAATCTAATAACACCCTCACATTTTACAATATGCCAGCTGACTTTAGACTTGTTGTTGCTGTCCTTTGAAAGGGCACCAACTCCTGGTCAGCTACAAACAAGACGTGGGGCCGAAGGTTTATCCTTTTACTTCCCCGGGCTGCTCTGCCAGCATCAAATGCTGGAAATGATGATAATGAGCCAGGATTAGGTTTTATTATACAGAACTATCAAACCACGTGTTCCGTGTTAAATCTTTGTATAAAACACGCTGTTAGGACGTTGTCTGCGGTTTGTTCGGGAACGCTGCAATCGCAATTCGGTGAAGGAGCGAGACACCATTTGTGTATAGACGAATAGAATCGCACAACACCAGTCCACATGCATTAAGTTTAAACTAAGCTGTTCGAGGCAAGTTCATTCATGACACTGGTTATGGGTATTAAAGCACAGAGTGTGAATGCATTCTCGCAGTACTCCGTGTTTCATCTATAAATCATCTACTGAGATTCGTGGATGCCTTGTTTGGCTAGGTTGTTTAATAGATTTCACGCAGATGGAACAAACGGGCCTTTGTCTAGATATTTATATTTATAGTCTCTCTTAATGAACATATAGATATAGATATTTATAGTCTCCCTTAATGAACATCTGAGGACTCACTTAAAAACCACAGAATATAATTAGGGTTCAGGAATCCACCATAAGACAAGAAGAGTGTTGCTCCTAATCCACGAAGCTCAGTTGGCTGGATGCCTGAAAGTATGGGTAAGTGGTCCGTTGGAGTGAGACGCAGGCATTTAGTGACTAAGCGTAAGGCGTCGTTTAGGACAGTGTCTATGAGAAAAGTGAAAGCGTTGCAACACCAGTCTGGTGTGCAGTACTTGGTTATAAAAGCTTGCTGACCAAAGATAGGGCAGCTGTGTGCAGTGTATTGGCATCAGCACTCCACCCTGAGCCTACTCGTTGCCTCAGCAGTGTGACGCATGAACATAGTTTTTTTTCACAATGTCACTAGGTGGTAACGGATCTGTTCAGTTTTACCCCAAGATAATGGATTGAATGTTAAACCTCTCATTAAAATAGATTGAATGTTAAGCAGTTGCGAAAGCTTGTAATTCAGTCTTTTTCTCTTTACACTTTTAGTGGCCTTCTTTGATCCATTAAATAAATACGATTTTATTTCTCAGATTGTTGTTCTGATTTCTAAAAAACTTTGCTCAAGATTGAGCCCTTGACCCAGTTCTTTTCTTCCTTTTCATTATTAATCTCCCTTCATCTCTTCCTGAACTGTGCGAGTCTTTTTTACGCAGAGAGTCCTGCTGTTCAAACCTTCTTTCTAAAGTTAAGTGAGTAACTATAGCAGTCCATTTTTCCCTCAATAAACTGGTGAAAAGGTCCAGTTAAGTGGCTTTTACTCAACTCTTAGTAGCTTCATCTTGTTTCAGCTTGGATCAGAGGTTTGCAACTTTTCGTGGTTAGTAATTTCCTTGCAAAGACTCCACGTAGGCCCGGTATATACAGTTATTTAATTTTATTTTATTCGGTTATAAAATTGCCAATGTTTATATTTATTTTCATTTATCGGAAGATCTTTGTATTTATTTGACACATTTGGTCTCAATTGTTGCGTCAAAATGAATCGGACAGTAAGTTTGCAAATTAAAAGAATGAAAATACGTTAAAAAATCCGTTACTGACTAATTCGTGTCAGTAACCGGGGAATCCAGGTGATCAAAATCTCCTTCAAACATCAAGTTCTATCTCTACGGAGGAAATTTTTTAATCAATTCTGTGCTTTCCTCTCTATACTACTACGCGGCAATATCGACTTGGTACTGCCAGGCTCTTATCAAATACTATATAAAAAAGATTATTCTATTTACTTGCTGTTTCCGGAAACTCATTGACAAAGGCATCAAGTTTTATAATCAAAGACTTTTTCCTAGATATTTGCCAAAAGCTGTTTGACGACGAATTGCCATAAATTGAACGATGATCCGAATTGTCTCACCTGGTCATGAATTTTTTCGCAGCCATGCAAAATCATGTGGTGGACGTGTTTCTTGTAGGTGGAATTGATTAATGGTTCCATCTAAAAAATATCATTCAAAAAATTTGCACTATCGACAGACGTTTTGCTAATAAAAAAATGAATAAGCGTTTTGCAAAACTGACTCCAATGTCAGAACAAATAACCAAGTTTCATTAATGGGTAAATCAGAAGTATCTTAATGAGAAAGAACGTTGTTTTGTTGGCGACTGTGATCAAGATGTTTGTACTTTAACGTTTATTCTCATGATGCCGTTTTTTCCTTTGAAAAAAGGGATTTAACGAAGCTTTTATAGATTGTCGGTCTAAACACGCAGATTTAATTTATAGTCATATAATTATATAAATAATAAAAACTAACTAAATTTTTAACCAAAAACAAGTCAAAGTGATTGCCTGGCGGTTGCTCTAAGTTTAATATCACCAATGTTGTCCCTTCAAGTCAGAAGACCAAAAGATATTATAATGATGCTTAATTACCATATCCCTCAACTATTTATGCTCCTGACTTGAAGCACAAGTCGGAGACATTGAACTTAGGGTAATCATCAAGCACTTACCCGCTGGAGATGCTGCTTTTGAAGATGGCAAGATATTGTTACTCTCGCCTTTTTAGTTTTTTTTTTATTTAGAGTTATGACTGAAATTCAGAGCTGCTTGCAAACACCGCCAAATCAAGACAATTGTCGTAAATTATTTTATTTACCAACACAGCAACATGACCAGATTTTGCTCGCTATCAAAACAGCGCTCCAAGCACTCTAATACTTCCGAAAAACAAAATAAAATAGAACGCCAATATCCGAACGCCAAAGAAGATGTTTACAACGCTAACGGAACAGAATTAAACAGGAGAGGATTGCCAGAGGAGTCACTCGCCTTTCAGCTAGAAGTTAAGACTCTAGGGTTCAAGACAAGTAAAGAACAAGTTATCACCTTGGCTGTGCAAATGCTAGTGGATAGAACACTCAACAATTGCTTGTGATTGGCTAAGCTAAAAACCAAGTTCTTTCAAAAATCTTGCTTAAGATTCTATTTTATTCAATTATCCGAAAAAATTGCTTTTCAAAATCATCCCTGGTTTTAAGTCAGTGGTTCTCAACCTTTTTCAGATTTCGGCACATTTTAGGACTTTTTTTAAATTTGCGGCACACTTGGTGCAGATTTCTTGATTTTTGTCCCCAAAAAGAGGTGTTCTCTAAGAAAAAAAAAGGCTTCACTTTGAATCTGTCGCAAATTTTTTGATATTCGTCCCTAAAAATAGTATTCTTTAAAAAAAAGGTGCGGATCATTTTTTAAATGTTTTTAATCGCGACTAACATTTTTTAAAAAGTTTTGCGGCACAATTGGAAATCTCTCGCGGTACACCACTGTGCCGCGGCACACAGGTTGAGAAACACTGTTTTAAGTAGTCCTGATGATCGGGCTCTACAATAGTCTACAAGCAGAGACAAACAAAAAGTTCAATTTTCATTGCGACACTTTTCGTAGAGAAATACTTCAACATCAAAATTTTTCTTGTTCTTCGAATCAGATACAAAGTCAATAATTCAAGCTGGTATTAAAAAAGTAGTTAAACCAAAAATAATTTAAGAACAGCTTTAATAACATTTTCAACTAATCAATTTTTGATTTAATTAGCAAAGTTGGAGACAATCAGCTACATTATCAAATATTACTTATGCGGAAGACAAAGTTTAAAAATAGTTATGTAAGCAAGGTGATTATAAAACAAACAATGAAGATTGATTTTGTAGAAAGTGCAAAAAACGTGATTTTATTTAATGAGAATAATAAATCAGATTCTTGGAAAAAGATATCTCTAGGCTAGTACGCTGCATGATAAGTAGCACGAAAATGTGTTTAAAATGGTAATTTGGAAAACTTTTTGATTGGTAAGACGAAACTTCGTTGTTCAATATGGTTGACCTTGACCGATGTATTGGTTTGCATGGCCAAATAAAGACCTGCTTTTTTGAAAAGATTGTGATTGACCAAAGTTTATTCATTAAAGATTACATGATTTATAGTACTAAAGACTGCGTTTGTTCGGAATCGATATAAAAATAAATTTAATAGGATAATTCGAGAAGCCTAGAATCTAGATACAGAATCTGTCAATCAGGCGACTATTCATGTATACATAATATTTTAAAATGGAAGATTTTGTAAAAATCTTTGATAGTTAGATTTAGTTGATTTGAGGAGGTCAAGAGTTAAATCAGGAATTTCATCGATAATAAAAATTAATTGGAAAAAACAGGATTAAAATCAAACACTGAATCACGCAATTTATTCAGAAGGTACACCAGCACGAAAATCAAGTGAACGTTTGGCCGTAAAAAGTTATTTTTAAACTTGTTTTAAAATTTGTACATCCGGAATTAGGCCTCTTTATATTTTAAACTTTGTTATTTTGTCCTTATGCTTGTGAATGACGAACGCTCATCTCAACCATCTAATTTGAAACTAGCAACATTCCTGCTTTTTGATACCTCATCGTATTTATGCCGCTAACGGACTTAATCTGGGGGTGATTCTTAGCAAGCATTTTCAAAAAAATAAAATTAACGCTTTTAGAACGCAAATTTTAAAAACAAGCCTTTAAAAATGGCTTGGAAATTATATTTATCAACTTCACAACTTTCTAACACTAATGAGGGTGTTTTACAAAAACACATATTACCATACAAGTGACAATTCTAGCTTTATCGCCTCGTATTAGCTTTCGTAATATTGTAAAAGTTATATAAGTACTTTCGATCATATCTTTGATATCGAGTTTGATATTTCATATTACATACAGTATAACTAAATTTTTCATAGATTGTGCTAGAGATAAACGACATTTTTTAAAACTATTTTTAAAACTTTGATTTGAATTTCTTATGTTTTATGAAAGGTCTACAAAACTGAAAACCGCAAGGAACTAAGCAACGTATGGGTAATGTTAGCTCTGAAGTCAAATATGAATCTTCAAACAAACATGTCAAAACAATCTTTTTTAAAGCGGCAATTTCTCGTGATGATGACGTCATGTGCTGTGTGACAAGCTGTTTTTAAATGCATCGCGAATTAAAACCAACTTCTCTCCCAGCGCCGGCTCAAACACTTCTATTTCCACCTTAGCATTTGCATTTGTAAAAACTAACTAGGGACGTTGGAAATAAGAAAGTGTGGGGCTGAAGCCACGTGGCAAAATTTCTGTCCCTTTTAGAAGTTTTTCAGTTATTTAAGTCTATTGTAAAATGTCACAATCAACTTAATTACTCTAAATAATTGCTCCAAAAAGAGCCATCTTTGCAAGTAAAGATCTTTGTTAACTTGAATTGCAAGAATTCTGTTTGTTTTTTCAATTTCGTTCATTTTTTGTCCCCATTTTACTCAAAAGAAAAAAGACAAAAAAAACAAGTAAAACCAAAATACTTTTTTTCTTAATTTTTTTTTCTTTTAAAATTAATTTAAAAAACAATCTTTTAAGATTTAAAAGAAAAATTAAAACCTGAAACTTTATTTTGTGCAATTTGCAATTTTTTCTTTCCCCCGTATCAAAGTCAGTCCCCAGCTAAAAACGCCTCTGGAACTAACTATGGAATATCAAGAAAGACTTCCTGCACATTTTTTGATGGGAAGTGGCGGTCTATTGTAATTGATGTAACTTTGAGAAGGTAGCGCGCGAGCTCCGTGGCGAAAAGATGATGATAAAGTATTTCTTATTGTTTTTAGTTTCAAACTCTTTCTTTTAAACGAATGAATCGATAACTTGATTATGACGTATGCACTTCTGCACAATGAAACGGAATCGAGCAAAGAAATAGTTTCTGGAACTTTTATTCATCTGCGTCTTAAACAGTCAGCTTTATACAGCAAGCTGTCCTGTTATAAATTGGAGATTTATTTTCAAACGAAGTGGCTTGGATCTTATCAGGAGCAGCTGCAACTTGCAAACCATACACCTGAGCAAACTGACACGATTTGGTTAGAAATGAAGGTTTCACTGCTTGGTTCTATGTAATTATCAAGGATTTTTATAACTAAAAAATCCAGCATGGAAAAAGTTTAAAAGTTTCACAGTTTCTTTCGCATAATAAACAAGAATCAAAAAAACTTAGCGACAATCTATAATAAGTTTATGACTTTTTGTTTGTGTATTAGCATTGAAGAATAGGGTAATGATGTTTGTTGTGAACAAAGTTATTATTTTTTCCAATTTAATCTTTGTTAAAACAAAAATTTGAATTTGAATTTGTCTTCAACATATTTTAATTAATTTTGATAAATGGAGCTTTTAAAAAGGCAAGCTTTGATTTATTTTCGAAATGTTTTAACACGCTTGTTTGGTAGGTCTAGTATTAAACATAAGTCGTTTCAAGCTTTTGAAGTTAGTTGAATTTCAGCAATGTGACGTCATTCATTTATTTGATTCTCTCACTTTGATCATGTGATGCGTTTTATTCATTTCGGGAACTTTTACGAGTTGGCACTTGTAGAAAGTTTTCTTTCTCGGAAGTAATTCACCATCCGCTACAACGTCGAATGTTCTCGCATCCGGATCGTTGACAGGAGTCTCTTCGGAGAACTGGGATTGCAGGAGCAATAAGCTTTTTGATCCTAAAGTTGCAAATTGAATAATTCCAACTTTAGCTTTATATAAATCTCGGTATGCTACAGTAAAGAACACAAGCTTTTTAAAATACTTATCACCTTCCGATTAATGATGAACTCTTTGTTGTAAGTGTCGAAAAAAAATTCTCGGATAAAAAATGTTTGGAGAACTTTTTAAATATTAAAAAATTTTTTTTATCATAAATTGTTTGAAGTTTTCAATTCATAACATAAAGGTCACTAGTATTACGGAGTGGTGAAAATACCGTTTCCATGACAATCATGATCGATATTGCCTGGTCCAACCCTACCCACCAGAAAACGATTGGAATCATCAAAACAGAACGCCCACCTCTGTTTTCGAACCCGTGATAGTCGGACCATGATAACTCATTGACAGGATCCCGTTGAGAATAGGCGTAGATGACTCTAGTTGTTTGACTCTACAAGTTGATAAGCTGGATGATTATTTAAAAAAGTTAAAGCTATTACTAAGATCTAGGTGGATCAAAGTAACTGACCGTTTGAAAAATGTGCGTAAGATATAAAAAGCTTATTATATGAGGTCTCAGTGATATCTGATTAGAATTAAAATTCTTTGGTCGTCGTATGCCCGCTTATTTGATATTGGAGACTAAAGTACGCAAACAATTGGAAGTTAACTCGCTAACAAAAATCAGGTAAAACAAAAGATAAAGCTTTTTAATACTGGTGACAATTATATTAATGATTTAAGTTATTTTAAAATTAACAAAAAATGCAATTCTAAATTCTAAATTTACGAAGTCGTATTTTTAAAAAGAGGACTTCTGCGCTGTGCGAATAATTGGCAGTTCTGCTGATTATATTCGTGGTCATTAGCTTTTGTTTTGTTCTCGATTTAATCTGCTGTTTGCGTCTTAAAATGTGTGATTATCTTTATTTATTAAATAGCTTTGCTTCAAAAAAACTCCTTGTTTTGAAAAAATACCCAAAAATTAACCATTAAAACTAATAATTTGATAAACATTTTGTATAAATCATCTAGAATTAAAATTTTTTGATTACAATTTGTTTGATGTTTTTGTTTCTTTTTCATTTCAAGAGTGCACATGATGCAAACCACGGAAAGTTCACGTTTTTGCTTAATTTTTTTTATATTTCGACGAATGAACGCAGTGATGTGGTTCACTACATTTATAACATCTGTGACGTAACCGTATCAAAAATAATTACCTTTTAAACAAAGTTATTAAAAATTATCATAAGATGTCCATGTGATTGATGGTCACGTCAGTGACTTACCTTTTACCTTGAATAAATAAAGAGGGAAAAGCCTTGTCAATGGCTGAAATCAATTAAAAATCATCAAAAAGATGCCCTCAAGTTGACTTTATTTTTTAGTTGTTCGAGCTTTCGTGAACTACTGCGCACTTGGTCACGGTGTAGCGGAATAATCATGATTAATGCTTTTGTTTTTATATCCATATGCCTTAACTCCTGATCAATTGAACAAAAATTAAGTCAACTTGAATGGAATTTTTTTGATCATTTTTTTTTCTATCGAGTAAATTAGAAGATTTTTTGTTGGCAAAAACAATAATAAATAGAATTATTATTTTCTTCAAAGCTAATTATTGGCCTATTATTAACAAAAAATCAATGACGAGTGACGTCACATTTGACATATATATTCAAATTCTTGCACTCCGATTTACAATTACCAGCAAATTGACTCAAAACAACTAAATCAAGCGCAAAGGTTATCTGAATAATCTTTCCAAAATTTTTAGTAAAAACCGATTTTTCGTGTTACTTCAATTTAATGTTTTAAACAAGTGGTTTCTGGTACAAAAGTTAAATATAACCAGCAAAAAACTTATCTCTAAGTTCTTCGTCCGACACTCGTCAGAAAAAAAATTCAATTGATTTTCTAACAAAGCCGAAAGAAAATGATTGGATGTTTGAGAAAAGCTTCAAAACGTGTGATCAGCGCAAGATTTTTAAGTTGTAAACAAACTCTTTTTGGCGGCATAAATTTGACTCGGATGATTTGATGTAAACGGCTGCTAAGCAGGTAGATGATAAGACGAACGGCCAAAGTCTATTGAATTTTTTCCTTTCATTCTGATGTTTATCGCTTGACGAGTGTCGGACGAAAAGCTTAGAGATGAGTTATTTGCTGGCTATATTTAACGTTTTGTGATACGATTTTAGCTTCATGCTTTGTGTTCGAATGAAATCATTTCTTGTTTTATAAAATTTCAGTTTCTTTATTAGTGCTTGTTCATCGCTATAGAACAATTATTTGTTACTTAAAAGATTTGAATTTTTATATGAAGTTTACCAATCACAGTAGAAAATTGTTTTCCTGACTTTGATAGTAAAATTGATTTGGCACATAAAAAAATAATTTTAAGTATTCTAATTGGTTGGGAGGTAGTGGTTGTTTAACTTATTGACCCTTCCCACCTTAACCGTACAAACCAGGGAGGCAAGGGCATTTTTCCCACCTCCATTATCATTACATGGTTGATTATTTCATTACATTTTGTGTATTAAAATTTATTCTATTGAAGCACTTTTTCCAAGCCACTCTTTATTTTTTAAGAATATGTCAAAAATAAACAACCTTTTTTTTCTGCAATCACTAATGCTCGCTTTAGTAAAACAAGATGAAAGACGATCACATCCTGTGGAAGTGAAATTTGATCAGCGGATTTCTCTCAATCGGAATAACGTTACATAATTTAGTACATAATTTACGAATTGATCTTTATCGATGGTTACCTCACTCATTTCAAGTTACTTCATGCACGTGTTTTGCATTTGTTTGCAGCATTATTTATAACGCTTAGTTGGCTAAGCTCTTTTTACTTTAAAAATTCAGTTTTTTATTGCGATCATTTCTATTAGCCAACTGAATAACTTTATTTTCTCTCTCATATTCCTTTTCTTAATCAGCGGGGTCCAAGTTATTTGATCAGCAATCCATTTTTCAGTAAAATTGGAAAAGCAGTATACAACTGTCTCGATAGGATAGTGATGAGAAATAGTTTTCACTGAAGCAATGCACATTAAACAAAATTAAGAACTTTTAAAGTAGTTTTGCTGGCTGCAGAAAATCACATCGCAAAGACTAATCTGCCCTCTGTGTCCCGTTCCAGAATATTCTATTGTATTGGCTGATAATGAAGTCGAAACTTAAACATTTACCAAACCAATAAACCTGTCTGAAAAATCTGACCCAACGGCCAATCTGAAACAGAATGCTTACGTCAGTAGCGCGTAAGTGAGTATGATGCCGAGATGAATGACTTGCGACGTGCTTTATAGGAGAATGTAAGTTATGAGCATCATTAAACTCATGGCAATATTTTGGACATATTCCTTGCACAAGCTGTTTATTATTTATTCAAAAATATGTTAAATAGACTGTTATGTGTATTGCACTTCGGTATATTATTTGACTTGGACTACATATATTTTCATTTACTGTAACAACTGGATTTAAATAAAGTTTATAGCTAAGCCTGGGACTTGCCCACGGCTAACATGGGTCCAACAATTTTACTCCATGAGTTATAGAAGTTATATAATTGGGACAATTAGTTTTCTGAAGTTCAGTGAGTCTCCTGCAGTAGGATGACGAGTGCCTCAGACTGCATAGCGAGGTGATGAAGAACGTTCATCTTGCTTGCAGTGAGGCCTTTGACGTTCAGCTGAAAATAGCGGGTCTTCGGAACTTGTTGGCAATGTGCCCTGAAAAGGGCAGTTTTATCCTGGCATTACCCCGTCCTGAAAAGGACGTTTGCCGACTAGCAGAACAACACTGAACATCGGAATGGGTGGATACCCTTCCGTTTTGGTAGGTTCGGTTTCGGTCTGTCATTTTTAACACCAATTAACAGACTTAATGACTGCCCACGCTGCGAGAAAGCACCTACCATAAGAGAAGATATTTAAAAAGGTGAATATTTGTTAGATATCTATCTGGTTAATTACCAGTTAAACAATTTTCATCCACCACAAGCTTATAAAAAATAAAATTGTGAAATTTTTACTAGATTTCTTAAAATAACTATCTTATGGTATATCATCATCTTTATCAATCCTACTGACTTGCAGAAAACATCGGCGCCCTTTCACCTAATTTAATAAATAAATCGCTTGAGATTTTTTCTAAGTGAAAGGGAGCAGATGTCTGCAAGTAATTGCCTGCAAGAAAAAGTCTCAAGCGATTTATTTAATAAATAAATCGTTTGAGGTTTTTTTTAGGTAAAAGGGCACCGATGTTTTCTGCAAGTCAGTGGGATAAATAAGGATGATGATGAACCATAAAAGTTCAACTTTGTTTATCCCATTGACTTGTAGAAAAAAAGATTGGTGCCCTTTCACTTTGAAAAACTTCAAGCGATTTATTTAATAAACAAAGTTGCTTGAGGTTTTTCTAGGTGAAAGGGCACCGAAGTTGTCCTCAAATCAGTATGATAAATAATGATGATAATGAACCACAAAAGTTAAAGTTTATTTATTCTATGACTCGCAGACAACATCGGCGCCCTTTCACCTAGAAAAACCTCAAGCGATTAAATATATTTATTTGGTTACGTCATAATGAAACACCAGCCAATTTTACAAGCAGAGGGAAGCAATTAATCATTAAACCAAGCTTTTGTGATCAAAAAAGTTGGCCAAAAAGTATTTATCATTTAGCGTTATGACATTTTTCTCGTTTTCACAAACCAATTGAAGGTCAACAAAGATCTCTTGAGCATAACAACAGTCACACATTCACGTCATGGTTCATCATTGTGCTGCCAAAAAAATCAGCAAATTATATTTTGAACTAAAATAAAAATATTGAATGTTTGATTATTTGAACTGACGTCAAAAATTAGCTAAAACAATCCAAAAACAAGTCGCATAACAAAATTTTGAACATCCAGTATTTTTAAGAATCGATTTATAAATTGTTAAATTTACTGTATACTTAAATAAAAACGGCTCTATTAACTTGTCTGTTAAAGCAATGTTATCTGAAATTAACAAAGTTGATATAGGCATAACATTAATGAATATATCGAAAAACAATTTTTGGAGATTGAAACTTTTTTATTTTTCAAATATTCTGTTTTCTCTTATATTGATTGAAAAAATTTTAACTTCACATTATCAAAAGTGTAAAATATAATACAATGTAGAACTGTAATTACAATAGGGCCTAAATGTTTCTTGCAAAACATTATATGCTTTACTTAATGTAAAACTCACACAACCATTCATCCAGTTAGCTTAAATTTAAAATTATTGGTGCTACTCCAACGTGTGATCTCACTGTCATGTAGATATCGGTTCTCCAGAGATCATTCATCGTCTAAGACCGCACATTACAATGGTACTAAATTATTTTGTTATGAAAAACACTTCCTTCTAAAAAACAAATTCCCGAGGTGGAAGTGTAAACGGCATCCAGTTGTGAGCTACTAAGCTTCAACCAATAAGTCAGATAAAAGCCCGAATGCACTGCTGCCATGACACCCTTGGATGCACACTACACATGACAGTCTTGGGGTAGAATTTCGAATCATTACGCACTCTGGAACTTTACTCAATAGATTGTACGTACATTGTTTTGTAGCGTTTTCGTTTTGCATTTTAACAATAGGTCTTCGGTGGTGGTAGCCTATTTTTGTTTTTGTCTCCTAGCGAAGCAACTGTAAAATTATTTAATTATAATTTTTACTAATTGTCATTTAATTCACGTTTTAATGTTTTTCCATTTTGTTGAATGACTCTTTTTGTTCGTTTATGTTTAATATGTTATTCTAGAATAGAAAAAAATAAAACAGCCTGACTAGTTAACAAAGAGTTTGTTATCAAAAAACTAAACAGTTTTTATTATTATAAAATGGCAAGTAATAAAGCGTTTCATAAAATATCGGGGTAGAATTGAATAAAGCCGGAATGTAAATCAATCTTCTTTGCTATTTCTTTCATGTATTGCTTAGCTCGCCTATAAGTGAGTAAAAAAAAATAAATAATGTGAGAAAAAAAGTTCTTTTCTTAAAATTCATGTTGCATGGCAGGGGTTCTCAACAGGAAGGGCACAGCGGGTTTTTAGGTGGACCACACAAAAATGTAGTGAAAAAGTGTTGAAATCATTCTTTCGGGGGCTGTTTTTGTTATGAAGAAACAATTTCGTGAAATTGGATGTGGAATGAAAGTGAAGACCTTTTTTTTGGTCTTCACTTATAATTTAGAAACGATTTTGTGAAATTGTGTTTAGAATGAAAGCGAAGACTAGACACATTGGGCCGCAACAATTTCGCTTCAAGCTTTTCGGGCCACATTTTTAAAAGGTTGAGAACTCTTATTTTATGGTCTTAAATTTTCCACGCGATTAAATAGTTTGAAAAATTAACGAAAACTTCCTAAATTTAAATTATTTTTATGTTGAGGAGAACGCATATGAGACTCACCGTTATTTCCCTGTCCTCCCCTTGTTGGCAAGCTGTCAACTGTCGAATAAAGGTGATGACAGTTTCTCCGTTGCACTCCTTTCCTTCAATCAATTCCACGTTCTGTTCCGAATCCAATGGAGGAAAAGTGTTTGTATCCAATCCATGTCTATCCTGTAAACAGAGATCACACGATGTAATGCAGAATAATTAATATCAACAGTCTCAGGATTTACTCACAGTGATAATTGCTCTTCCTCCGCTCACCCATCCTAAGTGAATGTCTGCATGAGCCATGGATCCTAATTCAGAAAATCCAACTCCTATCCATCCAGTAGTATCCACACGAAGCTGCAAAAATTGTTTATTGCAAAATAGTTCGGCGCTTTATTGACTTGATTATATTACGTAACGTAATGTTCCAAACCGATTAATGACAAAATGTTCAAAATTTTGTTAACTATTAGGAAAAAATTGAAATAGAGCTAATTGTATTTAGATTCACCTTTTATTTACTAGAACAAAATTAACATTTTAACTTAAAGTTTAACTTAATTTGAAAAGTTAGACTTCTAATTAAACTAAGCATAGAAGTCACTTTAATTAATGAATTTGGAAGACGGTGCAATCAAAGTTTGTCGAAAGCTTCCAAAACTACCCCATGCCCGAAAGTATTTGTGTCATGGTTGTTTGAATTTAATAATTTTATTGTGTTCTACCTTCTATAGTTTTAATGAAAATTTAGTCCCGATATTTACAATTTTGTGAATTGTCGCATGAAATGTTTGAATTAAAAAGCCAGTAATGTTTGCCGAAGGGCACAATTCTCACTAAAATAAAATTAAAGACTTAAAGAAATCTTATTGCAATTTATAAGAAGCATTTTACTCGCACGATAGGGTAAGAAAATTGAAACAAAGATTAAAAATTAATAAAATCACTAACAAATGAATAAAATCCCAAAATGTGCAATGAAAAATTGTTTAAAAACCAATTAAACTTTGTAATGTTTTTTTTGTTTGCAGATTAAGATGAAAAATATAAATCTGCTTATCCAACCTGCGGCTAAATATAAGCCAAAAACTCCTGCTGATATCCAAGTGAATCAAAATAGGCTTTTAACTACACGCACATTTTCTTTTGGCTGAAAATATTAGCGCAATTACGGGCTCATCTTCATTAAATCTGAATATGACAAGCAAAACCTGCATATTCCCACCTGGATCAAAATATGAGTTGAGTTGAAGTTCCACCACATCTGGAAGTTTTGCTGCTCATCCAAGAACACTTTTTGTTCAAACTCATCACTGGAGAGCGATTGTGATCTCACAACCGAAATAAACGCAATCAATGATAACAAACGATATAATGTCATCATCTTAAACTATGATAATATCTGTAAATTATAAAATTGGTTTAAATTTAAGTTTTAAACGAAACGTTAAAAATAATAAAAAAATAAAGATTTGTTTGTCGGCCAGTTTTATTCAATCATTCAAAGTCGAAAGCGCTTTAAAAATCAAAGACAAGCAGATATTGCAAAACAGAGCTGACCGATAAAAATAAGAGAAAACTTTCACATATTTCTATCGCAGCAATCAGTTTTGTTTACTGTTCCAAGATGGTAGAATGAACTACTGCAAATGCACCGATGCTTGAAATAACGTTTACACTTATCTCTTTTTAAAAGTCAGAAAGTGAAATCATTACGAGACGTCAGGTAATAATCGGCGCACTCACAGTGCGAGAATCATTGCTGCAAGCGATCATTCTTTCAATTCTTTTAAACTGAAAGTTTTTCTCGGTGATTTTGAAGAATCATCAATGCTATTATTGTCGAATATTTTTAAAGCTTGTCTCACATTGAAAGCATTGGCTGAAAAAAGCAAGGGGAAAGAAAATTTTATTTTCCGTTCTGCTACGTTTTCAAAATGTTTCGCTTCCCGGTTGCTTTTTCCGCAAACGTTTTCAAAGTGAATTAAACTAAAAAGTTAAATATTTTAAACTTCAATGTTTTCCCGCCAAGCACGAAAAGTTTTCCGCTTTGCCGGTTCGTTTCCGCTGTTAGTCTAAACCAATAGCTTTCAACCGGTTGGCCACATTAGCTTTTCTGCCGGTCCGCAACAATTTATTTCAATTTTACTCTTTAAGGAGGCTCTACGAGTTCAGAAGTAGAACAATGTTAGAAAAATATTCACTGTGATTATTGATTTTCCTTAATAACTAAATGCAAGATTAAGGCTTAGATTGGGGAAAATGTGTATGGTTGTGTACTGACCAAGCTGCCAGCATGGCTGGTTGTCACTCGGGTGCAAACGCAAAAATAAAAAAAGTTGCAAACGAAAATCTGCTGTCTACACATTACATTTATTGCTGTAAACATATAGCTTCCCAGAAACTGTCACCTGAATTAAATGACATTATGATCCAACCAGTTAAGATTATCAATTACTCGTGACCGAGTATTGCATTTAAGGTTTTTTGAGGCACTGTGTTTGAGTATGGCTGCGCAAAATCGCCATCTCATCTTTCATGCAGAAGTGATATGGCTTTCAAGAGGACGCGTTCTTGCACGTCTTTTTGAGTTGATGAAAGAAGCAAATCAATTTTTATGTGACTGAACATTCCCATTAAAAGAATTTTTATCGGATAAAATGTGCATAAGTAAACTTGCACATTTAGCGGATACAGAAGAGTATATATAGTATATAAATAGGAATACTAAAGTTAAAAAGTACCGGCATTGTCATAAAGGAAACAATTAGAAATTAATACTAATCAAGAAAGAAAATTTGGAAAGCTTGGTTTTGAAGAAATTATATCAAAAAGTAACTTGTACCTTTTTGTATATTTTCTACTCCACTGTGTCCCACCCGCTTCTGGCTCCCTGATTTCGCCATTCAAAAACTTCAATAAAGCCACGTTTACTACGTATTCTATCAAGAGGATAGCAGCAAATTTTACATAATAGAGTTTTTCTGATGCTAAATGCTTACTTTTGTTTCAACAAAAAATTTTTTATCGATTTATTGCGTTTACTACAAATTTTTCAAACATTAAAAAAATTACCGGTCTGCCAAATTTTTTTTGATATATTACCGGTCCGCAGGCTTAAAAAGGTTGAAAACCACTGGTCTAAACTAACCTAAAAAACAAATGCCGACCCATCCGAGACACAACAATCACCTGCAGTCTACTCATTAATAAAAATTTTTTAAAGTCGAGAAATTCTGAACTAGACATCTTTTTGGTTTGCAGTTTGATTTGAAATTTCGATTTCAAAGCTCTTAAATTTATTTGTTTTCTTCTGTTCAGAATGCGCTACATTCACTTGACAAATAAGACTTGAAGGCGTTTAAGAGCTTCTTTAGACTGCAACTAAGCTCCAACTTTTTCTTGTTTGACTTTCTTGTATGTTCAAACTTATTTTTGGCTTTGTAAATTTAAATTTTTTGAATTGCCTCAAGGCAAGTACGCCATAGCACTCTGCTGCAAACCGAACTGCTTTCAAGCAACAAAATGTCCCTACTTTCTTTGCACTAAATGTTTTTGTAATGAATGGAAGTCAAATCGTGATAAGATTTATAGAAGGCATTACATAACAATAATTTATCTTTACGTCATGCAGTTCGGGTCAAACATAATTTAATTGTTTCATAAACCACCGCTCTGTCCCAAACAACTCCTTGTTAGGATCTAATATGAGCATAATTTGTCCCCATTTTGGTCCAGATGTCTACTTCTGTGGAAGAGAAACTTCATTAAACAAATCGAATAATCGTAACTTGGACAAAACTAGAAAGCCTAGAAGTTTCGAATTACATTTCTTTGAAGTAAGCGAGAACAAAAATTAGTCAGCAATTTCTAAACAATTCGGATTTTCAAAACTGCTTGTAAGGAAAATAATTAAAAATTATTTTTACTTTTAATTTTATCCAAATTAGTTGCAGAGATCCTAATTTTACCAGGTATTGTCCATACCCAGCTCTAGGCTACTCCCGCGTTGGACTAAACTCTTAAAAAAATAAACAAATTAGCTTAGGCGACAAATTTGATTATTCCGGACCATTGATGTAGCCAGGATCGAGACCCGATAATTTTTTTGCCGCCCGGACCAAAACGTAGGCCAACAAATTTTGAGACCAAAGGTTTGAGACCGAGACCAAGACCGAGAGCAAAAAACTGTACCCAAAATAAATTCCACTTTCAAATACAGGATGTCCATAACGTCTTTTTACAATTTAAAAAAATTATTACTAAGTGAAATGATGAGGTATCGCAACGAGGGTTGTTTTATGTTAATCAGTATTTCATAAAGTTTTTATTGACACTAAAATTTATTGTTTCAGATAAAATTTCTTAATTAAAATTTCTTATGTTTAATGATTGAGTAATATGAACTAAACCCCATAAAATGACTACTCCTCAAGAAAAAGCGAAATGTGTATCCTGGTTCATTGAGACAAAATCAGATGTTCAGACCCAGCGAAACTACAGAAGTAAGAATGGAAGAGACCCTGTGCACTGCTGAACGTGGTAGTTCCAATTGTCTGGCAGCAGTACGGATGGACTTCATAGGAGAACGTTGAAAGGCTTGCTTTACAAACTCGATGTTTTCTTCAGATGTTCTTGGTCGCCCACTCCTCCTTGTATCGAACACTGTCCCTGTCACCATAAATTTCTTGTGCCATAAACGAATTGAAGGACGTAATAGTGGGTCTCTTCCATTCTTACTTCTGTAGTTTCGCTGGGTCTGAACATCTGATTTTGTTTCAATAAACCAGGAGACACATTTCGCTTTTTCTTGAGGAGTAGTCATTTTATGGGGTTTAGTTCATATTGCTCAATCATTAAACATAAGAAATTTTAATTAAGAAATTTTATCTGAAACAATAAATTTTAGTGTCAATAAAAACTTTATGAAATACTGATTAACATAAAACAACCCTCGTTGCGATATCTCATCATTTCACTTAGTAATAATTTTTTTAAATTGTAAAGAGACGTTATAGACATCCTATACTTCAAAAACAATAAATTTCTATTTTTTAAATATTAGTAATCTAAAATGACATTTTAATTAAACAAGCATCTCTATCATGTTAAAAAGAACTTTAATCTAGTGTGGTTGCATTATAAAACAACCCATTTTAACACCCGTTCGACTAGAGCAGAAAAAAGCCAAAATGCACACGCATGCTCATTAACAATGTTGAAAAAACAGGATATTTATTTATTTTTTTTCCTTTGAAACTAAAAAATGTTTAAGGCATGGTCAGCACAATAATGGCTGCAACTTCATTTAAATATTTGATTTGCTCGGCCATTTGTGTTGGTGGGTAAAAGTTATTAAATTTGTTGGGTATTTTTTTACTTACATACAAAAGAATTCGTCCAATTAGTACCACAAAAAGATTAGTATTAATGACGAATTATGCAAACGAGTAAAACTGTTGAATTACCTGTTGGTTTTTTTTCGGTATTACTCCAGTTTGTTTTCTACCTATCTTTGATTAGGTTATTTGGATTAGTTATTTTAAACATTGCTCTTTTCTACCTCGACATATCAACGCTATCTTATTCTAACTTTTTTTTTTTTTTGATTTAAAGTTTGGCTCTAAGCTTTAGCACTTCAACTTTTAACAAAGTTTGTCAATTGATTGTCGCTTTTGAGGAAATTACTAAATTGATTACAATAGCATCAAGCATCAAAAATATTCAAAAATGTCCGTCTCGAGACCAAATAAAAACACACGAGATCAAGACCACATCACTTTGAGAGCAAGGTCGACACCGAGACTATGAAAAATCAGTCTCGAGACCTTCATCATTGCTCTGAACGATAGAGTTTTGTTGGAAAAAAATTGTTCAAAGAAATCACTTCAAGACTTGTATTAAAAAAAGTTAACTTTTCTACTATAAGCTATGCAATTGATTTTATTGCCTTGAAGTGGGGGCCTGAAATATACCAGCTTCGACTTACAAGGTAAGTTTGCTCAAACATTTTTAGTCATTTTTTATTTATTTTTTATTTATTTTTTATTTATTTTTATTTATTTTTCTGACCAACAGGAAAGCGACGGAGGCGCTCATAGGATAAGCAATTATCCGTCCTGCTTCGAAGATGACAAGATATTGCTGTCCGGTTGAAATTTTTTATTTTGTTTTTTTAGTTTTATTTATTGATATGAATAAAGTTTAGAGCTGCTTGCTAATACCACCAAGCAGGGGAAAGTGACTTCTTTTCCAAGAATTACACAACAGAATAGCGAGAGTAGGAAGTGAACCAGAATCGTGTTGATCGCGGCCATTGTCAATCGCCCCAAGAACTTCTTTATGCTGCCGGAAAAGTTTTTTGTCGGTAGAAAATTTTAAATTGACTTAACAAATAAAGGTTCTCATTACAAAATCTTTGCTTTTGTTGCATTTTTCAACAGAGTTATTAATACTTCCTTACTCGGTAAACCAACATTTGACTCTTTTGTAGACGAATACACGAGTATAAATTTCTTTTATTCTAATCTCATTTATCAAAATACAAGACTTTTTAAAAGCGCACTATTTAAACAGTACAATAAAGTTTAAGGCGTGGTAATTATGAAAATGCAAACAAGAACAAACTCGCTGGACAAACAAAAGATCACGCGGTAGCTCGCGTTTAAACGAAATGTGAAGCTCGTCGGAGTTGGATACACGTTAAGTCAAAATACACAACAGCTTTAAATAGAAACTTCTTATATTTTTGTTTTGCTTTATTCAGTGTTACGCTAAAATAAGGGTTAGAACTATACTAAAATATTTGTACTGGTTGTAATTGGTTGAAAAATTTAAAGTTTTCTTATTATGTAAAGTACAGTTGTCCAAAAAAATAAAACTAAGTTTCGACTGCGTAAAAAGATCTGTTTGTAAATTACGGAAACAGATAGTAAAATTTTTGGTCAAGATCCTACACTTTCAAAAAAAGGAAAGTTTTTGTATAATAGAATTCCACTAATGATATGTTTGTAAGCAAATTTTTTCTGTTGACATAATTTGGGATTTCAGGAACGTAATAAAATTTGTTTCTCGGAACAAATTTTTTCTTAAATCTTAAAGGAAACTTAAAGGCAAACATTTTTTTTTGGTTTTTGCTTGATGTACTCACTGGAAAAAATAATTATTTCAAAGTCAAATCAAGACTCCGATTCAGAAAGCCTGGTGCATGGTAAATTCTTTTAAAAAGTCTTTTTAAGAGAAATCTATTACCCTTTTTCCAACAAAGTCAAATTGACAACTTTATTTAACTGATCAAATTGCGATGCATACATTCATTAATAAAATCAGTCAAATTTCAATGAGCTGAATATTTAATATAGAAAATAAAAATTGAAGATTAAAAACTAAATCAACTGATTCAACACAAAAAATCGATTTTGACTTATAAAAGGATTATTAGCATCAGTTTCTGTAAAAAATTAAATTCAATTTTTTTTGAAAAAGTTTTTTGAGAAAATTTTAAAAACTCTACTCATACTAATCGGGTCCTAATTAAAGATACGAAGTGAAGCTTCGATAAAAACTACAAAACAAACAACGACACAGCATTTGACGTCATGATTATCAATCACGTAACGAAGATGAAAAAATGCACATTGCAAAACTTGTCGTGAAATTAAAAACCGCAAACTCCCGATAAGATTCAAAGCGTTGACTAAAGAGATCAATAAAGTTGCTGTAGTTTCCTCACAGTGTGTTTAGTTTAAACGATAGTTAACAAATGAACGGGTTTAAAGCTCAATCAAATTATAAGACAGAAAAATTCTATTAATATTAATTTTAGAATTCAAATAATTAATTCATTTATTTTCACACCAATCCAATAAAATTTTATCCGGTTGTTCTACAAATATAACCATAAAGCATTCAGTGATGTTAGGTTAGTTCGATTATCGCTATCCTTAACGTTAAATTTGTTCCAGAATGAGCGGTGGTTATTCCATCGGGTACAAAATTTATTTTTTGTTTGTCATACTTATTGCATTTTGCAAAATTTACACTCTGCCACGTGATTACCATAATTTTTGCAAGTAAGATGTTGTTTTAAATTAAACTTTTTGCTATTTTTGTGCGAAATAATAGAAACAATTGTTTCATCTATATTTTTATAGTTTTTAAAGTTTCCACATGGATATGAATTGGCGTTATCTTTATTAAAAAGAATTTGGGATAATTTTTTGTAATTCGTTAATTTAGTAGCTAATGTGGGTGGGTTTTTATACACAATAGCTGCTTCTGGTTTTAGTTTCTTTTTTTGGTTGGAAAGTTGAAGTAATTTGGTAAACTGCGTTGCCCAAACAATTTTGTTTTTCTTGTGATGCTGTGATTTCGGCTCGAAACAATCTTCTCAGTGTTTAGCAATTTCAAACATACTTTTTGTCATTTTTTGGTTAAAATTTGAAGGAAGACATTTATCTTTTAGATTAACTAAACTTTTTAAGTGATTGGATTTACGTTAATTAAGACGACGAAGTCGGACAGCTTTTATAAAAACAATTGACTCGTATACTGATGTAGGATGATGTGATGCGCCATTGAGAAAACATCGGTTTTTGGCTGTAGATTTTATGAAATTTTAGTAATGAAACTTCCTTTGGCATTTAGGGTTGTTACATGCCGGGCAGTCTTTGGGTGAGTTATGATGTTAGACAGTTTTGCATGCAGCTCTGAAATCTAAAGCGCAGTAATGGCCTTCTTTACCTTGGAAAACTTTTTGATGTTTTGTGTAAAAAAACGACTTGCTCTATAGTTGAATTTCCGCGATCAACCTCAACGGTCGGAGTTATTATAACAACTTGATCTACTGTACATTGATTTTTTCGCCAAACAGCCTGCACCCTAGAGAGCAAGGGATCGATAATTGATTCCGTCTTATTCGTGCGTAGTTAAGCTACTTGAAGATCTCCTAGGGGACACAGAGCAGAGATATCGGCTGATGACTTTTTGGGTCCTTTACTTCGCTCCGGTTTTTGACTAGCTGGGATGGAATTGCATTAACTGAAGCGGCACAGAAATTGCTCTGAGGCGCGTATTTGTGTTGTTTGAGGTTTGTCGAAGTTGATTATTGTGTAACAATTAATATAAAGCCCATACAGAAGCGATTCAATTTTAGATGTTGGTGGAGATTGGTTCAGATAGTGTGTCTGGTTTCTTTTGAACAAACCTGGCAAGGCCCATGATTCGGAAAGGCTAGGTAGTTTAAAGCTGGGAAATACAAGCTTCTCTGCACTAGTTCAGTGGGCTTCCTGTAAAATGATGACAAATTTATTAAAGTTTAGAGTAACATGAAAAACGTTAATCTTGCTGGCGTTGAGGTCTTTCATGTTTATCTGCAGAATGGCTGATAATGTGCTTGTTGATAATGTGCTTTGATAATAAAGAGCAGATTTTTTTCTTCTATTACCTTTTCCTGAAAAGAACTTTTTTCGATTAGCTGACCTTGGCTGAAAACTGGGATAACTGAATTTGGGATAAATGGATACCTTTCATTTTTTTTCTGTTCTATTTCATATTCTTTGGTTTAATTATAAAATGCTAACTCAGACTTGTTGAAGCATAGTTTTGGTAAAATGTTTTTGCTTTTTTGGCAATACAAAGTCTCAAAAATAGCCTTAAACTTGAAAATATCAGGATTTGTGAGTCTGATAAAAAATTTTGTGTTTGACTCCGACTCCAATTCTTTTTCAAAGTCAGACACGAAAACTTCCAAACTATTCCAAAACCTCCGACTTCCAATGGAATCTGATTCTCTTGACACTCGTTTGTGCAAGTGCGGGTGGGGTGGGACCAAAGCGTTAATAGTAGTTGTGGTGAGTTTACCCAACCAGTTCCTAGGAATAAAAAAGCAGATCAACGCCGGGAAGTTCCGATAATTGGGCTACCCCACGGATGGGATTGCAGCTCTAGAATGTTGAAGGAATGGGCGAAGATGGTTAGGAGTAAAAAGTCAAGATGTATCCCGAGATTCGTAACCATAGTTACTGCACGAAGAAGTTTCAATCGGATCGATTCGATCCTGATATGAAACACGATGAATATTGTCTCCATTGCGTGGTATCTACGATAGCAAGCAGATTCAGGAGTCAATTCCTTAGGCTTAAGCGGTACAAGCTTTGATTGATTGGAAAATTGAATTGTTGCTTTTGTTTTATAATTTTCTAAAAATTTTTAAAAATTAGCGATAAAGATTTATAATTTTATATCAATAAGTTTTTTTTAATTGCTAAAAATAAATATGTAAAAAATCAATGAATAATATTTTACAATTAAGGATAATTTATTCGCTACCTCTATTTTATAACTTTAGATTTTTTTTATTTTTCTGGTTTTATACGTTGTTGATCAGTGTTGGTCAAACAAAGTTTATTTGAAAAAATATTGTTGCGACGGCTATTTTTTTCTTTTGCCAAGTTAATTTGAGTGCATTGAGTCAAAATTTAATTTTGAATATTTTAGTTTGAACAATCTTATTATAGTGCCTTCATTTCTTCTTGTATTTTAACGTACTATTAGAAATCTAGGACAACTCAAGAATGAGATTTACTTACTCTTCGAATCTGAGGGAGCACCACGCGGCAGCAATGGCTATTGGATTACCATCATCAGCAGTTAGCATAGTTGTTCCCCCCAACATTTTAAATTTTGAAATTTATGGCGATCGTCCTACGTCATGTCTGGGAGGGGTGAGTGGACAAAGTAAAAACTTGAAACAGTTGCTGGGCACTGTGTCAAAAATTAAAGTAGACTTCTTTAAGACCCTCTTAATAAAATGACTTCTAATTTTGTCTATTACTTTTATATTACTCTACCAGAGCTCGTTATAAATTATAATGCAAACTTTAATACGTTTTTAGCAAAACCCTTATTATGTAACCTACCAGAGCTTGTTATAAGTTATTAAAACTAGATGCGTGGAGTCGGAGTCAAGAATTGACGAGACAAATACCTTAATTGTTAAATTAATTAGGTTTTGTTTTCTTGTCAATTACAATTTTAAAGTTTTTATCAGAGTTTTCATGTCAAGTATAGAGCTTGGATTATAATTAAGTTGAATGATTTAAAAAGACACATTAACAAAATATTCAAGCTTTGAGAAGATAGGGCACAACATTTTTTAAAAAGTTGAAAGCGGCATTATTTCATTGGAGTCAACGTCGAATAGATATTAATTTAATAGTCAGGATTTAGAGATGGATACACGTTTTTTTTCCTGATATTTTTTTTCAGAGTCTTTTTTCCAGAATCAAAGTCGGATGTTTTTGACCGACTCCAGATCCCTGGTTAAAACATTAACCAGGCTCGTCACGTGAAGTATTTTGCTCGATAAAACAACAACATGACGAATGTTAAAATTAAACTGAGACCGAAACTATTTCAGCAGACATGAGGGTTATTCCCGGTCATATTGGCAAATTTGTTGAGCTTGTGCATTAATTATATGGTCAAATGTTTACGTTTGCATCATTAAAAAATCTAAATTATTTGATGGTGATAATAAAGTTTCCAGCTTTGCGAATTTCTAATAATTATGACGCAAAATTTGTATTTAA
The DNA here is from genome assembly GCA_963680785.1 of Diplosoma virens. Lineage (NCBI taxonomy): Eukaryota > Metazoa > Chordata > Ascidiacea > Aplousobranchia > Didemnidae > Diplosoma > Diplosoma virens. Next base: position 3,179,277 of record OY796897.1, on the reverse strand, counting down.
CATCAGGAAAAAGCGGTTCTACACACTATTGTCTTTGGAAAAAAACTTTTTGGTTTACTTTTGTACTCTTACAATTTTCTTATAGCTAACACAGTTTTTCACCAAGATACTAAAGTTTTTAATTGCTTATTTTTGATTTAATCAAATTTTAACTTCTAATAGCAGTTTTGCTTTATCACTTTAATGACATAAGAAAGTTTTTCTTCTGTTATTATAACAATCATTTAAAATTAAAAAAAAATTTTTCTGAAAAAAATTTGAAACAACTCTATTCATCCCCCCAATATGGCAGCATACTTCAGTTTGATAGCACTCTCATTTACGAGCAGAAGAAAGTAAGTTCGATATCCAGTCAACTGTCAACCTGAGTCATTTCTGCAGTGTTCTTAAGAGAAATATTTCATAATAAATTCTTCAATGGAGAGCCATCTTAAAACAGAAAACAGCAATTAGGCCAAAATCTTACTATAGACTATTAAAAAATACCGTTTGACAGTACATGAATTAGGTGTATTTAAATGAGATGTAAAACTGGAATAAGATTTGAATAAGTTTTTGGTGTATACATAGTTTAATTGTTATTTAAAAATTGTAAAGTTATGGCTCCAACAAGGGAAATTGTCAACATGATGAACGAAATGGAAAATAACATCAAAACACATATACAGGAAAAAATCGAAGAGACATTGAAGAAGCAAGAAATGAGATTTAACATTAAAACTGATGAAATAATTGGAAAGCTAAAACACCAAGAAAAGAAACTGGAAGATGTGATAAACAGTCAAAAATTTTTAAATAATGAGTTTGAACACTTGAAAAATAATGTTATAAAATTAATCAAACTTGGTCTACAAAAAACCGAGTTTCTAATAAAAGAAAACCAATGCCTAAAAGAACAATTAATTGAAGAAGAAAAAATGAGAGACGATTTGGACTAATACCACAGAGGAGAAAATTTAGAATTTCATGGCATCCCAAATGACCCAAATAAAAACACAAACCATATTATCAAAGCTATGACAAAAAAATTAAACATTGATTTAAAAGACAATGACATATCAACTTCTCATCGTCTTCCAAAATCTTCCTCAAATAATCATCCAATAATAATAACCAGATTTACCAATAAAGATGTGAAAATTTGATATTTCAAAAAAGGAAAAATTTAATTGGAGTATGAGACTATGGATTGATGGTATGACAAACCTTTTCATCAATGAAAATTGAACTCCAAGAAGAAAAAATTGTTCTCCTTGGCTTACAAAAAAAATGCAGCAAAATATCAATTCCTTTGAACGTATGCTGTAATGGTGATATATTTATTAAAAAAAATACCTCCAGTGATAAAATCAAAATTACCTGCGAATCCAATATAGATCAACTTTAGTAAGTTGCTAAATTCTTATCAAAAACATGTGCTTTATTGTAAATATTCGACATGCATGAATCTGTATGTAAACCAAATTTGAGTATTTCTGAATTTTCTAAATTACTTCTTTGAAACAAATCACATAAAAAATAATACTTTTCCTCATATGAATGTAAGGATTTTTAATAAAAACATAAATAAAATCGATGAACTACTTGGATTGTTACCCTGCTCTATAGAAGTGATGGTGATCAGTGAGACAAAGCTTAAAAATTTTTATTATAATTTTATATCTATTGAAAATTATCATTTTCATTCATCAAATTCTCCAACAAACAATAAAGGTATTGGCATATATTTAAAAACATCATTAAATTATAAAATTCGTCCTGACTTATGCTTAAATGAAGACTTAGTTGAAGATATTTGAGTTGAAATCACGGCGACCTAGAAAATACAGACCATGTCAACAAAAATCGAGCGCGTGAGCTGAAGGCCGATAAAGCGCTATCGCGCTGCCTTGCCTTCAGCGCGCAAAAAGAAACATTTAAAGCAAACAGCCACCTATGCTGTACTCGCAGATTTTACAATTTAAGACTTATGTTTATTTTACTTAAACGTTAACTGATTGATTTTTTTCAGCATTAATTCAATTTGTTGTAGCATATTTATTCTGTTTAATGGCCAAATTACTAGTTTATTAAAGCTTCAAACTTGCTTTTTAGTTAATAATCGATTCCCTTTGCATAAAGCATTAAAGATCGATAAAAATTATAATTGCAGCATATCTAGTGATGTACATAGTACAGAACAATTATTGAAAAACAATGTAAACATTCATAAACGCATTGTTGCAAAAAAGTAAGAAAGGCAAAACGGAATTGATTTTGAAACCTTGTGGTAGCGAATGCCGGGGGTGTAATTTATTAATGCCGACACAAATAGAAGAAAATTACTGCTGTTAAAAGTAAAAGTTGTGCTGCTGAAAAGTGAATGACTATTTCTTTTTTTTACTACACTTTTGGTGCCCGTCATCATTTTAATACCATAACAGAAAGTGAAATGGCATTGTCTACAAAAAAAGCATGAAAAACGTAAAAACTAGTTGAGCTTTAACACTTATAAGAAAGCCTGCTCAGAACTGCGTGGATAGCAAAATAAAGAGTAGTTTTTCAAAATTATATTGCTAAGAACTCTGCTGTGTTTCAAAGAAATATTAAAATGCCAATTTTTGGAAATACATTAGATATAAACAAATCTATCAAAAAAGTACGACATAACCGTTCACCTATTTGGGTAAATAACACAAAGCAGTAAATGCACCACTGTACTAAATGATCTTAAGTCAGCACAAGGGCTCCTCTATTTAGCTAGTCTAAGTACTTTCCAAATTTATCGTAATAGTACATTATATCATTATCACGAATTTGACCTGCTTGCTTTTGAAGATATTCAGCTACCAATTATATAAAATAGCTGCCACTACGTCGTTTCCAACTCTTTCCTCAAGCGCCTCTAGATTGTCAAAAATTTCACACTCTTTATCGGTTAGTAGACGCTTACAAAGTTCACATTCATGTTCATCATCAGCACTGTCATTTGAAATATCAAGTTTGAATTGTGTAGATAGTTTAGCTTGTTGTATAAGCATCTTTTCAAACACTGATTGTGGACTTAAAAAGTACGTTTCCCCAGAGCCCTGGCGCAGCTTACCAAAAGCCTGTTCCAAAGGATCGGTAGAAAATCATCCTAGCACAACATATTCATTGCCACTTGCCAACAAATGACGTGTGAGATCAACTGCTCCTCTAAAAATTTTTTTGCAGTGTCTGAAGTTACCGAACAGACTCTAGGATTTGTAGTTGGACGCATACCATCAGCCATTGCTGCTAGATCTAACAAAAATTTTATCCATTATATTCTGCTGCTCTTCTGGTAAAAACAAAAAACTTTTATTAAAACCTTTTCAGTTTATTAAAAACTAAAAATTAAAACAAACAGTCTACGTTTCAGGTGTGGTTACAAGCACGCTTCGTCAGGACAAAAGCTAAAATGACTGCAAAGTTAAGAACTCTAACTTAAATTGTTTTCAAAAAACAGATGCCAAACATAGCAGGAAATTACTCAAGCGTAGTAGTAAATCAGTACGTCAGAAAACAACAAGTTTCGTGTAAAAACATTGAAATGCGAAACACGGAATCAAAAAATTTTATCCTCGGATCATCAGGCATCTTAATAAGAGCTCTCATTGCATTCGTTATCCGCTTGATTTTCTTGTGGATTTTTCACATTAAATATTTTTCACAATTTGAATACAATTTTTAAAAAATTAACAGTTCCTGATGCTGCTTCATTATTAATTTTAGGGTGAGATTCCAAGGCTGCAATAGTTTTGTCACAAAAAATACGTAGGCATGTAGAAACACTTTGACGCTCAATTGGCATTGGAGGTACTGCTACGTCATATACCGTAGCTTGGATAACTTTAGAAGAGAATTCCTCTCTGCTTCTTTCAATTCAACTAAATCACTCCACTTTGCAACATGAGTTAATCCATTAAATATGTACTGCAGCCTTTTTGTTTTTTCAGTCAACCAATTGTTTCGCAAATATTTCACAACGTGCACATAATCAAATAAAAGGAAAATATCAGAGTTTTTACTCAACCAAGGCTTTGATCTGCTGGGAGAATCCATAGCGCAAGTGGAAAAGCATTTCTGGTTAGTACGATGCCCATCTGTAATAACAGCAATAACTTTGTTTTGTTGTTCAGATTCGATTGCTTTTACTATGCTTTGCCCTTCGTCATACAAAAACTTTGCCGTAAGATTGCTAATGGGGTAAACTTTGTAAATAAACTCAGGCCCTCCATATAAGTACTTAATCATGACCGTAAGCAATTTTTTTGCCAGCTTTTCAGGATGGTCAATAGCACGACCGAAAAGCTTTCCTAATTGATAAGTTAAAGCTGGTTTGATATAAATTTCATCCCATAGTATAATACATCGCTGTTGGCAAGGTGATGAATTTTTAAATACAAAAAATTTAGTTTCAGCAACTTTTCCAACTTTCGATGTAATTCTTGTTTATGTACAAATACTTGGTAGTTGAAAGTCCTATTGAAGCCGAGAATACAAAGATTGGGATATTGCAAAATACTCAAACGCCCCGAATTCATCTCTGGTGAATACAATTTCTCATTTCCTCCTTTTTTATCTGTCACGAAACGTTGATCGAAAAGAATCTTTTTCTTATGCGTCATCTCCAGTTCAGGCAAATATCGTATCATTTCTGAAAATGCTGACCAATCTTACAATGTAAGATTGAATTTCAATTTTAACGATAGGACGTTGCAAATACAGCCAAAAGAAGAGCAGATATAACTGTAGTCGTTTTTTATTTGTACAATAAAATGGGGAACACCATGGATTAATGCTTTTGATCGTATTGAAACAGAGCCTACTTTGTGGAAGTATACTGTAACACAGTTAAACTTTTTTGGGGCTTGATCTATAATTTTTCCAAAATCCAATTTGTTCTACAAATATTTTCATTTCATCTTCAGCGTGCTTGCGCCCACTAGACAAACTTCGTTTTGTTGTCCTGGGAATGCTTTTTCGTGCTGATCGCAAGCAGCTGGCTGGAATATCAGGAAAAACAGAGGGTGCGTCTTTTGGTCTATGTCTGCCGTATACAAGAACAAATGTCGCATTTTGGGGCCAGTGTTTTCTACATACAGCCGTATATTTTGAAACAATAAGGTTAGCTCTAGGTATAGCAGCAATCCACTTTTTTTTATCCATTATACACCATTATTTTGGGGCAATTTGTATACAGGGTCTTTATCATTACTAGAAGCATAATTACTTTTACAGTTTGGAACACAGCATTCTAGTACCATATTTTATCACTTTTGAATTTTTATTCTATGAAAGAAAAAAATTAAAACAGATAATTCTTGCTGAAACAATTTCATAGTTAATTAAACTATTAATCAATCAATCAATCAATCAATTATTTATTTTTGTTAGGCAGTAAGGGGGAAGAAATAAAATACAAGGACAAAATTTACAACAAACACACACACTATTACAATAAAAAAACAAAAACAAAGATACCAAACAAAAATATAAATTTTGCCACCATAACAGGTGGTAGCGAAAAACTATTAAGGTCATCAAAGTCAGCTACCACCAATAAGCATAGGTGGGCACGGTACTTTTACTCGGTACTTTCGAATAATCCAATTTAATAGTTATAACTATTAACTTCACTGTCATACATTGAATTTCAATTGACATTCAAAAATAGTGTAATTCAAAAATAAAAATAAAAAATAAAAATAAAAAAAATAGTTTTTTTATTACTATTAAATTGGATTATTCAAAAGTACCGAGTAAAAGTACCGCGTTACTGCGTTACTTTTATTCGGTACTTTTGAATAATCCAATTTAATAGTTATAACTCTGTCATACATTGAATTTCAATTGACATTCAAAAATAGTGTAATTCAAAAATAAAAATAAAAAAAAAGATTTCAAAAACAGTTTTTTTATTACTATTAAATTGGATAATTCAAAAGTACCGAGTAAAAGTACTGCGGTACTTTCGTGCCCACCTATGCCAATAAGGTCAAATAAAATTGTTGCAATTGTATGATAACAAGAATTTGAAAAATAAGTATGTATATACATATATACAAACACAGATGAACACACCATATATTTTCATAATCTTAACAAAGTGAAGCATATTATAAATGTTTTAACTCAAGAAAACAACCAACAAACCAAAAAAAAACATAAAAAAAAACAAGAGAACAAATCAATACCAGTTTATACTCAACAATACAATTATAAGCATCCTGAAAAAAAGTCATAATTATTCTAAAAAAGTATTTCTTTTTATTTTATTTTTGTGTGTCACTGGCATAGTTGGTAGTGAGAAATAATTTGCATTTATATTTAAAACTATAATAAGAATTTTCTTTGATTTCTTTTGGAATTTCAGCCCATATTTTAATACCGGCAAAACTTAGCATTTTTTTACCAAAGTTGGAAGAAACAGTTGGTAAAAACAGTTTACGTGTTTGGCATTGCCGAGTGTTATAATTGTGTATTTTCCTAAGATGTGTAAAACAACCTGCAAAAACATGAGGCAGCATATTATTAATATATTTGAACATAAATTTAGCATGATCAATTTTTATTAAGTCATTTATTTTTAAGACATTAAATTCATAAAAGAGATAATTTATATTAGTTGACTTTGATAAAAACAAACAGGTATGAATAAACTTATTTTGAAGAACTTGTAAAGAAACTGTCAATGTTTTATTAGCTTTTCCCCAATTGAGAATCGAATATTGGATTTTGGGTTGAAATAAAACAAAGTAAATTGTTTTTAAAGTTGATAAAGGAGCACAAGTCTAAGTTTATATACTATGCCACAAACTTTAGCCAGCTGTTGACGCAAATTTGAAATATGACATCTCCACGTCAAGCATTCATCTAAAGCAGTAATTTTCAACCTGGGAGTTGCGACCCCCAGGTGGGTCATTTTGCATTTTTCTGAGGGTTGCACAAAGTTTTTTATAAATAATATATAAGGTAAAATATTTAGGCAATATTAAATTCATAATTATTTTAGAATTTACCTGAGTTTTGGGACGAAACTTACGAAATTGGAGGAAGAAAATAGATGAAGACGTTTTTTTAGAGAACACCTTAGTTTTGGGACGAAAGTTAAGAAATCGGAGGATGAAAATACCTGGAGAACTTTTTTTTTTTTAGAGATCATCATGATTTTGGGAAAAAAATAGCGAAATAAAAGATCAAATCGAAGTGAAGACTTTTTTTTAGTGATCATCATGATTTTGGGAGAACTAAGGAAAATACGACATCAAAGCCCTTTGTCTTTTCAGAGAACACCAATTTTTGGGTATCCTTCGAATATTCGTCACTGAATAGTAGCCTTAAAATTCTTAACTAATTGAAAATATTTTTCATTTAATACTACCGCTTACGAAAAGTGTGAGTCGCAAGAGTTTAAGTCAAAATTTTTTGGGTCGCGTCAAAAAGTATTTGCGGACCCTTGCTTTAGAGATCACCAGATTTTTGCGCTGGAAATTAAATTCTATTTACCGAAGTGCGTCATTAAATTACCTTGGGTTGGAAAGTGGGCCACAGTATGAAAAAGGTACAAAACCACTGATCTAAAGTCACCCAAGGTACTTAAAGTTGGATTTTATTTCAATACAATGACCATTTATTGTCACTTTAAAATGCTGAATTGCCTTTTTTTTATTGCTAAACAACATGTAGGCGGTTTTAGAGTAGTTTATTAATAGTTTATGTGATTTCATCCACAAGTCAATCATGCAAATTTCTTTATTAACTTTATTTTGTAGAGACATTAAAGATTTGTCAGCCATTTAAAAGTTTGAATCGTCAGCAAACAGAATGGTTTTCATATTAAATACATTTCGGAGATCATTAATATACAATAGAAATAACAAGGGTCCAAGTATTAAACCCTGGGGTACTCCACATTTGACTGTAGTAAAATCAGATGACTTATTATTAATTTTTGTGCATTGTATTCTATTACTTAAATATGATTTTGAAACGTTTAAAAATTTGCCCCTGAAACCGTAGTGTAGGATTTTTTTATTAATATGTCATGATCAACAGTACCAAAAGCTTTAGTTAAGTCTAAAAACACTGAGCAAATGAATTTGTTGTCATTAAGATTTGATAGTAGTTTATCACAGATAGTTGCTAAAGCCAGGTTAGTTGAGTCTTTTTCTTAAAATCCATGTTGAGCTGTATCTATAATTTTAAATTATCGATAAAACTCATCATTTTGTTGTGTATAATTTTTTCAAAAATCTTGGAAAAAGTTGGTAGGAGAGATATTGGTCGGAAATTGTGTAAGTGCTGTGGTACATTTACTTTTGGTATTGGAATTATTTGGAATATTTTAAAGACATCAGGAAAAGTTTTATTTTCAAAGCACTGGTTATGTAATTTTGTAAATATAGGGTAAATTATTGATGCAGCCATTTTAACAAACTTATTAGATATTTCAAATATACAAAAGCTTTATTTTTTTTTCAGGTTTTTTATTACCTCATAAACTTCAATTTCACTAATTTCTTTAATTACAAAGGAAGAACTTACTCGATTTGAGAAAAAATTTTTAAAAAAGCATTACTTGTAGGAATTGCAGATGCCTTTGTGGTACCAACATCTATAAAACATTTGTTCAATAAATTGATGAAATTACTAGAATCTGTTCGGTAGTTTTTCTCATTAACCAATATAGTGGAAGGCATTTTTTACAATTTTTGTTACTTTTACCATCTATCAACTCATTTATGATTCCCTAAGTTTTCCTTGAATTATATTTGTTTTCTTCAAATTGCTTCTGGAAACATTCGTGTTTTAGTGATCGTTTTAACACTACTGTAGAACGACCAAGCGCGTCAATTGACGCATTTCAAGTATTCAATTTACCGTATCTCCGCCGGATATCACTCTTTTCTGCTGAAACTTTTTGACAATTATTTTTTTGTACAACGCTTAGTTTTGTGTGACTTTTAAAGTTGTTACTAATAAAATGAAGAATTTAGTTATATATTTACCTAGAACGACCAAGCGCGTCAATTGACGCACACACCTGAAAATTTCGCATAGAGTCTACAGAGAGTGTGATTACAGCCTGCAGAACCACCACAACGTGAAAAATAAAACAAGGTAATATTCAGCTTTGTCTGAGCGGTAATTAAGCATTGTGATGTTACAGCAGGATAGAATATTTTCTCCCCAGCATCCTAATGCGCTGTAGAAATTGGAGCTTACTTAGCGATTTTATTCGAGACTAGCACGTGCTTATGAGCTGTGGACATTTAGAAGAAAGAAAAGCAGGTACTAGTGTTGTCTAGTGACTTTGCTGTTATTAGCAATAAAAGCGTTCAACTCCCTGCGTATATGCGAGCTTTTATGATACGTTTCCGGTGTTGACTTACATCTGTTTTTTAGCTTTTGATTTTGAAACGTGTTTTGCTAATATTAGTGTATCCAATATGCTAAGACGTGTTACTGCGCAGCAGGCTTTGTTGCAATTATAAGACATTTCAGCAGACTGCTCAAATGGTGAATACTCTGACTGCGAGCTAGATGACGCATTGACAAATGATGCACAAGCGGAGCTTGATTCAAATAGGGAAAAATCAGACGTCGATAGTCCGATGACAGCGATTTACAAAATTAAGCGCAGGTGAATCAAGACTTGATCGGAAAAGACGGAACAGCTTGGCTAGCTTTGGCTATTTCCCATGTGCAACGAAGACGCTTGCAACAACAAAACATACTGAGCTTCAAACCTGGCTCAACTGCATTTGCAACAAGCAGAATCACTGAAAGCAGTCCACTATAATCGTTTTGCGTTTTGTTTGACGAGGCAATGCTCAGAAATATAAGAAAATGCACTGTAGCTAAAGCTGATCACGTTTCTGGAAAAATGAACTGGGATATGACACTTGATGAGTTGGACAAATTTATTGGACTGGTTATTACAAGAGAGATTTTAGGACAGAGAGATCTTCCAGTGGAAAGTTTTGTGGGATACAACCTGGGGATGTTCAATGTTCAACGAAACTCTATCAAGACGCAGATTCAAGGAAATAATGCGATTTTTACATTTCGACGTGAAGAATGAAAGACGGCAAAAGGTGATATTGACAAGTTTTACTTGGTTTCCTCGTTGTGGAAACTTTTTATTGAGAACTCTCAGAAGGCGTACGTGCCTAGTCCTTACATTACAATTGACGAGCAATTACTTCCATGTAAGGCTAGATGCAGGTATATTCAATACATGCCGAATAAACCTGACAAGTTTGAAATCAAGTTCTGGATAGCAATTGATGCGGAGACAAAATACCTCCACAATAGCTTCCCGTATCAGGGGAAAGATTAGAGCAGGGATACTTCTGTAAGCCTGCCAGCATACGTCGTGACAAAGCTGATGCAGCCAATTTTCAAACGTGGCTATATGTCACTTTAGACAATTTTTTCATAAATCTTGATGTTGCTCTGCGTTTGGCAGAACAAAAATGTAGTATTGTTGGGACAGTCCGCCAGAATCGTAGGGAACTACCACAAGCTGCAAAAAAAAAGCAGCAACAGCATGAAGCTTCTTTGTTTACATCTACTCAAATAGCTGTTGTTACTTTGACTTCTTACAAGTGTAAAAAACAAAAATCGGTAGTAAATGAGCACGTTACATCCTGATGTAGAGACTCCTTTACACAACAATCCTAAGATAAAACTAGAGACTGTTTTATTTTATAATTAAACAAAAGCTGGGGTTGACGTCATTGACCAGATGGCCAGGAAATACACTATAAAGGCTGCAAACAGAAGGTGGCCTATTCATGTATTTTACGTACAATGTTATTGATCTAGCACTGATCAATAGCTGGATTCTCTTCCAAGACGTTTGTAAGTCAGACATCAGTCGCCGGAATTTCATACAACAGGTGGTTGAAGAACTTACAGGGACAACTCCAGGGAAAGATACTGGAAAAAATGCAGTTACACAAAGAAGCCTCATCGAAACAGACAAACCTTTAGAAAAAAAGCGAAAAACATGCGCAACAATAAAGTGCCGTAATAGAACAACGGATTTGTACAACAGCTTCCGGACATGGTACGTGGGAAATGCGCTACAAAATTTGCCCAAACTGTGTTGATTAAATGTAACGACAAGTCGCTTACCTTCGTAAACAGTTGCAGTTATTATTTTACAAACACTAACTTGTTTTTATATTTTTCACCTTCAAACGCCGCTATAGTACAAAATTTCTGGTTTATGCCTAGCAGGTTTCATTTTTAATTGCTCTGTTTCTTCTTTCAAAAAAAGTATCACGTAAATGTTTGCTTATTTTTAAAAGTGCAATGAATAACGTTTAATGCAATTTCCACTTTACGAATGTTTTTTGACCAAATAAATAAAGAAATTGCAGCTTTTGTGCATTATGCGTCAATTGACGCACTTGGTCGTTCTAGGTAGTTTGAAAGCTCGGTCGTTCTAGTGTTAAGTCAGTGTTTCTTAAACCATGGGTTGCAACCTAAAAGTGGGTTGCCAAGGCCATGCGGGTGGGTCGCAAAGGCTTGCAAGTTATCGCGTTTAAAAGAAAAAGATCTGTGCGCACAAGATTTAAGAAGTGAAGGACTTACTTGAGTTGTCGTTACGAAATTAAGAGGAAATTGAAAAAAATCTGAATCAGTTCCGAGGTGAAGACCTTTTGTTTTATAAAAAACACAGTTGTTCTCCGATGGTGTGGGGCTTCTTAGCGATAGCTATTTTTCTTGCAACTTCGTAGGAGGCTTTTAATCCTGCAGTATTTTTCTTCCATTGATCACCAGCGAAAATCTGGATGAAGTGTTACCAAATGTCTTTTCAGCTTGCTAGGTTTTAGAGCAGAACTTGCTAAAACTTTGCAGCACAGCACGCACAGCGGCTTTTCTTCTCCTCCAAAGTTTATCGCAGTATAAAACCAAATTGAATATAGGAATTATTGTATCTTAATTTGTTTCGAGGCTGAGCCATTTTCACTTTTTGTACTCAAATTTAATAGCAAAGTTAAAAAATTCTAAAACAAAAAATAATAAACCGGGATGCATGGTTTAAAAAAACAAGACGCCCTGACCCTGGCATCTTTTTTAAATTTTAACTCGGACTAGGACTTCTACTGTCTCAGATAGGTTTGCTGGTACTTTTGAAACTTTGATTCTGATTGACATACTTCACTCGCAGACTTCACGCTAAAAAAGCCATTGCATTAATGTGACGTCATACAGCTTCTTGTGTTATTATAGATGTGTATGTAGCCTGTAAGATTTCATGACAAATTGTGTTTGTTAAGTTTGGTTTGGAAAAATAAGATGCCTGAAAATTTTATTTTACACAAAATTTTTTTCTGCAGTAGCGTCGTGTTGATTTATTTGAAAGGTGCTTAGCGGTCCCAGAAAATTGTCTCGCGGAACCCAGTTTAAGAACCACTGATATAGATGAATTAACTACTCGTTTATAATCCGTGGAAATGCTGTATCATTTAAAAAAATACTTGTCTATTAATAACTTGAAGCTGGTGCACCACTCACTTATAAAAAGCATATTAAAATACGTTATACTACTTTGAGGAAATGCAAATCAATCAGCATTAAAGAACCTTAATCAATTAAATATATGGCTTTAATTTAAAACTGCTTGCCAAGACCACCACGCAGAGCAAAGTGCCGTAAAGCCTCTTTCCCAAGGACACAACAGAATGGCGCGAGTGGGTTTTGAGCCGTGACCATGTTGATCATAAGCACGGCGCTTTAACCACTCGACCACGCTGCCGACATATCTTCATAGTGCATTTTGGTTTAATATAAACTGCTTATTATTATTAATCAACTTATTTAATTTCACTATGTAAAAACCATTGTGTTTCGTTATAGCTGGGATATATTTAGAAATTTGATGCAACTAAAACATCTCTTTCTTTCTCTCTCTCTCATGTCATTGAACAATCGGACGTAGTTTATTGAATCGAGTGCCCTGTCTAGATGAACTTTTTAAAAAAGTCATCAGCTGCAGTAAGCGTTTAAACTGTCGTATTAAGTCAGCAATGGCTAAAAACAATTGAACTAAATAAAATTAAGATTACTTAAAATCGCTCTGCGGGCCGCTCCGATTCGGACAAATTTGCACATGGCAAAAGAACTTCTAGGATTTTAAAAAATTCATCATCTCAACTATATATTCTCGGGTTGGCCGGTTAATATCGTAATTGTTGAACTTAGATCAGTCGTCTACCGGTTAGATGCCAATATAAAGAAAGCTGTTTATTTGTTTTTTTAGTTTTTATTTAGTGTTGTGACTAAAATTTGTAAACGCTTGACAAGACGCAAATCAGAGAAAATCGCCAAAAAGTTGAGTTTTGTTTCAAAAATATACTAATTCAAAATCTTTCCACAACAATATTTTCCAAAATCAGTAGAGAAAAATTGGGTAAATAACAATTAATAAAATCTCGAATAGTGTAAGGATCATCCTTTAACTCCAATCGTCTTTTATATCTGACTTAGAATGAGTGTTTTTCAACTTTAAGAAGAAGAAAATAATGCATTAGTGTCTGAATGAAACATTTCAATTTTTTCAATAAGAGAAATAACAGTTGGAAATGCACTGTTGAAACATTGTTTTGCATAATTAAACAAAAACATCACTTTGTGCCGAAAAGCATGAACAAGTACACGATTATTTTATTATTTTGCGATCAAGCAGCTATTAATTCAGTTCGATTTCAAAACTAACAAAAACTTATTTAAACAAACGAAACAAACATCTTTGAGCATTTAACAAAAATACTATTCGTCGAAACATTTTCTCCGAAAACCACTGTGAAAAATTTTTTGCTCTATGGCCCAGCCTGGCACATGGCTGCTTCTTTTTGTGTTGCAAATTTCGCAAGAGAAGAGACACACTGCTGTGGCGGGGGAAATTGATATGGCGTTCGTTCTTCTATTGGATCCCGAAAAGAAACTCTCTGGAACACACCAAAGAAAGTAAAAAAATATTCTTGGTACATATTTTAAACTTATTGCAACTTACTGGAACTTCAGGTTGGGGCCCTACACAAATGTCTACTTTGTAACTTCTTTTCCAAGCGTTTTCAAGTCCTTTAACAGACTCGGTGTCCCAGGAAAACTAGAAAAACAATGGTTGATTATTTAAGAATAATTAATATTCATCAGCCATATTTCATTATACAATAACGTTCAATTGGCAAATAAACTTCTGCCTTTTTTTCTTCAATGTTAAGTTTGTATTCCTTACTTTTATTTTAGCAAGTTAGTTTCATCTGTGTTGATAACGAAATCGTCGCTTGGGTTTTTTGATGTCTTGAAAGACGGCTTTTCAGCCCTAAACACGCGACTTGCACAACTTAGGGCATAGATGACTAGGGAAATTTCCTGAATAAGAATTTCAGCAATGTTGCTTGCGGAGCCTCTCTTCTTAGTGATTTGTTCTTTGCATTTTAAAATGATAAATTTTTTTGCAGCATGAAACACATCACAGTTTGTGGTCTTGAGCAAAATCCTCGAGTTTAAGGGAATGAATGCTGTTTTACGAAAAGCTAACTTTACGAAACTTTTACTTAACAACAAGCTAAAGTGGAGAAAATGAGCAATGTTTAGTAACAAACTTATAAAGTAGATCTAAATGTTTGTAAAAATTTTACAACAATGCAAAATGTGAATTCGGCTGTACACCATAAGAGACTTTCATTATTATTAGTTGTTGGCAAGGGTTCGTGTCGTGCTTGTTTTTATAATAAAAATCCAAACAAGATTCAAAAAAAAATTTTTTTTAGTTTTCAAGATTTTTCTCCAGCAATCATATTTATTAGTAATGTTACTATCACAGTGGTGGCAGTGATCTGCCATTTTGGTTTCTCTAGTTTGACACAATTGCCGTCTGGAACGTCGCCGGTCAGTTAAAAGCGCCGTATCGATAGGACACGCAATGGACACGATTGTGATTCAAAATCTACTCTCCATAACCTTTCTGCTGTCCGCTTGCAATATACACTTTCCTATTCTTTGGAATTTTAGCAAAAAATTTAGATTTCACTCATATTCGGAATAAAAGCTAAAAACAATTAAAAACTTTAAGCGGACAGCAATATCTTGGCATCTCTTGAAGCAGATAGAATCGCTTGACGATTGCTCTATATACAGCACTTCAGATATTTTTTCTGCAAATGAAAAGAATAAATGTAGACAAAAATAAAAAAATTACAGCAATATTTTGTGCTTAATGGTTCAGCAATTGATGGGTTCAGCAGCAGCTGCTACATTTTGAAGAAATTATTTGCACTCGTAAACAGAATGAGCTTATTTTTGAATTTTATTTGTATCTCACGCACAATTATGCACTGAATTTTTGTACTTACAAAAAAATTATAACCCATATTTTATTTTTTTCATATTTGTTTCAAAAAACACGAAAGTAACACTAAAATTTAAGAAAAAAAGTCAAACCAAAGTTTATATTTTATCTGATTAGCAAGTTTCAAAATAAAATAAATTGCTTTTCCTACGCAGTCAGATGAACAAAATTCAAAATAATGAAGCCCTTATTGGAGTTGTGCGCAACAAGATCTCAACAGCTTTCAAATAAAATAAGCTCTTTTGATTTTCAAAAGCTTTAAAAAATGCATTAAAAATTAATAGCCTAAATGCTTAGATTTTGTTGATCTGCTTTTTCCTTTCATTTTATCTCAATACGTATTTATTCTCCCGACTCGCAGGAAAGCGTCAAAGGCGCTAAGGGCAACAATTACCCCGAGCTGCTTCAAAAGATGATAAAATATTGCTATTCGGTTGAAATTTTTTATTTGATTTTTTAGTTTTTATAGAAATATGGATGAAATTTGGAACTGCTTGCCAACACCGCCCACCAGGGAAATGTGCCGTGAAGTGTCTTTTCCAAGAACACAATAAAATGAAGCGAGTAGGTTTTGAAGCAAGACCATGTTGATTACAATCACAACGCTCTTAACTACTCGACCACGCTGTTTTTTAAAAGCAATTATAATTATTACAAAAAATGCATGTTTATTTGTTCATTGCAGTTATCACTTTCTAATTAACATCTAGCTGGTTTACTGGTTTGCAGTACTAGTACTTGGACTGCAATGCTAAGGGCATAATTAAGTTTTGTTCTGCTTCATTTACTGGTATCAACTTGGCTACCTTTATTGCATCTTGAGTTTTTTTTTTTTAACTGATTCACTTTTAAATAAATTTTTTTTTTTTAACTGATTCACTTTTAAATAAATTTCACTTTTAAATTAATTGTACAGAATTTATAAATAACCAATGGTACTGACGAAACCATTTACTTTTTTGACTTTTAATACTCTTTAAAAAGACTGTTTTTCCTAAGGATTCTTTCGTTTAACTCTCGTCAGAAAAAATTTTTGGCAAATGACGTTGTGTATATGGGATGTTTTCTATATAAACCACTTTTTCTTCTGACTTCTGACGAGAGTTGCCGGGAATTTCTTCTGACGAGAGTTGCCGGAAAGATTTCTTTAGAAAAACAGTTTTTTTAAAGACTACCAAAAATAAAAAAGTGAATAGTTCTATCAGTACCATTGGTTATGATCCACTTTTAATTTTCTTTATTTTATTTTTTTATTTTATCGCTATAATTAACCTCCTGACTCACTGGAAAGCGATGGAGGCCCTAATACATAGGGTAAGCAATTACCTCGACCTGATTCCGGAGATGCCAAGATATTGCTGTCGGCTTCTAATTTAATAAAGATATGATTGTAATTTAGAAGTGCTTGCGAAGACCACCAAGCAGGGGAAAGTGCTGTAAAGTGTCTTTTTCAAGTCACAACAGAATGGCGCGAGTGGGTTTTGAACCGAGACCATGTCAATCACAGTCCCGGAGCTCTTACCACTCGACCACACTGGCGAAATTTAACTTTTCGTCAAGTTAACCGTTATCATAAAACAAACAAACATCACGAATAAACTTGTGTAAACCATGGAGTTTAATCTAACTTTCGTTCCAAAAAAATTAAAAGTTCTCGCAATACAATTTTTTTTTTAATACAACCTTCAACGTTTTCTCCGACCGCTTTTCGGCATTTATCAAATCACTTCAACTCAGCAGGGCGTGATGCTCACAAGTAAATGTTTTCCGGCCAAAATCTACTGTGCATCGTCAAGTTGGGAAATTAAGGTTGAATTGCGAATTTTGTGAGTACTTAGAAGTTAATTAAAACTGTTTCCAAAATCGCTCCGACAAAAAGTTACCGAAAATTGAATTTTCAATATTATAAAAACTTTTCCGAGGGTGAAGCAAACCACTGATCAAGGAAACACAAATTTTGTGTGGCTTTTTGATTGGAGATTGTGAATAAACGAATTAAAAATACACAGATTTCAATGACTACAAGTCAGCCTCTCGCCAAGTGTGATAATGCGATCTTTCCCGAGAAGTATTTACTTGAAAATTTTGTTTGAGTTTGTCAACTTACCGAACTCATAAGATCGCCAATGGACTGGTTGAATTTATCGCGAGGTGAAGTGACTCTATAGTCGTCCATATCTTTAATCTTGGTTGATTTGTTTCTGGCTGTATCCCTGAAAATAAAAAAGTTGTTCGGCAGTGCAACTTTTTTCATAATTTAAATTTATTTATAGATAACTCATCATCATCAATTTGAATATTTTTACTTAAAACTTAAACAAAAGGGAAAAAAATTTTTTCTAAACCGAAAAAATCATAGGAGCCGTTTTGGATTTCCTAAAATCTTTTTGAAAAAAGTTTTGCAAAACGTTGCTATTTATTGGCAAACACGCGCAAAGAACAAAAAAATAATAACATTCAAACTTAGATAATATTTTTATTATGTTTATCAATGTCTACTCACAAAACATCGGAGACATTCAGAATTTTCTTCAAATAATCATTTATAGGAGTATATGGAGCCTCAATGCAAGCGCTCAGTGGAATCTTGGGATAATAGTTTATGAAGTTAATACACATTTCTTTTGATGTATCTCGTCCTCCCTAAATTAAAATTTTTTTAGTTTGAAGTTAAAGCTTTAAAAATCAAGAAAGTTTTGATAGAATGAAAGAAAATTATTGGTTTAACTTAATCAATAGCTTTCCTCAACTGTCATTAATTATAAAATTCAATTCACCAAATCCACAACAAAAAGCAGAGTTTCAGATTTTTTTGATACTCACAATAATCGGACGGGATTTCCCCATGCTAGAATAGGAGCAGATGCTCATGAGTTCGTCTCCCTTGTGGATTTTCACCATCGGTTTGAGTAAGTGAGATTGTTGATAATCGAAGTCGTAAAAATCATCTTTTAGGAGTGGAGGAAGTTCAAAATTGCCCCTAATTATAACGATCGCATATCGATTCTTGTAATTTGTTTTTAAAGGTATAAAATCTATCTTTCACTAAACTTGCAAATATAATCACAAAAACTTACAAAATATTGTTTAACCCTCAGTCTACGTTGGGGTCCAATGGACCCCAAATTCATTTTAGTTTTCTTGCTACTTTGTGGCTATAATCGGTAGGAGGGTTGCACTCCTTGACTTTTTGCATATTTACATGGTCTTAATAGGTAACTAATTTTTTTGCCCCGTATGCAATTCCAACTGCCCCAGAAAAAAAACAGCATTTTGAACGGCTGGGGTCCATTGGACCCCAACAGCTATTAAGTACATATTCAACAAATACAGGCCATTATTTTTTGTAGATTTGATGATAATAACTACAGTGTAAACTTTGTTTGATGATGTCTGATGTCTGATGTTTGTCTGTGATGAAAATAACTTTGTTTGTGTTCAACATTCTAAAGTAGTTTGTGAAAAGTTTTGCTAAAATTTTTTGATAAACTTCTAATGTTAATTAGGTTTTTTCGTTCGTTTTTAATTAATTGTTTTTTAGTTTATCGTTCGTATTTTTTACATAATCGTTTTTCATTGCTTAATTTTTGTTTATTTTGAGTTATTATCTTCAACAAAAACTTTTTTTTATTGAATTCAACTAATAAAGTAGTGTGGGGTCCAATAGACCCCACTCGTTCACATTGCATGCAATTTTTTGCAGTAGACGGAGGGTAAATCTGTTTATATAAATATAGAATAGACATGATGATGTTTATAAAAAAACAATTAACATTTAACTTGAATTGTTTCGTTTTTTTTTTGTTTTTTTTCTCTTTTTTATTAACGTTCTACGTTTAATAGCATTAAAAGTAGCATGAGTTTTTTTTAATATTTAACTACAAAAGTTTTGAAAATTTTAAGAAAATGGCTGCAATTTGGTTTATTACTAAAAGTTTTTCTAGTTTGTTGCTCTTGAAGATGCATTACTGCACAAAAAAATTTGTAGCTAAGTGATACCTACTGCTGCTTGTTCTTGTGAAGCAATGCATCTTTCGAATACAGTAATTCTTTTTACTTCAGAATTTATCAGTAGTATTCAGCATAAACCGTGTAAGGGAATAATAGTTTTTGTATTTAACAAATCTGCTTTCTCTCCCGCGTGACGCAAACTGTCACTATAATTAAAATTCAAAATCATAAAGGTTAAACAAATGCGCGCTGTAGAAGTTTTAATAAATAAAAAGATTTTAAATTGGGTTGGATTTAGCTGAAATTTTTTTTAAGATTTTTTAAAATTTATTTTTCCTGTCTATGTATCCTGCAATGGATCTAGCACTAATTGCAAGTTAGGACCTGGTTTAGTATTCGACAGTTTTGGATTATTTTAGTAAATAAAATTAAGCAAGTTTTTTATAAATTACGTCAAGAAACACAAACTAATTTTAAAAAATAGAAAATATAAAGATTTCACCCTTAAACAAATTAAACAGATTAAAAAGTGTCTTTGTGTAAAGATTGATAGCAGAATTAATTTCATTTAGTTATCAAAAATTTTTGATTTGAATTGATAACTTGGTATGTTTTTCTAATTAAATCGGTCAAAGTCTCGCACATTGTTTCTATAAAAAATTTTTGTTAAAAAAGCGATTCATAGCTAATTGAGCAGATTTAAAAATGGTTTAAACCGATTTTGATTTTTATTGATTTGCTGTTCTTTTCTACTTCACTTTGATTTGCAAGTACGTTAAACTATTTTCAAACCAATTTACTGTAAAAAACATTTCTCAAACCAAATTATTCATCATATTTTATTGTAAATCTCTGAGTTTATCAGAGAGCATGTCGTAGATTAGTAGATATCTTCGCACCAAGCTGCCCAACTAATAGTTTATTAAATGTTGTAAAACTTAATATTTTTTTTCACCCATGAATGGGGTAATTAGAAAACCATCCAAAAATAGAATATTAAAATAAAAATTTAATTCCATTTTTAGATTAGGAGATTTGTAACCATACGTTTTTTAAAAGAATTTTAAATTCAAGCTGAATTTTTTTATTTCATCTTTATATTTATCCTCGTGACTTTGCAGGAAAGCACTATACATAGGACAAACGATTACCTCGACCTGTTTCCAAACATACCAAGATATTGCTGTCCGGTTGAAATTTTTTATTTTTGTTTTTTAATTTTTATAGCGTTATGATTAAAATTTAGAACTGCTTGGAAAGATCACCAAGCAGGGGAATGTGCTGTAAAGTTTCTTTCCAAAGACACAACAGAATGGCGCGAGTAGGTTTTCAATCAAAGTCATGTCAATCACAATCACGGATTCTAAACTAGAGGTGACAAATATGTGGCCCGCAAATTATTTTGACAAAATCAACCCTCTAGATTTCTGGATATCAAAGGCAAGCAGCAAAACTTGATATTGTTTCTATCACTTCATCAATGTTAAACCCACTTTTTTACCCCCTGAACTTCAAATCAAACTTTTAAAACTGCAGAGTAATGACACGCTAAAGCAATGAATCTGAACAAGACGTTGCTTGAACTCTTTTGTATTTATATGTCAAAGGGAAGAGTTTTTAAATTTATGCTTTCAAATTATCATCAGTTTTCGGAAGCACGTACCTATGCAAATAATTCTTTTTTAAATTGAACATCACAAAAAGTTGTTCCAGATCAAGCCTGACAGACGAAAATCTTAGTTTGACGTTGAGAATTACCACATTGTTAGTTCCATTTAATATTTAGCGCTTAAGTAAAACAAAAAAGTTTATAAAAACCCGTGCCAGCCGAAAAAATGTTGGGGGCAATTCAGTTTTGTCCAAATTTTGTTGACGCTAGCCTATAAATCATCGTCTTCTAACCCTTCACGGATATGAGAAGAAATTTCGTCCCAAATTTAGGTGAAGATTAAAAAAGTCATCATTTCAAAACTGTCTCTGATTTTTTGATTATCGTCCCAAAAACATAGTGAATTTTAAAAAAAGGTCTTCACTCCAAATCTCAATTGTTTTCCTGCATTTGGAAACTTTTTCCTCCAGAGTTTGTTTGTTTTCCGTATCCGGAAAATTATTTGAAAACAAGAAAACATTTCGCGAATAATACGGTTTGGCTTAGGGTTAAGATTAGGGTTAGGTATTCATTAAAAAAAAGAAAATGAGCGTTTATAAAATAAATAGTTTCAGACAACTGTATATAGCGTTATTTTTCAAAAAATTGTCAATTCGGACAATTGTTTTCGAACAATTTTCCGTAAATCTTAGTTTTTGTTGCACAAAAAAACTTGTTTTTCCCAAATATTTTTTCTCGCTGTCCAAAACTTTTTCAAAAATTTTGATTTTGCCCAAATTTTTGAGACTTTGGGATCAATTTTTTCACCCCCAAATCATAGAGTTATATTAGTAAGATAGTTTAATTATTAAATGCTTCTTTATTACTGTCACATACTTTACTTGGGAATCCAAGAGGACCAGTTAAACAAGGTAACCCGAATACCTGCGCTGAAGTAAAGCTGTGTCTATTTTTTATTTATTCCGGCTTGTAAGATTTTAAGTTCAATATTTTTCGTTTTTTCATTTTGCCTTTTTCGTTTTCCACGAGGCAACTGTCACACTTCGTTCCTAATAATTTTTATCATGGCGATATAGCTTATTTTCAGCCTTAAAATAATCCAAAGTTTTGCTATAACATAGAAATCGCTTGGGCAAGGGATAATCGCTTTCGCACTTGTATTAAGTATTTATCTGCGTGTAATTGTTCGAGCGCAACTTTCTTTCTCTTTCACCAGACGGTGGTAACGTAATGCGCATTGTCTATATCGCATGACCGAGTGAGGTGATCTGGAATGTTATCACTTTCGTGGAAAACGCGTTCTAGTTTTAGCGCACGTGGCGAAGTGTCCCATACAGTTCCAGGCAATTTGTGTGACGTGACTTGTTATCTATATATATGCGAAGCGAGATATAAGCGGAGAGAATAAAGGAAGCAAAGGCGACGACGAGAGAAGAGAGTTAACATTGGTTTTGGGCACAGAGCGCTTGCGAAGGATTCTTTGATCGTATTATAGTGATAAGTGTTGCATTTATTTTACGCCAGTGTTTTGAAGTTTCGTTCTACGAAGGTAGAATCATTTGTGGTGATCGAATTAAGTTGCAGCGCCGATTTTCACTTTGCAGTTTGGCAAAGCACGGAAGAGAATTTTCGTCAGTCGCGAGTCGTAAATTTTATAATAAATTCGTTTTGGTTAGAGACAGTGGTCTCTGTTTGTTTGCGGAGGAAAGTCTTCGACGAACCAATCAGAACTTAGCCGAAACCAAATGTATAAAAGCTTCAGGCTCATAGCAAAACTACTTCTTGAGTAGGAATGAAATAAAATTAGACACAACTTTGTTTCAGCGCTGGTATTCGAATTACCTGGCTCAACTGATCCTTTAGGATTCCCAAACAAAGTTTGTGACAGCATAGAGAGTCTATGGTGACAGCAACCTAATTTCAGACGCGTGTTTCGTACTTGAATCACAACCCACATTGTTTAACCTTTCTTCTTGGCTTATTCGGCACGTGAAAATTTAAAAACTCACATGTAATTTGTTCGCTAAGTAAAGCATATAATTGAATTTAAACCAAGAAGGTGCTTGTAGTATTGTTTATGGCAGTGGTTCCAAACCTTTTTTTATAGCGATCCAATTTTTAGAAACAAAACAATTTCAGGAATCTTGTGACCCAAAATAAATGCAGTGAAGATCACAAAATTACATCGCTAATTTAATGCAACAATTTTCACTAGCCTAATGAGAAAGTTGCGCCTGCTTGGCGTCTGCGAGTTTTTGAAATCGGGGCTCCACTTTACTTAAGCACAACCGCAGGTCAGCTTCAACGTCCAACCGATTTCGATGTTTTGTTTTCAATACACACAGTGCGCTAAATGCAGTTTCGCAAAGCCAAGTTGTCGCAAACAGAATCAATTTTCTTATCACAAATTTCGAAACTGTTGGATACACTGGATTCATTGAAGCCCAAAAGGGAATATTTGTGGAATCTTTTGGGTATTGTTCTTTTAAAGACGCAAAAAAAATATGATTTGTTGCTTCTGTTGTCATGTCCATAAACTCTTCTGTAACATGGAGAGGTAGATGAGGCAAATCTGTGTCAGCGAATGGATTAAGTATCCAATCATTTTCATCACTTGGCGTTAAAGCTTCACCGTAATAGTCCTCAAACTTTTGGGCAAGCATTTCCAGATGTTCGATTACGGTTTGCTTCATATTAACTTCTTTGTCACATAAATAGTATTTTAGTTCAGGGAACATATCGTATTCACCTCGAGTCGCATAGCTTTTCCACAAAGCAAGCTTTTTGTGGTAAGCAGCAACTTTGGCGGCTTGTTTAATAACTGTAAAACCAGCACCTTGCATAGATAGATTTAAACTGTTCAAAGAGCCAAATATGTCGGCAAGATAAGCAACTTTTGCAATGAATTCTTCTTGATTAAACTTTTCAGCTAATACCCCAAAATTCTGTTGCCTAAGAAAGAAAGCGATTTGTTCTCGCAGCTCAAAAACTCGCTTCAGAACACGACCCCGTGAGAGCTATCTCACTTCCGTGTTCAGCAGCAATACCTTATGATCAGCATCCATGTCGGCGCATAGAGACGAAAATAAACGCTGATTTAGTGGTCTTGCCTTAATCAAATTAACGCATTTTACAACAAAATTTAACATTTCGTGCAGTTCTGGAGATAATTTTTTTGCTGCAAGGGCCTTTCTGTGGAGAAAACAATGGGTCCATTTAGCACTTGGTGCCTTTTCTTGGATTCGTTTCACTGCCCCTGATCTGAAGCCAATACATGCTGCTGCGCCATCGGTGCAAATTCCAGCACAATTATCCCATGGAATTGAAAACTCTGAAAAGAAACTGTTGAAGCATTGAAAAATATCTTTACCCTTTGTATGCAATTTTAACGCTTTGCAAAATAAGAAATCTTCTGATACAGTCGCATTGTTGATGTAGCGAATGAACACAGAAAGCTGTGGAAAGCCTGCTAAATCTGTGGACTCGTCCAATTGAATCGAATAAAGAGGAGATTTCTTTACTTGATGTACAATCTGTTGGAGAACATCATTAGACATGTCCGCGATGCGTCTTTTCACTGTGTTGTTTGCAAAGATACTGCATCCAACTTTTTACATTCTTTCTCACCAATCATTATTTTAACAACTTCTTTCATAACTGGCATTAACAAATCCTCACCAATTGTATGAGTTTTTTTCTGCTTTGCTATCTAGTAGGAAGCAGCATACGAAGAGTAGACGGCTAATTTATTTTCAGCTGTAAACGACGTCATAATACTCCTTTGTCCTTAAATTGATTTCAACTTGCGTTCAAAAAATTTAACAGGCTTGTTGATCCAATCGGGTGATTCATCTCTAACAGACGTTGAAGTTTGTTTTTCTTCATTGATTCTGCTGAGAGACCTTTCAGACATACTACACATTTTGGCTTACCATTCAATTCATTAAAACCAAGTTTCAAAAATATATGATATGATCGTTTTGCCATTATAACCTTAATCTAAAACTGTGCAATAAAAATTCTAATTTAGTCCACCTTAAATTAAAAACGTTTTCCCTAATTTAAGTTTATAATCCCATAAAATCGAACATACTTGCACAACGAAAGTTTTTTATGCTGAAAATCCAAACAAGAAGTGCGCTCAACTAAAATTTCATTACCTGTGTTACTGTTGCTTCGCTATCTTATTTACGTAGTATGAAATTGCTCTTTCGTCTCCACAATCACACACTTTTAAACTTTTCACAACGGGAGTCTTTAGTCGAATGAAAAAGCAAAGGTCGAGCGAAAGGTGACAGCGTTCATTTCGCCAATAGATGATTGCTTTTGGCGCGAAAAAGCATTGCAGTTTCGTTGCTAATAAAACCACTATGATAAAACTTGCAAACACACATTTTCCACAGAGGATTTTATTTGCTTTTGAACTTTGTTACACTTGATCATATGATAATGACTCAAGCCAGATCATGCAAGACTATGCAAGAAACAACTACTAGTGTTTTGTATCGTACCAGTATAAAACTTTTACACTCTCATTACAGTAATGTCCCCGTTCGCAACTTAAATCTGAACAGCAAATGCGAACCTAGCTTTTAGGTGCAAACATAGCATTTCCTAAGCCATTATTACGTAAGTTTTAAGGCTTGTACAATTATCAGCTAAAATCAAGACTACCATCATTAGTGCTAGTGTTTGAAACTGAAATATGCATCAACTGACGATTTATGACTTGTTTACATCATGAACTTTTTTATGATTTATTTTGATTTGCTGTATACTGTATATCAATAAACTACTGTAAAAGTTGAATTTAATTTTTTGAACATTTTTTGCGAAACTAAAGGAAAAACAAGTACTAAAATTTAAAAAAAACAAGCGAGCCAGAAAAATTTTTAGGCGACCCAACTTTGGGTCGCGACCCATACGTTGGGAACCACTGGTTTGTGGTAAAGATTTAATTTTCTGTTGTGTTTTTTTAATATTCTGTTATGTCTTATGTTTTGTTCATTCTATTTGAATAAGTCTATTTGAATAAGATTTTATTTGAATAAGATTAAACGAATATTTAAACTAAAATTTGGATTTATTTAAAACTTAGTCATTATCAACCACACTTACTGCAGCGATATCGTGGCCCAACAAGCCTGAACCGTGAGTATCGTGCTTGTGTACCGTATCGTGTCGTGCGAATTGCGTGAACCGTGTGAGCGTGCGTGTGCTTCAACAAGAAGGTCAGCCGCAGTTTGTGTTGATTTTATCACTTATTCAAATAGAGTCACCACCGATACTGTAGTTGGCGTTTCGGCTATCGCCATTAGTTCATTTAAAAACTACATGGCTCAAGAAGTAGTTTGCTGCGAAGCTTTTTGATACAATTAGCTTTAACAGTTTGGATTGATTCGTTTATAAACTTCTTTCCGCAAACAAACAGAGACCAATGTCTCTAACTAGAAAAAATGTAATTACAAAATCCACGAAACTAATAATTAACGAAACTCTTTTCCACGCTTTGCCAAACTTCAAAGCAATTCCAGCGCTAAAACTTCAATTCGTCCGATACAAAATTAATTCTTAATTCGTCCGATACAAAATTAATTCTATCTCTATAGAATTAATTTTGTATCGGACGAATTGAAGTTTTAGCGCTGGAATTAATCTCTATAGAATTAATCTCTGAAAACACTGGCGCAAAGCAATCCCAACACTCGTTAATCAACTCACTGGAACAACATTGGAACAATTGGGCTCACTGACCTCGAATCCACACACTGGAATAATTACTGGAATTACTGCACTCGAACAAACATTGGAATAATTATGAAAGTCAAGCGCTCGCTTACATAAAAGCACGTCACGTGACGCTATTTTACAGTAGGGTGCACTTGAATTACAATTACAAAAGTTGTTCTATCCCATAGTAGAACAAAGTTCACACTCGGTCATTGTATGGGTCCACAGAGAAACAACCAATCGGAGAATCGGGACGAAAACGTATTACATCATTAGATGTCTGGTTGAAAAAAAACATTCAAAACAATTGTAAAGCAGCTCGCAAATAAGTTAAGTGAGATAAATGGGAGCTCTACCGACTATGCGATTATTACTTGGCTATGAAAATATTATGTCATGATAAAATTAAAATTATTTGAAAAGAAAAATAAACCATAGCTTTGTGAAGTTAAAATTATTGCTAATTAAGTGTGACAGTTACTTTTTATTATTTCATGCTTTAATACCGCGTGAAATAACTTCAGCTGTATGGTTTACATTGATTTGTCGACTATTTCGTGTATATTTTTGTAATTTTGATTTCTTGCATTCATTTTAAAAAACTTTAAGCATACCCACACCAGAGTCTTCGTTGAGTGGCAGTTTTAGGTGACAAACTAGGTTTTTGTTGTTTTTATTTGTTGTTCGGTACTGTTGTTGATTAATTTTTTTGTTTTATAAAAGTTTTATTTGTGTTACAAATGCTTTTTTGACTGGATTCTTTGCTTTTTTACCAGGTTTTATTTCTAACAAAACCTAAACTTTAAAACAAATCTTTGACCTGCTTGTTGTCGTCATCGTCGTCGTAGCCGTCGTTTGGTAGGGCATCCACTCCAGGTCAGATTCGAACAGGATTGGGACCGAGCGTTTATCCTTTTACTATCCAAGGCTGCTGTACTGCCCTGATCAGATGCTGGCAATGGTGTTATTAAGCCAGCATCGAGTTTCGTTATTCAAAACCGTCAGACCTCGTGCTCCATGTGGTGCCCGATGTATAGAACACGCTGTTAGAACATGGTCTAAGGTTTGTTCAGCGGCGCCGCACTCGCAATTCGGTGAAGGAGCGAGACCCCATTTGTGCGTGGACGAATGGAATCGCCCAACATCAATCCGCAGGTGGTTGAGCTTAACCCAAGCTGTTCGGGGCAAGCTCATTTTGTCAGGTCTAGCACTGGTCTGGGTATGAAAACACTGAGTCTGGAAATATTTTCACAATACTTCGCGTTCCATTTATGGTTTGTCCACTCAGAAGCGCGGATGCAAAGTCCGGTAAGGTTGTTTAAAAGATTCCGCGCAGCTGGCACAAATGGGCGTCTAGATCTTAGTCTCTCTTGCAAAGCATCTGAGGACTCAATTAAAAAACTATACAAAATATGATCAGGGTCCAGAGATCCATGGTGGGCCAAGGAAAGTGTTGCTCCCAGTCGGAAAAACTCAGCTGGCTGAATGCTCGAAAGTATGGGTAAGTGTTTCTTTGGAGTGGGACGCATGCATCCAGTGACTATGCGCAAGGCCTCATTCAAGAAATTGTGCCAGATGGCAGGTGCTTTCTCGCAGCCTGGGACGTGAGTACGTCTGTTATTGCTCTCGAACATGACAGACCGAAACCAAACCTGCCCAAACGGAAGGGTATCAACCCATTCCGATGTTCAGCGTGGATCTGCTAATCGGCAAACGTCCTTTTCAGGACGGAGCAATGCCTGAAAAAAACTGGCATTTTCAGAGGATATTGCGAAAAAGTTCCGAAAACATACTATTTTTCAGCTAAACATCGAAGGTCTCACTGCAAGAAAAATAAACGTTCGTCATTAACTTGCTCTGCAGTCTGAGGCACTCGTTATCCTTTGATGTGCTAAAGTTTTTATTAAATTGATTTATTCTATCTCCTGCCCTATTATTTTTAATGTAACTGATAAGGGCGGCTTTTGGCTTCTTAATTATAGAAAAAAGGTTTCATAATATGACTAAAAACTTGTGCGGCTCGCTTACTTAACTGGAACTGACAAAGCAGCCCGCAACAACCAATAGGTTTGTCACCTCTGTTCTAAACAATCGACCACGCTGCTGACTCGCCAGTTTCAATACTGATAAACCTTGAGGTAAAGTAGAGGTGGCCTTTTAAATAAATCTTTTTAGCACAAGGTCCATTTGGAGAAATGCATTTACCGCTGAAGGCAACCCAGCTATTTAATTACAGCCAAGCAAAAACTTTCAGTAAAAAATGTTTCGGTTTTGAACCGGCGAGGTATCTTATTTTGAAATAGTTTATAGTTTGGTTTACGAGAATAATGACTTTGTAATGAGTCATCGTACCTTAGTCTACATCTCTACGATATTTGGTCATTTATTGTTTTAAATTATAAGGCACTTCTTACTAATTTTTTTCTTTGCGACTCTTTTCTTTTTTGGCTTATACGTTTTTAACAAAAAAGACCTCTTTTTAAGATATAACAAATGTACCAAGAGAGAAAATCATTCATTTAATCGATAAAAACTTCTTGGCTGATTTATTTTTTGAACTTCGGAATCGCAACGATTAAATTTCTACGTTATTTTGGCTCTCCACTTTCGGAAACTCCTGTAAGAAACTTTTATGCTTTGACTTCTACATATTTTTTCTCGGAACAGTCATTTACACTGGGCTATGTGTTATATAGGGGTTTACAAGTACGAAATATAAAATAGATGTATTTGTCAATTAAACTTAGCATTGGGAAAATTACGCGACAAATCAACTAAATCCAAGGCAAAAATCAAGTCAAGAATTTAAAAAGCCTCGTCGTAAAATTGTAAACGAAATATAATTTTTTGATTTTTTGAAAATAAAAGATTAAGTTATGAAAAAAAACTTTATTACACCTAGTAGAAATACAGCTGAAAAAAGACAAAGGGTACAAAAAACAGCGAATTTCCTGCCTTTAGAGAAAGATTATTTTTTGATTTTACCTTTAATTGAGTTAGTCAAATTGAAAAAAACATCGTAGAATACTTACCGGTAATGACGTAATTGCATTTTTCTTCCCGCCAAATGTGAATGAGGAAAGACTTGAAACACGTTAATGTAGTCCACTCCAGCTTTTTTCATGGCCTATTAAAATAATTTAAAAAATACTTCATAGCAGATTGTCCACTATATCATGTTTGGTCAAGCTTTTTTCAAATAGTGTTGAATTTTGACTCATTCTCTCCACAACAATACAAACATATAGTCTCTAGTATTATGTAATAAAGGCTTATTACTGTTAAAACAGCGTAATCCGAACATTACGACAGCGAATAGCCTTAAAACTTTGTAATCTTAAGGATTTTAAATTTTAATCTTTAATTAAATTTTAACGTAAGTCAATGTCAAAAAAACAAAGCCAAAATATGCAAAGACCTTTTTGGTCTTGGGTTGTCTTCGAGGCATAAATAGATTCTAAACTTTACAAGATTTTTGTTTTATAAAAGTGGCCAGAGCGCAATAAGAACTGGATCACACTGTTTTAGACTACAGCATATTATTCGATAATATAGAAAATTTAACTAAAACAACAAAGATAAAATTAGCTTTAGTTTTATAAAAAAGCCTTAAGTAAAATCCTCATCAACTCTTGTAAGTCACAACCCGTTTTATGGTTTTAAAACAACCTGGCAACACTTTCCTCCTCTTTTTACGCAAGGATGCTTATGTATTATCTTTCGGTATAAGCTTTCCGAGTTTATCATAAACATGGAGACAACAAGACCCTAATCGAATCCATGTTTGAATAAAATATTAACCCCACTCAGATCCACTCACCCCTCCTAAGCATGATGATGGGCAGCCTGCGTATATTTTGAAGTCCGGGACGTTGGGGGGGATAATTATACCATCCACTGATGATGGAACTCCTAAAGCAATTGATCCGGCACTGTGTTTCCTCAGATTCGGAGTGTAAGTAATTCTCATTCCAGAGTTGTCTCGAACGTCTGCCAGCACATGCGTTTACATCAAACACATGACAAATTTATGAAAATTAATTCTGTTGATAAATATTGGGGTTATGCGGGGAAGTCCCAGCCGCATACATTTAAAAAGTTACTTAAATATTTTTAACAAATACGATTATTTAAAGTAATTCTGCAAATATGTTTGCAGAACTAAAGAATAAAGACTACCCTGATAGTGAGAATAAAAGCGGTTTGATTCTAAAACAAATAGAAAAGCCGTTACGAAGCTGATACAGTTTATTTTTGAAATGGACAAGATGAATGAGTTTTGCTTCAATTCAGATCTTTTAAACAAGCAATATTTTAAAACCTGTCACATTATTTTCGAGAAATTTTAGAAATATAAATAGAAAATTTTTGGCGTTTAATTTTTAATTTTGTTTTAATTTTATTTATAATCAATGATTTTCATATGTATCCGACATAATTTATAACCACGATTTATCATGTCGGCAATAGAACCTTCATTGATCTTTCTATGGACGCTTTACCCCCAACTTGCGCGCCACTGAGAGCATCATCTAAATGCGAAATTCTGCTTGGGCTTCTTATAAAGCAGTGATAAAAATAAGTATTGGAAAACAGGAGAAAAGATTTTTTAGCAATTTCTGAATCACTTTAATATTTATTTTAATTAGTATGTACGGGGTCCAATTTATTTCATCCACGGCTTTGCGTAACGCATCTTTGGTTTAAAATCTAGAACTGGGCTTCTCAGCTTTTTTACGGCAAACCAAATATTAAGCATAAGTTAATATCAAGTTTTTGGCAAGCCATTTTTTAAAACAACAATTTGTTATTGTAAAATACCAAATATTTTCTTTTTTCTCTTTCATTTTCAAAGTAAGTGTTTTTTCAACAAAATTCTCAGGGAACGTCTTCATAACAAAAACTCGGAATTTCATTGCAAGTTGATTGATTTGCTGGTTTTGTTTTAAAACCATTTCCACAAACCACTATCTATACGAGGACCAGTGTCATAAAACACCAGACGTGTCTTCCAAAAACATCTTGATAACCAGCACACTGCAACGTGCAACCAACTTTGGCTTGAGGCTTACTTTTGGGTCACAACCTTGGGGCTGAGAGACGCCGGACTAGTTCAAATGATATCCAGACAATGTGGAGGACATTCTGGAATGTTTACAAGCAGATATTGTATTGGATGCACCAAACAAATCACAACATTGAAGCGTATAATATACTTTAGTTGCAGCGCTAAAATTTTGTATGTCTTATACAAGAAGTAAAATATGTGACAAGCTCAACAGATCCGTTAAAAGTGGTTCTTTACTTAACTAGTTAGGATCTGTATCGTGAATTCGATTAGATATTTTTATGTGGTTCATGTTTTGGTTGAATTCAGGTCCCTTAAATTTGAAAGAAAGACGGAGCAACAACCTCCGTGGTTAAAACTCATATCTGATCGGCCCAGAATTTTTTATTACATTTGGTTGTTATCGTACATACTCGTATAATCTCTGCTGCTTTAGTGCTCTCCCAAAATGGTAAAACAGCAATTTCCTTGTTACTACCCGTATTAATCCACCTCGGAAAATAGATATAAGTCGTGGAACGCACCGTCACATTGCACAATGCGACATTATGACGTCAGAACAAACTTATGCTACATATGTGGCTGGATTTATACCTGGTAAGTAAAATTACTATAAAAACTTTTTTTATGCATTTCTGATATAATGATTTCGTTAAATTTTAAAATTATGGCTGCGAATTGTCAAAAATGCAGTTAAATTAATAATTTTTCGCATTTACTACAAACAAACTTGCTCTTAGGGCTGTTAATGAATATATCAGTGGAAATATTCTATTGTAACAATATATTACCGTATTTATGCGATTGTAAATTGCTCTTGAAAGTAAGTTGCCCTTGAAAGTAAGCTGCCCTTAAAAGCACACCGCCCAAAATGGCAATAGAAAATTATTACAACTGCCCTTGAAAGTAAGCCGCACCTATAACTGTAAAACTTAAGTTCTTTAACTTATGACCTTCTGTGTCAAAACAAGAATAAAAATAAGAATGAAGTCAACGAAACGCGAAAACAAGTTTTGCCTATTATTCGTATATTATAAAATAATCTTTGAAGTAGCTTTCCACTTTCCTAACACCTTGCTCTTTTACTATTAAGCAGCTAGCATCGACTTCTTTCTCGTTTTCTTTCAGCCACATTTTCGATGGCGATAAGCCGATTTGTGCTGCTTCTTCCAGTCCAGATACCAGTACTATTGTTTAGAAATCTGTGCTCAAACAATAAAAACTACCAGTAATTAACCTAATTTTTCGATGGTAGTTACGCTTTAATAATTCTCAATTTGTAGCAAGTGTTTAGAATCTTCACTTCTGAGGTTGTTACCCATTATGTGTTTCTTATTTTTACTGAAATGCTACGATGAAAAAATTGTTAACCGCCCCTGAAAGTAAGCCGCACAAAATGAAAACAAAAAACAATGTAAGCTGCGGCTAACAATTGGATAAATACGATATTAACGTTTTTTTTCATTAAACACCTTAAACGTTTAAAGATACTGGTTTCCATTTTAATTTGTTTTCAATGTTTAGTGAGTTTTAAAAAATTTGTAGCAAGTTTTAATTTTAAGAATCAAAAAATCCCTGATGTGAAAATTACGTCATTGCCACCATGGTAAGAATTGCTAAAAAAATTTAAAAACAACCTTCTAGGTAAGGATTGTCGTAATGTGTTTCCAACATCATAAACGTGCTGCTCCCTTCTTCTCCGATAGGAAATCCTATATTTGGAGGATATACTGCCGTCTAATAAATATAAAACTCGATAATATGTTGAACAAAACTGCAATTTAAAAATAATCAACTATATTTTAACAAAAAATGATGCAATTTTGTTATTTATAGCTGTAGACCTAAGGATAAATATTCCCAAAAATATAGCACTTAATAAGAAGTGTGTCCGAAAAGTAACGAGACTGGTGTTATAAAAGCTTTATTAAAAAATGTTGAAATATACCAAAGTCAAATTCTTTCAAAGTAATCTTCTTCTACTTGAAAACACTTGTGCATTCGCCTTTTCCACGATTCAAAACATTCTCGGAAGGCTTTTTTTGGGATCTTTTTGAGCTCTGTCCTCGCAGCAATTTTGATGGAAACTATGTTAGAAAACGGCTTCCCTTTAGAACAGATTTGATCTTAGGGAAATGAAAAAAGTCACACGGGGCCAGATCGGGGAATATGGGGGTGTTCTAAAGTTTCAATGTTTCTTTCTGCGAGAAACTAACGAATACTCAGGGCTGTGTGAGCAGGAGCGTTATCGTGATGGAGCGCCCAAGTGTGGCCTCCCAAAGACTCCGCCTCTTGTCACGCACTGATCTTACGAGGCGCCGAAGAATCTCTTTATAGATGGTTTGCTCACACAGCCCTAAGTATTCGTCAGTTTCTCGCAGAAAGAAACATTGAAACTTTATCACCCCTCATATTCCCCGATCTGGCCCCGTGTGACTTTTTTCTCTTCCCTAAGATCAAATCTATTCTGAAGGAAGCCGTTTTCTAACATAGTTTCCATCAAAATTGCTGCGAGGACAGAGCTCAAAAAGATCCCAAAATGTTTTGAATCGTGGAAAAAGCAAATGCACAAGTGTTTTCAAGTGGAAGGAGATTACTTTGAAAGAATTTGACTTTGGTATATTTCAATATTTTTGAATAAAGTTTTTATAACACCAGTCTCGTTACTTTTCGGACACACCTCGTAAATTGGTGATTCCCCACCGAAATGCCCTTGAATCTTGATGGACCGTTTTTATTTGCTAGATGTATTACAATCTCAAGTAATCTAAAATCTGAAAAAGATTTAATTTCTTACTTAAAAAAATTAAACTAGCAAAAAATTGTTTTAGTGTGTTGCGAAATTTTTATCTTATTTGTTGGGTTTTGTAAAAGCAAGAAATAGAGTGATAAACATTGTCGGTTTAATTGATTCGAATTCAGGGATTCTTCAATAATATAAAACCGAACAACGAGGCGGCGGTGACCAAGTTAATCGATGCAAGCTCGGAAACAATAAACAGTATCTGAAGTAATTCATTCACACGTCCAACGACAAATATAAGTTTGGAAAATTCTATTTTTGAAAAATCAAAGAAAATATCTAAGATCTAAGATTAATTAAGATTTAATTTCATATATTTTTTAAGTAGGATCATGACCTAGCAAAAACAAAAATGCAACTTAAAACATAGATAATGAACAATCAAATTTATCGATAAAAAACGTTTTAAAAAGTAGCGTACATTCATTAAAAAGTTTTGCAACAACCAATTGAGTTTTTGCAAAATATAAATACTCACTTCTGCACCAACAGCCCATCCACTTTGCATACGCGTGCACAGTCTGCGAAGAGCGACATGTGGTTTATCATAACAATCTCCGGAGCTTCCATGAAGGAGTTGCAACATCTGTAGATGGAACAATGCTAGGAAGAGTTTGTTGCAAAATGAAATTCAGAAAAATTGACACGCAAAGATTTTTTGTAGTAATTAATCAGTTACAGGTAGAACATAATTTTAGAAAACTTTCCAAGTTGTAAACACTTCGACTCGCCTTTTTTCTATTGTCCTATCTCTTTGCTATTTCAAACTCCTGAAAGAATGATTCTTGAATGATTTATTTTCTTTCTTAAATCTAATAACACCCTCACATTTCATTCCAGCTGACTTTAGACTTGTTGTCGTTACTATTTGAAAGGCCATCCACCCGGGTCAAATGCAAGCAAGACTTGGGGCCAAAGGTTTATCCTTTTACTAACCCAGGATGCTGTATTGTCCGCATCAAATACTGGCAGTGATGGTATTGAGCCAGCATCAGGTTTCATCATCCAGAACCGTCAAGCACGTGCTCCGTATAACATTTGTGTATAAAACACGCTGTTAGGACGTGGTCTACGGTTTGTTCACTCGCAATTCGGTGAAGGAGCGCGACACCATTTGTGTATAGACGGATAGAATCGCACAACACCAGTCCACAGGCATTGAGCTTAACCTAACCTGTTCGAGGCAAGTTCATTCCTGAAACTGATTATGGATATTAAATCACGGAGCCTGGATGCATTCTCGCAATAGTCCGTGTTTCATTTGTAAATCATCTACTGAGATTCGCGGATGCCTTTTTGGCTAGGTTGTTTAATAGATTTCACGCAGCTGGAACAAACGGGCCTTAATCTAAATCTTAGTTTCTCTTAATGAACATCTGAGGACCCACTTAAAAACCATGCAGAATACAATTAAGGTCCAAAATATCCACCAAAAAACAAGAAGAGTGTCGCTCCTAGTCCACGAAGCTCAGTTGGCTGGATGCCTGAAAGTATGGGTAAGTAGTTCGTTGGAATGAGACGAAGGCATCCAGTAACTAAACTCATGGCGTCATTTAGCACACTGTCCATGAGGAGAGAGTAAGCATTGCAACACCAGACTGATGAGCAATAATCAGTTGTTAAGTAGAGCAAAGATGGGGCAGCTGTGCGCAGTGTATTGGCACCAACACCCTACCCTGATCCTACTCGTCGCTTCAGTCGTGAGACGCATGAACATAGTTTTTTTCACGATGTCACTAGGTGGTAACGGATATGTTCAGTTTTACCCCAAGACAACGGGTTGAATATTAAGCCTCTCGTTAAAATAAATTGACCGTTAAGCAATTGCGAAAGCTTGTAATTCAGTCTTTTTCTTTTTACACTTTTAGTGGCCTTCTTTGATCCATTGAATAAATACGATCGTATTTCTCAGATTGTCGTTCTAATTTCAAAGAGGCGTTGCTCAAAATTCACCTCTTGACGCAATTCTTTTCTTCCTTTTCATTATTGATCTCCCTGCGCCTCTTCCTCAACTGTGCAAGTCTTTTTTATACGCAGAGAATCCTGCTGTTCAAACCTTCTTCCTAAAGCTAAATGAATAACTCAGCGGCCCATTCTTCCCTCAATAAACTGGTGAAAAGGTCCAGTTAAGTGACTTTTACTCAATTCTTAGTAGCTTCATCTTGTTTCAGCTTAAATCAGAGGTTTGCAACTTTTCGTGGTTTGTGATTTCCTTGCAGAGACTCCACGCCAGTAAGCCCCGGCATATACAATTATTTATTTTGATTTTATTTGATTATAAAATTGCAAATGTTTATATTTATTTTCATTTATCGAAAGATCTTTGTATTTATTTGACACATTAGTTTCCCAATTGCTGCGTTGAAATGAATCGGACAGTAAAGTTTGCAAATTAAGGAATAAAATACGTTAAAGAAATCCGTTTCTGACTAATTCGTATCAGTAACAGGGGAATCCAGGTGATCAAAGTCACACTATGTTTTAACAGCCACCGAATTTTCTCACTGTGACCTTTGATTGAACCCTCTCCTTCAAACATCAAGTTCTACCTCTACGGAGGAAATTTTCTAATTGATTCTGTGCTTTCCTCTCTATACTACTACGCGGCAATGTCGACTTTGCACTTCCAGGGTCTTATCAAATTCTATAAAAGATTTATTCTATTTACTTGCTGTTTCCGGAAACGCATTAACAAAGTCTTCAATTTTTGTAATCAAGGGCTTTCTTTGATATTTGCTGAAAGTTTAACGACAAATTGCCATAAATCAAATGACGATCCGGGTTGTCTCACTTAATCATCAGGATTGTCTTACCTGGTCATGAATTTTTTCGCAGCCGTACAAAATTATGTGATGGACGTGTTTCTTATAAGTGGGATTGATTAATGGTTCCATCTAAAAAATATCATTTAAAAATTTACACTATCGACCAACATTTTGCAAATAAAAAATGAATAAGCGTTTTGCAAAACTGACTCCAATGTCAGAACAAATAACAAAGTTTCATTAATACGTAAACGAGAAATGGCTAAATGAGAAAGAACATTGTTTTGTTGGCGAGTGTGATCAAGATGTTTGTACTTTAACGTTTCTTCTCGTGATGCGGTTTTTTCTTTTGAAAAAAGGGATTTAACGAAGCTTTTATAGATTGTCGGTTCAAACAAACAGATTTAATTTATTGTCATATAATTATATAAATAATAAAGACTAATTAAATTTTTAACCGAAAACAAGTCAGGGTGATTGCCTGGCGATTGCTCTAACTTTAATATCTCTAATACTGTCCTTCAAATCAGGAGACCAATAGATAATATAATGATGTTTAATTACCATGTCCCTCCAACTATTTATGCTCCTGAATTGAAGCACAAATCGGAGACGTTAAATTTAGTGTAACCATCAAGCAATTACCCGATGGAGAACTTTAATACCGCCAACCATAATAAAGTAAAACGGCAATATCCGAACGCCAAAGAAGATGTTTACAATGCTAACGGAACAGGATTAAACAGGAGAAGAATCCCAGAGGAGTCACTCGCGTTTCAACTGGAAGTTAGGACTCCAGGGTTCAAGACAAGCAAAGAGCAAGTTATTACCTTTGCTGTGTAAGTGCTAGTGGATAAGACATTCAGCAATCGCTTGTAATCGGCAAAGCTAAGAACCAAATTGCTTCAAAAATCTTGCTTAAGATTGTATTTTATTCAATTATCCGAAAAAATCGCTCATCAAAATCATCCCTGGTTTTAAGTAGTCCTGATGATTGGGCTCTACAATAGTCTACAAGCAGAGACAAACAAAAAGGTCAATTTTCATTGCGACAATTTTTGTAGAGAAATACTTCAACATTAAAATTTTTCTTGTTCTTCGAATCGGATACAAAGTCAATAATTCGAGCTGGTATTAAAAAAGTTGTTAAACCAAAAATAATTTAAGAACAACTTTAGTAACATTTTCAACTAATCAATTTTTGATTTAATTAGCAAAATTGGAGAAAATCAGCTACATTATCAAATACTGCTTATGCGGAAAACAAAGTTTAAAAATAATTGTGTAAATAAGGTGATTATAAACAAACAATGAAGATTGATTTTGTTTAATGAGAATAACAAATCAGATTCTTGGAAAAAGAACTCTCCAGACTAGTACGCTGCGTGGTACATGAAATGAAAATGTGTTGAAAATGGTAATTTGGGAAACTTTTTGATTGGTAAGACGAAACTTTGTTGTTCAAGTTGGTTGACCTTGACCGATCCGCTGGTTTGCATGGACAAAAAAAGACCTGTTTGTTTGAAAAGATTGTGATTGACCAAAGTTTATTCATTAAAGACTACATGATTTATAGTACTAAAGACTGCGTTTGTTCGGAATTAATATAAAAATAAATTTAATAGGACTGTTCGTGGAGCCTAGAATCTAGATACAGAATCGGGCGATCAGGCAACCATACACATAATATTTTAAAATGGAAGATTTTTGTAAAAATCTTTGATGGTTAGATTCAGTTGATTTGAGGAGGCCAAGAGTTAAATCAGGGATTTCATCAATAATAAAAATAATCAGAAAACACAGGATTAAAATCAATCACTGAATCACGCAGTTTATCCAGAAAGAACACCAGCATGAAAATCATATGGACATTTGGGCCGTAAAAAGTTAATTTTAAACTTATTTTAAAATTTGTACATCACGAATTAGGCCTCTTTATATTTTAAACCTTGTTATTTTGTCCTTATGCTTGTAAATGACTAACGCTCATATCAACCAACTAATTTGAAACTTACAATATTCCTGCTTTTTGCTACCTCATCGTATTTATGCCGCAAACGGACTTAATCAACTCACAATTAAGGCTTTTTTGGTCAATGTTAATTTGGGGATGATTCTTAGCAAACATTTTCAAAAAATAAAATTAACGCTTTTAGAACGCAAATTTTAAAAACAAGCTTTTAAAAATGGCTTGGAAATTATATTTATCAACTTCACAACTTTCTAACACTAATGATGGTGCTTTACAAAAACACAAATTACAATACAAGTGACAACTCTAGCTTTATCGCCTCGTATTAGTTGTTAAAGTTATACAAGTACTGTCGATCTTATCTTTGATATCGAGTTTGATATTTCATATTACATACAGTATGCCTAAATTTTTCATGGATTGTACTAGAGATAAACGACATTTTTTAAAACTATTTTTAAAACTTTGATTTGAATTTATTATGTTTTATAGAAGGTCAACACCTCTTACAAAACTGGAAACCCCAAGGAACTGAGCAACGTATGAGGAATGTTAGCTCTGAAATTAATGACAAATCTCCAAACAAATATGTCAAAACAATATTTTTCTTTTAAAGTTAAAGCGGCAATTTCTCGTGATGATGACGTCATGTGCTGTGTGACAAGCTGTTTTTAAATGCATCGCGAATTAAAACCAACTTCCCTCTCAGTGCCGGCTCAAACATTTCTATTTCCACCTTAGCATTTGCATTTGTAAGAACTAATCAGGGACGTTGGAAATAGAAAAATATTGGGCTAAAATCCCGTGGCAAAATTTCGGTTCCTTTTAGAAGTTTTTCAGTTTTTTCAGTCTATTGTAAAATGTCACAATAGTAATTAGTCCAATTAATTGCTCTAAAAAAAGCTATCTTTGTAAATAATGCTCTTTATTTATTTGACTTGCAAGGAGCCCTGTTTTTTTTATTAATTTCGTTCAGTTTTTGTCCCCACTTTGCTCAAAAGAAAAAAAAACAAAAAAAAACAAGTGAAACCAAAATAATTTTTTCTCTTTAATTTTTTTTCTTTTAAAATCAATTTTAAAAAACAATTTTTTAAGATCTAAAAGTAAAATTAAAACCGGAAACTTTATTTTGTGCAATTTACAATTTCTTCTTTCCTACCCCCCCTTGCCCCAGATGTTTATGCGGGCGTATCAAAGTCAGCCCCCCAGCTAAAAACGCCACTGGAACTAACTGTACAGAATATCAAGAAAGACTTCCTGCAAATTTTTTGATGGGCAGTATGGCGGTCTATTGTAATTGATACAACTTTGAGAAGGTAGCGAGCGAGCTCCGTGGTGAAAAAATGATGACAAAGTGTTTCTTATTGTTTTTACTTCCAAACTTTTTATTTTAAATGAATGAATCGATAACTTGATTATGACGTATGCACTTCTGCACAATGAAACGGAATCGAGCGACGAAATAGTTTCTGGAACTTCTATTCATCTGCGTCTTAAACAGTCAGCTTTATACAGCAAGCTGTCCTGATATAAATTGGAGATTTATTTTCAAACGAAGTGGCTTGGATCTTGTCAGGAACAGCTGCAACTTGCAAACCGTACATCCGAGCAAACTGATATGATTTCGTTAGAATTTTGTTAGAATCAGGATTTCGTTGGAAATGAAGGTTTCACTGCTTGGTTCTATGTATTTATCAAGGATTTTCATAACTAAAAAATCCAGCATGGAAAAAGTTTAAAAGTTTCTCAGTTTCTTTCGTATAATAAACAAGAATCAAAAAAACTTAGCGACAATCTGTAGTACATTTTTGACTTTTTATTTGTGTATTAGTATTGATAAAAAGAGTGGTGATGTTTGTTGCCAACAAAGTTATTATTTTTTTCAAATTCAATCCTTGTTGAAACAAAAATTGGAATTTGTCTTCCACATATTTTAATTAATTTTGATAAATGGAGTTTTTCAAAAGGCAAGTTTTGATTTATTTTCAAAATGTTTTAACACGCTTGTTAGGTATGTCTAGTATTAAACATAAGTCGTTTTAAGCTTTTGAAGTTAGTTGAATTTCAGCAATGTGACGTCATTCATTTATTTGTTTCTCTCACTTTGATCATGTGTTGCGTTTTATTCATCTTGGGAACTTTTACGAGTTGGCATTTGTAGAAAGTTTCCTTTCTCGGAAGTAATTCACCATCCGCTACAACGTCGAATGTTTTCGCATCCGGATCGTTGACAGGAGTCTCTTCGGAGAACTGGGATTGCAGGAGCAATAAACTTTTTGATCCTGAAGTTGCAAATTGATTAATTCCAACTTTAGTTTTATATAAATCTCGGTATGCTACAGTAAAGAACACAAGCTTTTTAAAATACTTAGCTTCGCCCGATTAATGATGAACTCTTTGTTGTAAGTGTCGAAAAAAATTCTCGGATAAAAGATGTTTGGAAAACTTTTTAAATATCAAAAAATTTTTTTATCATAAATTGTTTAAAATTTTCAATTCATAGCATAAAGGTCACTAGTATTACGGAGTGGTGAAAATGCCGTTTCCATGACAACCATGATTGACACTTTCCGGTTTAACTCCACTTTCCTGAAAACGATTAAAATCATCAAAACAGAACGCTCACCTCTGTTTTCGAACCCGTGATAGTCGGACCATGATAACTCATTGACAGGATCCCGTTTAGAATAGGCGTAGATGACTCTAGTTGTTTGACTCTACAAGTTGATAAGCTGGATGATTATTATCCAAGATCAAGAATCTTTTAACTTTTTCGACCTTTTTTTTAAGGATGTTCAGTAATGAAAAAAGAAACGCGAAAGTAAAA
This sequence comes from Diplosoma virens, assembly GCA_963680785.1. Lineage (NCBI taxonomy): Eukaryota > Metazoa > Chordata > Ascidiacea > Aplousobranchia > Didemnidae > Diplosoma > Diplosoma virens. Next base: position 3,137,176 of record OY796897.1, on the reverse strand, counting down.
AGTATGAAAAAAGTTAAAGCTATTACTAAAATCTAGGTGGATCAAAGTAACTGACCGTTTGAAAAATGTGCGTAAGATATAAAAAGCTTATTATATGAGGTCTCTGTGATATCAGATTAAAATTAAAATTTGTTGGTCGTCGTATGCCTATTTGATATTGGAGACTAAAGTACGCAAACAATTGGAAGTTAATTCGCTAACAAAAATCAGGTAAAACAAAAAATAAAGCTTTTTGATACTGGTGGCAATTATATTTATGATTTAGTTGTTTTAAAATTAACAAAAAATGCAATTCTAAATTTCAACTCAAAATTTACGAAGTCGTATTTTTGAAAACAGGAATTTCTGCGTTGTGCGAATTGGCAGTTCTGCTGATTATATTCGTGGTCATTAGCTTTTGTTTTGTTCTCGATTTAATCTGCTGCTTGCGTCTTAAAATTTGTGATTACCTTTATTTCTTAAATAGCTTTGCTTTAAGAACTCCTTTTTTTGAAAAAATACCCAAAAATTAACCATTAAGACTAATAATTTGATAAACGTTTTGGATAAATTACCTCAAATTAAAATTTTTTATCCACGATTTGTTTGATGTTTCTGTTTCTTTTTTGTTTCAAGAGTGCATATGATACAAACCACGGAAAGTTTACGTTTTTGCTTAATTTTTTTGAAATTATATTTCGACGAATGAACGCAGAGATGTGGTTCACTACATTTATAACATCTGTGACGTAACCGTATCAAAAATAATTATCTTTTAAACAAAGTTGTTAAAAATTGTTATAAGATGTCCATGTGATTGATGGACACGTCAGTGACATTGTAGACCTTATGTTATATCTTTTTACCTTGAATAAAAAGAGGGAAAACCCTTGTCAATGGCTGAAATCAATCAAAAATCATCGAAAAAATGCCTTCAAGTTGACTTTATTTTTTATTTGTTCGAGCTTTCGTGAACTACTGCGCACTTGGTCACGGTGTAGCGGAATAATCATGATTAATGCTTTTGTTTTTATATCCATATGACGTAATTCCTGATCAATTGAACAAAAATTAATAACTTAAATGCAATTTTTTTGATTATTTTTTTTCTATCGAGTAAATTAGAAGATTTGGCTCATCATCATCTTCATCTATCCTACTAACTTGCAGAAAACATCGGCAACTTTCACCTAAAAAAAAACCTCAAGCAATTTATTTATTAAATAAAGGGCTTAAGGTTTTTTCTTGGCAAAAGGGCGCGGTTGTTTTCTGCAAGTAATTGTCTGCAAGAAAAAAACCTCAAGCGATTTATTTATTAAATCAATCGCTTAAGGTTTTTTTTTAGGTGAAAGGGCGCCTATGTTTTCTGCAAGTCAGTATGATACGTAATGATGATGATGAAACACAATTTGAACTTTATTTATCCTACTGACTCGCAGACAACATCTGCGCCCTTTCACCTAGAAAAATCGTCAAGCGATTAAATATATTCTTTTGGCTACGTCATAATGAAAAACGAGCCAATTTTACGAGCAAAAGAAAGCTATTAATCATTAAATCGAGCTTTTGTGATTGAAAGAGTTGGCCGAAAAGCATTTATAATTTAGCATTATGACGTTTTGTCGTTTTCATTAACCGATTGAAGGTCAACAAAAATTCCTTGAGCATAACAACAGTCACACATTTACGTCATAGTTCATCATCGTGCTGCCAAAAAAAAAGCAACAAATTATATTTTGAACTAGAATGAAAAATATTAAATGTTTGATTATTTGAACTGACGTCAAAAATTTGCTAAAACATTTCAAAAACAGTCGCATAACAAAATTTTGAACATCCAGTATTTTTAAGGATCGATTTATAAATTGTTAAATACTTGTATATGCTTAAATAAAAACGGGTTCTATTAACATGTCTTTTTAAGCAATGTTATCTGAAATTAACAAAAATTCATATAGGCATAACATCAATGAATATACCAAAAAACAATTTTTGGAAATTGAAAACTTTTTTATTTTTCAATTAACCTGTTTTTCTCTTATACTGGTTGAAAAAATTTTAAATCTACATTATCAAAAGGTTTAAAACATAATACAATGTAGAACGATAAATACAAATGGACCTAAATGCGCTTTTCCACGCAATACTTTTCTACGCAATTGAAAAGTTTGAAAAATTTACGAAAATTTCTTAAATTTAAACCTTTATATTTTTACTATAAATATTGAGGAGAACGCATATGAGACTCACCGTTATTTCCCTGTCCTCCCCTTGTTCGCAAGCTGCCAACTGTCGAATAAAGGTGATAACGGTTTCTCCGTTGCACTCCTTTCCTTCAATCAATTCCACGTTCTGTTCCGAATCCAATGGAGGAAAAGTATTTGTATCCAGTCCATGTCTATCCTGTAAACAGAGATCACATGACGTAATGCGGAATAATTAAAATCAACAGTCTCCGGAATTGCTCACAGTGATAATTGCTCTTCCTCCGTTCACCCATCCTACGTGAATGTCTGCATGAGCCATGGATCCTAATGCAGAAAATCCAACTCCTATCCATCCAGTAGTAGCCACACGAAGCTGCAAAAATTGTTTATTGCAAAATAGTTCGGCGCTTCATCGACTTGATTATTACGTAACATAATGTTCCAAACCGATTAATGCTAAAACGTTCAAAATTTTGTTAACTATTAGAAAAAAATTGAAATAGAGCTGATTGTATTTAGATTCTCCTTTTATTCACTACAACAAAAATAACATTTAACTTAAAGTTTAGCTTAATTTGAAAAGGTTAAACTTCTATTTAAACGAAGCATTAAAAGTCACTTTAATTAATGAATTTGGAAGACGGTGCGATCAAAGTTTGTCGAAAGCTTCCAAAACTACCCCATGCCCGAAAGTATTTGTGTCATGGTTGTTTAAATTTAATAATTTTATTGTGTTCTACCTTCTATGGTTTTAATGAAAGTTTAGTCCCAATTTTTACAATTTCGTTGATTGTCGCATGAAATTTTTGAATTAAGAGCCAGTAATGTTTGCAGAGGGGGCGCAACTCTCATTAAAATAAAATTAAAGACTTAAAGAAATTCTATTGCAATTCATAAGGAGCATTTTACTTGCACTATAGGATAAAAAAATTAAAACAAAGATTAAAAATTAAGAAAATCATTAACAAATGAATAAAATCCCAAAATGTGCAATGAAAAATTGTTTAAAAACAAAATAAACTTTTGTAGTGTTTTTTTACGTTTGCATATTTAGGTAAAAAATAGAAATCTGTTTATCCAACCTGCGGCTAAATATAAGCCAAAAACTCCTGTTGATATACAAGTGAACAAAATAGGTTTTTAACTACACGCACATTTTCCTTTGGCTGAAAATATGAGCACAATTACGGGTTCATCTTCAGTTGAATCTGAATATGACAAGCAAAACCTGCATATTCCCACCTGGATCAAAATATGAGTCGAGTTAAAATTCCACCACATCTGGAAGTTTTGCCGCTCATCCAAGAACACCTTTTGTTCAAACTCATCACTGGAGAGCGATTGTGATCTCACAACCGAAATAAACGCAATCAATGATAACAAACGATATAATGTCATCATCATAAACTATAATAATATCTGTGAATTATTAAATAGGTTTAAATTTAAGTTTAAAACGAAACGTTAAAAATAATAAAAAAATAAAGATTTGTTTGTCGGACAGTTTTCTTCAATCATTCAAAGTCGAAAGCGCTTTAAAAATCAAAGACAAGCAGATATTGCAAAACAGAGCTGACAGATAAATATAAGAGAAAACTTTCACATATTTCTATCGCAGCAATCAGTTTTGTTTACTGTTCCAAGATGGTAGAATGAACTACTGCAAATGCACCGATGGCTGAAATAACTTTTACACTTATATCTTTTTAAAAGTTAGAAAGTGAAATCATTACGAGAGGTTACGTAATAATCAGCGCACTCAGAGTGCCAGAATCATTACTGCAAGCGATCGTTCTTTCAATTCTTTTAAACTGTAAGTTTTTCTCGGTGATTTTGAAGAATCACCAATGCTATTATTATTGAATATTTTTAAAACTTGTCTTACATTGAAAGGGTTGGCTAAAAAAAGCAAGGGGAAAGCAAATTTTATTTTCCGTTCCGCTACGTTTTCAAAATGTTTCGTTTCCGGTTGCTTTTTCCGCAAACGTTTTCAAAGTGAATTAAACTAAAAAGTTAAATATTTTAAACTTCAATGTTTTCCCGCCAAGCACGAAAAATTTTCCGCTTTGCCGGTTCGTTTCTACTGTTATTCTAAATCAGTGGTTTTCAACTGGTGGGCCATGGGCTGATTTAATTAGGCCACAGAACATAAATCCAAATAAAAGCAGTATGAGACTTGTATAATGATGTCATTATGATCGAAAAATTGGAAACAAATTCCAAGTAAGGACTTTTTTTTATGTTTTTGGGACGAAAATTGAGAAATCTCGGACAAATTCCAAACGAAGACTTTTTTTTAAAGATCACCATATTTTTGCGACGGAAATTAAATTCTGATCCCTGAAGTGGATCATTAAGTTACGTTGGGTTGGAAAGTGAGCTACGGTAGGGAAAAGGTTGAAATCCACAGGTCTAAACAGTCTTTCCACTTTCTGCCCAACACTTTGCTTTTTCGAAACACTTTCCGTCTAAATTAACCTAAAAAACAAATACCGACCCCTCCGTGACGCAATAATTACCTGCAGTCGACTTTATTAACTGTAGACAACTTATAGATCGCATTTATAAATCTTTTGACCATTCCATGCGACTTATCAGTTGCTTTTAATTATTTACTTTTTATAAATTTTAAGCAAATAAATAATTATAAATTAAAACAGTTTGATTCAATTGAACATCAATAGACAACTAACTAACAAATTAACTTAGTTTTTTTTAATATGAATTAAGGCTCTACTAATCAACAAATACGAACGTTTGTGAAAAAAGCAAAGGACAACACTATTTCAATCCAAGAGCCGGTGGGAAAAAAAGATTGAAAAAGAAATAAATCTAATTTTAAAATAGAAGAGGGAACCGATATTTTGACAAATAGAAAAGTCAAATAGGCAATTGCTAATAAGATTCGAAAAAATTTTTGATTTCCGTTTTTTTCATTATTTCATATGTATCTTTTATAGATTTAACTCTGTTCTTTGTATTGACTAAACCAGTGATTGGCAACTTTAGAGTCGGTGAACCGGTGGAAAGTTGAATAGTCGCTTGCATAGTTTGAGAGAACATATTTTAAGTCTCAAAAACAGTCATGCCTATGCAATTATTTTTAAATATTACTATACTAAAACATAAAGTTTCTTTTGAAGTATAATAAAATATTTTAGTATTTTTTTAGAAATATAATTAATCAATAGAAAATTTTTAAAGTCGAGAAATTCTGAACTAGACGTTTTTTTGGTTTGTAGTTTGATTCGGAATTTCGATTTCAAAGCTCTTAAATTTATTTGTTTTCTTCTGTTCAGAATGCGCTACATTCACTTCACACAGAAGACTCAATGGCGTTCAAAAGCTTCTTTGGACTGCAACTAAGCTTCAGCTTTTTCTTGTCTAACTTTCTTGTATGTTCAAACTTATTTTTGGGTTTGTAAATTAAATTTTTCAAATTGCTTCAAGGAACGTACGCCATAGCAGTCTACTGCAAACCGAACTGTTTCCAAGCAACAAAATGTCCGTACTTTCTTTGCACTAAATGTTTTTGTAATGAATGAAAGTCAAATCGTGATAAGATTTATAGAAGGCATCACATGACAATAATTTATCTTTACGTCATGCAGTTCGGGTCAATCATAATTTAATTGTTCGATAAACCACCGCTCTTTCTGAAACAATTAATTTTTAGTATCTAATACGGGCATAATTTGTTCCCATTTGGTCCAGACTTCCACTTCTTTGCAAGAGAAACCTCATTAAACAAATCGAATAATCATAACTTGGAAAAAACCAGAAAGGTTAGAATTTTCAAAGTGCATCTCTCCGAAGTAAGCGAAAACAGAAATCAGTCAGCGATTTCTAACGATTCGGATTTTCAAGACTGCTTGAAAGGAAAATAATTAAAAATTATTTGTACATTTAATTTTATCTAAATGAATTACAGAGATCCCAATTTTACCAGGTATTGTCCATACCCAGCTTTAGGCTGCTTCTGCGTTGGATTAAACTTTTAACAAAAATAAACAAAATCAGCTTAGGCGACAAATTTGATTATTCCGGACCAGTGATGTAGCCAAGACCAAAATTCGATAATTTTTTCGCGGCCCAGACCGAGACGGAGACCATCAAATTTCCAAACCGAAGGTTCGAGACCGAGACCAAAAATTTGACCAAAATAAATTCCACTTCCAAATACTTCAAAAACAATAAATTTTTATTTTTTAAATAGAAATCTAAAATGACATTTTAATTAAACAAGCATCTCTATCGTGTTGAAAAGAACTTTAATCTAGTGTGGTTGCATTATAAAACAACCCATTTTAACATCCGTTCAACTAGAGCAGAAGCAAGCCGAAATGCACACGCATGCTCATTAACAATGTTGAAAAAACAGGATATTTATTAATTTTTTTCTTTTAAAACTAAAAAATGCTTAAGGCATGGTCAACACAATAATGCCTGAAGCTTCATTTAAATATTTGATTTGCTCGATTTTTTGATTTCATTAAAATGTTTGATTTCCTATCTTTGATTAAGTTATTTGGAGTAGTTTTTTTAAACATTGCTCTTTTCTACCTTGACATATTAACGCTATTTTATTTTAACTTTTAAGCAACTTCTTATTTTGTTGTAATTTAAGTGATGAAATTCATACAAGAATTTGTTCGCATAATTAAAAAACTACATAGGACCAAAACATGACTTTTTTTTATATTTGAAGTTTGGCTATATGCTTTAGCACTTTAACTTTCAGCAAAGTTCGTCAATTGATTGTCGCTTTTGAGGAAATTACAAAATTCATCACAATCGCATCAAATATCAAAAATATCCAAAAATGTCCGGTTTCGAGACCAAATAAAAACACACGAGATCAAGACCACATCACATTGAGAGCAAGATCGAGGCCGAGACTAAGAAAAATCGGTCTCGAGACCTTTATCATTGCTCTGAACCATAGAGTTTTGTTCGCAAAAAATGGTTTAAAGAAATCGCTTCAAGACTTATATTAGAAAAAGTTAACTTTTCTACTATAGGCTAAGCAATTGAATTTATTGCCTTGAAGTGGGGGCCTGAAATATACAAGCTTTGTCTTATAAACTAAGTTTGCTCAAAAGTTTTTAGTCATTTTTTATTTATTTTTATTTATTTTTTTGACCAGCAGGAAAGCGACGGAGGTGCTCATACATAGGGTAAGCAATTATCCTGCCCTGCTTGGGAGATGACAAGACATTGCTGTACAGTTGAAATTTTTTATTTTGGTTTTTTAGTTTTATTTATTGATATGACTAAAATTTAGAGCTGCTTCCTAATACCGCCAGCAGGGAAAGTGACTTCTTTTCCAAGAAGCATCAGTTTCTGTAAAAAATTAAATTCAATTTTTTTTGAAAAAATTTTTGGAAAATTTTAAAAACTCTACTCATAGTAATCGGGTCCTGATCAAAGATAGAAAGTGAAGCTTCGATAAAAACTACAAGGCAAACGACGACACAACAGTTGACGTCATGAATATCAATCACGTAACGAAGATGAAAAAATGCACACTGTAAAACTTGTAGTGAAATTAAAAACCGCAAACTTCCGCTAAGATCGAAAGCGTTGACTGAAAAGATCAATAAAGCTGCTGTAGTTTCCTCACAATGTGTGTAGTTTGAACGATAGTTAACAAATGAACGGGTTTAAAGCTCAATCACAATTATAAGACAGAAATATTTTATTAATAATAATTTTAGAATTCAAATAATTAATTCATTTATTTTCACACCAATCCATTAAAGTTTTATCCGGTTGTTCTACCGGATAAAACTATGACCATAAAGCATTCAGTGATGTCAGGTTTAGCAATAAGAACGTCGAAATAAAATTTTAAAAAATATTTAAGGAGGGCAGTTCAGTCATTGTCATCTTTAACGTTACAATTGTTCCAGAATGAGTGGTGGTTATTCCATCGGGTAGAAAACTTATTTTTTGTTTGTCCTATGTATTGCATTTTGCAAAAATTTACACTCTGCCACGTAATTACCATAATTTTTGCAAGTAAGATGTTGTTTTAAATTAAACTTTTTGCTATTTGAGTGCGAAATAATAGAACCATTTGTTTCAACCATATTTTTATAGTTTTTTTTAACCTGGGTTATCTTTATTAGGAAGAATTTGGGATAATTTGTTGTAATTCATTAATTTAGTAGCTAATGTGGGTGGGTTTTTATGCACAATAGCTGCTTCTGGTTTTAGTTTCTTTTTTTGGTTAGAAAGTCGAAGTAATTTGGTAAACTGCGTTGCCCAAACAATTCTGTTTTTTAATAGAAACCAAACTGCTTAAAATGAGAAGCACCAGACTCGAGTTTCGCTCTTATTAGAGCTCGTCAGTGATGCATATCTCACTGCGAATCGAACTCGCTACGTGTTGTCTTCCAAGCAGGAGACAACACCACTAGACCACGCGAGCCCGACAACAACTCGATCACAAGCAGCTGGAAATGATTCCCGGCTTTGCCGCGCAAGGAATACACAGAATCCACTGTGTGGTAAGACCAAGGCCGCACCTCATGACCGGGACTTACCCGACAAGCGTTAAGCATCGCGCTTACACTCCTAGAGCTTGGCGGGCGAAGAAAGGATTTTAATGATATTATAAACAACATGAGGTATTTAGGAATATTAATAGAAACCAAACTGCTTAAAATGAGAAGCACCAGACTCGAGTTTCGCTCTTATTAGAGCTCGTCAGTGATGCATATCTCACTGCGAATCGAACTCGCTACGTGTTGTCTTCCAAGCAGGAGACAACACCACTAGACCCCAACCTGCTTCCTGAGACGCCCAGATATTGCTGTCCTCTTGTAATTTCACAGTAGAGATACGACTGTAATTTAGAGCTGCTTGCCAAGACCACCAAGCAGAAAAAAGTGCTGTAAAGTGTCTTTCCCAAAGATACAAAAGAATGGCGCGAGTGGGTTTTGAACCGAGATTAGATTGATCATAAGCACGGCGCTCTAACCACTCGAACACGCTTTTTGAACAAACGTGGCTAAGCCCATGATTTCGAAAGGTTAGGTAGTTAAAAGCTGGGAAATACAAGCTTCTCTGCACTAGTTCAATGCATTTCCTGTAAAAAGATGACAAATTTTTTAACGTGTAGAAACGTTAATCTTGCTGGCATTGAGATCTTTTGTGTTTATCTGCAAAATGATTGATAATATGTTTGTTGAAAATGTGCTTTGATAATAAAGAGCAGTTTTCTTCTATTACCTTTTCTTGAAAAAGAACTTTTTTCAATTAGCTGACCCTGGCTGAAAACTGGGATAACTGAATTGGGGGTAAATGGATACCTTTCATTTTTTCTTCTGTTCTATTTCATATTGTTTGGATCAATCATAAAATGCTAACTCAGACTTGTTGAAGCATAGTTCTGGTAAAATGTTTTTGCTTTTTTGGCAATACAAAGTCTCAAAAATAGCCTTAAACCCGAAAATATCAGGATTTGTGAGTCTGATAAAACATTTTGTGTTTGACTCTGACTCCAATTCTTTTTCAAAGTCAGACACGCAAACTTCCAAACCTTTCCAAAACCTTCGACTCGCAGTCGACTCTGTCTCTCTTGACACTCGTTTGTGCAAGTGCTGGTGGGGTGGGACCAAAGCGCTAATAGTAGTTGTGGTGAGTTTACCCAACCAGTTCCTAGGAATAGACAAGCAAATCAACGCCGGGAAGCCCCGATAATTGGGCTACCCCACGGATGGGGTTGCAGCTCTAGAATGTTAAAGGAATGGGCCAAGATGGTTAGGGGTAAAAAGCCAAGATGTATCCCGAGATTCGTAACCATAGTTACTGCACGAAGAAGTTTCAACCGGATTGATTCGATGCTGATATGAAACACGACGAATATTGTCTCCATCGCGTTTTATCTACGATAGCAAGCAGATTCAGGAGTCAATTCCTTAGGCTTAAGCAATACAAGCTTTGATTAATTGGAAAATTGAATTGTTGCAGTTGACTTATAATTTTCTAACAATTTTTAAAAATACGCGATGAAAATTTATAACTTTAATATCAATAAGCTTTTTTTTAATTGCTAAAAATAAATATCTAAAAAATTAATGGGTAATATCTTGCCATTGACGATAATTTATTCGCTACCTCTATTTTATAATTTTAGATCTTTTAATTTGCTGGTTTTATACGTTGTTGATCAGTGTTGATCAACCAAAGTTTATTTGAAAAAATATTGTTACAACGGCTATTTTTTCTTTTGCCAATTTAATTTGAGTGCGTTGAGTCAAAATTTAATTTTTAATATTTTAGTTTGAACAGTCTTATTGTACAGTCTTCATTTCTTCTTGTGTTTTAACGTACTACTAGAAATCTGGGACAACTCAGAAATGAGATTTACTTACACTCCGAATATGAGGGAACACCAGTGGAAGCAATGGCTATTGGATTACCACCATCAGCAGTTAGCTGTTCCCCCAACATTTTAAATTTTGAAATTTATGGCGATCGCCCTTCGTCATATCTGGGAGGGGTGAGTGGACAATGTAAAGACTTGAAACAGTTGCTAGGAACTGTGTCAAAAATTAAAATAGACTTCTTTAAGACTCTCGTAAATTACTTCCAATTTTGTCTAATACACGTTATTTTTATCTTTTGTATTACTCTACCAGAGCTCGTTATAAGTTATAATACAAACTTCAATACGTTTTTAGCAAAACCCTTTTTACACTAAGTTTTTTATGAAGATTACTTAGATTTTTGAAATCCCTCTTTTATGTTTTTTTATTCAACATGCTTACAAGAAATCAAAAGAGTTATATCTACTTTAAAGTCAAAGTTGAGTTTAGGTTGGGATGGTATACCTTCAATTGTACTTAAACATCTTCCTAAAAATGTAATGTCTATTCTTAGCTATATATTTAATCAAACAAGGAAAATTTATCTCTTGCTTTTGACACACTAAAGTAATTCCCCTCTTTAAAAAAGGTTGTCCTAAAGATGTCTCTAAGTACAAGCCTATCAGCTTATTTTCCTGTTTTTCTAAAATAATTAAAAAACTTGTCTATATTTGTTTATATTCTTTTTTAAATAAGCTTAACTTGATTAGTTAAAATCAATTTGGTCTTAGACGAGGTCACTCAACTTGATAAGATGTTATTTCTCTGCTTACTGTTCAAATAGCAATATTATTTGAAAAAGAATGAATAGCCTTGCAATTTTTCTTAACCTGTATAAAGCTTTTGACACTATTAATCATGAAATATTACCAAATAAATTGTATCATTATGGTGTGAGAGGCACAGTTCATGATTGGTTTTAAAGTTATTTGTTTGGAAGAACCCAACAAGTTGATTATAATTCAAGTAAATATTTCTTCCTCAGTACCTCAAGGCCCAATACTCGGTCCAGTCTTGTTTATAATTTACATTAATGACTTCTCAAAATGTCTCAAATATAGCAAGAACCTGTCTTTTGCTGATGATACAACTATCATCCTTGCTGCAAAAAATAGTAATTTGTTATTTCATTAAGGAAATGAAAAACTTAAAAACATTGACAACTGACTAATAGCAAATAAGCTTTCCCTTAATGTCGAAAAGACAAAATACATTTTATTCAGCTCTCGTACCGCAAAAACATTGTCGAAAGAATTATTTTTAATTATTAGAAAAAATGAAATTGAAAGAGTCACCTCAATCAGGTTGTTAGATGTTATATTCAATCAACGCCTAACATGGAAGGATCACATGGCAATGCTAATCAGCAAACTAAAATCATCGCTATACGCAGTAATGAAAATAAAGCCTTTTCTAACTAAGAAGCTCTACTTACACTTTTTCATTCACTAATTCTGAGTCGTATAAAGTATTGCATTACAATTTGGTGCAATGGACACTCTGTACATACATTATGTTATTTAATCAACTACTGTATTAATAAAGGTGTGTTTCTAAATGCATTAAAAATTGCCAAAGTATTACCAATCTATAAAGGGGGTGATGGAAACATTGCTTCAAACAAGGGGTAGGGAACCTATGGCTCTTTTGATAACGGCACCTGGCTCTTTTCTTGACAAGCATAAACTGACCTATATATTTTTTAATGTAACGAACAGAGTATTGATTTGGGATGAAATTAGACAATTGTGCGACCGATCCGAGAGGAAGACTTTTTTTTAGAGAACACCTTGATTTTCGGACGAAAAGTAGAAAATCAGAGACTGAATTCAAGTAATGACTTTTTTTTTTAGAGGACACTATGAGCTTAGGATGCAAAATTAGAATCTCACACAGAATTCTTTGAGCTATCCATAAAATATAGCATGTCCTACTCATTAACTACCCATAAAATACGCAATTGCATGATCAGTATCAGAGGTCATCGCACGCCACTGATACACACAGCTAAAAACTAGAGAAACAGTGTACGGCTCTCACGGAAATATATTTAAAAATATGTAGCTTTTATGGCTCTCTTACCCGAAAAAGTTCCCGACCCCTGCTTCAAACTATAGGCAATTTTCCATCCACTTTTCAAAAATTTTTGAAAAAATTCTTAAACATAATTTAATTGATTTTATTAGTAATTGCAAAACCATATTAGAATATCAATAACAAAACCATTAGTAATGGGATGATTCACTAGTGATGGATCAATGACAAAAGCACTAGTGATGCACTTAATGAACTAGAAAATTAATTGTGTTATCAGCAGGCCAACAATTAAATTACTTGTGGAATTTTCTTGATTTAAAAAAAGCTTTTGACACAGTAGATCACACTATTTTAAAACAAAAATTGATTGCAATGGGTATTAGGGGGTGCCTTTTAATTTAATGTTTTTAAATCTATCAAACAGATGTCAATTGACATCTATAAATTCAACCAAATTAGATAAAAATTTAATAAATCATGGCGCTCCACAAGGTAGTGGTCCTTGGCTCTATTGTGTTTCTTCTACATATAAATGATCTTCCAAAATCTTCAAACTTAAAAACTCTTCTTTTTCCTGATAATACAGCACTTCTTGCCTCAAGCGATGACTCCATTTTATCAGAAAAACTGATAAATATAGAACTTAAGAAAATTAAAAATTGGTTGCTGAAAGAATACGACTCATTTTCGAAACGATGTAATTTTATAAACATAACGAAAATGATGAAATTGTTTTACCTACAACATAAAAGACTAAATAAATAAAACGATTTAAAACTCAACACGATACTAAACTAAAGCTTACACGCTTACTGAACTAAAACTGAACCAGAAAATAACTGTACAGGCAAACGATATTTTATTACGTTATAGTATGAACTAAACAATCACATTTGTGCATCCCCTCAAGATCGTACTCCTACAGCCAAGCATGGTTATGTAGTTGATCCCTTGATCACCCATTGACCAGAGGTTGGATCCAATTCGACAGCAGGTCGTCGCAGGCGAGAGGACCGTCTAGGGAGCATTGAATTGTTGGTTTCGTGGGTATCAGGGTTGCTCTCCTGCGAATTAGTGTCCATCACAAATGTGCGGTGTGTGGCCGTAGGTACGTCATCATGGATGTCTTGTGGTTGCCCATGGCACTGTTGGTGGTAAAGAGGTTTGCGGGATTCCGCAACATCATGCATTAAACGAAGGAATTGTCGACTGGGCCTGGTTATACGACCAGATCCTCCCACTTTAACATTATATTGGTCGAAGTCCAATGCTTCGACCACAGTGCAGATTTTGTCCCACTTACGTGGTTGTCTGCCTACTTGATTTTAAATAAACACGCGATTACCACACCGCACCGAACGCAACGGGCGTGTACGTGCGCTCAATCTGTCATTGGTCCGCTTGGCTCGAATTCGAAGGGCACCTTCTTTAGCTCGCCATGCTTCGCGCCCAGAACAAGGAATAAAGCGATTGGAAAAAGTGGCGAGCCAATTAACAAACGAAAATGCGTCTCGCAAAAGATGGCCAAAGAAAATTTTAGCAAGGAATAAATCGCAGTCAGGATCTGGGGTCTAATAACAACACGATCATTGTATAAAATAACACCGTCAGAGATATAAAACCCGTCGCGATATGAGAGTTACCTTCCTTTCGATCCGTACCTTCCTTCGGCGGAAAAATAATGTCAAAGTTTGATTATATGGCAAAAAGTAAATCGTTTAGTGCAGCGTCACTGGCAGTGTGTCTGGCTTTCATTCCAATTCATATGAAGTCAACTCATTATGCGTGTTTTGTCAAACAAAAGCAAGAAGGGCCTCTTCGAGAGAGTCTGGAGAATCACACTCGGTGCAATGGTAGCAAAAAATTCAAATGAGGCTGGGTGTCGCGATGCAGCGTCCGCAGCGGTATTAGTCGACCATGGCAAGTGTGCAATGTCAAAACGCCACATTAGAGTACGCTGCTTTAATCGGAAGAGCCGAATGTTGCTGATTTCATCTGGAATTCGATCGCCGAAAATTTTCGTTAGCGGTTTGTGGTCGGTGACAACTACTAAATAATTGCAGCCCTGCGTAAAGTATTTAGTCTGCTCGAGTCCCCAAGCTACAGCGAGGGCTTTTCCTTTAATTGGGGTGTAACGTTATTCAGCCGAGAAGAAAACGCGAGAGCCTGCGAGAGTTACTCGCCATCCATTGGAACAGCAATCAGGGAAGGTGGACGGGGATGCACAGTGTTTTTGAAGCAGGAAGTATCCGATGTGCCGATTTGACCAGTCCAGCCATAAGCAAGTACGTCGAATCGGATCAAACATTACTACGCCTGACATATAGCGTCAATGATAGAATCTTTCAAATGCAAAAATGCTTTATCAAGATTGCCATTCTACCAGGTTTGCGGAGTCGGAGTCGGATTCGGTCGGAGTCGGTCGGAGTCGGAGGTTTTAGGAAGGAGTTGGAGTCGGACTGTTAAGAGGACTAGGAGTCGGACTCGGAATATTTTATCCGACTCCGACTCCTCATGTTCAATTTCTTTACATACCAGTGATGTTAACCGCACAACTTACGCGGCCGCGTACGCCAGTGGAGTGCAGTGCAGAAATCTTTTTAAGAGAACCTTGCCACGCATCGCGCGACACAGCGTGCGACTCATAAAAGGTTTACATTTAAATTTGTAAGCAAATAGTATTTCGCGTAATGCTATGCTTGGGCAGCCAATTTAGTTGCTCCCCTTTCTTCAATCCAATGACAGGAAGCAAATGCCAAGTGTATAATCAATTACTACCCTAAGCAGCCTCTTTCTATAGTACAGTGGTACCTTAACATATGAGTTTAATTCTTTCCGTTACGGAGCTCGTACCTCAATTTGCTCGTATGACAAAGCGAATTTTCCCATTGAAATTAATATAAATGCCATTAATCCGTTTCAGCCTCCAAAATGCCCACCCATTTTTTATTTTTGACGTGTCTTTAAATAAGTATTTCCTCCAACAGAAGCGAGTGTTGAACGTCTGTTTTTATTACTAATGCTCATCAGAACAGACCAAATGAAGGAGAAGCTCACAGAAACAATTTTATTTTTACGAGAAAATTATTAAATTAAAATTTTTGAAAATTAAAACTTACTCTTCTTGTTCTATTCTTTCAAAAGAAATATCAGCTAAAAGTATAGAACCAAGGTGAATTTTTTAATAATCTCCTAATATGAATGTCAATAAACGTCAGGGAGCCTGCATGTTCAGTCTCGTACAAAATTACAATAATTGAAATATTTATGAGATAGAAACTACAGACCTCCTTTTATTCTGTTTACAAAATCTGACAAAATTCATATACTGTATATATTGTTACTATCAATATATAACCATGAATTATTGTAAAGAAGATGGACTCCGTGCCATCAAACTAATAGCTGAAGTTTATTTGAGAGAAATAAGGATGAGCTTATTATTGGTATGGAAATGTCAACATTTTTCTCTGGAGTTTCTTTACTGTATATGCAGTGGGTGATTTAAAAAAATTCCAAAATTAGTCGCATTTTATTGTTTTTCTTGTAATTTATAATTGTGGGTTTTAAATTTTTAATTCTTTTACATATGGTTTTTTTTTTCTTGTGCTTTTATAAACTTTTGTTTTCAAATTTTCATTGTCAATAAATTCCATAGTTATTATAACATTTGTACAAATTTTTACAGTTATAAAATATTCATATTTACGTTTTAAACTCACTGATAAAAACGAAACTAAGCCACCTAAAACAAGAAGCACCAGACTCGAGTTTTGCTCTTGGTAAAGCTCGTCAGTGATGCATACCTCATTGAGTTTCAAACCGACTAGATGTAGTCCTACACGCAGGAGACAACATTCAGGGTCTAGTCCTAGACCCAGGCCCTACACAAGTCATTAAATGTATTAACATAAAGGTTTGTCGTGGGTTCGATTTATCATGGGAAAAATAATAACTGTAAAATACTGTAGACTAAAGATAACATCATCACTATCCATAAAATACTTTGACGTTCAGAAAATGTAATAAGCATTAAGTTTAGAATACATATTTAGTTTCGAGTTATGTATGCCATTTCGAGTTAGTTTTCCAAATTTGATTTGTATTAATGTTTCATTCAAACACAGTAAGAATTATAGTTAATGGGTTGTGTATATAATATAATTATATGTATGTACGTATTTATCAAAACATAAATATAGCAAAAAAAAAAACATGTTGTATTAAAATAGTCCCAATCGACTGTTTCGCCTGTGAGGCTCATCAGAGAACACAACAATTAAAAAAAGCGATATTATTTACGTTGAAAGAAATAAAATAAGCAAAAATTAAAAGCTAAAATAAATTTTTACGCTTCAGATGAAAACTCGCATTTTAGAAAAATAGCGCTACCAAATGTTTGGGTTTAAACAATTACTTTACTCAAGTTAGTGATTGATTATTAAATAATTACTTTTAACTAATGATCCATAAATTTTTTTACGCTTTACCAGTAATCTTTTCGGCAACTTGGCCAAGTTTAAGGATACATTTGTGCGCAACATTACAGCATGTTTTCTTTTAATATCTCGTAGCAAAAGTAATTATTTGCTACTCAATCACTTATTCAAACATAACATTCTATTTGAATAAGGTACATGGAATAGGTGTATAGTTTTAAGCCAAAATTTCTTTGTAATTTATTGGGTGTACTCAATTGTTAAATTAAAAACTTTGAATTTTATTATTTTTCTAACAAACATAAAAAATGGAGGATTTAAAAAAGATTAAAATTGAAATGGAATCAATGAAAAAAAGGTTGGCAGTTTATGAATCAAATTATGAAAATAAATCTAAAAATCCAAGATCAGATGCTGCCTCTAAAATTTGTGTTACAGATGTATCAAAAAATGATGAACAAAAGAATGAGCTCAATGGCATGAAAGAAGCTCTCCTAAAACTGCAGCAGATGATTGATTCAACCATGAAAAGGTTATCTGCTGTAGAAAGAAGACAAGATGACCTTGAGCAATATAGTCGGTCAAATTGTTTGGTCATTCATGGATGTGAAAACGTACCAAAATCAAAACCGGGGAAGTATTTAGAAATAGAAAATTTTGTTTGTAATACTTTAAATGAACATTTACAACTTGATTCACCTTTACAGGCAAATGATCTTGACATTGCACATCCACTACCCTCAAAAAAAGGCACCCCAGTTATTGTCAAGTTCATTCGTAGGACACAAAAAAATGAAGTATATAGAAAAAAAAGACTTCTCAAAGGAACTAAAATGATTATCACAGAATCCCTTACAAAACGTCGACTGCAACTATTAGAAAAAGCTCGCTTGGAATTTAAACAATGCCCAGTTTGGAGTTGGAAAGGTGATATTTTTGTTTTTCATAACAATAAAAAAAAGGTAATTGATGATTTTATTGATATAACTAAAATTAAAAGTGAACTCAGTTATGCACAAACTGTAAAACAATGATCTATCTTTTTTATTCTATACTAAATTGGTCAATTTTTATTATTTAGTCTAAACTAAATTTTCCCAATACAAAAAATTATTAATATATCTTTATAAATTGGCTGGTTTCATGTACCCTTATCTCATAATAATTTTATTTTATTTTTTTACCTATTAGTAAATTTTGCATTTAATTTAATAAATTTAATAGAAGCTATTTTAGCATTTTTTATTTTTGATATTCTCTCTTTGTTAATCTTTTTGTTTGTCTGTGTAAATTTTTTTTTCTTTTGTGTTTGTTCATATAACTGATGTGTAGTAGTAATAGCCAAATAATTATTTACTTTGAATGTCAACAACAAATTAAAAAAAAACAACTATTTTCACTTTGTAACTCCTGCAATCAAAACTATCACTCTCAATGTTTTAATAAGCATTCTAATGAAAAAAATTCTTTAAACAAATCTCTATGTCTTAATTGCTCTGCAACCTTATTTCCTTTTCATGCTCTAGAGTCTTCTGATTTTTCAAACCTTTTTACAACTGATCTAAATCAACAAAAACATAGCTATGATGCAAAAAAATTAAACCAACTTTTTCCAGAAATTTGTACAGAAGTATCCAATGACACTGAAACACAAATTTGTTCATTAGGAAATGATAGTTATTTAAGCTCAAATGAAGCAGCAATACTCCTTAAAAACTCCAGTGAAAATACTTTTTCATCAATATGCACCAATATGAGATCACTTATTAACCCCAATAATTTTACCAAGTTTGAGTGTTTGATATCCGCTCTAGATTCTAGTCCACATGTAATTGCAGTTAATGAAACTTGGGAAAAACCTAACTCAACAGGACAGTACAAAAATTTAAAGAATTACATTTATTTGTCAAATCCTCATAAAAATAATAAAGGTGGTGGAGTAGCTTTGTACATAAAAAAAAACCTGATCTTTGACATACGTTCTGATTTAAATATAATGGATGAAAAAATCTTTGAATCAATTTTCATAGATATTTACTTTGACCATAAGGTTGTTACCTGTGAGACAATCTATCGATCACCTAAGAAAGATACAAAATCTCTAAATAAATTTTTTGAATACCTCAATTTTGTCTTTAATAAATTAAAACATAACAAAAATGTGTACATAATGGGTGATACAAACATTAATCTCATTGACCAAAAAGACCCTGGCACTGAAATTTTAACAGACACCATGTTTAATAATAATTTTTTTCCTTTAATCAATCGCACCACAAGACTAACAAATACTTGTGCTTCCACCATTGATCATATTTGGACAAATATAACTTGTGTCAATATAACAAGTGGCATATTAGTGCATAGTGTCTCTGACCATTTTCCTATTTTTCAAATATCTGAAATTGGTAAATTAAGACAATCTTGTCCAATCAAAAATTTATTCTTTTCTGCTTCTAATCTAATAAATTTTCAAGCTTCTCTCAAAAATATTGACTACAGTAATGTTGCTACATTTTCTGACCCAGATTTAGCTTTTCAAAACCTTCAAAATATTTTTCTAAATAAATTTAACCAAAATTTTTTTAAACAATCAAAAAATCAAAAACAGAATAGCCAATGGTTTGACAAAGAGCTTTGGAGCTTACTTCACAAAAAGGACAGATTACATAAAACATATATACAAAAAAATAACTTATTAGCAAAAGAAAAGTATCTAAAAATTAGAAATCAATATTTTCATCTTATTAAGCAAAAAAAAAGAGAATATTTTAAGAACAAATTTAAAAATTATAAACATGATATAAAAAAAACTTGGCAAACCATTAATGAAATTTTGGGAAGGACTAAAGCAAACATCAGTAAAACTAATTGTATCTTAGAAGCTGGAAAAATGATATATGAACCAAAAGAAATAGCAAACACATTTAACACACACTTTTCTACTATCTCATGTAAACTGATATCTCAGCTCCCTGCTTCTGCTGCTAACTATCAAGATTACTTAGGTTCTTCAAACCCCTCTTCCATGTTTTTTTATCCAACATGCCCACAAGAAATCAAAAGAATTATATCTACTTTAAAGCCAAAGTTGAGTTCAGGTTGGGATGGTATACCTTCATTTATACTTAAACATCTCCCTAAAAATGTAATATTCATTCTTAGCTACATCTTTAATCAATCTTTATCACAAGGAAAATTTATCTCTTGCTTTAAACACACCAAAGTAATTTCCCTCTTTAAAAAAGGTTGTCCCAAAGATGTTTCTAACTACAGGCCTATCAGCTTATTTTCCTGTTTTTCTAAAATAATTGAAAAACTTGTCTATATTCGTTTATATTCTTTTTTAAATAAGTTTAACTTGATTAGTGAAAATCAATTCGGTTTTAGACGAGGACACTCAACTTGTCATCTTACTTCCCTGCTTACTGATCAAATAGCAAAATCATTTGAAGAAAAAATGAATAGCCTTGGAATTTTTATTGACCTGTATAAAGCTTTTGACACTATTAATCATGAAATATTACTAAAGAAATTGTATCATTATGGTGTGAGAGGCACAGTTCATGATTGGTTTAAAAGTTATTTATTTGGAAGAACCCAACAAGTTGATTATAATTCAAGTATTTCAAATATAGAACCTATTTCTTCCTCGGTACCTCAAGGCTCAATACTCGGTCCACTCTTGTTTATAATTTACATTAATGATTTCTCAAAATGTCTCAAATATAGCAACAACCTGTCTTTTGCTGATGATACAACGATCATCCTTAGTGCAAAAAACAATAATTTATTATTTCAAAAAGGAAATAAAGAACTCGAAAACATTGACAACTGGGTAATAGCAAATAAGCTTTCCCTTAATGTCAAAAAAACAAAATACATTTTATTTAGCTCTCGTACCACAAAAACATTGTCAAAAGAATCAGTTTTAACTATTAGAAAAAATCAAATTGAAAGAGTCACTTCAGTTAAATTGCTAGGTGTTATATTCAATGAACGCCTAACATGGAAAGACCACATGGCAATGCTAATCAGCAAACTAAAATCATCGCTATACGCAGTAATGAGAGTAAAGCCTTTTTTAACTCAAGAAGCTCTACTTACACTTTTTCATTCACTAATTCTGAGTCATATAAGGTATTGCATTACAACTTGGTGCTATGGACACTCTGTGTTACTTAATAAATTACAAAAAATCTGCAACAAGTTTATTAATATGATAATCTGCACTAATCTCGCAAAAAAATGCAACAAAGAAATAAAAGATAATATTCTTAACATACAACAACTCTACAGTATAAATTAAATATTTCAATTTTCATGTACAAATCATTCCACAAGCAATTACCGTCAGCATTTAACAATATATTTCAAAGAAAAACGTTCACTGTAATTACTAGAAGTAACTCTCAAATCATACCTATATCATGCAAAAACACAGTAACAAAACAATCAATAAGATACATTGGCCCAAAAATTTGGAATAAATTACCTGAAAAAATAAAACTATGTAAATCCTTAAGTACATTTGTTAAAAAATCTAAAGCATTCTTCCTTGAACAACAATCAAACTTATAAACTGTTACGTAGGTCATCATTTAATATCTTTTGCTGGTCTTCCTTTTCTTGTGTTTCAGGACAACAACCGAACAATTTGAAAATCTTCAACTCTACAACGGTCAAGAAAAGACTCAAGAAAAGTTCTTTAGGATCACTCTTGTTTCTACCTGAACAATTTTTTTTTAGCTATTGCATAAATTTTATTTTACTATTTATTGTTACTACTTTGCATCGGTTTTTGTAGATTTTTTTTTATTTTATTTTTAGTATGTTTTCTTATGTTGTTTTTGTGTTCTTTTTGTTTGTTTTTTTTTTTTTTACTAATGGTGTAATGTTTTTGTTTTTGTATTTTTCTTACTGAGGTTTTTGTTCGAGAAATGATCTTTTGATCCGCAACAGGATTTCTTTCGGTGGGTTTGTTTGCCTGTTGGGCTGGTAGAATGTGTTCATGCTTTTACATATTTTTAAGGACTGATCATATTCATCCAGCCGAACTCTGCTATGGTCCCACCATTGCACCGCCCCCATAGCAGTGTTTTATAAGCAAATAACCTCGGTCCTATACTTTCTTTTTTTCTCTTTCTATTTTTTTAAACAATTTTATAATGAGGTGAAGCAACCTTGCTTCTATATTAAACAAGTCACACCTTTCATCGCTAATTAGCAAGACACAACGTCAACTCGTTTTGTTGCTTCTTCCTTTCTCTAACCCGTCTTTAACAACACACAAACTTTTCAACATTTTGTTATTTTGTTCATGTGGCGGTGTAGAAATAAAAGAAAACTGAACTGAACTGAACTGAACTGAACTGAAATATTATTATTTAAAAAGAGAAAAAAATGACAAAAAATGACAAAAAATGTGCAGTGCAGGAACGGTTATGTAAATCATTGGGAGGCACAACCGCCCTATATTGCTAACTATAAATTTAGCTCAACTGAGCATGGTGAGTAAAGAAAACCTCCCGAAAAGAAACCTCATCAGATCCGGAAACCTTTTCTGGATGCACTGCAAATACACAAACATGAAAATAAAACAAAATATACTTATATATATAGAAATTTTTCAAAATTTTTTTGGTCGGTGCTCATCAGGAAAGTGCTCAATGACGTCGAGTCAGAGCGGTTAGATAATTAACTTACAGACCACAAAATTTTTTTAATTTAACATTAATTTTATTTGCCCCAACAGACTGTTTCGCCTGCCTGGGCTCGTCAGGGGGCGGTTAAAAATCTTATTCAAATAGAATCTATAATTTTGTGGTGGACATAATTTTGTGGTCTGTAAGTTAATTATATATATATATATATATATATATATATATATACAGTTCGAAGAGAGAATAAAGAAGTATAAAGTTTAAAAAAGAATAGAACATGCCAACTGAGTAAATTGATTTGAATAATCAGTTAAAAATAAGGTTGATTGTCCATTCAACGGTTTGAATTTATTATATCAATTGATTCCCATTCTCTTGCGTAGCATACACTCTTTCTTGATAGACATCGAAACTGTTTTGAAGATTGTGGCCTGATTGAGATTTGATAAGAAAACCAATGTTGATGATTGCTTTTTAGAAAGACATGTGCTTGAACTTCCTGAATTCATTTTCATCTGAAATAAAAATGCTTTCTCGCAGTAAGTAGCTCACTGAAATCGTTAAATTTAGATCTTATTGAATATTTAATTATACACTATTTCTAGTTTACAGATGTATAAAAGCAATACCTTCATGCACTGTCAAGTTATGGCGCCGAAAAGACAAAGCGCCATTAAGACGTGGTTATAATTTTATTACTTAATTTCTAAAATCTTTTATTGATCCTTATTTATATTGATTCATTGAGTAGGAATTTTTTAAGATTGTTTTTAAAACATTTGAAAGTCTGGTTGCTAGTTTTTAAATTGGCTAGGAGAGAATTCCAAATAAAAGGGCCTTGATAATAAAAAGATTGTTTTACAACAGTTGTTTTACAATGATGTGTTATGTATTGAGCTTTGTTTCTTGTATTGTATTTGCATGGATTTAAATGCAAATTACAACTATAAGCAGGAGATTTGTTTCCACCTTATATTTATTTGAACATAAGGGACGCCGTTTCCAATTTATATAATTGATTTATTTTTAAAAAGTTGCATTGTTTCATAATGTCATTTATGTTGGAACAATAGAGCAATTCGAATACCATTCTTAAGAATTTATTACAAATTTGCTGAAGCTTTGTAATTAGAATTGAATTACCAAAACACCAGTTTGAAATGCAATATTGGAGGTGACTGTTAATTAGAGAATGATACAGAAGGAGTAGTGAATCCTTGTTTACAAGTGATTTTATTTTGCACACTACATCTTAACAGCTTCTTAGCTTTGAAATCAAGTATTTCATGTGTAGACTCCAGGAAAGATTATTGTGAATGAATACACCCAGAAATTTTAGAGAATTTACCTGATCAATTTGTCTATTTCTTATTGACAAAGAATGTTTACTTTCAACATTTGAGTTTGGAGTACTAAAATGCATAAATTTAGTTTTTTCAATATTTTTTGACAATTTATTAGAAACTAGCCATCAATCAATTAATTCCATCTCTGATTGCATGAGTTGGAATAGAGTTGATGTATTTTTATGGCTAGTCCCAAACAGTTGTATCGTCAGCAAACATAATGACTTTGCTTTTAGTTAAGCAATTGTTAAAATCATTTACATATATAAAAAACAGGAGGGGGCCTAAAATAGACCCTTGCGGAAAATCCATGGTTGATGAATTGTTTGTGGATGACAAAATATCAGAACACATAACTTGTTGTTTTCTGTTGAGTAAATAGTTCTTGAACCAAATATATGCTTGTCCTCTTATTCCGAAGTGGTCGAGTTTTTTTAGTAGTATTTCAATGCTAATTCTATCAAATGCTTTTGATAAATCCAAAAAAATAGCAAGGCTTTTTTCTTTTTTGTTGAATGAATTGGTGATGCTATTTATGAGAAGCGAAATAGCTTGGGAAGTAGAACATTTTTTTCTGAAACCAAATTGATTTTCGAAAAAAAATTATGTCTGTTTAAAAAGCTAATTATTCTGTGGTACATTATTTTTTCTAAAATTTTGGAAATATTTGAAAGTAAGCTGATAGGTCTATAGTTATTTATGTCACTAGCATCACCCTTTTTATACAAGAGTATGATCTTGGCAAAATTCTAGGAGTCGGAGTCGGATCTTGATCATCCGACCCCGCAACCCTGCATTCTACTCGAACTTACGTTTCCGACTAAGAAATGGCTTGAATGGAGCTATCAAGTCTCACGTTTTAGCGTAGTTAGCCACTTCATTGATTAGACCAAATCAGGTTCTTATATCCTTGATGTTCTAAGGCGTAAGAAACTGTTGAATAGCGCTAAAATACTTGGGCAGGGTTTCTACACATGATTCCGAAGTGCGGAATCCTGCAAAGTCAACTGACCGTTGGGCGAATGAAAATTTGCTGAAGTTGAGAACGATACCGGAGTGGCCCACTACAGTTAGAAATAGGATGGTGCGCCACCAATGTTCTTTTAGGCTCTTGTCAAAAAACACCGTGTCATCCGCGCATCGCTCTTTTCGCATAAAATCAAATAAAATGGCGGGGAAGCGACGATTGTAGCAATTTTCCAAAGAGAGGAAACCTTGAAAGAATTCCTAGGACTTTATCCAAAAGGAGGTGTGCATGGACCTGTTGTCAATGTAAAGGAATGGAATCCAGGATATGAAATACCCTTGGCTTCGCTGAGGGGCGGACATGGATGTCAATGAGTGGTCCCGCCATGCAATGAAGAGGACAATGCGGACATGTGTTAAATGTGGAGGAAGTGTATTGCTCCAATAGCCAAGTTTTTATTCGATCATTATTTTCGGAAATACAACGAAATGGTAGCAACAGTGGGGGTGGCGGCACGGCAGTACGTTGAGAGCAAGTGCAAAAATAATTTTGATCGCCCGGTGAGGCACAGCCACCAGTAACAATGCGCGTGAGGTGCGCATTAGTGAGAGCAGCAGGTTCACCAGCGCATTCCTGCATCTCAGCATTAGCATGTTTGCCCAATTATCGGAAACTGAGTGACAGCAGCCCTAGTGTGGCTAGTGTGTTGTGCAATAAGAAGAGGGTCTTATCATCGGTGCTAACGTAGACCATGGCCTGGCATTGTACGACACGATTGTGACATGACAGTCCTTGAATAATGGCGAAGAACGTACCCGCAATTGATATAGAGGAATGATTGATGGCTACCAGGTTGGGTGCACGGGTCAGGATGTCACGTGGGAAATCATATTGCAAGAATTCATCCAAAGACCATACATTCACTTGGGCGCCTGTGTCAGCGATAGCGGTGACATTTGTAGCACGGATTGACGTGGATTCTTATAGCCTGAGTGCGATCGACTGAAATCGTTACCTGGACCTTAGGGTGCTCGCTCATATGTGCTGTTGCCCACTGTCCGTCTTTGAATACATAATGGGGGTCTTGTATGGTGGCATTTTTATGTATTGCAGACAAAGACATATTGCACTTGTTTGGCCTGTGCCTAAAGACTAGCCCTTGGTTTGTTCTTACCAAACTCAACTGTGGGTCCGTACACGACGTGACTTCAAGAGTTTATATGCCTGGTTTAGGTGGTGAAGGATCCACTTTAGGAGCGAGGAGACGTCTTCGGTGTTTCTGTGTCCGATAGCATTCAATACACAAGTTATAAGGTTTGGTATTCCAACCACGAGGCCCTTTTTGTAAAACTGATAAATTCTCTGGCGGAGAGGACAACGCGATTGTTTTGACCGATCAGGTAAATTGTTGGATTCCCTGCATGGGGTTGCATTACGACGTGCTCTGTGGTCTGCGTCATGTAGGCGCTGAAAGGCTGACACAGATGTGACCTCGATTGGGGGGACAGCATTGCGAGCCATCTCCTTGCTTTCTACTAGAGCAACGATCTCGTTGACGGCGCGTGCTAGCACATCTGCGCTCCCAAGAATTTCTCGGCGGATCTCATCGTCAGAGATGCCATTTAGCAGGGTATTACGAATCACGTGGTCAGCGTAGTTAATTTTTAAGTCATAAATACACTCAACTGATCAGTGTAGTCAAATTTTAAGTCACAAATACAATCAACTGTAAATGCACATTTGACTGCTTTGCCGCGCACTCTCGCTGCAAATGCCCGAAAAGATTCGTCTCTCAGTTGGCGCATTTGCATGAGATTTGATCGTAAGACGCCAGTAGCTACTGGGATAACTGCAAGTCGACGCATGGCGGATAGTAACTTCTGCAAAGACTTAGAGACAATCTCTGCATTTAATTTTAACAAATTATCTCCTGAGCTCTGACTGGCACGCTGAAAGAGTTGCACAGTAGCTGAAGCTTTGTTAATGCCTGATGCTTGCATAAACATTTGCCAGCAGCGAATAAATACATTCCACGCTTGTAAAGACATGCCCACGTCGATGCTGGGTCTCGTTAGCTTTGGTCGCTCTGAGGGAGCGCGATTGAAATTGGGCTCAGAAGCAGCATGACTAAATGCGTGGCTCTGCAAAATTGCACAAGTCACGGCTTTTGGTGCATCTTCGGATTGAAAAGCGCAACCCGAGTTCGCACAATCTATAATAACTATTGTATAACAAAAACTTAACTAGCCTAAACGATTTTGTCATGAAAAATACGATATAATTTTATAAGCATAACAAAAATGACGAAATTGTTTTACCTGCAACATAAAAGACTAAATAACAAAAACGACCTAAAACTCAACACGCTACTGAACTAAAGCTTACACGCTTACTGAACTAAAGCTGAAGCAGAAAATAACTGTTCAGACAAACGTTATATTATGACGTAATAATACAAACTAAACAATCGCATTTCTACAGTTGCTTAAAAACAAGCTTACTTTAAAGGCCCGTTTCCACTACGAGCGTGGAAAAGAGCATTCTTTGTTTGTTCTATTGATTTTTTTTGCGTTAGCTTCAATTTTAACCGCTCGCTTCAATCGAAGATCAGTAAATACACACACTATAATGTTTAGTAAAAAGAAAACTGTAAATAACATAATAAACATTCATACAAATAACAGTCAAAATTGCCAAAAAGACAAAGTTAAATACCTGGGAGTTGTCTTCTTCTTCTCCTTTCAGCCTTTCCCTTCAGTCAGGGGTGGCCACAGCGTATCATCATTCTCCACATCTTTCTGTCTTCAACATCCGTTTCCTTCACACCAACTTCCTGCATATCTTCCTTTACTGCATCTAAAAATCTTCTCTTTGGTCTCCCTCTTCTCCTCTTTCCCGGTAACTCCATTTCCATCATTTTTCTTCCTACATACTCTTGGTCTCTCCTCATGACATGTCCATACCACCTCAGCCTGCCCTCCCTCATCTTCATTCCTAACTGTTCAACCTTAACAGTACTCCTGATGTTCTCGTTTCTAATCTTGTCTTTTCTCGTCACTCCCATAGCAAACCTCAGCATTTTCATCTCTGCAACTTCCATCTCTTCTACTTGTTTTTTTGTGACTGCCACTGTCTCAAGTCCATACACCATTGCTGGTCTTACCATTGAACTGTACACTTTTTCTTTTACTCTAGCTGGTAACCTCCTGTCGCAGATTACTCCTGATACTCTTCTCCATCCGTTCCATCCTGCCTGTACTCTCTTCTTTACCTCCCTCTCACAACCACCACTTTCTTGCACCGTTGATCCCAAATACTTAAATTCTTTTACTCTTGGCACTTTTGCATCCTCCATCTTTACTGTTTCGTCATCATTTCCTCCATTTATGCAAAGATATTCGGTCTTTGACCTACTGACTTTCATCCCTCTTCTTTCCAATGCATACTTCCAGGATTCTAATCTCTGCTCCACTTCTTCCCTGGTCTCTTCACAAATCACAATATCATCAGCAAACAGCATTGTCCATGGTGGTTCTCTCCTTACTTCATCCGTTAGCCTGTCCATTATCACTGCAAACAGGAATGGACTTAATGCTGATCCCTGGTGCAGTCCAACCTTAACCTTGAAACTTTCTTTAGTTCCTACTGCACACCTCACCACTGTTTCGCTTCCCTCATACATATCATGTACTAGTTGTACATACTTTTCCACTATTCCAGATTTTCTCATACAGTACCACAGCTCTTCCCGTGGAACCCTGTCGTAAGCTTTCTCTAGGTCCACAAATACACAATGTAGCTCTCTTTGACCTTCCCTGTACTTTTCCATCAACATTCTTAGAGCAAACATGGCATCGGTGGTTCCCTTTCCTGGCATAAATCCATATTGCTGTTTGCTGATCTCCACTCTATCTCTTAACCTTGCTTCAATAATCCTTTCCCATACCTTCATTGTATGGCTCATTAGCTTTATTCCTCTGTAGTTTCAACAGCACTGTGCGTCCCCTTTGTTTTTATAGATTGGGATAAGCACACTCCTTCTCCATTCTTCTGGCATCCGTTCACCCATTAATAGTCTGTTGAACAGTCTGGTCAAAAACTTTATCCCCATCTCTCCCATGCACTTCCAAACTTCTACTGGCAACTCATCTGGCCCAACTGCTTTACCTTTTTTCATCCTTCTTAGTGCATTTTTTACTTCTTCTCTACTGACACAATTTACCTCTTCATTAACCACTTCTGCTTCCTCTGTCCTAGGGTCTCTGTTATTTTCCTCGTTCATCAGTTTCTCAAAGTACTCCTTCCATCTCTTTAACACTGCTTCCGAATTTACCATAACATTACCATTTTCATCCTTTATAACCCTCACATGCTGTACATCTTTCCCTGCTCTGTTTCTCTGCCTAGCCAATTTGTACAACTCTTTTTCATCTTCTTTTGTTTTCAATCTAGCATACAAATTGTCAAATGCCCATCCCTTTGCCATTGCAACTGCCTTCTTTGCCTTACTCTTCTTTTCTTTGTATATCTTTTTAGTATTTTCATTTCTTATTTTGTCCCATGCTTTCTTTGCCTCTTTCTTTTCTTTTATGCTTTTTTGAACTTCCTCATTCCACCACCAAGTCTCCCTGTCTCCTTTTCGTTTTCCGAATGTCACTCCCAGTACAGTTTCAGCTGTTTTTCTTAGCATTTCTGCCGTTTTGTCCCACTCATCAGGTAACCCATCCTTGCCTCCCAAAATCCTGGTCACCTCTTTTCTAAACGCTTCTTGACAGCTTGTCTCTTTTAGTTTCCACCATCGTATCTTTGGCTTTACTTTCTCTGCCTTTTTCTTTTTCACCATAAGAGCCATTTTGCATACCACCATACGGTGCTGTTTTGCGACACACTCATTCAATATTACCTTACAATCACACATTTCCTTCAAGTTTCTCCTTCTGCACATCACATAATCTACTTGGGTACTTTTTCCTCCACTCTTATATGTCACCCTGTGTTCATCTTTCTTCTTGAAATAAGTATTGACAATCGCCAAATTCATCCTTTTCCCAAAATCCACAACCATTGATCCTTCCTTATTTCTTGTTCCAGCATCGTACCTCCCCATTATTTCCTCATCCCCGATGTTTCCTTTGCCCACATGTCCATTAAGGTCTGCACCAAGAACTATCCTCTCTTCTTTTGATATACTTTCAATCAATCCATCCAGGTCTTCCCCAAAATCATTTTTCTCCTCCATGCTGTTGTTAACTTGTGGAGCATATGCGCTTACTATATTTAGGATGGACCCATTTACCTCCAGTTTCATGGCCATCAGTCTGTCTGACACCCTCTTCACCTCCAGGACACTTTCAGCCAGCTCCTCCCTCAGCACTATCCCTATCCCATTTTTTCTTCCATCAGCTCCGTTGTAGAATATTTTGCATCCACCTCCAATGTTTCTTGCTTTACTCCCTTCCACCTTGTTTCCTGTAGACACAATATGTCTACATTTCTTCGCTCCATCATATCTGCCAGCTCTCTTCCCCTTCCAGTCATCGTTCCAATATTTAAAGTACCCACCCTAATGAATGAGCATCTTCCTTTCCATGCTTCTCGCTGCTTCTTCACTTGCTTTCCTCCTCTTTTTTTGCTTTTATTTTCACAATGTTTAGCAGTAGCATAATTTCCACAGGTGCCCTGCTGTGCAACACCTGAGGCGGTCGTTAGTAACCCGGGCCTCGACCGATCCGGTATGGATTGATGATGATTTCGCATTTGTCTGTTTTGGCAAAAATTTTTTTTTATGCCGGATGCTCTTCCTGCCGCAACCCTCCCCATTTATCCGGGCTTGGGACCGGCATCAAGAGACACAAAAAGTGCCTCCGATGGCTGGGTTAAATACCTGGGAGTTGTAATTGATAAAAATCTAAAATGAAAACCCCATGTAGATGAATTAACTGTCGTGCTAATACGAATAAAAAACGATTGGAGTGAGAGTAAAAAGAAACAATACTAGTTGCTCTAAAAGATAAAAAGAAAAGAAACGCCGCGCAAATTGTTCTTGCGGCCCCAAAGTGGGCTTAAAATTTTTGAAATTTTTTTTTGATCTGTTAAGATGCTCAAGAAGAACTTAGTTTCTTTTGAACCAACTACTTTCTCTCAAAAACTAACTCTGTATATCTTTAAAACTAACTTTCATTCCAATAGGTTTTTTTTGGAATTAGACACGACCGAATTAACTACTCGTTTATCTAAATCTGTGGGAATGCTGAATTATTTTAATATTTCTATTAAAAATATTTCTCCATTAATAACTCACTTATAAAAAGCATATTACGATATGGTATAGTACTATGGGAAAATCCAAATCAATCAGCATTATAGAACCTTAATATAATGCATAATAAAGCTATCCCATACATTACTATTCAAACATACAGAACAAGATTAAATAAGTTGTACGCATTTTCTAAATTATTAAAAGTAAATGAGTTATACCAATATTATGCCGTAAAACTCATGTTTCGATTATACAACGACAGTGAGTTTAAAGATAGAATGCCACTAATAAATGAAATTCATACTTATAACACACGGCAATCAAATAATAAGAACATCTTTATTTCACAAATTTTGGT
Source organism: Diplosoma virens (assembly GCA_963680785.1). Classification (NCBI taxonomy): domain Eukaryota; kingdom Metazoa; phylum Chordata; class Ascidiacea; order Aplousobranchia; family Didemnidae; genus Diplosoma; species Diplosoma virens. The sequence continues at coordinate 3,105,543 of OY796897.1, read as the reverse complement.
TGTAAATCATCTAATAATCTTATAGTAAATTGTATGAAAATGTGGAACAAGCTGGCAAATATTAATAATATAAGAACCGAAAAAAGAATTAAATCATTTAAAAGATTGTTGTACAAACACCTGTTGTATACTTATAAAATTTAAACAACGTAGAAATTTTATCCATATTAATTACACTTTTTTATTATTGATACAAGATGACCTTGCAGTACTGTTAAACTACTTTAATGTTTTAAGCTTTAACTTTTAAAAATATTATGTTTTACATTGTCTTTGTACACCACTTGATCTTCAATTGCTTGCTGAAATCTGTTATGTTGCTTGTTTTATGCTATTTGCATTTATTTCAATCTAATTTATGCTGCGATCTGTTCTCTCGTTTAAATTTTATCTTTTTGGTCTTTGTTTTTCTTGTGTTTATGTTATTGTTGTTAGTTTTTTGTTTCATTTGTCATCATGTCTATAAGGCAAATTTCTATTTATGTTGTAATTTATGTTTTTGATATTTTCTATTCTTCAAATCAATTTTATTCATCATAAGCTTAATTAACTGATAGTGAATTGTGTGTTGGGAAACTTTTAAATAAGCTGGGGATAGTGATTAAATGACTTTTTGTTCCTTCCTACCCCTGCATTTATTTATTTTATATCTACATTTATCCTCCTGACTCGCAGGAAAGCGACGGAGGCCCTAATACATAGGGTAAGCAATTACCCCGACCTGCTTCCGGAGATGCCAAGTTATTGCTGTCCGCTTGTAATTTAATAGAGATATGACTTTAATTTAGAACTGCTTGTCAAGACCACCAAGCAGGGGAAAGTGCTGTAAAGTACTTTTCCCAAGGACACAACAGAATGGCGCGATTGGGTTTTGAACCTGTTGATTATTTTGAACCACAACAGACTCTGTTGATTATAAGCATGGCGCTTTTGCCACTTAACCACGCTGCCGACATATCTTTATAGTGCATTTTGGTTTAATATAAATTGCTTATTATTATTAATCAACTTGTTTAATTTCACCATGTAAAAACCATTGTGTTTCGTTGTAACTGCTATATATTTAAAAATTTGATGCAAATAAAAGATCTCTCTCTCTCTCTCTCTCATGTCATTGAACAATCGGACGTGGTTTATTGAGCTGAGTGCCCTGTCTAGATAAACTTTTTAAAAAAAGTCATCAGCTGCAGTAAGCGATGAAACTGTCGCATTAAGTCACCAATGGATAAAAACAATTGAACTAAACCAAATTAAGATTGGTTAAAATCGCTCCACGATCCGCTCCGATTTGGACAAAGCTGCAAATGGCAAAAAAACTTTTGTGGATTTTTAAAAATTTATCATCTCATCTATTTATTCTCCGGCTAGCGGGTTAATATTGTAATCGTCTACCTGTTAGATGCCAATATAAAAAAAGCTGTGTGTTTGGTTTTTTAGTTTTTATTTAGTGCTCTGACTAAAATTTAAAAACGCTTGGCAAGACACAAAGCAAAGGAAATCACCGAGAAGTTAAGTTTTGTTTCAAAAATAAACTAATTCAAAATCTTTCCACAACAATGTTTTTTTAAATCCATTGAAAAAAATTGGGTAAATAACAACTAATAAAATCTCTAATAGTGTAAAGATCATTTTTTAACTTCAGATGTGTTTTGTATCTGACTTACAATGAGTGTTTTTCCATTTTAAGAAAAAAGAAATGATGCATTAGTGTTCGAATGACACATTTCACTTTTTTCAACAAGAGAAATAACAGTTGGAAATGCATTGTTAAAACATTGTTTTGCATAATTAAACAAAAACATCACTTTGTGCCCAAAAGCATGAACATGTTCACGATTATTTTATTATTTCGTGATCAAGCAGCTATTAATTCAGTTTGATTTCAAAACTAACAAAACTTATTTGAACAAATAAAACAAACACCTTTGAGCATTTAACAAACATACTATTCGTCAAAACATTTTCTCCGAAAACCACTGTGAAAAATTTTTGCTCTATGGCCCAGCCTGACACATGGCTGCTTGTTTTTGTGTTGCAAATTCCGCAAAAGATGAGACACACTGCTGTGGTGGGGGAAATTGATATGGCGTTCGTTCTTTTATTGGATTCCGAAAAGAAACTCTCTGGAATACACCGAAAAGTAAAAAAATTATTCTTGGTAGGCTACATATTTTAAAGTTATTGTAACTTACTGGAACTTCAGGTTGGGGCCCTGCACAAATATCTAATTTGTAGCTTCTTTTCCAAGCGTTTTCAAGTCCTTTAACAGATTCGGTGTCCCAGGAAAACTAGAAAAACAATGATTCATTAATTAAGAATAATTAATATTCATCAACCGTATTTCATTATACAATAACATTAATAAAATATAAATAAAATATTTTTAATACCATCAAAGCTCAACTGCAGTTTAATAAAGTAAATTTACTTGGACTAATTAAATGATTTCAATATGTTTGGTAAATAAGCTTTTGCATTTTTTTTTTTTTTTTCTTTAATGCAATGTTTGTTTTCCCTACTGTTATTTCAGCGAGTTAATTTCATTCATGTTGATGACGACATCGTCGCTTGGGGTTTTTGATGCGTTGAAAAACGGTTTGTCTGCCTCAAATACGCGACTTGCACAACTTAGGGTATAGATGACCAGGGAAATTTCCTGAATAAGTATTTGAGCGATGTCGCTTGAGGAGCCTCTCTTCTTGGTGATTTGTTCTTTGCGTTTCAAAGTGATGGATTTCTTTGCAGCATGAAACACGTCACAGTTTGTGGTCTTGAACAAGATCCTCAAGTTTACGGGTATGAATGCTGTTTTACGAAAAGCTAAGTTTACAAATCTTTAACTTGACAACAAGCTGAAGTGGAGAAAATGAGCAATGGTTAGTAACAAACTTATAAAATAGATCTAAATGTTTTTAAAATTTTACAACAATGCAAAATGTGAACTGGACTGTATCGCATAAGAGTCTCTCATTATTATTAGTTGTTGGCACGAGTTCGTGTCGTACTTGTTTTTATAATAGAAATCCAAACAAGACTCCAAAAAAATTTTTTTTAGTTTTCAAAATTTTTATGTGGTTTTGACCAACTTTTCTTTCACAATCATATTTATTAGTATTGCTATTATTCTGGCGGTGGCAGTAATCTGCCGTCTTGGTTTCTCTACAGTAGTTTCACACAATTGCTGCCTGGAACGTCGCCGGTCAGTTAAAAAAGCCGTATCGATAGGGCACGCAATGGACACGATTGCGGTTCAAAATCTACTCTCCATAACCATTCTGTTGTCTATTTGCAAAAGACACTTTCCTATTCTTTGCAGTTTTAGCAAGAAATTCTTAATTTCACTCGCATTTTAAAATAAAAGCTAAAAGCAATTAAAAAACTTCAAGCGAACAGCAATATTGTGGCATCTCCGGAAGCAGATAGAATTGCTTGAAAGTTGCTCTATGTACAGCGCTTCAGATATTTTTTTGCAAATCAAAAGAATAAATGTACTGGATAAAAATAAAAAAATTACAGCAATATTTTGTGTTTAATGGTTCAGCAATTGATGGGTTCAGCAGTAGCTGCTACATTCTGAAGAAATTTGTTGCACTAGTAAACAGAATAAGCTTATTTTTAAATTTTATTTGTCTCTCCCGTACAATTATCCATTGAATTTTTGTACTTACAAAAAAATTATAACTTATATATTATTTTTTCCATATTTGTTTCAAATAACACAAAAGTAACACCAAAATTAAAGAAAAAAGTCAAACTAAAGTTTATACTTTATCTGATTAGCAAGTTTCAAAATAAAATAATTTGCTTTCCCTACGCAGTCGGATGAACAAAATTCAAAATAATAAAGCCCTTATTGGAGTTGTACGCAACAAGATCTCAACAGCTTTTAAATGAAATAAGCTTTTTTTACTTTCAAAAGTTTTAAAATGAATTAAAAACTAATAGCCTAAATTTTTAGATTTTGTTGATCTGCTTTTTCCTTTTATTTCATCTCAATACGTATTTATTCTCCCGACTAGCAGGAAGGCGTCAAAGACGCTATACATAGGGCAACAATTACCCCGACCTGCTTCAGAAGATACCAAGATATTATTATCCCGTTGAAATTTTTATTTGGGTTTTTAGTTTTTATAGAAACATGGATGAAATTTGGAACTTCTTGCCAAGACCACCCACCAGGGAAATGTCCCGTGAAGTGTCTTTCCCAAGAACATAACAAAATGCCGCGAGTAGGTTTTGAAGCGGGACCTTGTTGATTACAATCACAACGCTCCTAATTACTCGACCACGGTGCTTTTGTAGGCAACTATAATTATTACAAAAAAATGCATGTTATTCGTTCATTGCAGTTATCACTTTCTAATTGACATCTAGCTTGTTTCCTGGTTTGCAGTAGTAGTACTTGCACTGCAATGCTAATGGCATCAATAAGTTTTGTTCTACTTCATTTACTGGTATCAACTTGTTTACCCGTCTCAGCCATCCTTCAATGTTTCTTGAGCGAGGTTTTTTTAACTGATTCACTTTTAAAAAATTCTTGGTTGTACAGAATTTAAAAATAACCAATGGTACTGACAAAACCATTAACTCTTTTAATTTTTAACACTCTTTAAGAAGACTGTTTTTTTAAGAATTTTTTTGTTCAACTTTCGTCAAAAGAAATGGTTGGCAAAAGTTTTCATGCAGTTCATCATTCGCGAGCAATTTCTTCTGACGAGAGTTGAACGAAAGAATTCTTAAGAAAAACAATTGAGAAAAAAAAAAGTCTTGCCGGAAATAATTCTTAGAAAAAAACAATCTTTTTAAAGACTAACAAAATTTAAAAAAGTAAATAGTTCCATCAGTACCATTGGTTAGAATCTGCTTTTAACTTTTTGTCAAGTTAACCGTTATCATAAAACAAACAAACATCATAAATAAATTTGTGTAAACCACGAAGTTTAATCAAAAGTTTTTATTCCAAAAAAATTAAAAGTTTTTGCAATATAAATTTTTCTTTTCAGCACAACCTCCAACGTTTTTTCTGACGGCTTCTCGTCATTTATCAAATCAACGTAACTCAGCAAGGCGTGATGCTCACTAGTAAATCTTTTCCGACGAAAATCTACTGCGCATCGTCAAGTTGAGAAATTAAGGTTGAATTACGAATTTTTTTGAGTACTTAGAAATTACTTAAAACTGTTTCCAAAATTGCTCCGACAAAAAAATTACCGAAAATTGAATTTTCAAAACCATAGAAACTTTTCCGATGGCTAAACAAACCATTGACCAAGGAAACTCAAATTTTGGGTTGTTTTTTGATTATTGGAGATTGTGAATGGACAAATTATAAATACACAAATTTCAAATTACTACAAGTCAGCCTCTCGCCAAGTGTAACGATGCAATATTTCCCGAGAAGTATTTACTTGAAAATTTTGTTTTAGTTTGTCAACTTACCGAACTCATGAGATCGCCAATGGACTGGTTGAATTTATCGCGAGGTGAAGTGACTCTATAGTCGTCCATATCTTTAATCCTGCTTGATTTGTTTCTGGCTGTATCCCTGAAAATAAAAATGTTGTTTGGCATGTGCAACTTTTTTCATAATTTAAATTTATGTATAGATAAACAAAATTATTTGGTTTAACACGGATCTAAATGCCTTATTGGTGAAGGCACCTAATAAATGAAACATAATATTCACAATTTCAATTTAAATTCAACATTGTAATAATATACGACAAGCGCCTGTTTCGATCTTATTTGATCTCATCAGGTATATGTAATTACAATATATGTAATTACAATCACCAATAAGGCATTTAGATCCGTGTTAAACCAAATAATTTTGTATACTTGTGATACGAAGCACGAGATCCCTTTTCATTTATGTTACGTAATTTGTCACACTACTAAATAAGCTTTGATAACGCGAAGCTTTGTCTTTTAATCATTATTCCTATGTATAGATAATTCATCATCATCAACTTGAATATTTCCACTTAAAACTTAAACAAAAGGGAAAAAAATTTTTCCAAACCGGAAAAATCAAACGAGCCATTTTGGATTTCATAAAATCTTTTTGAAAAACGTTTTGCAAACGTTGTTATTTATTGGCAAACACGCGCAAAAAAAACAATAAAAGTTAAAACTTAGATAATATTTTTATTATGTTTATCAATGTCTACTCACAAAACATCGGAGACATTCAGAATTTTTTTTAAATAATCATTTATAGGAGTATATGGAGCCTCAATGCAACCGCGCAATGGAATCTTGGGATAATAGGATATGAAGTTAAGACACATTTCTTTTGATGTATCTGGTCCTCCCTAAATTACATTTCTTTAGTTCGAAGTTAAAGCTTTAAAAATCAAAAAAGTTTTGACCGAATAAAAGAAAATTATTGGTTTAACTTATTCAATAGTTTTCCTCAACTGTCATTAAATATAAAAAGCAGAGTTTTAGATTTTCTTTTTGATACTCACAATAATCGGACGGGATTTCCCCATGCTTGAATAGGAGCAGATGCTCATGAGTTCGTCTCCCTTGTGGATTTTTATCATGGGTTTGAGTAAGTGAGATTGTTGATAATCGAAGTCGTAAAAATCATCTTTTAGGAGTGGAGGAAGTTCAGAATGGCCCCTAATTATAACAATCGCTTATCGATTTTTGTAATTTGTTTTTAAAGGTATTAAATCTATCTTTTACTGAACTTGCAAACATAATCACAAAAACTTATAAAATATTGTTTAATCTGTTCACATACATATAGACTAGACATGATGATGCTTACAAAAAAACAATTAACATTTAACTTAAACTGTTTTTTTTTTTTTTTTTTTTTTTTTTCTTTTCTATTAACGGTCTACGTCTAATAACATTAAAAGTAGCATGAGTTTCTTTTAATATTTAACTACACAAATTTTGAAAATTTTAAGAAAATGGCTGCAGTTTAGTCTATTACTAAAATTGTTTCTAGTTTTTTTGCTTTTAAAGATGCATTACTGCACAAAAAGATATTGCAGCTTAGTGATGCCAACTGCTGCTTCTTCTTGTGCAGCAATACATCTTTCGAATGCAGTAATTCTTTTTGCTTTAGAATTTATCAGTAGTATTCAGCATAAATCACGTAAGGAAATAATAATTTTTGTATTTAACAAACCTGCTTTCTCTCCTGCGTGACGCGAACTGTCACTATAATTAAAATTCAAAATCATAAAGTTTAAACGACTGCGCCCTGCATGGAAGAAGTCTCTAAAGAAGTTTTAATAAATGAAAGCTTTTAAATTGGGTGGCTGGGATTTTTTTAAAAGATTTTTAAAACTAATTTTTCCTGTCTATGTATCCTGTAATGGATCTACCACATATTGTAAGTTGGGACCTGGTTCAGCATTCGACAATTTTGGATTATTTTTGTAAATAAAATTAAGCAAGTTTTTTATAAATTATTTCAAGAAACACAAACTAATTTTAAAAAACAGGAAATCTAAAAATTTCACCCTTAAACAAATTAAACAGATTAAAAAGTGACCTTATGTGAAGATTGATAACAGAATTAATTTTATTTATTTATCAAAAAATGTTTGATTCGAATTCATAACTTGGTATGTTTTTTGCTTTAAATTTCTTGTAATAGATCACATAATAAATTAATCTGGATGTTTGTAGTTATAGGTTATTGCAATTTATTCAGAAACTATTTTTAATTAATTAAGTTACTAGACTGTTGAAATCCAACCGTATAATAATAATATTTTACCCAATTTATTATTTTTTCAACCTAAAAAGATTTTCTGGCAGGCACAAAAAAATGAAAACGTTTTCTTAATTTTTTTCTTCTTTCAAAACAAAAAGTCGAAATAAAGTTGGGTTGGATTAACGTTTTTCTAATTAATTCAGTCAAAGTCTCGTACGTTGTTTCTACTGTACAAAAATTTTTGAAAAAAAGCGATTTATAACTAATTGAGCAGATTTAAAAACGGTATAATCCAATTTTGATTCTTATTGATTTATTGTTCTTTTCTACTTCACTTTGATTTGCAAATACGTTAAGTTCGTTAACTATTTTCAAACCAATTTACTGTCAAAAAGATTGCTCAAAAACAAATTATTCATCATATTTTATTGTAAATCTCCGAGTTTATTAGAGAGAATGTGGTAGATTAGTAGATATCTTGACACCAAGCTGCCCAACTAATTGTTTATTAAATGTTGTGAAACCTAATATTCTTTTTCAGACATGAATGGGGTGATTAGAAAACCATCCAAAGATAGAATATTAAAATAAAAATTTAATTCCATTTTTTTACTGAGAGATTTGTAACCCTATGTTTTTTAAAAGAATTTTAAATTCAAGCTGAATTTATTTTATTTTTATATTTATCCTCGTGACTTATAGGAAAGCGACGAAGGCGCTATACATAAGGCAAGCAATTACCCCGACCTGCTTCCGGACATACCAAGATATTGCTGTCCGGTTCAAAGTTTTTATTTTTGTTTTTTAATTTTTATAAAGACATGACTGAAATTTATAACTGTTTGTCAAGCCCAAGCAGAGGAATGTGAAAGCAGGGGAATGTGCCGTAAAGTCTCTTTTCAAGGACACAACAGAATGGCACGAGTAGGTTTTGAACCGAAACCATATCAATCAGAATCACGGGCTCTAAACCAGAGGTGTAAACATATGGCTCGCGAATTATTTTGACAAAACCAACTCTCTAGATTTCAGTATATCAAAAGCAAGCAGCTGGAGCTTGATGTTGTTTCTATCACTTCATCAATGTTAAACCCGCTTTTGTAATCTTGAGCTTCAACTCGAACTCATAAAACTACAGAGTAATGACACGCTAAAAGCAATGAATCTGAACAAGCCGTAGCTTGAACTCTTTTGTATTTCTATATCAAAAGGAAGAGTTTTCAAACTTGAGCTTTCAAATGATCATCAGTTTTTGGAAGCACTTACCTATGCGAATAATTCTTTTTTAAATTGAATATCACAAAATGTTGTTCCAGATCAAGCCTGACAGACGAAAATCTTAGTTTGACGTTGAGGATTGTTACATTGTTAGTTCTACTTAATATTTAGCGCTTAGTAAAGCAAAAAAGTTTACAAAAACTCATACCAGCCGAAAAAATGTTAGGGGGCAATGCAGTTTTGTCCAAATTTTGTTGACGTTAGCCTATATCATCATCTTCTAACACTTTACGTATATGAGAAAAAATTTTTTCCCAAATTTAGGAGAAGATTAAAAAAATTCATCATTTTAAAATTATCTATGATCTCTTGATTTTCGTCCCAAAAACGAAGAGATCTTTAAAAAAAGTTCTTCACCCCAAATCTTAATGGTTTTTCTGCATTTGGAAACTTTTTCCTCCAGATTTAGTTTGTTTTTCGTAACCGGACAATTATTTGAAAACAAAAACTAACATTTTGCGAACAAAACCGTGTGGGTTAGGGTTAAGGTTATGGTTAGATATTCATTAAAAAAAGGAAAATGAGCGTTTAAAAAATAAATAGTTTCAGACAACTGCATATAGCGTTATTTTTCAAACGATTGTCTATTCGAATAATTGTTTGAACAATTTTCCATAAACTTTAGTCTTTGGTGCACAAAAAAATTTTTTTCTGAAATATTTTTTGTCACTGTCCGAAAAATTCTAATTTCGCCCAAATTTTTGAGACTTGGGGTCTATTGTCCGCCCCCAAGTCTTAGAGTTATATCAGTGAGCTAGGTTAATTTTTTATTGAATGCTTCTTTGTTACTGTCGCATACTTTACTTGAGAATCCAAGAGGACCAGTTTAACAAGGTAACTTGAATACCTACGCTGAAGTAAAGCTGTGTCTATTTTTTATTTATTCCGGCTTGTAAGATTTTAAGTTCATTTTTCGTTTTTTCATTTTGCCTTTTCGTTTTCCACGAGGCAACTAAATTTCAGATGCATGTTTTTAATTGCATCTCATCCCCATTGTTTAACCTTTCTTCTTGGTTTATTCGGCACGTGGAAATTTAAAAACTCACATGTAATTTGTTCGCTAAGTAAAACATATAATTGAATTTAAACCAAGAAGGTGCTAAAGTATCTAGTTTCGTTTATTGTAAAGATTTAATTTTTTGCTGTGTTTTTTAATATTCTGATATGTTTTATGCTTTGTTCATTCTATTTGAATAAGATTCCATTTGAATAAGTCTATTTGATAAGATTTTATTTGGATAAGATTAAGCAAATATTTGAACTCAAATTTGGATTTATTTAAAGCTTAATCATTATCAACCACACTTGGTGCAGCAATATCGTGACCCAACAAGCCTGAACCGTGAGTATCGTGCGTGTGTACCGTATCGTATCGTGCGAATCGTGTAAACCGTGCGGGCGTGCGCGTACTTTAACAAGAAGGTCAGCTGCAGTTTGTGTTGATTTTATCACTTATTAAAATAGACTCACCACTGATAGTGTAGTGGCATTTGGGCTATAGTGATTAGTTCATTTAAAACACTACAAAGCTCAAGAAGTAGTTTGCTGCGAGACTGAAGCTTTTTGATACAGTTAGCTTTAACAGTTCGAATTGATTCGTTTGTAAACTTCTTTCCGGAAGCAGACAGAGACCACTGTCTCTAACTAGAAAGAATGTAATTAAAAAATCCACGAAACTAATAATTGACGAAACTCTTTTCCACGCTTTGCCAAACTTCAAAGCGATCCCAAGCCCTAAAATTTGAATTCGTCCATACACAATTAATTCTATCTCTATAGAATCAATCTCTGAAAACACTGGCGCAAAGCAATTTCAACACTCGTTAATCAACTCACTGGAACAACGATTGAGCTCACTGACCTCGAATCTACACACTGGAATAATTACTGGAATTACTGCCCTCAAACAAACACTGGAATAATTATCCAAATCAAGCGTCCGCTTATGTAAAACCACATCACGTGACGCTATTTCACAGTAGTATTCACTCGAATGTGCCTGAATTTCAACATTTGTTCTATCGTCGTCGTCGTCGCTTGTGTACTACGCATTGGATTATTACGTACGTATTAGATTCTTAGATTCTTTCTTTCAATCGGACATCTAATGCGTAATACGCATTAGATTCTTAGCGTATTACCCATTAGATGTCCGATTGAAAGAAAAACATTCAAAATAATTGTAAAACAGCTTGCAAATAAGTTAAGTGAGATAAATGGGAGCTCTACCGACTATGCGATTATTACTTGGCTATGAAAATATTATGTCATGATAAAATTAAAATTATTGAAAAACAAAAAATAAATCATGGCTTTGTGAAATTAAAATTATTGCGAATAAAGTGTGACAGTTACTTTTTATTATTTCATGCTTTAATACCGCGTTAAATAACTGCAGCTGTATGGTTCGCATTGATTTGTCGACTATTTCGTGTATATTTTTGCAATTTTGATTTCTTGGATTTATTTTAAAAAATTTTAAGCATACCCACACCAGAATCTTCGTTGAGTGGCGGTTTTAGGTGACAAACTAGGTTTTTGTTGTTTTTATTTGTTGTTCTTGTTGTTCAATAATGTTATTGATTAACTTTTTTATTTATAAAAGGTTTATAATTTTGTGTTACAAATCCTTTTTTGACTGGTTTTTTGCTTTTAACCAGATACTTTTAACCAGATTATTTTTAGTATAAACTAAAATTTAAACCGAAACTTTGACGTGCTTGTCGTCGTCATGGTGGTGGTGGTGGTGGGTTTACCCAACCCATTCCCGAGGATGGGGACGCGAATCAACTCTTTAGAGTCCCAGTAATCGGGAGACTCTCCACGGACGGAACTAGAGGTTCAGAATGGAGTGGGAGGGCCGAATATAACCCGACGCATATGGACGAATAGAGGGCAGTCTAGCACGTGATAGGAAAGGTCTTGTGATTCAGAAACACAGTCGCTGCATAACGGAGTCTCGACTCGACCAATCTTGTGGAGATAAGTGCCGAGGAGAGTGCTGTACCCGTTGCAGCGTAAACGAGAGAGAGCACAGTGAGCGGAGCGAAGGAGAGTAAGCTAATCGGAAGACACTGGAGGGATTTGATGTTGAAAGAGGCCAAATTGGATACTACGTCTGCAACTGGTGTAAAGGGATAGTCTATGTGAGGAAATAAGGGTGACAAGTCATCTTAAAAAGTTGCTAAAAAACGCTTTGCCATGACAACTAACATAGAGTGCTCCTTGATCGCTCCAAGAGCTGAGTGATAGAATTTTTATGAGCAAAGATAAAAATTTTGGATTTTTGACCGGTTGAAAATTTGTAGATTACAATTCCATGGGTACAAAATTGAAAATTTCGTCCTGAGTATGAAAACATAAAGCCTGAAAATATTTTCACAATACTCCGCGATCCACACAGAAGCGCGGATGCCAATCCTGCAAGTGTGTCCAAAAGATTCCGCGTAGCTGGCACAAATGAACGTCTAGATCTTAGTCTCTGTTGGCAAGCATCTGAAAACCCATTTAAAAGAATACAAAATATGATTAGGGTCCAGAGATCCACGGCAAACTAAGGAAAGTGTTGCTCCCAGTCGGCGAAGCTCAACTGGCTGGATGCCTGAAAGTTCCTTTGTAGTGGAACGCAGGCATTCAGTGACTATGCGCAAGGCGTCATTCAAGACACTGTTTTAGATGGTAGGTGTTTCTTGCCTGGGAAAAGAGTACGTCTGTTATTGCTCTCAAACATGACAGACTGAAACCAAACCTGCCGAAACGGAAGGTTAACCACCCATTCCGATGTTGAGCGAGGGTCTGCTAATTGGCAAACGTCCTTTTTGGGAAGAGGCAATGTCTGAAAAAAACTGACCTTTTTAGGGGACATTGCCAAAAAGTTCCGAAAACCCACTGTTCTCCTGCTAAACATCGAAGGCTTCACTGCAAGCAAGATGAACGTTCGTCATTACCTTGCTCTGCAATCTGAGGCACTCGTCATCCTTTGACGTGCTAAAGTTTTTATTAAAATTAGTTTATTTTATTTCCTGCCCTATTACTTTTAATGTAACTAATAAGGGCGGATTTTTGCTTTGTAAATTATGAAAAAAGGTTTCAAAATAAGACTAAAAGCTTGTGCGGCTCACTTACTCAGCTATAACTGACAAAGCGACCCGCAACAACCAATAGGTTTCTCACCTCTGCTCTGAACACTCAACTACGCTGCCGACTCGCGAATTTCAATCCTGATAAACCTTGAAGTAAATTAGAGGCGAGCTTTAGAAATAAATCTTTTTAGCACAAGGTCCATTTGGAGAAATGCAATTTCCGCTGAAGGCAACCCAGCTATTTAGTTATAGCCAAGCAAAAACTTTCAGTAAAAAATGTTTCGATTTTGAACCGGCGACGTATTTTATTTTGAAATAATTCATAGTTTGGTTTACGAGAATAATAACTTTGTAATGACTCATTGTACCTTGGTCTACATCTCTACGATATTTTGTCATTTATTGTTTAAACTCATATGGCGCTTCTTACTAATTTTTTTCTTTGCTACTCTTTCCTTTTTGGTTTACTCATTTCTAACAAAAAGACCTCTTTTTAAGATATAACAAATATACCAAGAAAGAAAATCATTCATTTAATCGGTGAAAACTTCTTGGCTGATTTATTTTTTGAACTTTGGAATCGCAAATGTTAAATTTCTACGTTATTTTGGCTCTCCACTTTCGAAAACTTCTGTAAAAAACTTTTATGCTTTAACTTCTACATATTTTTGGTCGGAACAGACATTTACACTGGGTTATGTGTGTATAGTAGTTAACAAGTACGAAATATAAAATAGAAGTATTTCTCAATTAAACTTAGCATTGAGAAAATTACGCGATTAATTAACTAATTCAAACCAAAATCAAGTCAAGAATTTAAAAAGCCTCGTCGTAAAATTGTAAGCCAAAAATGATTTTTTTGTTTTTTAAAAATAAAAGATTAAGTTATAAAAAAAACTTTATTACGTCTAGTAGAAACATAGCTGAAAAAAGATAAAGGGAAAAAAAAAGCAGCAAAAAACCGCAAATTTTTCGCCTTTAGAAAAAGATCATTTTTTGATTTTACCTTTAATTGAGTTAGTCAAATTGAAAAAACCGTCGTAGAATACTTACCGATAATGACGTAATTGCATTTTTCTTCCCGCCAAATGTGAATGAGGAAAGACTTGAAACACGTTAATGTAGTCCACTCCAGCTTTTTTCATAGCCTATTAAAATAATTTAAAAAATACTTTATAGCAGATGGTCCACTGTATCATGTTTGGTCAAGCTTTTTTTAAATAGTGTTGAATTTTGACTCATTCCATTCTCCACAATATAAACATACGTATAGTCTCTACTATTATGTAATAAAGGCTTATTATTGTTAAGAGCAACGTAGTTCAAACATCAGGACAGCGAATAGCTTTAAAACTTTGTAATCTTAAGAATTGGATTTTAAATTTTAATCTTTAATTAAATTTTAACGTAAGTCAAGGTCAAAAAATAAAGCAAAACATGCAAAGATCTTTTTGGTCTTGGGTTGTCTTCGAGGCATAAATAGATTCTAAACTTTACAAGTTTTTTGTTTTATAAAATTGGCCAGAGCGCGATAAGAACTGGATCACACTGTTTTAGATTACAGCATATTATTCGATAATATAGAAAATTTAACTAAAACAACAAAGATAAAATTAGCTTCAGTTTTATGAAAAAACCTTAAGTAAAATCCTCATCAACTCTTGTAAGTCACAACCCGTTTTATGGTTTTAAAAGAACCTGGCAACACTTTCCTTCTCTTTTTACGCAAGGGTGCTTATATATTATGCTTCGGTATAGCCTTTTCGAGTTTATCATAAACATGGAGACAACAAGACTCAAATCGAATCCTTGTTTGAATAAAATATTAACCACACTCAGATCCACTCACCCCTCCCAAGCATGAAGATGGGCAGCCTGCGTATACATTGAAGTCCGGGACGTTGGGGGGGATAATTATACCAGCTACTGATGATGGAAGACCTAAAGTAATTGATCCCGCAGTGTGTTCCCTCAGATTCGGGGTGTAAGTAATTCTCATTCCAGAGTTGTCTCGAACGTCTGCCAGCACATGCGTTTACGTCAAACACATGACAAATTAAAGAAGATTAATTCTGTTGATAAATATTGGGGTTATGCGGGGAAGTCTCAGCCGCATACGTTCAAAAAGTTACTCAAATATTTTTAACAAATACAATCATTTAAAGTAATTCTGTAAATATGTTTGCAGAACTAAAGAGTAAAGACCACCCTGATAGTGAGAGTGAAAGCGGTTTGATTCTAAAACAAATAGAAAAGCCGTTACGAAGCTGATACAGTGTATTTTTGAAATGGACAAGATGAATGAGTTTTGCTTCAACTCAGATCTTTTAAACAAGCAATATTTTAAAACCTGTTACATTATTTTCGAGAAATTTCAGAAAATTAAATAGAAAATCTTTGGCGTTTAATTTTTAATTTTGTTTTAATTTTATTTACAATCAATGATTTTCATATGTATCCGACATAGTTTATAACCACGATTCATCATGTCGGCAATAAAACCTTCATTGATCTTTCTATGGACGCTTTACCCCCAGCTTGCGCGCCACTGAGAGCATCATCTAAATGCGCAATTCTGCTTGGGCTTCTTATAAAGCAGTGATAAAAATAAGTATTGGAAAACAGGAGAAAAGATTTTTTAGCAATTTCTGAATCACTTTAATATTTATTTTAATTAGTATGTACGGGGTCCAATTTATTTCATCCACGGCTTTGCGTAACGTATCGTTGGTTTAAAATCTAGAACTGGGCTTCTCAGATTTTTTACGGCAAACCAAATATTAAGCATAAGTTAATAACAAGTTTTTTGCAAGCCATTTTTTAAAACAACAATTTTTTATTGTAAAATACCAAACATTCCTTTTTTTTCTTTCATTTTCAAAGCAAGTGTTTTCTGAACAAAACTCTTACGAAACGTCTTCATAACAAAACGTTGAATTTAACTACAAGTTGATTGATTTGCTGGTTTTGTTCTAAAACCATTCCCACAAACCACTATTTATACGAGGACCAGTGTCATAAAACACAAGACGTGTCTTCCAAAAACATCTTGATAACCAGCACACTGCAACGTGCAACAAACTTTGGCTTGAGGCTTACTTTTGGGCTACAACCTTGAGGCTGAGAGACGCCGGACTAGTTCAAATGATATCCAGACAATGTGGAGGACATTCTGGAATGTTTACAAGCAGATATTGTATTGGATGCACCAAACAAATCACAACATTAAAGCGTATAATATACTTAAGTTGCAGCGCTAAAATTTTGTATGTCTTATACAAGAATTAAAGTATGTGATAAGCTCAACAGATTCGTTAAAAGTGGTTCTTTAGTTAACTAGTTAGGATCTGTATCGTGAATTCGATTAGATATTTATTATGTGCTTCATCTTTTGGTTGAATTTAGGTCTCTTAAATTGGAAAGAAAGACGGAGCAAAAACCTCCGTGGTTAAAACTCATATCTGATCCGCCCAGACTTTTTCATTGCATTTGGTTCTTATCGTACGTACTCGTATAATCTCTGCTGCTTTAGCGCTCTCCCAAAATGTTAAAACAGCAATGTCTTTGTTACTAGCCGTATTAAACCATCTCGAAAATAAATACAAGTCGTGGAACGCACCGTCACATTGCATAATGCGACATTATAACGTCAGAACAAACTTTATACCTGGTAAGTAAAATTACTATAAAAAATCTTTTTATACATTTCTGATATTATGATTTGGTTAAGTTTTGAAATTATGGCTGCGAATTGTCGAAAGGCAGTTAAATTAATAATTTTCCGCATTTACTACAAACAAACTTCCTCTTAGGGCTGCTAATGAATACGAGTATCAGTTAAAATCTTTTATTGTAATAACATATTACCGTATTTATTCGATTGTAAATTGCCCTTGAAAGTAAGCCGTCCCTGAAAATAAGTTGTCCTTGAAAGTAAGCCGCCCTTTAAAGTACACCGCACCAAATAGCAATACAAAATTTTTACAACTGCCCTTGAAATTAAGCCGCACCTATAACTGTAAAACTTAAGTTCTTTAACTTATGACCGTTTGTAACAAGACAAGAATGAAAATAAGAATGAAGTCAAAGAAACACGTGAACAAGTTTTGCCAATTATTCGTATATTACAAAATAATCTTTGAAGTAGCTTTCCACTTTCCTAACACCTTGCTCTTTTACTTTCAAGAAGCTAGTATTGACTGCTTCCTCGTTTTCTTTCAGCCACATTTTGTTGGCCATAACCCGATTTGTGCTGCTGCTTCCAGTCCAGATACCAGTACTATTGTTTAGAAATCTGTGCTCAAACAATAAAAACTACCGGTAATTAATCTAGTTTTTCGATGGTAGTTACGCTTTAATAGTTTTCAATTCGAAGCAAGTGTTTCGAATGTTCATTTCTGAAGTTATTACCCATTACGTGTTTCTTATTTTTATTGAAATGCTACGATGAAAAAATTGTTAACCGCCCCTGAAAGTAAGCCGCACTAAATGAAAACAGAAAACAATGTAAGCTGCGCCTTACAATTGGATAAATGCGGTATTAACGGTTTTTTTCATTAAATATCTTAAACTTTTAAAGATACTGGTTTCCATTTTAATTTGTTTTCAATGTTTAGTGAGTTTTAAAAAATTTGTAGCAAGTTTTAATTTTAAGAATCAAAAAATCCCTGATGTGAAAATTACGTCATTACCACCATGGTGAGAATTGGTAAAAAAAGTAAAAAACAACCTTCTAGGTAAGGATTGTCGTAATGTGTTTCCAACAGCATAAACGTGCTGCTCCCTTCTTCTCCGATAGGAAATCCTATATTTGGAGGATTTACTGCCGTCTAATAAATATAAAACTCGATAATATGTTGAACAAAACTGCAATTTAAAAATAATCAATTATACGTAATTTAACAAAAAATGAAGCAATTTTGTTATTTATAGCTGTAGACGCAAGAATAAATATTTCCAAAAATATAGCACTTAATAGGAAGTGTCCGAAAAGTAACGAGACTGGTGTTATAAAAGCTTTATTAAAAAATATTGAAATATACCAAAGTCAAATTCTTTCAAAGTAATCTTCTTCCACTTGAAAACACTTGTGCATTTGCCTTTTCCACGATTCAAAACATTCTTGTAAGGCATTTTTTGGGATCTTTTTGAGCTCTATCGTTGCAGACATTTTGATGGAAACTATGTTAAAAAACGGCTTCCCTTTAGAACAGATTTGATCTTAGGGAAATGAAAAAAGTCACACGGGGCCAGATCGGGGAATATGGGGGTATTCCAAAGTTTCAATGTTTCTTTCTGCGAGAAACTGACGAATACCCAGGGCTGTGTGAGCAGGAGCGTTATCGTGATGGAGCGCCCATGCGTGGCCTCCCAAAGACTCCGCCTCTTGTCATGCACTGATCTTACGAGGTGCCGAAGAATCTCTTTATAGATGGTTTGGTTTACTGTTTGGCCTTGGGTTAGGAATTGGAAATAAAAAGAGATTCTTCGGCGCCTTGGCGCCCCGTAAGATCAGTGCGTGACAAGAGGCGGAGCCTTTGGGAGGCCACGCATGAGTGCTCCATCACGATAACGCTCCTGGTCACACAGCCCTGAGTATTCGTCAGTTTCTCGCAGAAAGAAACATTGAAATTTTGGAACACCCCCATATTCCCCGATCTGGCCCCGTGTGACTTTTTTCATTTCCCTAAGATCAAATCTGTTCTAAAGGGAAGCCGTTTTTTAACATAGTTTCCATCAAAATGTCTGCGACGATAGAGCTCAAAAAGATCCCAAAAAATGCCTTACAAGAATGTTTTGAATCGTGGAAAAGGCAAATGCACAAGTGTTTTCAAGTGGAAGAAGATTACTTTGAAAGAATTTGACTTTGGTATATTTCAATATTTTTTAATAAAGTGTTTATAACACCAGTCTCGTTACTTTTCGGATACACCTCGTAAATTGGTGATTCCCGACCGAAATGCCCTTGAATCTTAATGGGCCGTTTTTATTGCTAGATGTATCACAATCTCAAATAATCTAAAATCTGAAAAAGATTTAATTTCTTACTTAAAAAAATTAAACTAGCAAAAAATTGTTTTGGTGTGTTGCGAAATTTTTTATCTTATTTGTTGGATTTGGTAAAAGCAAGAAATAAAGTAATGAACATTATCGGTTTAACTCATTCGAATTCAGGGATTCTTCAATAATATAAAACCGAACAACGAAACGGCGGTGACCAAGTTAAACGATGCAAGCTTGGAAACAATAAACAGTATCTGAAGTAATTTATTCACACGTCCAACGACAAATATAAGTTTGGAAAATTCTATTTTTGAAAAATCAAAGAAAATATCTAAAATCTAAGATTAATTAAAATTTAATTTCATATATTTTTTAAGTAGCATCATGACCTAGCAAAAACAAAAATGCAACTTAAAACATAAATACTGAACACTCAAATTTATCAATCAAAAACTTTTTTAAAAGTAATGTGCATTCATTAAAAAGTTTTTGCAACAACCAATGGAGCTTTTGCAAAATATAAATACTCACTTCTCCACCAACAGCCCATCCACTTTGCATGCGCGTGCACAGCCTGCGAAGAGCGACATGCGGTTCATCATAACAATCTCCGGAGCTTCCATGAAGGAGTTGCAACATCTGTAGATGGAACAATGCTAGGAAGAGTTTGTTGCAAAATGAAGTTTAGAAAAATTGACACGCAAAGACTTTTTGTGGTAATTAATCAGTCAGAACATAATTTTAGAAAACTTTCCAAGTTGCAAACACTTCGACTCGCTTTTATTCTATCGTCCTATCTCTTTGCAATTTCAAACTCCTGAAAGAATGATTCTTGGATGATTTACTTTCTTTCTTAAATCTAATAACACCCTCACATTTCATTCCAGCTGACTTTAGACTTGCTGTCGTTATTATTTGAAAGGCCATATACCCGGGTCAAATGCAAACAAGACTTGGAGCCGAGGGTTTATCCTTTTATTAACCCAGGATGCTGTATTGTCCGCATTAAATGCTGGCAGTGATGGTATTGAGCCAGCATCAGATTTCATCATCCAGAACCGTCAAACCACGTGCTCTGTATAACATTTGTGTATAAAACACGCTGTTAGGACGTTGTCTACGGTTTGTTCACTCGCAATTCGGTGAAGGAGCGAGGCACCATTTGTGTATAGACGGATAGAATCGCACAACACCAGTCCACAGGCATTAACCTTAACCTAAGCTGTTCGAGGCAAGTTCATTCCTGACACTGATTATGGGTATTAAAGCACAGATCCTGGATGCATTCTTGCAGTACTCCGTGTTTCATCTGTAAATCATCTACTGGTATTCGTGGATGCCTTGTTTGGCTAGGTTGTTTAATAGATTTCACGCAGCTGGAACAAACGGGCCTCAATTTAGATCTTAGTCTCTCTTAATGAACATCTGAGGACCCACTTAAAAGCGATGCAGAATATAATTAGGGTCCAGGAATCCACCATAAAACAAGAAGAGTGTCGCTCCTAGTCCACAAAGCTCAGTTGGCTGGATGCCTGAAAGTATGGGTAAGTGGTCCGTTGGAATGAGACGAAGGCATCCAGTAACTAAACACATGGCGTCATTTAGGCACACTGTCCATGAGGAGAGAGTGAGCGTTGCAACACCAGACTGGTGACCAATAATCAGTTGTTAAGTAGACCAGAGATGGGGCAGCTGTGCGCAGTGTATTGGCACCAACACCCTACCCTGAGCCTACTCGTCGCCTCAGCAGTGTGACGCATGAAGATAATTTTTCCACAATGTCACTAGGTGGTAACGGATCTGTTCAGTTTTATTTCAAGATAACGGGTTGAATGTTGAACCTCTCATTAAAATAAATTGACTGTTAAGCAATTGCGAAAGCTTGTAATTCAGTCTTTTTCTCTTTACACTTTTAGTGGCCTTCTTTGATCTATTGAATAAATACAATCGTATTTCTCAGATTGTCGTTTTGATTTCAAAGAGACGTTGTTGTTCAAAATTCAGTCCTTGAAGCAATTTTTTTCTTTTTTTTTCATTATTAATATCTCTTCACCTCTTCCTCAATTGTGCGACTTTTTTTTATACGCAGAGAATTCTGCTGTTCAAACCTTCTTCCTAAAGTTAAATGAGTAACTACAGCGTCCCATTCTTCCCTCAATAAACTAGTGAAAAGGTCCAGTTAAGCGGCTTTTTACTCAACCCTTAGTAGCTTCACCTTGTTTCAGCTTGGATCAGAGGTTTGCAATTTTTCATGGTTTGTGATTTCCTTGCAGAGACTCCACGCCAGTAAGCCCGGGCATAAACAGTTATTTATTTTTATTTTATTTGGTTGTAAAATTGCCAATGTTTGTATTTATTTTCATTTATCGGAAGATTTTTGTATTTATTTGACACATTTGTCCCTCAATTGATGCGTTGAAATGAATCGGACAGTAAAGTTTGCAAATTAAAGGAATAAAATACGTTAAACAAATCCGTTACTGACTAATTCGTGTCAGTAACCGGGGAATCCAGGTGATCAAAATCTCCTTCAAACATTAAGTTCTAACTCTACGGAGGAAATTTTTTAATCGATTCTGTGCTTTTCTCTCTATACTACTACGCGGCAATATCAACTTGACACTTCCAGGGTCTTATTAAATACTATATAAAAAAGATTTATTCTATTTACTTGCTGTTTCCGGAAACTCATTAACAAAGCTTCAAATTTTGTAATCAAGGCTTTCTTTGATATTTGCTGAAAGTTTAACGACAAATTGCCATAAATCAAATGACGATCCGGATTGTCTCACTTGATCATCAGGATTGTCTTACCTGGTCATGAATTTTTTCGCAGCCGAACAAAATTATGTGGTGAACGTGTTTCTTATAAGTGGGATTGATTAATGGTTCCATCTAAAAAATATCATTCAAAAATTTACACTATCGAACAACATTTTGCTGATAAAAAATGAATAAGCGTTTTGCAAAACTGACTCCAATGTCAAAACAAATACAAAGTTTCATTAATAGGTAAATGAGAAATGGCTAAATAAGAAAAAATGTTGTTTTGTTGGCGACTGTGATCAAGATGTTTGTACTTTAACGTTTATTCTCGTGATGCGGTTTTTTCCTTTGAAAAAAGGGATTTAACGAAGCTTTTATAGGTTGTCAGTCTAAACAAGCAGATTTAATTTATAGGCATACAATTATATAAATAATAAAAACTAACTAAATTTTTAACCGAAAACAAGTCAGGGTGATTGCCTGGCGATTACTCTAAGTTTAATATCTCCAATGTTGTCCTTCAAATCAGAAGACCAATAGATATTATAACGATGCTTAATTACCATATCTCCCCAACTATTTATGCTCCTAAATTGAAGCACAAATCGGAGACGTTAAATTTAGTGTAACCATCAAGCAATTACCCGATGGAGAACTTTAATACCGCCAAAAACCATAATAAAGTAAAGTAGAGTAAAGTAGAAGGCCAATATCCGAACGCAAAAGAAGATGTTTACAACGCTAACGGAACAGGATTAAACAGAAGAAGACTGCCAGAGGAGTCATTCGCATTTTAGCTGGAAGTTCGGACTCCAGGGTTCAAGACAAGCAAAGAGCAAGTTACTACCTTCGCTGTGCAAATGCTAGTGGATAAGACATTCAGCAATCGCTTGTGATCGGCTAAGCTAAGAACCAAATTGCTTCAAAAATCTTGCTTAAGATTGTATTTTATTTGATTATCCGAAAAAATTGCTCATCGAAATCATCCCTGGTTTTAAGTAGTCCTGATGATCGGGCTCTACAATAGTCTACAAGCAGAGACACACAAAAAGGTCAATTTTTATTGAGACAATTTTTGTAGAGAAATACTTCAACATCAAAGTTTTTCTTGTTCTTCAAATCGGATACAAAGGCAATAATTCGAGCTGGTATTAAAAAAGTTGTTAAACCAAAAATAATTTAAAAACAACTTTAGTAACATTTTCAACTAATAAATTTTTGATTTAATTAACAAAATTGGAGACAATGAACTACATTATCAAATATTGCTTATACGGAAAGTAAAGTTTAAAAATAATTGTGTAAGTAAGATGATTGTAAACAAACAATCAAGGTTGATTTTGTAGAAAGTGCAAAAAACATGATTTTGTTTAATGAGAATAATAAATCGGATTCTTGGAAAAAAAACTCTCCAGACTAGTACGCTGCGTGGTAAATGACACAAAAATGTGTTAAAAATGGTAATTTGGAAAACTTTTTGATTGGTAAGACGAAACTTTGTTGTTCAAGATGGTTGACCTTGACCGATCCGCTGGTTTGCATGACCAAATAAAGACTTGTTTGTTTGAAAAAATCGTGGTTGACCAAAATTTATTCATTAAAGACTACTTGATTAATAGTACTAAGGACTGCGTTTGTTCGGAATTAATATAAAATAAATTTAATAGGACTGTTCGCGGAGCCTAGAATCTAGATACAGAATCGGGCGATCAAGCAACCATATACATAATATCTTAAAATGGAAGATTTTGTAAAAATCTTTGATGATTAGATTCGGTTAATTTGAGAAGGCCAAGAGTTAAATCAGGGATTTCATTGATAATAAAAATAATCAGAAAAAACAGGATTAAAATCAAACACTGAATCACGCACTTCATCCAGAAAGAACACCAGCATGAAAATCATATGGACATTTGGGCCGTAAAAAGTTATTTTCAAACTTATTTTAAAATTTGTACATCACGAATTAGGCCTCTTTATATTTTAAACCTTGTTATTTTGTCCTTATGCTTGTGAATGACGAACGTTCATATCAACCAACTAATTTGAAACTAACAATATTCCTGCTTTTTGCTACCTCATCGTATTTATGCCGCAAACGGACTTAATCAACTCACAATTAAGGTTTTTTTGGTCAATGTTAATTTGGAGATGATTCTTAGCAAACATTTTCAAACAAAATAAAATTAACGCTTTTAGAACTCAAATTTTAAAAACAAGGTTTTAAAAATGGCTTGGAAATTATATTTATCAACTTCACAACTTTCTAACACTAATGATGGTGTTTTACAAAAACACAAATTACAATACAAGTGACAACTCTAGATTTATTGCCTCGTATTAGTTGTTAAAGTTAAACAAGTACTGTCGATCTTATCTTTGACATCGAGTTTGATATTTCATGTTACATACAGTATGCCTAAATTTTTCATAGATTGTACTAGTGATAAACGACATTTTTTAAAACTATTTTTAAAACTTTGATTTAAATTTTTTATGTTTTATGGAAGGTCAACACATCTTACAAAACTGGAAACCCCAAGGAACTGAGCAACGTATGGGAAATGTTGGCTCTGAAATCAAAAATGAATCTCCAAACAAATATGTCAGAACAATTTTTTTCTTTTAAAGTTAAACTTTCTTTTAAAGGCAATTTCTCGTGACGATGACGTCATGTGCTGTGTGACAAGCTGTTTTTAAATGCATCGCAAATTAAAACCAATTTCCCTTCCAGCGCCGGCTCAAACACTTTTATTTCCACCTTAGCATTTGCATTTGTAAAAACTAACTAGGGACGTTGGAGATAGGAAAATATTGGGCTGAAGCCACGTGGCAAAATTTCGGTCCCTTTTAGAAGTTTTTCAGTTTTTTCAGTCTATTGTAAAATGTCACAATAGTAATTAGTCCAATCAATTGCTCTAAAAAAAACTATCTTTATACATAACGATCTTTATTTATTTGACTTGCAAGGAGCCCTGTTTTTTTTATTAATTCCGTTTATTTTTTTGTCCCCACTTTGCTCAAAAGAAAAAAAACAAAAAAACAAGTGAAACCAAAATAATTTTTCTCTTTAATTTCTTTTTCTTTTAAAATCAATTTTAAAAAACAATTTTTTAAGATTTAAAAGCAAAATTAAAACCTGAAACTTTATTTTGTGCAATTTACAATATCGTCTTTCCTACCCCCCACACCAGATGTTTATGCGGGCGTATCAAAGTCATCTCCCGAGCTAAAAAGGCCACTGAAACTAACTGTACAGAATATCAAGAAAGACTTCCTGCACATTTTTCATGGGGAGTGGCGGTCTATTGTAATTGATACAACTTTGAGAGGGTAGTGCGCGAGCTCCGTGGTGAAAAAATGATAACAAAGTGTTTTTTATTGTTTATAGTTTTAAACACTTTCTTTTAAGTGAATGAATCGATAACTTGATTATGACGTATGCACTTCTGCACTGTAAAACGGAATCGAGCAACGAAATAGTTTCTGGAACTTTTATTCATCTGCGTCTTAAACAGTCAGCTTAATACAGCATGCTGTCCTGATATAAATTGGAGATTTATTTACAAACGAAGTGGCTTGGATCTTGTCAGGAGCAGCTGCAACTTGCAAACCGCACACCCTAGCAAACTGATACGATTTCGTAAGAAATGATGTTTTTTCTGCTTGGTGCTATGTATTTATCAAAGATTTTTATAACTAAAAAATCCAGCATGGAAAAGTTTAAAAGTTTTACAGTTTCTTTCGCATAATAAACAAGAATCAAAAAACTTAGCGACAATCTATAGTAAGTTAATGACTTTTTATTTGTGTATTAGTATTGATAAAAAGAGTGGTGATGTTTGTTGCCAACAAAGTTATTATTTTTTAAAATTTAATCCTTGTTGAAACAAAAGTTGGAATTTGTCTTCCACATATTTTAATTAAGTTTGATAAATGGAGTTTTTAAAAAGGCAAGTTTGATTTATTTTCTAAATATTTTCAAGCTTTTGAAGAAGCCGTTTCAAGCTTTTGAAGTTAGTTAAATTTCAGTTATGTGACGTCATTCATTTATTTGTTTCTCTCACTTTGATCATGTGATGCGTTTTATTCATCTCAGGAACTTTCACGAGTTGGCATTTGTAGAAAGTTTCCTTTCTCGGAAGTAATTCACCATCCGCTACAACGTCGAATGTTCTCGCATCCGGATCGTTGACAGGAGTCTCTTGGGAGAACTGGGATTGCAGGAGCAATAAGCTTTTTGATCCTGAAGTTGCAAATTGAATAATTCCAACTTTAGTTTTATATAAATCTCGGTATGCTACAGTAAAGAACACAAGCTTTTTATAATACTTAGCTCCTCCCGATTAATGATGAACTCTTTATTGTAAGTGTCGAAAAAAAAAAAATTCTCTGTTAAAAACAGACAGAACGCCCACCTCTGTTTTCGAACCCGTGATAGTCGGACCATGATAACTCATTGACAGGATCCCGTTGAGAATAGGCGTAGATGACTCTAGTTGTTTGACTCTACAAGTTGATAAGCTGAATGATTATTATCCAAGATCAAGGATCTTTTAACACTTTCAATTTTTTTCTGAGGTTGTACAGTAATGAAAAAAAACGCAAAAGTAAAAAGTATGAAAAAAGTTAAAGCTATTACTAAAATGTAAGTGGATCAAAGTAACTGACCGTTTAAAAAATGTGCGTAAGATATAAAAAGCTTATTATATGAGGTCTCTGTGATATCTGATTAAAATTAACTGTCATAACTGATTAAAATTTTAAATTTGTTGGTCGTCGTATGTCCATTTGATATTAGAGACTAAACTACGCAAACAATTGGAAGTTAATTCGCTAAAAAAAATCAGGCAAAACAAAAGATAAAAGTTTTTGATACTGGTGACAATTATATTAATGATTTAGTTGTTTTAAAATTAACAAAAATACAATTCTAAATTTCAACTCAAAATTTACGAAGTCGTATTTGTGAAGGGAGGAACTTCTGCGTTGTGCAAAATGGCAGTTTTGCTGATTATATTCGTGATCATTAGCTTTTGTTTTGTTCTCGGTTTAATCTGCTGCTTGCGTCTTAAAATGTGTGATTACCTTTGTTTATTATATAGCTTTGCTTTAAAAACTCTTTTTTTTGAAAAAATACCCGAAAATTAACCATTAAAACTAATAATTTGATAAACGTTTTGTATAAATCACCTCAAATTAAAAATTTTTAACCACGATTTGCTTGATGTTTCTCTTTCTTTTTTGTTTCAAGAGTGCATATTATACAAACCACGGAAGGTTCACGTTTTTGCTTAATTTTCTTGAAAATATATTTCGACAAATGAACGCAGAGATGTGGTTCGTTACATTTATCACATCTGTGACGTAACCGTATCAAAAATAATTACCTTTTAAACAAAGTTATTAAAAATTATCATAAGATGTCCATGTGACTGATGGACACGTCAGTGACGTAGTAGACCTTATGTTATACCTTTTTACCTTGAACAAAAAGAGGGAAAACCCTTATCAATGGCTAAAATTAATCAAAAATCATCGAAAAAATGCCCTCAAGTTGACTTTATTTTTTAATTTTTCGAGACTTCGTGAACTACTGCGCACTTGGTCATGGTGTAGCAAAATAATTATGATTAATTTTTTTGTTTTTATATCCATATGACGTAATTCCTGATTAATTGAACAAAAATTAATAACTTAAATGCAATTTTTTTGATTATTTTTTTTCTATTGAGTAAATTAGAAGATTTGGTTCATCATCATCTTCATCTATCCTACTGACTTGCAGAAAACATCGGCAACTTTCACCTAAAAAAAACCTCAAACAATTTATTTATTAAATAAAGGGCTTGAGGTTTATACTTAGCAAAAGGGCGCGGATGTTTTCTGCAAGTAATTATCTGCAAGAAAAAAACCTCAAGCGATTTATTTATTAAATCAATCGCTTAAGGTTTTTTTTAGGTGAAAGGGCGCCTATGTTTTCTGCAAGTCAGTATGATAAGTAATGATGATGATGAATTACAAGTTGAACTTTATTTATCCTACTGACTCGCAGACAACATCTGCGCCCTTTCACCTAGAAAAACCTCAAGTGATTAAATATATTTATTTGGCTATGTCATAATGAAACACGAGCCAATTTTACAAGCAAAAGAAAGCAATTAATCATTAAGTCGAGGTTTTGTGATTGAAAGAGTTGGCCGAAAAGCATTTATCATTTAAGATTATGACGTTTCTGTCGTTTCCACAAACCAATTGAAGGTCAACAAAGATCCCTAGAGCATAACAACAGTCACACATTCACGTCATGGTTCATCATTGTGCTGCCAAAAAAAAACAGCAAATTATATTTTGAATTAAAATGAAAAATATTGGATGTTTGATTATTTGAACTGACGTCAAAAATTTGCTAAAACAATCCAAAAACAAGTTGCATAACAAAATTTTGAACATCCAGTATTTTTGAGAATCAATTTATAAATTGTTCAATACTTGTATATGCTTAAATGAAAACGGGTTCTATTAACATGTCTTTTTAGGCAATGTTATCTGAAATTAACAAATGTTATCTGAAATTAACAAAAATTCATATAGGCATAACATCAATGAATATACCGAAAAACAATTTTTGGAAATTGAAAACTTTTTTATTTTTCAAATATCCCATTTTTTCTTATATT
Source organism: Diplosoma virens (assembly GCA_963680785.1). Taxonomy (NCBI): domain Eukaryota; kingdom Metazoa; phylum Chordata; class Ascidiacea; order Aplousobranchia; family Didemnidae; genus Diplosoma; species Diplosoma virens. The sequence continues at coordinate 3,077,053 of OY796897.1, read as the reverse complement.
GATTGAAAAAAATTTTAAATTTACATTATTAAAAGGTTTGAAACATAATACAATGTAGAACTGTAATTACAATAGGGCCTAAATGTTTCTTGCAAAACATTATATGCTTTACTTAATGTAAAACTCACACAACCATTCATCCAGTTAGCTTAAATTTAAAATTATTGGTGCTACTCCAACGTGTGATCTCACTGTCATATAGATATCGGTTCTCCAGAGATCATTCATCGTCTAAGACCGCACATTAGAATGGTACTAAATTATTTTGTTATGAAAAACACTTTCTTCTAAAAAACAGGTTTCCGAGGTGAAAGTGTAAACGGCATCCGGTTGTGAGCTACTAAGCTTCAACCAATACGTCAGATAAAAGAGGATACCCGAATGCACTGCTGCCATGACACCCTTGAGTGCACACTACACATGACAGCCTCTGGGTAGAATTTCGAATCATTACGCACTATGGAACTTTACTCGCTAGATGGTACATTGTTTTGGTGCTTTTCCGTTTTGTATTTTAACAATAGGTATTCGGTGGTGGTAGCCTATCTTTGTTTTTGTCTCCAAGCGAAGCAACTTCAAAATTATTTAATTATAATTTTTACTAATTGTCATTTAATTTATGTTTTAATATTGTTTCCATTTCGTTGAATGACCCTTTTTGTTTGTTGATGTTTAATATGTCATTTTATAATAGGAAAAAATAAAATAGCCTAACTAATTAACAAAGAGTTTGTTATCGAAAATTTTACAGTTTTTATTATTATAAAATGGCAAGTAATAAAGTGTTTCATAAAATATCGAGTTAGAATGGAAAAAAGCCAGAATGTAAATCAATCTTCCTTGTTATTTCTTTCATGTATTGCTTTGTTCGCCTATAAGTGAGTAAATAAGAATAAATAATGTGGGAGAAAAATTTCTTCTCTTAAAATTCATGTTGCATGGCAGGGGTTCTCAATAGGGAGGGCCATAGTTGGACTACACAAAAATGTAGTGAAAAAGTGTTAAATCATATTTTCGGGAGCTGTTTTTTGTTATGAAGAAACGATTTTGCAAAATTGGATGTGGAATGAAAGTAAAGACCTTTTTTTTGGTCTTTACTTATAATTTAGAAACGATTTTGTAAAATTGTGCTCAGAATGAAAGCCAAGACTAGACACATTGGGCTGCAACAATTTCGTTTTAAGTTTTTTGAGCCACAGTGTTCAAAAAGGTTGAGAACTCTTATTGTATGGTCTTAAACTTTTTTACGCAATTAAAAAGTTTGAAACATTAACAAAAATTTCCTAAATTTAAACTGTTTTTATATTTTTATTATAAATATTGAGGAGAACGCATATGAGACTCACCGTTATTTCCCTGTCCTCCCCTTGTTGGCAAGCTGCCAACTGTCGAATAAAGGTGATAACGGTTTCTCCGTTGCACTCCTTTCCTTCAATCAATTCCACGTTCTGTTCCGAATCCAATGGAGGAAAAGTATTTGTATTTAGTCCATGTCTATCCTGTAAACAGAGATTACATGACGTAATGCAGAATAATTAAAATCAATAGTCTCAGGATTTGCTCACAGTGATAATTGCTCTTCCTCCGCTCACCCATCCTACGTGAATGTCCGCATGAGCCATGGATCCTAATGCAGAAAATCCAACTCCTATCCATCCAGTAGTAGCCACACGAAGCTGCAAAAATTGTTCATTGTAAAACAGTTCGGCGCTTCATCGATTTGATTATTACATAACATAATGTTCCAAACCGATTAATGCTAAAACGTTCAAAATTTTGTTAACTATTAGCAAAAAATTAAAATAGAGCTGATTGTATTTAGATTCTCCTTTTATTTACGAAAGCAAAAATATCATTTTAACTTAAAGTTTAACTTAATTTGAAAAGTTAGAGTTCTATTTAAACTAAGCGTAGAAGTCACTTTAATTAGTGAATCAATCAATCAATCAAGCAACATACTTTTATTTGCGGGAAAAAAAAAAACACATAACGAATTCAAACACTAAAATCAAATAAAAAAATAAATAAATAAAAAAATAAATAAATAAAAAAAAAAAAAAGAATTTGCAAGACGGTGCAATCAAAGTTTGTCGGAAGCTTCCAAAACTACCCCATGCCCGAAAGTATTTGTGTCATAGTTGTTTGAATTTAATAATTTTATTGTGTTCTACCTTCTATGGTTTTAATGAAAATGTAGTCGCGATTTTTGCAATTTCGTGGATTGTCGCATGAAATTTTTGAATTAAGAGCCAGTAATGTTTGCAGAGGGGCGCAACTCTCACTAAATTAAAATTAAAGGCTTAAAGAAATTTTATTGCAATTCATAAGGAGCATTTTACTTGCACGAAAGGGTAAGAAAATTGAAACAAAGATTAAAAATTAAAAAATCACTAACAAATGAATAAAATCCCAAAATGTGCAATGAAAAATTGTTTAAAAACCAAATAAACTTTTGTAGTGTTTTTTTAAGTTTGCAGATTAAGGCAGATTAAAAGATAGATAGAAATCTGCTTATCCAACCTGCGGCTAAATATAAGCCAAAAACTCCTGCTGATATCCAAGTGAATTAAAATAGGTTTTTAACTACACGCACATTTTCCTTTGGCTGAAAATATGAGCGCAATTCCGGGCTCATTTTCAGTTGAATCTGAATATGACAAGCAAAACCTGCATATTCCCACCTGGACCAAAATATGAGTTGAGTTAAAATTCCACCACATCTGGAAGTTTTGCTGCTCATCCAAGAACACTTTTTGTTCAAACTCATCACTGAAGAGCGATTGTGATCTCACAACCGAAATAAACGCAATCAATGATAACAAACGATATAATGTCATCATCTTAAACTATGATAATATCTGTAAATTATACAATTGTTTTAAATTTTAGTTTTAAACGAAACGTTGAAAATTATAAAAAAATAAAGATTTGTTTGTCGGACAGTTTTCTTCAATCATTCGAAGTCGAAAGCGCTTGAAAAATCACAGACAAGCAGATATTGCAAAACAGAACTGACAGATAAAAATAAGAGAAAACTTTCACATATTTCTATCGCAGCAATCAGTTTTGTTTACTGTTCCAAGATGGTAGAATGAACTACTGCAAATGCACCGATGCTTGAAATAACGTTTACACTTATATCTTTTTCAAAGTTAGAAAGTGAAATCATTACGAGACGTTACGTAATAATCAGCGCACTCACAGTGCGAGAATCATTACTGCAAGTGATCATTCTTTCAATTCTTTTAAACTAAAAGTTTTTCTTGGTGATTTTAAAGAATCAGCAATGTTGTTATTGTTAAATATTTTTAAAACTTGTCTCACATTGAAAGCATTGGCTGGAAAAAGCAAGGGGAAAGCAAATTTTATTTTCCGTTCTGCTACGTTTTCAAAATGTTTCGCTTCCGGTTACTTTTTCCGAAAACATTTTCAAAGTGAATTAAACTAAAAATTAAATATTTGAAACTTCAATGTTTTCCCGCCAAGCACGAAAAGTTTTCCGCTTTGCTGGTTTGTTTCCGCTGTTATTCTATATCAGTAGTTTTCAACTGGTGGGCCATGGGCTGATATCAGTGGGCCACAGAGCATAAATCAAAACGAAAGTAATATGAGATTTGTATAATGATGTCATTATGATCGAAAAATTGGAAACAAATTCCAAGTAAGAACATTTTTTATGTTTTTCGGGCGAAATTTGAGAAATCTCGGACAAATTCCAAACGAAGACTTTTTTTTAGAGATCACCAGATTTTTGCGACGGAAATTAAATTCTGATTCTCTAAATGAATCATTAAGTTACATTGGGTTGGAAAGTGAGCTACGGTATGAACAAGGTTGAAAATTGTCTTTCCACTTTCCGACCAACGCTTTGCTTTTCTGCAAACACTTTCCGTTTAAATCAACCTAAGAAACAAATACCAACCCATCCGTGACGCAATAATCACCTGCAGTCTACTTTATTAACTGTAAACAACTTATAGATCGCATTAATAAATCTCTTGACCGTTCCATGCGATTTATGAGTTGTTTTTAATATTTACTTTTTATAAATTTCAACCAAATGAATAATTATAAATTAAAACAATTTGATTCAATTGAACATCAACAAACAACTAACTAACAAATTAATTTAATTTTTTTTAATTTGAATTAAGGCTCCTCTAATCAACAAATACGAACGTTTGTAAAAAAAGCAAAGGACAACACTATTTCAATCCAAGAGCCGGTATGGAAAAAAAGATTGAAAAAGAAATAAATCTAATTTTAAAATAGAAGAGGGAACCAATATTTTGACAACCAGAAAAAGTCAAATAAGCAGTTGCTAATAAGATTTGAAAAAAATTTATATTTCCGTTTTTTTCATTATTCATATGTATCTTTTATTGAAACTATTTAATAAAAAAATAACTCTGTTCTTTGTATTGACTGGACCATTGATTGGCAACTTTAGAGTCGGTGTACCGGTGGAAAGTTGAATAGTCGCTTGCATAGTTTGAGAAAACATATTTTAAGTCTCAAAACAGTCATGTCTATGCAATTATTTTTAAAATATTACTATACTAAAACATAAATTTTCTTTTTAAGTACGTATATTAAAATTTTTAATATTTTTTTAGAAATATAATTATTCAATAGAAAATTTTTAAAGTCGAAAAATTCTGAACTAGACGTTTTTTTGGTTTGTAGTTTGATTTGAAATTTCGATTTCAAAGCTCTTAAATTTATTTGTTTTCTTCTGTTCAGAATGCGCTACATTCACTTCACACAGAAGACTCAATGGCGTTCAAAGGCTTCTTTGGACTGCAACTGAGCTTCAACTTCTTCTTGTCTAACTTTCTTGTATGTTCAAATTTATTTTTGGGTTTATTAATTTAAATTTTTCAAATTGCCTCAAGGAACGTACGCCATAGCAGTCTACTGCAAACCGAACTGCTTTTAAGCAACAAAATGTTGCTACTTTCTTTGCACTAAATTTTTTTGTAATGAATGAAAGTCAAATCGTGATAAGATTTGTAGAAGACATCACATGACAATAATTTATCTTTACGTCATGCAGTTCGGGTCAATCATAGTTTAATTGTTTCATAAACCACCGCTCTTCCCCAAACAACCCATTTTTAGGATCTAATACGAGCATAATTTGTTCCCATTTGGTCCAGACTTTCATTTCTGTGCAAGAGAAACCTCATTAAATAATTCAGATAATCGTAACTTGGACAAAACCAGAAAGGTTAGAAGTTTTGAAGTACATCTCTCCGAAGCAAGCGAGAACAAAAATCAGTCAGCGATTTCTAAACGATTTGGATTTTCAAGACTGCTTGAAAGAAAAATAATTAAAAATTATTTGTACATTTAATTTTATCCAAATGAGTTGCAGAGATCCTAATTTTACCAGGTATTGTCCATACCCAGCTTTAGGCTGCTCCTGCGTTGGATTAAACTTTTAACAAAAATAAACAAAATTACTTAGGCGACAAATTTGATTATTTCGGACCAGTGATGTAGTCAGGATCGAGACCCGATAATTTTTTCGTGTCCCGGACCACGACGGAGACCATCAAATTTCCAGACCGAAGGTTTGAGACCGAGACCAAGACCGAGACCGAAACATTTTACCAAAATAAATTCCACTTTCAATAAAAAATACATTTCTATTTTTTAAATAGTAATAATTTAAGATGAAATTTTATGCTTGTTAATACCTCCAAACAGGGAAAGTGGCTTCTTTTCCAAGAATTACGCAACAGAATAACGAGAGTAGGAACTGAATCAGAATCGTGTTGATCGCGGCCATTGTCAATCGTTCCAGGTACTTCTTCATGTTGCCGAAAAAGTTTTTTGTCGGTACAAAATTTTAAATCGACTTAACAAATCAAGGTCCTCATAACAATACCTTTGCTTTAAATAAAAATTTTTTATGTTTTTGTTTCACTTTATTCAAAGTGTTACGCTAAAATAAAAGTTAAAAATACAATAAGATATTTGTACTAGTTTTAATTGGTTGAAAAATTCAAAGTTTTCTTATTATGTAAAATACAGTTGCTCAAAAAAATAATACTAAGTTTCGACTGCGTACAAAGATCTGATTGTAAATTACGGAAACAGATAATAAAATTTTTGGTCAAGATCCTACACTTTAAAAAAAGAGAAAGTTTTTGTAGAATTCCATTAATGATTTATGTTTGTAAACAAATTTTTTCTGTCGACATAATTTGGGATTTCAGGAATGTGATAAAATTTGTTTCTCAGACGGATAAATGAAAAACAATCGTAAAGAAAACTTAAAGACAAACTTTTTTTTTCACTTGATGTCCTCACTGGAAAAGATAATTATTTCAAAGTCAAATCAAGACTCCGATTCAGAAAGCCTGGTGCATGGTAAATTCTTGTAAAAAGTCTTTTAACAGAAATCTATTACGCTTTTTCCAGCAACCCAAATTGACGACTTTATTTAATTGATCAAATTGCGTTACATAAATTCATTAATAAAATGGGTCAAATTTCAATGAGCTGAATATTTAATACAGAAAATAAAAATTGAAAATTAAAAATTAAATCAATTGATTCATCACGAAAAATCGATTTCGACTTACAAAAGATTATTAGCATCAGTTTCTGTAAAAAATTAAATTTAATTCTTTTTTTGAAAAAATTTTTGAAAATTTTTAAAACTCTATACTCATACTAATCGGGTCCTGATCAAAGATACAAAGTGAAGCTTCCATAAAAACTACCAGGCAAACGACGACACAACAGTGACGTCATAATTATCAATTACGTAACGAAGATGAAAAAATGCACACTGTAAAACTTGTAGTGAAATTAAAAACCGCAAACTTCCGCTAAGATCGAAAGCGTTGACTGAAAAGATCAATAAAGCTGCTGTAGTTTCCTCACAATGTGTGTAGTTTAAACGATAGTGAACAAATGAACGGGTTTAAAGCTCAATCACAATTATAAGACAGAAATATTTTATTAATGTTAATTTTAGAATTCAAATAATTAATCCATTTATTTTCACACCAATCTCATAAAGTTTTATCCGGTTGTTCTACAAATATAACCATAAAGCATTCAGTGATGTCAGGTTTAGCAATAAGAACGTCGAAATGAAATTTAAAAAAATATTTAAGGAGGGCAGCTCGGTCATTGTCATTTTTAACGTTACAATTGTTCCAGAATGAGCGGTGGTTATTCCATCGGGTAGAAAACTTATTTTTGTTTGTCCTACGTATTGCATTTTGCAAAATTTACAATCTGCCATGTAATTACCATAATTTTTGCAAGTAAGATGTTGTTTTAAATTAAACTTTTTACTATTTGAGTGCGAAATAATAAAAACAATTGTTTCAATCATATTTTTATAATTTTTTGAACCTGGGTTATCTTTATTAGGAAGAATTTGGGATAATTTTTTGTAATTTGTTAATTTGGTAGCTAATGTGGGTGGATTTTTATACACAATAGCTGCTTCTGGTTTTAGTCTCTTTTTTTGGTTAGAAAGTTGAAGTAATTTGGTAAACTGCGTTGCCCAAACAATTCTGTTTTTCTTGTGATGCTGTCATTTTGACTCGAAACGATCTTCTCAGTGTTTAGCAATTTCAAACATACTTTCTGTCATTTTTTGGTTAAAATTTGAACGAAGATACTTATTTTTTAGATTAACTAAGCTTTTTTAGTAATTGGATTTACGTTAATTAAGACGACGAAGATGTACAGTTTCTATAAAAACAATTGACTCGTATACTGATGTAGGATGATGCGATGCACCATTGAGAAAACATCGGTTTTTGGCTGTAGATTTTATGAAAATTTAGTAATGAAACTTCCTTTGGCATTTAGGGTTGTTACATGCCGGGCAGTCTTCAGGTGAGTTATGAAGTCAGACAGTGTTGCATGCAGCTCTGAAATCTAAAGTGCAGTAATAACCTTCTTTACTTCGAAAAATTTTTCCTATTTTGTGCAAAAAAACGACCGAAATTCAACATTTCACGGTTGAATTTCCGCGATCGACCTCAATGGTTTGAGTTAATAAAACAACTTGGCCTACATTAATTTTTGCATTAAAACCCAGCCTGCACCCTAGGGAGCAATGGATCGATAATTGATTCCGTCTTATCCGGGCGTAGTTAAGCTGTTTCAAGATTCTAGGGGACCCAAAGCAGAGATATTGATTGATGACATTTTGGGTCTTACTTTGCTCCGGTTTCTGACTAGCTGAGATGAAATTGCATTAACTGAAACGGGACAGAAATTGCTCTGAGGCGCGTATTTGTGTTGTTTGAGGTTCGTCGAACTTGATTATTGTGTAACTATAAAGCCCACACAGAAGCGATTTAATTTTAGATGTTGTTGGAGATTGGTTCAGATAAGTGTGTCTGGTTGCTTTTGTATTATTATTTTTATTTATTATCTCTATATTTATCCTCCTGACTCGCAAGAAAGCGACGGAGGCGCTAATACATAGGGTAGGCAATTACCCCAACCTGTTTCCTGAGATGCCCAGATATTGCTGTCCTCTTGTAATTTCATAGTAGAGATACGACTGTAATTTAGAGCTGCTTGCCAAGACCACCAAGCAGAAAAAAGTGCTGTAAAGTGTCTTTCCCAAAGATACAAAAGAATGGTGCTAGTGGGTTTTGAACCTAGATTAGATTGATCATAAGCACGGCGCTCTAACCACTCGACCACGCTTTTTGAGCAAACGTGGCAAGGCCCATGATTCAGAAAGGCTAGGTAGTTAAAAGCTGGAAAATACAAGCTTCTCTGCACTAGTTCAATGCATTTCCTGTAAAAAGATGACAAATTTTTTAACGTGTAGAAACGTTAATCTTGCTGTCATTGAGGTCTTTCGTGTTTATCTGCAGAATGATTGATAATGTGCATGTTGAAAATGTGCTTTGATAAAAAAAGCAGTTTTTTCTTCTATTACCTTTTCTTGAAAAAGAACTTTTTTCAATTAGCTGACCCTGGCTGAAAACTGGGATAACTGAATTGGGGAGAAATGGACACCTTTCATTTTTTCTTCTGTTCTATTTCATATTATTTGGATCAATCATAAAATGCTAACTCAGACTTGTTGAAGCATAGTTCTGGTAAAATGTTTTTGCTTTTTTGGCAATAAAAAGTCTCAAAAATAGCCTTAAACCCGAAAATATCAGGATTTGTGAGTCTGATAAAACATTTTGTGTTTGACTCTCACTCCAATTCTTTTTCAAAGTCAGACACGCAAACTTCCAAACCTTTCCAAAATTCCGACTTTCATTCGACTCTGTCTCTCTTGACACCCGTTTGTGCAGGTGTGGGTGGGGTGGGACCAAAGCGCTAATAGTAGTTGTGGTGAGTTTACCCAACCATTTTCTAGGAATAGACAAGCAGATAAACGCCGGGAATTCCCGATAATTGGGTTGCAGCTCTAGAATGTTGAAGGAATGGGCGAAAATGGTTAGGCGTAAAAAGCCAAGATGTATCCCGAGATTCGTAACCATAGTTACTGCACGAAGAAGTTTTAACAGGATCGATTCGATCCTGATATGAAACACGACGAATATTGTCTCATCGCGTTTTATCTACGATAGCAAGCAGATTCAGGAGTTAATTCCTTAGGCTTAAGCTGTACAAGCATTGATTGATTGGAAAATTGAATTGTTGCAGTTGACTTACAATTTTCTAACAATTTTTAAAAATACGCGATGAAAATTTATAACTTTAATATCAATAAGCTTTTTTTTAATTGCTGAAAATGAATATGTAAAAAATCAATGGGTAATATCTTACCATTGACAATAATTTATTCGCTACCTCTATTTTATAATTTTAAATCTTTTATTTTGCTGGTTTTATACGTTGTTGATCAGTGTTGGTCAACCAAAGTTTATTTGAAAAAATATATTTGTAACGGCTATTTTTTTCTTTTGCCAATTTAATTTGAGTGCGTTGAGTCAAAATTTAATTTTTAATATTTTAGATTGAACAGTCTTATCATACCGCTTTCATTTCTTCTTGTATTTAAACGTACTATCAGAAATCTAGGACAACTCAGAAATAAGATATACTTACATTCCGAATCTGAGGGAGCACCAGCGGAAGCAATGGCTATTGCATTACCACCATCAGCAGTTAGCATAGTTGTTCCCCCAACATTTTAAATTTTGAAATTTATGGCAATCGCCCTTCGTCATGTCTAGGGGGGGTGAGTGGACAATGTAAAGACTTGAAACAGTTGCTAGACACTGTGTCAAAAATTAAAATAGACTTCTTTAAGACTCTCGTAAATTACTTCCAATTTTGTCTAATACACGTTATTTTTATCTTTTGTATTACTCTACCAGAGTTCGTTATAAATTATAATACAAACTTCAATACGTTTTTAGCAAAACCCTTTTTGCACTATGTTTTTTATGAAGATTACTTAGATTTTTGAAATCCCTCTTCTATGTTTTTTTATCCAACATGCTTACAAGAAATCAAAAGAGTTATATCTACTTTAAAGTCAAAGTTGAGTTTAGGTTGGGATGACATCCCTTCAATTGTACTTAAACATCTTCCTAAAAATGTAATATCTATTCTTAGCTACATATTTAACCAAACAAGGAAAATTTATCTCTTGCTTTTAAAACACTAAAGTAATTCCCCTCTTTAAAAAAGGTTGTCCTAAAGATGTCTCTAAGTACAGGTCTATCAGCTTATTTTCCTGTTTTTCTAAAATAATTAAAAAACTTATCTATATTTGTTTATATTCTTTTTTAAATAAGCTTAACTTGATTAGTTAAAATCAATTTGGTCTTAGACGAGGTCACTAAACTTGATAAGATGTTATTTCCCTGATTACTGTTCAAATAGCAATATCAATTGAAAAAGAATGAATAGCCTTGCAATTTTTCTTAATCTGTATAAAGTTTTGACACTATTAATCATGAAATATTACTAAATAAATTGTATCATTATGGTGTGAGAGGCACAGTTCATGATTGGTTTTAAAGTTATTTGTTTGGAAGAACCCAACAAGTTGATTATAATTCAAGTAATTCAAATATAAAACCTATTTCTTCCTCGGTACCTCAAGGCTCAATGCTCGGTCCACTCTTGTTTATAATTTACATTAATGACTTCTCAAAATGTTTCAAATATAGCAAGAACCTGTCTTTTGCTAATGATACAACAATCATCCTTGCTGCAAAAAATAGTAATTTATTATTTCATAAAGGAAATGAAGAACTCAAAAACATTGACAACTGGCTAATAGCAAATAAGCTTTCCCTCAATGTCGAAAAAACAAAATACATTTTATTCAGCTCTCGTACCACAAAAGCATTGTCGAAAGAATTATTTTTATCTATTAGAAAAAATGAAATTGAAAGAGTCACCTCAATCAGGTTGTTAGATGTTATATTCAATCAACGCCTAACATGGAAAGATCACATGGCAATGCTAATCAGCAAACTAAAATCATCGCTATACGCAGTAATGAAAATAAAGCCTTTTCTAACTCAAGAAGCTTTACATACACTTCTTCATTCACTAATTCTGAGTCATATAAGGTATTGCATTACAATTTGGTGCTATGGACACTCTGTACACACATTATATAATTAATCAACTACTGTAGGCCTATTAATAAAGGTGTGTTTCTAAATGCATTAAAAATTGCCAAAGTATTGCCAATTTATAAAGGGGTGATGGAAACATTGCTTCAAACAAAGGGTAGGGAACCTATGGCTCACGAGCCAGATGTGGCTCTTTTAATAACAGCACCTGGCTTTTTTGTTGACAAACATAACTGACCTATATATTTTTTAATGTAACGAAACAGAGCATTGATTTAGGATGAAATTAGACAATTGTGCGACCGATTCGAGAGGAAGACTTTTTTTTAGAGAACACCTTGATTTTGGAACGAAAAGTAGAAAATCAGAGACTGAATTCAAATGATGACTTTTTTTTTAGAGGACACTGTGAGCTTAGGACCAAAAATTAGAATCTCACACAGAATTCTTTGAGCTATCCATAAAATATAACATGTCTTACTCATTAACTACCCATAAAATACCCAATTGCATGACCAGTCTCAAAGGCCACCGCATTCCACTGATACACACAGCTAAAAACTAGAGAAACAGTGTACGGCTCTCACGGCAATATATTTAAAAATATGTAGCTTTTATGGCTCTCTTACCCGAAAAGGTTACCGACCCCTGCTTCATACTATAGGCCAATTCTCCATCTTAAACCACTTTCCAAATATTTTTGAAAAAATTCTTAAACATAATTTAATTGATTTTATTAGTAAGTACAAAATCATATTAGAATATCAATAACAAAAGCACTAGCGATGGGATGATTCACTAGTGATGGATTAATAACAAAACCACTAGGAAAACAAAAGCACTAGTGATGCACTAATTGAACTAGAAAATTACTTGTGTTATCAGCAGGCCAACAATTAAATTACTTGTGGAATTTTCTTGATTTAAAAAAAGCTTTTGACACAGTAGACCACACTGTTTTAAAACAAAAACTGATTGCAATGGGTATTAGGGGGTGCCTTTGGATTTAATGTTTTCAAATCTATCAAACAGATGTCAATTGACATGTATAAATTCAACCAAATTAGATAAAAATTTGATAAATCATGGCGCTCCACAAGTTAGTGGTCCTTGGCTCTATTGTGTTTCTTCTATACATAAATGATCTTCCAAAAGCTTCAAACTTAAAAACTCTTTTCTTTGCTGATGATACAGCACTTCTTGCCTCAAGTAATGACTCTACTTCATCAGAAAAACTGGTAAAAATAGAACTTAAGAAAATTAAAAATTGGTTGCTGAAAGAATACAACTCATTTTTGAAACGATATAATTTTGTAAGCGTAACAAAAATAACAAAATTGTTTTACCTGCAACATAAAAGACTAAGTAAATAAAATGACTTAAAACTCAACACGCTACTAAACTAAAGCTTACACGCTTACTGAACTAAAACTGAACCAGAAAATAAGTGTACAGACAAACAATATATTATGACCTAATAGTACAAACTAAACAATCACATTTGTATATTCCCTCAAGTTTGTACTCCTACAGTCAAGCATAATTATTTAGTTGATCCCCTGATCAACAATTGACCAGAGGTCGGATCCAATTCGACAGCAGGTCGTCGCAGGCGAGAGGACCATCTAGGGAGCTTTGATTTGTTGGTTTCGTGGGTGTCAGGGTCGCTCTCCTGCAAAATAGTGTCCATCACAAATGTGGGGTGTGTGGTCGTAGGTACGTCATTATGGACGTCTTGTGGTTGCCCTTGATTTATGGTCTCAGAAGAGGTTTCATCAACAACGTGGCTGGACGTCGAGGGTGGATGTTAAAATTGCGTTTCGTATCGGGGGCACTGTTGGTGGTAAAGAGGTTTATGGGATTTCGGCAACATCATGCATTAAACAAAGGAATCGTCGATTGCGCCTGGTTATACGACCAGATCCTCCCACTTTAACATTATATCGGTCGAAGTCAATTGCTTCGACCACAGTGCCGACTTTTTGCCATTTACGTGGGTGTCTGTCTCCTTGATTTTGAATGAACACGCAATCACCGCACCTCAACGCACGCAACGGGCGTGCACGTGCGCTCAATGTGTTAATGGCCCGCTTGGCTCAAACTTGAAGGACATCTTCTTTAGCTCGCCATACTTCGCACCAAGTACGACGAATAAAGCGATTGGAAAAAGTGGCAAGCCGATAACAAACGAGAAAGCGTCTCGCAAAAGATGGCCAAAGCAATTTCAGCAAGGGATAAATTGCAGTCAGGATCCGGGGTATTACGCAGTTGCAACAGGGCGCGCAGAAACGAATCATTGTTCAATCCCCATTGGGGCTAATATTAGACATGAGAACTCTTTTCGCGGCTTTGACTGCAACCTCAGCGCGGCCGTTGGATTGGAGTAAGTAGGCGGAAAAAACGCGGTGTTTGATGTCTCACTTGCGCATAAAATCCTTTGTGACGAAGGCAGTAAACTCTGGGCCACCATCTGAGGAAATTTTTTCAGGAACTCCAAGGATGGCAAAGTATAATCGAAGGAGGTGAAGAAGTGCATTTGCAGACGGTGGACCCAGCAGGTATATCAAACACATCTGACCAACAGGAAAATCTGTCTCCAACGATCAAAAAGCGTCGTCGTGCGTAATCAAAATAATCCGCAAAAATTTTTTCGAAAGGCATGGTGGACGGATAGGTTGCAGCTTGCGACGGCGCATTTCGGTTACAGTAAGCACAGGAATCGTGAATATTGTGAATATCTTGGATCATCCATGGCTAGAAAATCTTTGCGCGCGCACGCCGTTTCATAGCCAACACCCCTTGATAGAAAGCATGTAATGCACATAATACTTGATAGCGGAGTTGTGGCGGAATAACAACACGATTATTGTATAAAATAACACAGTCAGAGATATAAAACCAGTCGTGATATGGGAGTTATTGAAGAATGCCTTCCTTTGGCGGAAAGGTAATATCAAAGTTTAATCGTATGGCAGAAAGTAAATCGTTTAGTGCAGCGTCACTGGCAGTTTGCCGGGAAATTTAATCCCAGTTTAAAGTCAACTCATCACGCGTGTTTTGCGAGCAGAGGCAAGTAGGGCCTCTTCGAGAGAGTCTGGAGAATCACACTCGGTGCAATGGTAGCAAAAACTTCAGATGTGGCTGGTGTCGCAATGCAGCGTCCGCAGCGGTATTAGTCGTCCCGGCAAGTGTGGAATGTCAAAACGCCACATTAGAGTGCGCTGCTTTAATCGGAAGAGCCAAATGTTGCTAATTTCATCTGGAGTTCGATCGCCGAAAATTTTTGTTAGCGGTTTGTGGTCGGTGATAACTACTAAATAATTGCAGCCCTGCGTAAAGTATTTAGTCTGCTCGAGTCCCCAAGCTACAGCTAGGGCTTCTCCTTAAATTGGGGCGTAAAGTTATTCAGCCAAGAAGAAAAAGTGAGAGCCTACGAGAGTTACTCGCCATCTATTTGAACAGCAATCAGGGAAGGTGGACGGGGATGCACAGTGTTTTTGAAGCAGGAAGTATCCGATACCCTGGTTTGACCAGTCCAGTCGTAAGCAAGTACGTCGAGTCGGATCAAACATTTCTACGCCATGACATACAGCGTCAATGATAGAATCTTTCGAATGCAGAAATGCTTTATCAAGATTATTATTCTATCAGGGTTGCGGAGTCGGAGTCGATCGTTCAGTCGGACTCCGACTCCTCATGTCCAATTTTTTTACATATCAGTGATGTTAACCGCGCAACTATGCGGCCGCGTACGCCAGTGGAGTGCAGTGCAGTAATCTTTTTAAGAGAACCTTGCCACGTATCGCGCGACACAGCGTGCGACTCATAAAAAGTTTACATTTAAATTTGTAAGCAAATAGTATTTCGCGTAATGCTATGCTTGGGCAGCCAATTTAGTTGCTCCCCTTTCTTCAATCCAATGACAGGAAGCAAATGCCAAGTGTATAATCACTTACTACCCTAAGCAGCTTTTTTCTATAGTACAGTGGTACCTTAACATATGAGTTTAATTCTTTCCGTTAGAGAGCTCGTACCTCAATTTTCTCGTATGACAAAGCGAATTTTCCCATTGAAATTAATATAAATGCCATTAATCCGTTTCAGCCTCCAAAATGCCCACCCATTTTTTATTTTTGACGTGTCTTTAAATAAGTAATTCCCTCTAACAGAAGCTAGTGTTGAACATCTGTTTTCATTACTAATGCTCATCAGAACAGACCAAATGAAGGAGAAGCTCACAGAAACAATTTTATTTTTACGAGCAAATTATTAAATTAAAATTTTTGAAAATTAAAACTTACTCTTCTTGCTCTATTCTTTCAAAAAAATATCAGCTAAAAGTTTAGAACCAAGGTGAATTTTTTAATAATCTCCTAATATGAATGTCAATAAACGGCAGGGAGCCTGCATGTTCAGTCTCGTACAAAATTACAATAATTGAAATATTTATGAGATAGAAACTACAGACCTCCTTTTATTTTGTTTACAAAATCCGAAAAAATTCATATATATATTCTTACTATCAATATATAACCATGAATTACTGTGAAGAAGATGGACTCCATGCCATCAAACTATTGGCTGAAGTTTATTTGAAAAAAAGAAGAATGAGCTTATTATTGGTATGGAAATGTCAACATTTTTCTCTGGAGTTCCTTTATATGCAGTGGGTGATTTAGAAAAATTCTAAAATTAGTCGCATTTTATTGTTTTTCTTGTAGTCTATAATTGTGGGTTTTAAATTTTTAATTCTTTTACATATGGTTTTTTTTTTCTTGTGCTTTTATAAACTTTTGTTTTCAAATTTTCATTGTCAATAAATTCCATAGTTATTATAACATTTGTACAAATTTTTACAGTTATAAAATATTCATATTTACGTTTTAAACTCACTGATAAAAACGAAACTAAGCCACCTAAAACAAGAAGCACCAGACTCGAGTTTTGCTCTTGGTAAAGCTCGTCAGTGATGCATACCTCATTGAGTTTCGAACCGACTAGATGTACCCATACATGCAGGAGACAACATTTGGGGTCTAGTCCTAGACCAAGGTTCTACACAAGTCATTAATTGTATTAACATTAAGGTTTGTCGTGGATTCGATTTATCATGGGAAAAATAATAACTGTAAAATACTGTAGACTAAAGATAACATCATCACTATCCATAAAATACTTTGACGTTCAGAAAATGTAATAAGCATTAAGTATAGAATACATATTTAGTTTCGAGTTATATATGCCATTTCGAATTAGTTTTCTAAATGTGATGGGTACGTATTAATGTTTCATTCAAACACAGTAAGAATTATAATTAATGGGTTGTGTATACGAGTGTACGTATTTATCAAAACATAAATATAGCAAAAAAAACATGTTGTATAAAATAGTCCCAACAGACTGTTTCGCCTGTGAGGCTCATCAGGGAACACAACAATTAAAAAAAGCAATATTATTTACGTTGAAAGAAATAAAATAAGCAAAAATTAAAAGTTAAAATAAATTTTTACGCTTCAGATAAAAACTCGCATTTTAGAAAAATAGCGCTACCAAAAGTTAGAGTTTAAACAATTATTTTACTAAACTTAGTGATTGATTATTAAATAATTACTTTTAACTAATGATCCATAAATTTTTTTACGCTTTACCGGTAATCTTTTCGGCAGCTTGGCCAAGTTTAAGAATACATTTGTGCGCAACATTACAGCATGTTTCTTTTAATATCTCATAGCAAAGTAATTATTTGCTAATCAATCACTAAATTTAGTAAAATAATCGTTTAAACCCAATTTTTGGTAGCGTTATTTTTCTAAGATGCGAGTTCTCATCTGAAGCGTAAAAATTTATTTTAACTGTGTCCCCTGATGAGCCTTATTGGTGAAACAGTCTGTTGGGACTATTTTGATAACACTGTCCAACAAAAAAAATTTTTTCATGGTGCTTAAGATGTTTTAACTGTTTTTACCTAATTTGAGAGCGCTGATTCCAAAAATGCTGTCACTTTTTCTCTATCAGGTCTAGTTTTTCCGCTATGGTATACCCCTCTCTGAAAAAAGCCGATAGCTACAATAAAGACAGGAAAATTGAAGAAACAATATTTTTTATTAACTTTATGGCACATATTCATGGAATCACACCAAAATATTTACAATTAAAGCTTGAAGTTGTAAAAAATGCTAAGCATAGACATCATCAACCATAAATTGACGTTTTACTGATTTTCTATAATGGGAGGCTCTGGCATTATTGCGCTTGATAGACCAACAGTAGTCTGCAAGCATGGTGGCATCCCAAAGACCTTGATAGCGAACTTCCATGCCGCTGATGTCTTGATGGAAGCGCTTCCCTTGCTCGTCGCTAAGATCACCTAGATTTTCTGAAAAACAGGAAAGATGGCTGTGCAAAAATGCAAGTTGATGCTCATATTTGCACTCAGTTGATGGAGACTTGTGTGTAATATTTCAACAAGCTCTTTGTAGTTGGGTGTCTTTGTTTTTCCCAAGAAGAATTTTGCTACATTTGTAAACGCTGTCCAGGCACTCAATTCTGCAGGATTCATAAAATTACAAAAATTTGCGTCATTCATTTACTTTCGAATCTGGGATCCATCAAAAATTCCAGCTTTTAATTTCTCTATTGTTAAACCTGGAAATTTCATGCAAATATATTTGAAACAGTCGCCATCTTTATCAAAAGCTTTCCCAAACTGTTTCATGATGCCAAGCTTTATGTGAAGAGGAAGAAACAGTTTTGGAACGCTCCACCAAAGGAGGAGCCAGAACATTGAGAGAGCCAGAAATCAGCTCACTGCGCACAGGCCAATCTTTTTTTATCCAGTGCTCTGTACTTGGCCTGCTGTCCCTCAAACACAAGAAGCAAGAAAATTTTGTATAACCACCTTGTAGCCCAAGGAGAAACCCAACCATTTTCAAATTGACACATATGATCCATTGGTGCTGTCTATATAAACTTTTTTCCAGAACAAACTTGATTTCATCATATTTTTCTTTAAAGGTTGTTGAATGGCCTAGAGGAACTGATCCATATAAGTTTCCATTGTGAAGAAGAACACATTTTAAACTTCTTTGGAACTGCCTATAAAAAGGCGCCAATCTTGAGGATCATATTGTTGGACACCAAGCTGCCGCAGCAGGCCGGCAACGTCGTTGCAATATACTATGTCGTTTTCCTGAGTGAAATATGGCAAGAATTCAGTATGGTGTTTTCTATAGAAGGTTATGAGAGTTCCAAGCTGAAGTAGATTTTTTTCTTTGAGTCTTGAAGCTATAAGTTCATAAGATCTTTGGAAAGGTTGAGATCTCTAGTCAGATCATTAAGTTCTCCTTGAGAAAAAAGCTGTGGTAGTGAAGAAGGAGGAAAACCGACATCTGAAACAGTGGCTTCACTACTGTCAGTGACAAAACGGAGGCTTGGTCTTCTTCAGAACCAGGCAATTCCAATTCGGGCAAGCCTTTAAACACTAGAACAGGAATTTCATTGCAGTGTGGAATTGGCTTAATTGCAGACTCGAGGTTTGGATAAACCAACTAATTCCTGTTCTTCCTGTTGATTCCCTTCGTGTTGACTGCACAGAAGTAGCAGTCATCGAAATGGTTTTTTGGTTCACGCCAGACCATTGGAACACCAAGGCAAACTTTCTATCCTTTTTTGTCCATTGTCAAAAATGCTCAACACATTGCTAGCATACAATATGGGTTGCCCATGCCTTGTCTTGATCACCAAGCATTACTTTGAAGTAAGCAAGATAAGCACACTTCACAAATTCACTGATCCCTTTCCTGTTGGATTGGAACATATATTCTCCGCAAATATAACAAAACACATTTGGATTGTTTAAACAACGTCGCCTAGGAGAGGATGTAGCCATGTTTAATTTTGCTCCAAAAATCTGCAACGCAGGTAAAATAATGCAGCTTATTTATTTCCTGTCTGACTTACAAATAAATTTTTAACAATAAAAGAATAAACCTTACTTTGACCCAGAAATCAACAAAAACATGCCACAATCGGTAGACTTACCTACTACTCAGTGTCCACTTCTTACCAACTACATACCTCCTTGTATAGCAAGTTTGACTTTTATTTTAAGATTTGTGATGTTATAATCATTTAACATACATCACAATAACAACCTACGATTGTAATTATGACGTAAGAATGTATACAGAAATACGCCTAATTTTACGGTATAAAATAGCAAATATCTCAAAAACTTGACCTGATGAGAGAAAATTAGTATGATTTTCGGAATCAGCACCCCCAAATTAGTCTAAATCAGCTTAAAAACCTTGGGCACCAAAAAATGTGTTGGCCAGTGTAATTAATTGTTTTGATAATCAGAGCGAGTGAAGAAGCAGCGAGAAGCGTGGAAAGGAAGACGCTCATTCATAAGGGTGGGTACTTTAAATATTGGAACGATGACTGGAAGGGGAAGAGAGCTGGCAGATATGATGGAGCGAAGGAATGTAGACATATTGTGTCTACAGGACACAAAGTGGAAAGGTAGTAAAGCAAGGAACATTGGCGGTGGATGCAAAATATTCTACAACGGAGCTGATGGAAGAAAAAATGGGATAGGGATAGTGCTGAGGGAGGAGTTGGTTAAAAGTGTCCTGGAGGTGAAGAGGGTGTCAGACAGATTAATGGCCATGAAGCTGAAGGTAAAAGGTCCATCCCAAATATAGTAAGCGCATATGCTCCACAGGTTAACAACAGCATGGAGAAGAAAAATGATTTTTGGGAAGACATGGATGGGTTGATAGAAAGTATATCAAAAGAAGAAAAGATAGTCCTTGGTGCAGATCTTAATGGACATGTGGGCGAAGGAAACATAGGGGATGAGGAAATAATGGGAAGGTACGATGCTGGAACAAGAAATAAGGAAGGATCAATGGTTGTAAATTTTGGGAAAAGGATGGATTTGGCAATTCTCAATACTTATTTCAAGAAAAAAGATGAACACAGGGTGACTTACAAGAGTGGAGGAAAAAGTACCCAAGTAGATTATGTGATGTGCAGAAGGAGAAACTTGAAGGAAATGTGTGATTGTAAGGTAATATTGAATGAGTGCGTCGCAAAGCAGCACCGAATGGTGGTATGCAAAATGGTTCTTCTGGTGAAAAAGAAAAAGGCAGAGAAAGTAAAGCCAAAGATACGATGGTGGAAACTGAAAGAGACAAGTTGTCAAGAAGCATTTAGACAAGAGGTGACCAGGATTTGGGGAGGCAAGGATAGATTACCTAATGAGTGGGATAAAACAGCAGAAATGCTAAGAAAAACAGCTGAAACTGTACTGGGAGTGACATTTGGGAAACAAAAAGGAGACAAGGAGACATGGTGGTGGAATGAGGAAGTTCAGGAGAGCATAAAAGAAAAGAAAGAGGCAAAGAAAGCATGGGACAAAATAAGAAATAAAAATATTAAAAAGATCTACAAAGAAAAGAAGAGTAAGGCAAAGAAGGCAGTTGCAATGGCAAAGGTACGTGCGTATGACAATTTGTATGCTAGATTGGAAATAAAAGAAGGTGAAAAGGAGTTGTACAGATTGGCTAAGCAGAGAGACAGAGCAGGGAAAGATGTACAGCATGTGAAGGTTATAAAGGATGAAAATAGTAATGTTATGATAAATTTGGAGGCAGTGTTAAAGAGATGGAAGGAGTACTTTGAGAAACTGATGAACGAGGAAAATAACAGAGAGCCTAGGACAGAGGAAGCAGAAGTGTTTAACGAAGAGATAAATTGTGTCAGTAGAGAAGAAGTAAAAAACGCACTAAGAAGGATGAAAAAGGTAAAGCGGTTGGACCAGATGAGTTGCCAGTTGAAGTTTTGAAGTGCATGGGAGAGATAGGGTAAAATTTTTGACCAGACTGTTCAACAAACCATTAGTGGGTGAACGGATGCCAGAAGAATTGAGAAAAAGTGTGCTTATCCCAATCTATAAAAACAAAGGGCACGCACAGTGCTGTAGAAACCACAGAGAAATAAAGCTAATGAGCCATACGATGAAGGTATGGGAAAGAATTATTGAAGCCAGAATAATGGATAGAGTAGAGTAGAGATGAGCAAACAGCAATATAGATTTATGCCAGGAAAGGGAACCACCGATGCCATGTTTGCTTTAAGAATGTTGATGGAAAAATACAGGGAAGGTTGAAGAGAGCTACATTGTGTATTTGTGGACCCAGAGAAGGCTTACGACAGGGTTCCACGGGAAGAGCTGTGATACTGCATGAGAAAAAAGAAATAGTGGAAAAGTATGTGCAACTAGTACAGGATATGTATGAGGAAAGCGAAACAGTGGTGAGGTGTGCAGTAGGAACTACAGAGAGTTTCAAGGTTAAGGTTGGACTGCACCAGGGATTAGCGTAGTCCATTCCTGTTCGCAGTGATAATGGACAGGCTAACGGATGAAGTAAGGAGAGAACCACCATGGACGATGCTGTTTGCTGATAATATTGTGATTTGTGAAGAGACCAGGGAAGAAGTGGAGCAAAGACTAGAATCCTGGAGATATGCATTGAAAAGAAGAGGGATGAAAGTAAATAGGTCAAAGAATATCTTTGCATAAATGGAGGAAATGATGACGAAACAGTAAAGATGTAGGATACAAAAGTGCTAAGAGTAAAAGAATTTAAGTATTTGGGATCAACGGTGCAAGAAAGTGGTGGTTGTGAGAGGGAGGTAAAGAAGAGAGTACAGGCAGGATGGAATGGATGGAGAAGAGTATCAGGAGTAATCTGCGACAGGAGGTTACCAGCTAGAGTAAAAGGAAAAGTGTGCAGTTCAGTGGTAAGACCAGCAATGGTGTATGGATTTGAGACAGTGGCAGTCACAAAAAAACAAGTAGAAGAGATGGAAGTCGCAGAGATGAAAATGCTGAGGTTTGCTATGGGAGTGACGAAAAAAGACAAGATTAGAAACGAGCATATCAGGAGTACCGTTAAGGTAGAACGGTTAGGAATGAAGATGAGAGAGGGCAGGCTGAGGTGGTATGGACATGTCACGAGGAGAGACCAAGAGTATGTAGGAAGAAAGATGATGGAATTACCGGGAAAGAGGAAAAGAGGGAGACCAAAGAGAAGGTTTTTAGATGTAGTAAAAGAAGATATGGGGGAAGTTGGTGCGAAGGAGACGGATATTGAAGACAGAAAGATGTGGAGAATGATGATACGCTGTGGCCACCCCTGACTAAAGGGAAAGGTTGAAAGGAGAAAAAGAAGTGTTTTGATAATCAGGAATAATCGTTCTGATTATTGAAGCCATTGAGCACTCTTTTGAAAAGCACCAGTAATTTGCAGTTATATATGCTCTATACATATACTGTATATGTATATATGCTCATATACATATACATAATTTTTTAAAGTAAATATCTTTTTATGTATTATATTTAAAAAACCTGACATATTTTGTGCAACTGTCAACTCGAAAGAATGATTTTTGCTTAGTTAAATCTAATTTAAGATAAATACTTTGCCCAAATTAGGGAGTCGGAGTCGGAGTCGAAAGTCGGAGTCAAAGTTAAAGTCGGGAGTCCGATTCGGAGTCAGAGTCGGCATTTTAGAAATTTTAGGAGTCGGAGTCGGATCTTAATCATCCGACTCCGCAGCCCTGCATTCTACTCGAACTTACGTTTCGGACTGAGAAATGGCTTGAAGGGAGCCATCAAGTCTCAAATTTTGGCGTAGTTAGCCACTTTATTGATTAGACCAAACCAGATTCTTATATCCTTGATGTTCTAAGGCGTAAGAAACTGTTGAATAGCGTTCAAATACTTGGGCAAGAATTCTACACATGATTCGGAAATGCGGAATCCTGCAAAGTCAACTGACCCTTGGGCGAATGAAAATTTGCTGAAGTTGAGAACGATACCGGAGTGGCCCACTACAGTTAGAAATAGGATGGTGCGCCACCAATGTTCTTTTAGGCTCTTGTCAAAAAACACCGTGTCATCCGCGCATCGCTCTTTTTGCATAAAATCAAATAAAATGGCGGGGAAGCGACGATTGTAGCAATTTCCCAAAGAGAGGAAACCTTGAAAGAATTCCTAGGACTTTATCCAAAAGGAGGTGTGCATGAACCTGTTGCCAATGTAGAGAAACTGAATCCAGGGTATGAAATACCCTTGGCTTCGCTGAGTAGCTGACATGGATTTCCTTGGGTTGTCCCGCCATGCAATGATGAGGGCGATGCGGACATGTGTTAAATGTGGAGGAAGCGTATCGCTCCAATAGCCAAGTTTTTATTCAATCATTATTTTCGGGAATACAGCAAAATGGTAGCAACAGTGGGTATGGTGGCACGGCAGTACGTTGAGGGCAAGTGCAAGAATGATTTTGATCGCCCGGTGAGGCACAGCCACCAGTATCAATGCACGTGAGGGACGCATTAGTGGTAGTAGCAGGTTCACAAGCGCATTCCTGCATCTCAGCATTAGCATGTTTGCCCAATTATCGAAAACTGGGGGACAGCACCCCTAATGTGGCCAGTGTGTCGTGCGATAAGAAGAGGGTCTTATCATCGGTGCTAACGTAGACCATGCCCCGGCATTGCACGACCCGATTGTGACATGACAGTCCTTGAATAATGGCGAAGAACGTACCCGCAATTGATATAGAGGAATGATTGGTGGCTACCAGGTTGGGTGCACGGTCAGGATGTCACGTGGGAAATTATATTGCAAGAATTTATCCAGAGACCATACATTCACTTGGGCGCCTGTGTCAGCGATAGCGGTGACATTTGTAGCACGGATTGACGTGGATTCTTATGAGCCTGAGTGCGATCGACTGAAATCGTTACCTGGACCTTAGGGTGCTCGCTCATATGTGCTGTTGCCCATTGTCCGTCTTTGAATACATAACGGGGGCCTTGCATGGTGGCATTCCTATAAACTGCAGACAAAGGCATGTTGCACTTGTTTGGCCTGTGCCTAAAGACTGGCCCTTGGTTTGTTCTTACCGAACTCAACTGTGGGTCCGTACACGACGTGACTTCAAAAGTTTATATGCCTGGTTTAGGTGGTGAAGGATCCACTTTAGGAGCGAGGAGACGTCTTCGGTGTTTCTGTGTCCGATAGCATTCAATACACAAGGTATAAGGTTTGGTATTCCAACCACGAGGCCCTTTTTGTAGAGCTGATAAAGTCTCTGGCGTAGCGGACAACGCGATTGTTTTGACCAAGCAGATAAATTGTTGGATTCCTTGCGTGGGGTCGCATTACGACGTGCTTTGTGGTCTGTGTCATGTAGGCGCTGAAAGGCTGACACAGATGTGACCTCGATTGGGGGGGACAGCGCTGCGAGCCATCTCCTTGCTTTCTACTAGAGCAACGATCTCGTTGACGGCGCGTGCTAGCACATCTGCGCTCCCAAGAATTTCTCGGCGGATCTCATCGTCAGAGATGCCATTTAGCAGGGTATTACGAATCACGTGGTCAGCGTAGTTAATTTTTAAGTCACAAATACACTCAACTGGTCAGTGTAGTTAACTTTTAAGTTACAAATACAATCAACTGTAAACGCACATGTGGCTGCTTTGCCGCGCACTCTCGCTGCAAATGCCCGAAAAGATTTGTCCCTCAGTTGGCGCATTTGCATGAGATTTGATCATAAGACGCCAGTAGCTACTGGGATAACTGCAAGTCGACGCATGGCGGATAGTAACTTCTGCAGACTTAGAGACAATCTCTGCATTTGATTTTAACAAACTATCCCTAAGCTCTGACTGGCACGCTGAAAGAGTTGTGCAGTAGCTGAAGCTTTGTTAATGCCTGATGCTTGCATAAACATTTGCCAGCGGCGAGTAAATACATTCCACGCTTCTAAAGACATGCCCACGTCGATGCTGGGTCTCGCTAGCTTTGGTCGCTCTGAGGGAGCGCGATTGAAATTGGGCCCAGGAGCAGCATGGCTAAATGCGTGGCTCTGCAATATAGCACAAGCCACGGCTTCTGGTGCGTCTTCGGATTGAAAAGCGCAACCCGAGTACGCACAATCTATAATAACTATTGTATAACAAAAACTTAACTAGCCTAAACGATTTCGTCATGAAAAAATACGACTCATTTTCGAAACGATATAATTTTATAAGCATAACGAAAATGACGAAATTTTTTTACCTGCAACATAAAAGACTAAATAACAAAAACGATTTAAAACTCAACACGCTACTGAACTAAAGCTTACACGATTACTGAGCTCAAACTGAAGCAGAAGATAACTGTACAGACGTAATAATACGAACTAAACAATCGCAAATTGTTCTTGCGGCCCCAAAGTGGGCTTAAAATTTTTGAAATTTTTTTTAATTTGTCAAGATGCTCAAGAAGAACTTAGTTTCTTTTGAACCAACTACTTTCTCTCAAAAACTAACTTTCACTCCAATCGGTTTTTTCTTCGAATTAGACACGACCGAATTAACTACTAGATTATCTAAATCTGTGGAAATGCTGTATCATTTAAAAAAATACTTCTCCATAATAACTTAAAGCTCGTGTACCACGCACTTATAAAAAGCATATTACGATATGGTATAGTACTATGGGGAAATCCAAATCAATCAGCATTATAGAACCTTAATACAGTGCATAATAAAGCTATGCCATATATTACTATTCAACCATACAGAACAAGATTAAATAAGTTGTACGCATTTTCTAAATTATTAAAAGTAAATGAATTGTATCAATATTCTGCCGTAAAACTCATGTTTCGATTATACAACGACAGTAAGTTTAAAGATAGTATCCCATTAACAAATGAAATTCATACTTATAACACACGGCAGTCAAATAATAAGAACATCTTTATTTCACATTTTTTGGTTGTAAATTATCTAATAATCTAATAGTAAATTGTATGAAAATGTGGAACAAGCTGGCAAATATTAATAATATAAGAACCGAAAAATGAATTAAATCATTTAAAAGATTGTTGTACAAACACCTGTTGTATACTTATAAAATTTAAACAACATACAAATTTTATTCATATTAATTACACTTTTTTAGTATTGATACAAGATGACCTTGCAGTACTGTTAAACTACTTTAATATTTCCAGCTTTAACTTTTAAAAATATTATGTTTTACATTGTTTTTGTGCACCTCTTGATCTTCAATTGCTTGCTGAAATATGTTATGTTGCTTGTTTTATGCTATTTGCATTTATTTCAATCTAATTCATGCTGCGATCTGTTCTCTCGTTTAAATTTTATCTTTTTGGCCTTTGTTTTTCTCCTGTTTATGTTATTGTTGTTAGTTTTTTGTTTTATTTTTCATCATGTCTGTAAGGAAAATTTATATTTATGATGTAATTTATGTTTTTTTGATATTTTCTATGCTTAACAATCAATTTTATTCACCATAAACTTAATTAACTGATAGTGAATTGTGTGTTGGGAAACTTTCAAATAAGCTGGGAGTAGTGATTAAATGACTTTTTGTTTCTTCCTACCCTGCATTTATTTATTTTATCTCTACATTTATCCTCCTGACTCGCAGGAAAGCGACGCAGGCGCTAATACATAAGGTAAGCAATTACCCCGACCTGCTTCCGGAGATGCCAAGTTATTTTTTTCCGCTTGTAATTTAACAGCGATATGACTTTATTTTAGAACTGCTTGTCAAGACCACCAAGCAGGGGAAAGTGCTGTAAAGTGTTTTTCCCAAGGACACAACAGAATGGCGCGATTGGGTTTTGAACCGAGACCCTGTTGATTATAAGCACGGCGCTTTTGCCACTTGACCACGCTGCCGACAGTGCATTTTGGTTTAATATAAATTGCTTATTATTATTAATCAACTTGTTTAATTTCACCATGTAAAAATCATTGTGTTTTGTTGTAACTACTATATATTTAAAAATTTGATGCAAATAAAAGATCTCTTTCTCTCTCTCTCTCTCTCTCATGTCATTGAACAATTGGACGCGGTTTATTGAGCTGAGTGCCCTGTCTAGATAAACTTTTTTAAAAAAGTCATCAGCTGCAGTAAGCGATGAAACTGTCGTATTAAGTCACCAATGGCTAAAAACAATTGAACTAAACACAATTAAGATTGCTTAAAATCGCTCCGCGATCCGCTTCCATTTGGACAAAGCTGCAAATGGCAAAAAAACTTTTGTGGATTTTTAAAAATTTATCATCTCATCCATTTATTCTCCGGCTAGCGGGTTAATATTGTAATCGTCTACCTGTTAGATGCCAATATAAAAAAAGCTGTGTGTTTAGTTTTTTAGTTTTTATTTAGTGATCTGACTAAAATTTAAAAACGCTTGGCAAGACGCAAAGCAAAGGAAATCACCGAGAAGTTAAGTTTTGTTTCAAAAATAAAATAATTCAAAATCTTTCTGCAACAATGTTTTTTTAAATCCATTGAAAAAAATTGGGTAAATAACAACTAATAAAATCTCTAATAGTGTAAAGATCATCTTTTAACTCCAGATGTTTTTGTATCTGACTTACAATGAGTGTTTTTCCACTTTAAGAAGAAGGAAATGATGCATTAGTGTTTGAATGACACACTTCAATTTATTCAACAAGAGAAATAACAGTTTGGAAATGCACTGTTAAAACATTGTTTTGCATAATTAAACAAAAACATCACTTTGTGCCCAAAAGCACAAACAAGTACATGATTATTTTATTATTTCGTGATCAAGCAGCTATTAATTCAGTTCGATTTCAAAACTAACAAACCTTATTTGAACAAATGAAACAAACATTTTTGAGTATTTAACAAAAATACTATTCGTCAAAACATTTTCTCCAAAAACCACTGTGAGAAATTTTTTGCTCTATGGCTCAGCCTGACACATGGCTGCTTGTTTTTGTGTTGCAAATTCCGCAAAAGATGAGACACACTGCTGTGGTGGGGGAAATTGATATGGCGTTCGTTCTTCTATTGGATCCCGAAAAGAAACTCTCTGGAATACAACGAAAAGTAAAAAATTATTCTTGGTAGGCTACAAATTTTAAACTTATTGAAACTTACTGGAACTTCAGGTTGGGGCCCTAGACAAACGTCTACTTTGTAACTTCTTTTCCAAGCGTTTTCAAGTCCTTTAACAGACTCGGTGTCCCAGGAAAACTAGAAAAACAATGATTGATTAATTAAGAATAATTAATATTTATCAGCCATATTTCATTATACAATAACATTAATAAAATATAAATAAAATAACTTTAATACCATCAAAGCTCAACTGCAGTTTAATAAAGTAAATTTACTTGGACTAATTAAATGATTTTAAAATGTTTGGCAGATAAGCTTTTGCATTTTTATATTTTTTTTCTTTAATGCAATGTTTGTTTTCCCTACTCTTATTTTAGCGAGTTAGTTTCATTCAAGTTGATGACAACATCGTCGCTTGGGGTTTTTGATGCATTGAAAGACGGTTTGTTTGCCCCAAATACGGGACTTGCACAACTTAGGGTATAGATGACCAGGGAAATTTCCTGAATAAGTATTTGAGCGATGTCGCTTGCGGAGCCTCTCTTCTTGGTGATTTGTTCTTTGCGTTTCAAAGTGATGGATTTCTTTGCAGCATGAAACACGTCACAGTTTGTGGTCTTGAACAAGATCCTCAAGTTTACGGGGATGAATGCTGTTTTACGAAAAGCTAAGTTTACAAATCTTTAACTTGACAACAAGCTGAAGTGGAGAAAATGAGCAATGGTTAGTAACAAACTTATAAAATAGATCTAAATGTTTTAAAATTTTACAACAATGCAAAATTTGAATTTAAATGTGCGCCAAAAGAGTCTCTCATTATTATTAGTTGTTGGAAAGGTTCATGTCGTGGTTGTTTTTTACAATAAAAATCCAAACAAGGCTCCAAAAAAAATTTTTTTTTGTTTTCAAAATTTTTATGTGGTTTTGACCAACTTTTCTTTCACAATCATATTTATTAGTATTGCTATTATTATGGCGGTGGCAGTAATCTGCCGTCTTGGTTTCTCTACAGTAGTTTTACACAATTGCTGCCTGGAACGTCGCCGGTCAGTTAAAAGCGCCTTATCGATAGGGCACGCAATGGACACGATTGCGGTTTAAAATCTACTCTCCATAACCATTCTGTTGTTCACTTGCAAATAACACTTTCTTATTCTTTGCAGTTTTAGCAAGAAATTCTTAATTTCACTCGCACTTTGAAATAAAAACCAAAAGCAATTAAAAAACTTCAAGCGAACGGCAATATTTTCGCATCTCTGGAAGCAGATAGAATCGCTTGACGATTGCTCTATATACAACGCTTCAGATATTTTTCTGCAAATCAAAAGAATAAATGTAGATAAAAATAAAAATAAAAAAATTACAGAAACATTTTGTGCTTAATGGTTCAGCAATTGATGGGTTCAGCAGCAGCTGCTACATTCTGAAGAAATTTGTTGCACTAGTAAACAGAATGAGCTTATTTTTGAATTTTATTTGTCTCTCCCGCCAATTATCACTTTCTAATTGACATCTAGCTTGTTTCCTGGTTTGCAGTAGTATTACTTGCACTGCAATGCTAATGGCATCAATAAGTTTTGTTCTATTTCATTTACTGGTATCAACTTGTTTACCCGTCTCAGCCATCCTTCAATGTTTCTTGAGTGAGGTTTTTTAACTGATTCACTTTTAAATAAATTCTTGGTTGTACAGATTTTAAAAATAACCAATGGTACTGACAAAACCATTAACTCTTTTGATTTTTAACACTCTTTAAGAAGACTGTTTTTTTAAGAATTTTTTTGTTCAACTCTCGTCAAAAGAAATGGTTGGCAAAAGTTTTCATGCAGTTCGTCATTCGCCAGCAATTTCTTCTGACGAGAGTTGAACGAAAAAATTCTTAAGAAAAACAGTTGAGAAAAAGAAAAAGTCTTGCCGGAAATAATTCTTAGAAAAAAACAATCTTTTTAAAGACTAACAAAAATAAGAAAAGTGAATAGTTCCATCAGTACCATTGGTTATGATCCACTTTTAACTTTTCGTTAAGTTAACCGTTATCATAAAACAAACAAACATCACGAATAAACTTGTGTAAACCATGGAGTTTAATCAAAAGCTTTTGTTCCAAAAAAATTAAAAGTTTTCGCAATATAAATTTTTCTTTTTACACAACCTCCAACGTTTATCAAATCACCTCACTCAGCAGGGCGTGATGCTCACGAGTAAATGTTTTCCGACGAAAATCTACTGTGCATCGTCAAGTTGGAAAATTAAGGTTGAATTGCGAATTTTGTGAGTACTTAGAGGTTACTTCAAACTGTTTTCAAAATCGCTTCGACAAAAAAATTACCGAAAATTGAATTTTCAAAACCATAGAAACTTTTCCGATGGCGAAACAAATTATTGACCAAGGAAACACAAATTTTGGGTGGTTCTTTGATTATTGGAGATTGTGAATGGACAAATTATAAATACACAAATTTCAAATTAGTACAAGTCAGTCTCTCGCCAAGTGTAACGATGCAATATTTCCCGAGAAGTATTTACTTGAAAATTTTGTTTGAGTTTGTCAACTTACCGAACTCATGAGATCGCCAATGGACTGGTTGAATTTATCGCGAGGCGAAGTGACTCTCCAGTCGTCCATATTTTTAGTCCAGGTTGTTTTGTTTCTGGCTGTATCCCTGAAAATGAAGAAGTTGTTTGGCATGTACAACTTTTCTCATAATTTAAATTTTTGTATAGATAATTCATCATCTTGATAATTTCACTTGAATATTTCCACTTAAAACTTAAACAAAAGGGAAAAAAATTTTTCCAAACCGGAAAAATCAAACGAGCCATTTTGGATTTCATAAAATCTTTTTGAAAAACGTTTTGCAAAACGTTGTTGTTTATTGGCAAACACGCGCAAAAAAAAACAATAAAAGTTAAAACTTAGATAATATTTTTATTATGCTTATCAATGTCTACTCACAAAACATCGGAGACATTCAGAATTTTCTCTAAATAATCATTTATAGGAGTATTTCGAGCCTCCATGCAACCGCCCAGTGGAATCTTGGGATAATAAGATATGAAGTTAAGACACATTTCTTTTGATGTATCTGCTCCTCCCTAAATTAATATTTCTTTAGTTCGAAGTTAAAGCTTTAAAAATCAAAAAAGTTTTGACCAAATAAAAGAAAATTATTGGTCTAACTTATTCAATAGCTTTCCTCAACTGTCATTAAATATAAAAAGCAAAGTTTTAGATTTTCTTTTTGATACTCACAATAATCGGACGGGATTTCCCCATGCTTGAATAGGAGCAGATGCTCATGAGTTCGTCTCCCTTGTGGATTTTTATCATGGGTTTGAGTAAGTGAGATTGTTGATAATCGAAGTCGTAAAAATCATCTCTTAGGAGTGGAGGAAGTTCAGAATGGCCCCTAATTATAACAATCGCTTGTCAAATCTTGTAATTTGTTTGTAAAGGTATAAAATCTATTTTTCACCTAATTTGCAAACATAATTACATATAAAATATTGCTTAATCTGTTCACATACATATAGACTAGACATGATGATGCTTATAAAAAACAATTAACATTTAACTTTAACTGTTTTGTTTTTTTTTTTTGTTTTTTTTTTTCTTTTCTATTAACGGTCTATGTCTAATAACATTAAAAGTAGCATGAGTTTCTTTTAATATTTAACTACACAAATTTTAAAAATTTTAAGAAAATGGCTGCAGTTTAGTCTATTACTAAAATTTTTTCTAGTTTTTTGCTTTTAAAAATGCATTACTGCACAAAAATAATTTGCAGCTTATTGATGCCTACTGCTGCTTCTTCCTGTGAAGCAATACATCTTTTGAATACAGTAATTCTTTTTACTTCAGAATTTATCAATAGTATTCAGCATAAACCATGTAAGAAATAATAGTCTTTGTATTAAAGAAACCTGCTTTCTCTCCTGCGTGACGCAAACTGTCCCTATAATCAAAATTCAAAATCATAAAGGTTAAACAACTGCGCGCTGTATAGAAGAAGTTTTAATAAATAAAAGCTTTTAAATTGGGTTGGATTTAGCTGAGATTTTTTTAAAGATTTTTTAAAACTAATTTTCCTTGTCTATGTATCCTGCAATGGATCTACCACAAATTGCAAGTTGGGACCTGGTTTAGCATTCGAAAATTTTGGATTATTTTTGTAAATAAAATTAAGCAAGTTTTTTATGAATTATTTCAAGAAACACAAACTAATTTTAAAAAACAGAAAATCTAAAAATTTCACCCTTAAACAAATTAAACAGATTAAAAATTGATCTTATGTGAAAATTGATAGCAGAATTATTTTAATTAATTATTTATCAAAAAATTTTTGATTTGAATTTATAACTTGGTATGTTTTTCACTTTAAATTTCTTGTAATAGATCACATAATAAATTAATCTGGATGTTTAAGTTATTGCAATTTATTCAGAAACAATTTTAATTAACTTAGTTACTAGACTGTTGAGATCTAACCGTGTAATAATATTTTATACCAAATTTTTTTTTTTCTACCTAAAAAGGTTTTCTGGCAGGCACAAAAAATGAAAACGTTTTTTTAATTTTTTCCTTCTCTCAAAACAAAAAGTTGAAATAAAGTTGGGTTGGATTAACGTTTTTCTAATTAATTCAGTCAAAGTCTCGTACGTTGTTTCTATAAAAATTTTTGAAAAAAAGCGATTTATAACTAATTGAGCAGATTTAAAAATGGTATAATCCAATTTTGATTCTTATTGATTTATTGTTCTTTTCTACTTCACTTTGATTTGCAAATACGTTAACTATTTTCAAACCAATTTACTGTCAAAAAGATTGCTCAAAAACAAATTATTCATCATATTTTATTGTAAATCTCCGAGTTTATTAGAGAGCATGTGGTAGATTAGTAGATATCTTGGCACCAAGCTGTCCAACTAATAGTTTATTAAATGTTGTGAAACCTAATATTCTTTTTCAGACATGAATGGGGTGATTAGAAAACCATCTAAAGATAGAATATTAAAATAAAAATTTAATTCCATTTTTAGACTGAGAGATTTGTAACCCTATGTTTTTTAAAAAGAGTTTTAAATTCAAGCTGAATTTATTTTATTTTTATATTTATCCTCGTGACTTATAGGAAAGCGACGAAGGTGCTATACATAAGGCAAGCAATTACCCCGACCTGCTTCCGGACATACCAAGATATTGCTGCCCGGTTCAAATTTTTTATTTTTGTTTTTTAATTTTTATAAAGACATGACTGAAATTTATAACTGTTTGCCAAGCCCAAGGGGGAGGAATGTGAAAGCAGGGGAATGTGCCGTAAAGTGTCTTTTCAAGGACACAACAGAATGGCACGAGTAGATTTTGAACCAAAACCATATCAATCATAATCACGGGCTCTAAATTAGAGGTGCAAACATATGGCTCGCGAATTATTTTGACGAAATCAAGCCCCTAGATTTCAGGATATCAAAAGCAAGCAGCTGGAGCTTGATGTTGTTTGTATCACTTCATCAATGTTACACCCGCTTTTGTAACCCTTGAGCTTCAACTCGAACACATAAAACTGAAGAATAACGACACGCTAAAAGCGATAAATCTGAACAAGCCTTTGCTTGAACTCATTTCGTCAGCAGCATGGTTTTCAATTTCTTCCTTATTGTCTGCAGCTTCGTTGGACAAGACTCTGTTATCAACGGCGTTATCGAATGTTGATGAAACTTCAGCTTGAGTGGGTGACCTGTCAGCGTTGTCTTCATTAAAGCGTGTTTTGTCGACGGTGTTTCTTGGGCAAGAGGAGCTAAATCTTCTAGAGACACAGTCACTTCTCGGCCATCGGGATATCGAACCTTAGCATATCCGAATGTATGAAGCCCGGCACCCTACACAACGTAAACAACTCATTCAAGTGCTTGATTACCGTTTGCGCTGGCATGTTTGGGCAAAGAAAGCAGAACGGAAAACGCGAATACTCGTCGATTATCACTAGTAAGAATACGTTACGACTACAAGAGGGTAAAGGACCTTTAAAGTCGATAGACATGCGCTGGAGAGGCTGTGTTGCTTTTACGAGCGAATATTTAGGCTTACCATAAAATTGCGGTTTGACTTCGGCGCAAATTTTACATGACGAACAAACATTTTTTAAATCGACTACAGAAAACGGCAGGTTCTTACAACGTACGTAGTGAAGTAGCCTGCTGACACCGGGATGGCAAAGATTATTATGCAGATTATACAAATTAGTAGCACAAGTCATACCACAGATTGCACGAGATAAGGCATCGGGCGCGATGTTGTCCTTTCCTGGACGGTACTGAATTGTATAAGAAAATGATGTCAGTTCCAGACGCCAGGATTGAATCTTGTTGTTTTTCATTGTGGTTTTTTTCCTGTTATCGAACATGAAGGCCACTGATCGCTGGTCCGTAACAATGTGGAAGTGTTGTCTGGCCAAAAAGTGTCTCCACTTCCTAACGGCTTCAATAACGGCCGCTGCCTCCTTCTATACGGCCGGATAGTGACGTTCACTAGGTTGCAGACTCCTCGACGTAAAAGCAATTGGTCTACCGCCTTGATTCAAGATTGCCGAAACTGCTGTTTCCGAGGCGTCGCATTCCACTACAAATGGTAGAGTTTCATCGATTGCAGATAAGGAAGCACCAGCAATTTCCTTTTTCAGAGTTTCAAATTCGGTCACGCTTCTTTCATCCATGAAAAATATTTGTATTTTTGAGGTTCTTGATCTTCTCGGAAAAATTCGCAATCCATTTTGTATAGTATGCAAATAATCCTAATGCTCTTTTGAGTGATTTTGCATTATGGGGAACTGGCAGATCTAGAAGAGGACGTAATCGGTCAGGGTCTGGTTTTATGCACCCGTTTTTGATGCGATAACCCAAGATGCTAATTTCGTCGACCGATGAAATTGTCTTTTTGTGGTTTAGCAAGAGATTTCTCTTCTTTAGGGACTCCAAGAAGCGCTCAACATTTTTTTTGTGTTGTTCTTTGGAAAAGCCTCCAATTGTCACGTTGTCGAGGTAAGGAAATGTGTCTTTTAAAGAGTCCTTTTCCACAACATCATCTATTAATCTTTGAAAGACTGGTACTCCGTTGGTTACACCAAAGGAGACTCGATTAAACTCCCACAACTTGCCGGCTGCTTCAAAGGCTGTGTACTGTTTATCAGATTCACAAATGGGAATCTGGTGATCACGCGTTCCTTAAGTCAAACGCGGAGAACTGCCTGTATTTCGCCAGTTGGTGAATAACCGAGTCAATTTTAGGAAGAGGGTACGCATCGAGAAGAGTAAACAGATTAATAGTTTGAGAGTAATCGATGCACATCCTTGGTTTCTGTGTTTCTTTGTTCCTGATTACCAGTATTTGCGCCCGCCAAGGGGAGTTGCTGGGACGAATGATGTCATCATTTCTTAATCTTTCAACTTCCTTTTCAATAAACGAGTAATCAAATGTATTGTGTCTTCTCGATTTAGTTGCTATAGGATGGCAGCCTGGAAGCAAGTTCGAAAAAAGTGATATTGGTTTAACTCTTGAGGCCACAGTAGAGCAGATTCCAGCGTCCGGTTTTGGTACCAGTTCTACTTTTGATCCATCATATCTGAAAATGACCTTTTCATGCATTTGCTGAAAGTCGCTCCCCAAAAGCAAGTCGCTGCATAGGTTTTCTAAAACTCCAAGTTTTACTTGACTATAAGTTTTGTTACCGATACTGAGATTTGTTATGCAGCCGCCCATTACGTTACAAGTTTGTGGTTGCCATTGTTACGTCTCGTCCTTCACGTGTCATTCGTAAACCGATAGTCTTCAACGTTTCTTTATTGATAAAACTTAACGAACTGCCTGTGTCAATAACCGTTGATAGCTCGTGTCTACTAATATTGGAAGTCACCGTAGCATGAGGCAAACACGATGGAGCTAGCTGAGTTGCGCACAGTTGGTTTGTGGGAACAATCGCAGATACACCGAGAGATGTTGACTGTCTGCTTTTATACACTCTTGCAAAATGACCTTTCTTCTTAAAATTATAACAAACAGCGCTTCGAGCAGGGCAGGACGAGCGATCATGAAAGGAAGTACCACAAAAGAAGCATTTTTTTCTTTAAACTTTCTTGGCTAAACAAATGCCAATTGAGATTCTTCTTCTAGTTGAGATTTGGATACTAATTGATCCTTTTCTGTGACTGCAGCAACGTGGCGAGTCAAGTTGTCCGGTACATCATAGGCTAGCGAGTTTTGCTGGGCCAACTCCAGCGTGTTCGCCTGCGTCACTGCGTCTCTCAAAGTTAACTCGCGATTCTCTAAGAGTCGTCGTCGGATTGAACTTGAAATTATCCCGTTGATAAATGCGTCTCTGACTAGTTCCTCTCGGTAGACCCGAGCGGTGACAGGGCGAAAACTGCAATCTTTGCCGAGGCCTTGCAATTTTTGTACGAAATCATTAAGCGACTGCCCTGGAGTTTGTCGAAATGTTGCCAGTAAGTGACGGGCAAATATTTCATTCGGTGTTTTGACATACAGATTTTCTAACACGCGAATTCCGCTGTCATATGTGACGCATTCTTCGATGTAATCGTAAACATTATAAGCGACCGAGTTGGTTAGAATACGAAGCTTGTTTACAGGAATTTCATCTTCGGCTCTATCTGGGAACGATGCCAAATAATTCTCGAAGGTTCGGATCTAATGCTTCCATTCTTTTCCCGCTGACGGGGAGTTGGGATCCAAACTAAGACGCTGGGGTTTCATCAACTTATCCATAGTTAGAGTTACTTCTTTAGTGAATTAAATTGTCGTAATTTAACATTAAGCATAAAAGTATAGCTTTTAATTAACTAAAGAAAACGCCGCTATAAATCTATAAAAGAAACACAATAGTTATAAATAAGGTTACAAAATAACGTTATGAATGTGGTCACTATTCTTTAAGAAATCCCAAGCAACTAAAAATGCTTAAAAAGGGCGAGACCAACAAAGCAATCATAATTAATAATTACAAAGTGGCACGATTAACAAGCTAACGGCAGAGAACACAAATACACGATTAACAAAGTAACAACAAAGAAACGAATAGGTTCGAAACTTTAGTACATATTATGACAGCGAATAATTCTTTTTTAAATTAAACATCACAAAATGTTGTTCCAGATCAAGCCTGACAGACGAAAATCTTAGTTTGACGTTGAGGATTGCTACATTGTTAGTTCTACTTAATATTTAGCGCTTAGTACAGCAAAAATGTTTACAAAAACTCATACCAGCCGAAAAAATGTCAGGGGGCAATGCAGTTTTGTCTAAATTTTGTTGACGTTAGCCTATATCATCATCTTCTAACACTTCACGGATATGAAAAGAAATTTCGTCTCAAATTTAGGAAAAGATCAAAAAAATTTATCATTTTAAAATTACCTATGATCTCTTGATTTTCGTGCCAAAAACAAAGAGATCTTTTAAAAAAGCTCTTCACCCCAAATCTTAATCGTTTTTCTGCATTTGGAAACTTTTTCCTCCAGATTTAGTTTGTTTTTCGTAACCGGACAATTATTTGAAAACAAAAACTAACTTTTTGCGGACAAAACCGTGTGGGTTAGGGTTAAGGTTAAAGTTAGGTATTCATTAAAAAAAGGAAAATGAGCGTTTACAAAATAAATATTTTCAGACAACTGCATATAGCGTTATTTTTCAAACAATTGTCAATTCGAATAATTGTTTGAACAATTTTTCATAAACCTTAGTTTTTGGTCCACAAAAAAACTTTTTTTCCCAAATATTTTTTGTCACTGTCCGAAAAATTCTGATTTCGCCCAAATTTTTGAGACTTGGGGGTCAATTTTCCCGCCCCCAAGTCTTAAAGTTATATCAGTGAGCTAGGTTAATTTTTTATTAAATGCTTCTTTGTTACTGTCGCATACTTTACTTGAGAATCCAAGAGGACCAGTTTAACAAGGTAACTTGAATACCTGCGCTCAAGTAAAGCTATGTCTATTTTTATTTATTCCGGCTTGTAAGATTTTAAGTTCATATTTCGTTTTTTCATTTTGCCTTTTCGTTTTTCACGAGGCAACCTAATTTCAGACGCGTGTTTTGTAATTGAATAACAATCCCCATTGTTTAACCTTTCTTCTTGGTTTATTCGGCACGTGAAAATTTAAAAACTCACATGCAATTTGTTCGCTAAGTAAAATATATAATTGAATTTAAACCAAGAAGGTGCTTAAGTAGCTAGTATCGTTTATTGTAAAGATTTAATTTTTTGTTGTGTTTTTTAATATTCTGATATGTTTTATGTTTTGTTCATTCTATTTGAATAAGATTCTATTTAAATAAGTCTATTTGATAAGATTTTATTTGGATAAGATTAAGCAAATATTTGAACTGAAATTTGGATTTATTTAAAGCTTAATCATATCAACCACATTTGCTGCAGCGATATCGTGACCCAACAAGCCTGAACCGTGAGTATCGTGCGTGTGTACCGTATCGTGTCGTGCGAATTGTGTAAACCGTGCGGGCGTGCGCGTACTTTAACAAGAAGGTCAGCTGCAGTTTGTGTTGATTTTATCACTTATTAAAATAAACTCACCACTGATAGTGTAGTTGGCATTTGGGCTATCGTGATTAGTTCATTTAAAAAAATACACGGCTCAAGAAGTAGTTTGCTGCGAAGCTTTTTGATACAGTTAGCTTCAACAGTTCAAATTGATTCGTTTGTAAACTTCTTTCCGGAAGCAGACAAACCACTGTCTCTAACTAGAAAAAATGTAACTAAAAATCCACGAAACTAATAATTAACGAAACTCTTTTCTCCGCTTTGCCAAACTTCAAAGCGATTCCAGCTCTAAAACTTAAATTCGTCCAAT
The DNA here is from genome assembly GCA_963680785.1 of Diplosoma virens. Classification (NCBI taxonomy): domain Eukaryota; kingdom Metazoa; phylum Chordata; class Ascidiacea; order Aplousobranchia; family Didemnidae; genus Diplosoma; species Diplosoma virens. The sequence goes on along the minus strand of OY796897.1, from coordinate 3,037,654 downwards.
ACACAATAATTTCTATCTCTATAGAATTAATCTCTGAAAACATTGACGCAAAGCAATTCCAACACTCGTTATCAACTAACTGGAACAACGCTGGAACGATTGGGCTCACTGCCCTCGAATCTACACACTGGAATAATCACTGGAATTACTGCCCTCAAACAAACACTGGAATAACTATCCAAACCAAGCGTCCGCTTATGTAAAACCACGTCACGTGACGCTATTTCACAGTAGGGTGCACTCGAATGTGCCTGAATCTCAAAGTTTGCTCTATCACAGTGGTTCCCAACCGCTGTGCCGCGGCACACTAGTGTGCCGCAACAAGTACACTAGTGTGTCGCAACAAGTACACTGGTGTGCCGCAACAAGTACACTAGTGTGTCGCAACAAGTACACTGGTGTGCCGCGACAAGTACACTAGTGTGTCGCAACAAGTACACTGGTGTGCCGCAACAAGTACACTGGTATGCCGCGAAGCAATGCCCTTGAGGCATCAAAAATTTTGTTTGGCTTTTTGGCTTTTTTTGGCTTAATATTTTGGCTTCCAAGTGCAAAGTAGCCATGATTTTGGGAAAAAAATTGAGAGATCATAGATAGATTTTAAATGAAGACCTTTTGTTAGAGATCACCATGATTTTGGGACGAAAATTGAGAAATCATTAACAGATTTTAAGTGAAGAACTTTTTATTACTACCAATATAATGTGTGTGCCGCAAAAATTTAAATAGCTTAATAGTGTGCCACCATATAAAAAAGATTGGGAACCACTGCTCTATCACATCGTAGAACAAAGTTTACACTCGGTCATCGATGCGTCTACAGAAAAACAACCAATCGGAGAATCGGGACGAAAGCGTATTACGTCATTAGATGTCCGATTGAAAGAAAAACATTCAAAACAACTGTAAAACAGCTTGCAAATAAGTTAAGTGAGATAAATGGGTGCTCTACGGACTATACGATTATTACTTGGCTATGAAAATATTATGTCATGATAAAATTAAAATTATTTGAAAACAAAGAATAAACTATAGCTTTGTTAAGTCGAAATTATTGCGAATAAAGTGTGACAGTTACTTTTTATTATTTCATGCTTTAATACCGCGTTAAATAACTTCAGCTGTATGGTTCGCATTGGTTTGTCGACTATTTCGTGTATATTTTTGCAATTTTGATTTCTTGGATTTATTTAAAAAAATTTTAAGCATACCCATACCAGAGTCTTCGTTGAGTGGCGGTTTTAGGTGACAAACTAGGTTTTTGTTGTTTTTATTTGTTGTTCTTGTTGTTCAATAATGTTGCTGATTAATTTTTTTTATTTATAAAAGGTTTATAATTTTATGTTACAAATCCTTTTTTGACTGGTTTTTTGCTTTTTAATCAGATTTTATTTTTAGTAAAAACTTAAATTTAAACCGAATCTTTGACGTGCTTGTCGTCGTCGTGGTGGTGGTGGTGGTGGGTTTACCCAACCGATTTCTAAGGATGGGGGCACGGATCAACTCTGCGGAGTCCCAGTAATCCGGAGACTCCCCACGGACGGAACCAGAGGTTCAGAATGGAGTGGGAGTGGCCGAATATAATCCGACGCATATGGTCGAATAAAGGGCAGTCTAGCACGTGATGGGAAAGGTCCTGTGATTCAGAACCACAGTTGCTGCATGAAGGAGTCTCTACTCGACCAACCCTGTGGAGATAAGTGCCGAGGAGAGTGCTGTGCCCGTTGCAGCGTAAACGAGAGAGAGCACAGTGAGCGGAGCGAGAGAGAGTAAGCTAATCGGAAGACACTGGAGGGATTTGATGTTGAAAGAGGCCAAATTAGATACTACGTCTGCAACTGGTGTAAAGGGATAGTCTATATGAGGAAATAAGGGGTGAGAGAGACACTGATATCTTGGAGGGGTCAAGAGAGGCTTCAACTTTAGCAAGAGAATCAGCTAGGTTGTTGCCACGGAGGTAAGAGTGACCAGGTATCTATTAAAAGTGGCTACCTTAGATTTGGAAAAAACATTAAGGAGAGATTGTGTGTTAGAGAGGGATTTGGGGTTAAGTTGCGTAAAGGAGTGAAAAGGGTTGATAGGACAGATAGAAAGTCAGAAAATAAGGTGATGGATTCAAAATGACATGTCTTGGAGTGAAAGATACACCACTTAAAGGCATGAAGAATGGAATAAGTCTCGGCATTGTAGCTGGTGGCCCAGAGTGCAGTCGAGAAGAAGAGCGAGGTAGCAGTGACACACTTTGTGCACTTGTGAATCCCTTCACCGCCCTGTCCTAGCCTTCCAGGAACCGAACCGTCAGTCCAGGCAGTGATGTCGCTGTGGGGTAGGAAGGATAGATGGGAGGTAGCTGTGGCATTGCAAAGGGAGGGGGGTCATTACGAGAGCATGGGAAAGAGAGTTTGAGTGAGATGGTGTAAGTAGGAAGGGTAGACCAGGGAGGTTTAGGAGGGCAGAGGATTAAAGGTTTGCGAGCAAGATGTAGGTTAGGGATAAAGTTATATGATTGGGAGAAGAATCTCCATGAACCTTTCTTGAGACGTGTGCGGCGATTAGAATTTGCGAGAGAAGCTAGAGGAAAGGTTGAAGGAAATCAGAGGGTTCGTTCAAAGAAAGAGAAGGATTGATGGGTGAGGGTGACGCACATTGGAGGAAAAAGCACTTCTACGTAAAGTAAAGGAATAGGAGTGGACGATAGGCAGCCTGTAATTACTCTACAGGAGGATCTATGCATTTTCTTTACAGAGGTGATGTGGGTAGGAGATGAGAACGGAAACCAGCCTGTGAAAGCATAGGTAAGGATGGGGCGAATGAAGGATTTATATAGGGTACATAAAGATTTCTTTGATGGGCCCCAGGAGGCAGAGGCAATAGATCGAAAAGCACAAAATTGGCTGTGAAACTTTTTCCGCAAGGATAAGACATAATGTTTGAAGGAAAGAGTGCGGTCAAAGGTTACACCGAGAAAGATTGGGTATGTATTAAAGTTAAGTGGAGTGTTAAGAATGTATAGAAAGAGTTTTATACGAGACTGGTAGGGGTATAAGCTGAAGAAGAACGATTGACATTTGAGAGGGGTTGAGAGAAGGCGCCACGCAGAGGACCATTTCACCAGTCTGTTGAGGGCAGCTTGTATTGTGGAAGTTGCACACTGAACACTTGGGGAGGAGGACCAAATGGCAAGGTCATCTGCATAGAGTAAAACCTTAACAGATGTAGGGAGAAAGGTGGGAAAATTGTTGATGAATAGAAAGAAAAAGACTGGTCCAAGAACTAAACCTTGGGGAACACCTCTTCGAAGACGGAAAGGACGACTACAGGAATTACAGATGCGGATTTTCGAACGGCGATCTGAGAGATAAGATCGTATCCATTCGACAAAACAAAGCGGAAGATCTAAAGAGAGGAGTTTAGAAAGGAGAGCAGAATGCCAAACTGAGTCAAATGCTTTCGCAAAATCCACAGTCGCGAGGACGGTACGTGCACCTGGTTTAGATTGGTGAAAGGAATCTGCGATTGGCTGTGAGTGAAGAAGAATCTGATCCACAGTCAATCTACCAGGTCTAAAACCAGCTTGCACGGGTAAAAGGATGCTATGTTGTTTGATAAAATAAGTGAGTCGTCCTAAAACCATTATTTGGAAGAGTTTGGAGGTGCAAGAGGTGAGAGAGATGGGGCGATATAAGGAAAGTGAGTCAGAGTGTTTTCCGGGTTTGAGAATGGGGATGATGGTCGATTGTTTCCAGGCTGATGGGACGGTATGAGTTGACCAAGAAAGGTTAAAGATATATAGAAGAAATTGTGACGCAGATTGTAAAAGGTGAGTTAGAAATGAGTACGTGATTTGATCAGGGCCTGATGAGGTTGAAGTTGAGAGTTGAGAGATAGTTGTGGAGAGCTCTAGAGAGGAGAAAGGTGAGCAGAAAGTGAAGTGTAGGGCATTGCAGTGTGCATTTCTGATAGTATTCAGTTTTCTCAGTGCTTCAAAAGGATTTTGTGGTTTGGGTGGAGAAATGGGACCGCAGATGTGAAGAGATTTGGTAAGCACAGTCTACAGGGATATGACAACTTGGAAAGTTGGGGAGATCAGATGGAATTGAGGAAGGGGAGCCAGAGATCGAGCGAAGTAGAGAAAAGACTTCATTTGGATGGATTTTAGGAGAAAGTCTAGAGCAAGTTTTCTACCATGACTCAGCTTTAGCCATAGAGATCACAGTGGAGGTACATTTTGATATGGAGATATACTTCTTCAGAACAGTGTACATTTGTAAATGCCTTTCGGCGTTTCGCGACGGCATCTACGACTTCAAAAGACCACCAGGCCTTAGCAGGGCGGCTGATGCTGCCAAACTAAATGGCAAAAGTGGCAGCATCATTGAGGAGTTTGGTAAAGGTGTGGATGGCTTTAGAAAGAAAAGTGTTGCAAAATTAGAGGGAGGAAAGAAGCGGATATCAATATAAGTAAGGTAAGGTAATTGTCCCAGCCAGCTTTACTGTAATTAAATGAGGGAGGGCGGAGATAGAGTTAATTAAAGGGAAGGTAAGAATAGTAATAAAGATTGGAAGGTGATCTAAGCCGAGGTCCAGAAGGGTCTGCCATGTGCACTTGGAGGCCATGTGGGCAGGAACCAAAGAGAGATCAGGGGAGGAACGGTTTTCAATGGCGCTGCGTAGTAAGGTGTGATGGTCGGGGTTGTTAAGAGATAAGAGATCAGAAGAAAGAAGCCAGTCAAACACATCTTTGCCTGTTTGGTCTTCCTGGTTGAGAGAGTCCCAAAATGAGTGATGGCAGTTTAAAATTGCCGAAAATGTAAGTGGTAGGGCAGAGTGGTCCAAACCGCGGCCCGCGGGTCATATGTGGCCGCTGAACAATTTTACACAATTCAAGTCTTGTCAATCATGAGCAACGGCAACCTTCTATAACAAGGCATGGCGAGCTTACGGGATAGAGTCTAGGGTTGCCATACCGTCGAAAAATTTTCAAACATCCGAGACCGATTCCAAGTGAAAACCTTTTTTTTAGAAAACACCATGATTTAGAACAATTTCTAGCCGGCTCAGGCCCGCAAGCTCGAACAATTTTGAAAAGTGGCCTGCAAGAGTGAAGAACTTGGACCACCTTGTGGTAGGGCAAGGATGAAGGTAAGAGGAAGGGTGAGAAGGATTTAGGGCAAGATTCAGAGGAAGAAGAGTGGATAGGAGGGATATAGATATTAAAAAGATGTATAGGTGAGGCTTCTTTTATTTTAACTGTGATAGCTAAATAATCGGAGCTGGGATCGAGGGAGAAAAGAAGTTGCGTAGAAAGGGGGAAGTAGGTAGACCATTTTTGACTAGTATTAGTACACCACCTCCCAGGTTTCCCGTAAAGTCGGTGGTTCCTCTCCTCGTCATAAAACGGTCTTTTTTGAGAGTTTTATAGCCGGGGATGTAAAAAGTGGAATTAGAAGAGAGGTGCGACTCCTGTACGAAGATGAGATTGTACTGATTTAGAGAAAGAAATTGTATGAGTTCAGTAAAACGGGAACGAATCCCATTAGCATTCCATTGTAAGATTCAAAGGTTGTTTTGAGAGGGAGAGGAAGGATAGAAAGAATATTGTGTGAGAGGAGAGATGGTATGTTGGGGTTGAGGAGGAGGAGGCAGAGATGACGCTGAGGGAATGTAAGTAAAAGTTAGATGGGGGTGATTACGAAGGTCAGTGGGGTTATTAATGGTGGAAAGTTGTTTTTGGGGGGTTCATATTTGAAGATGAGAGTTTGTGAATATTTGTAGATAAAGATGAGAGTTTTTGGGTGTTTGTGGATGAAGATATGGGGTTAGAATGTGAAAAGGAGGATGGGCACATTGGACAAGTCCAAGAGTGTCCCGGAAAGATTTTTTGGAAATCTGTAGGAGAGAGACCGAAACAGGAGAGGTATACCCAAAGAAAACAGTTGGTACATTGTACCGATCTGTTTCTCCGGGTGACTCTACGGGAGCAGACGGAGCAGAAGTTTATAGGGCCTGGGTTGGGATGAATGTCACTGCTGATGAGAAGAAGCATAAGAATAAGAAGCAGCAATGAACAGGATATAGGAGGTTTGGAGTGGGATAAGAGATTAAAGAAAGTTGTTGGGACAGTAGAAGAGGTGGGGAAAGTCATTTGGGTTTAAGAATGCTGTCCATATGTGACCGCACAGTGGACAGCAGGGATAAAAAATAAGGAGAAAGGTTGTCCGTGAAAGAATTGCCCAAAGATGAGTTTCTTGGGGAATCGACAAACCATTTCAACCCTCTCCAGGGTAGAGAAGGAGACTGCACCACCACGTTGAGGTGGCTTGTTGTTGGTGCAGGATCGTCGTCATTGTCATAGTCGTCGTCGTCTTTTGGAAGGGCATCCACTCCAGGTCAGACTCAAACAGGATTGGGGCCGAGGGTATATTTTTTTACTACCCCAGACTGCTGTATGCCCGGATCAGATGCTGGCAGTGATGTTTTTAAGGTACAGCGAGTTTTGTCATCGAAAACCTTTAGACCTCGTGTTCCATGTGGTGTTTGATTTATGGAGCACGCTATTAGAACATGGTCTGCGGTTTGTTCAGCAATTCGGTGAAGAGGCGAGACCCCATTTGTGCATAAACAAATGTAATCGCCCAACACCAGTCCTAAGGCGGTTAAACTTAACACAGGCTGTTCGAGGCAAGCTCATTGTGCCTGGAAATATTTTTACAGTACTCCGCCTTTCATTTATGGTTTTTCCACAAAGAAGCGCGGATGCCAATCCGGCAAGATTGTCCAAAAGATTCCGCGCAGCTGGCACAAATGAGCGTCTAGATCCTAGCCTCTGTTGGCAAGCATCTGAAAACCCACTTAAAAGAATACAAAATATGATTAGGGTCCAGAGATCCACGGTAAGCTAAGGAAAGTGTTGCTCCCAGTCGGCGAAGCTCAACTGGCTGGATGCCTAAATGTTCCTTTGGAGTGGGACGCAGGCATTTAGTGACTATGCGCAAGGCGTCATTCAAGACACTGTTTTAAATGGCAAGTGCTTTCTCGCCTGGGAAATGAGTACTTCTGTTATTGCTCTCAAACGAGACAGACTGAAATCAAACCTGCCAAAACAGAAGGTCAACCACCCATTCCAATGTTGACGAGGGTCTGCTAATCGGCAAACGTCCTTTTCGGGACGATGCAACGTCTAAAAAAAAACTGACCTTTTCAGGGGACATTGCCAAAAAGTTTCGAAAACCCACTATTCTCCAGCTAAACATCGAAGGCTTCACTGCAAGCAAGATGACCATTCGTCATTACCTTGCTCTGCAATCTGAGGCACTCGTCATCCTTTGACGTGCTAAAGTTTTTATTAAAATTAGTTTATTTTATTTCCTGCCCTATTACTTTTAACGTAACTGATAAAAGCGGTTTTTTGTTTTTTAAATTATACGTAGAAATAAGGTTTCATAATATAACTAAAAGCTTGTGCGACTCGCTTACTCAGCTGGAACTGACAAAGCGGCCCGCAACAACCAATAGATTTGTCACCTCTGCTCTGAACAGTCGACCACGCTGCCGACTCGCCAGTTCCAATCCTGATAAACCTTGAAGTAAATTAGAGGCGAGCTTTAGAAATAAATCTTTTTAGCTCAAGGTCCATTTGGAGAAATGCAACTTTCGCTGAAGGCAACCCAGCTATTTAGTTATAGCCAAGCAAAAACTTTCAGTAAAAAATGTTTCGGTTTTGAACTGGCGAGGTATTTTATTTTGAAATAATTCATAGTTTGTTTTACGAGAATAATGACTTTGTACTGACTCATCATACTTGGTCTACATCTCTACGATATTTTGTTAGTTATTGTTTAAACTCATATGGCGCTTCTTACTAATTTTTTTCTTTGCTACTCTTTCCTTTTTTGGCTTACTCATTTCTAATAAAAAGACCTCTTTAAGATATAGCAAATGTACCAAGAAAAAAATCATTTATTTAATCGATGAAAACTTCTTGGCTGATTTATTTTCTGAACTTCGGAATCGCCACTGTTAAATTTTTACGTTATTTCGGCTCTCCACTTTCGAAAACTTCTGTAAGAAACTTTTATGCTTTGACTTCTACATATTTTTGGTCGGAACAGTCGTTTACACTGGGTTATGTGTGTATAGTAGGTAACAAGTACGAAATACAAAATAGAAGTATTTGTCAATTAAGCTTAGCATTGGGAAAATTACGCGATTAATTAACTAATTCAAACCAAAATCAAGTCAAGAATTTAAAAAGCCTCGTCGTAAAATTGTAAACGAAAAATGATTTTTTTGTTTTTTAAAAATAAAAGATTAAGTTATAAAAAACTTTATTATGCCTAGTAGAAACATAGCTGAAAAAAGATAAAGGGGCACAAAAAGCAGCAAAAAACCGCAAATTTTCCGCCTTTAGAGAAAGATCAATTTTTGATTTTATCTTTAATTGAGTTAGTCAAATTGAAAAAACCGTCGTAGAATACTTACCGGTAATGACGTAATTGCATTTTTCTTCCTGCCAAATGTGAATGAGGAAAGACTTGAAACACGTTAATGTAGTCCACTCCAGCTTTTTTCATGGCCTATTAAAAGAATTTAAAAAATACTTCATAGCAGATTGTCCACTGTATCGTGTTTGGTCAAGCTTTTTTAAATAGTGTTGAATTTTGACTCATTCCATCCTCCACAATATAAACATATGTATAGTCTCTACTACGGGTATTATGTAGTTCAAACATCAGGACAGCGAATAGCTTTAAAACTTTGTAATCTTAAGGATTGAATTTTAAATATTTTAATCTTTAATTAAATTTTAACGTAAGTCAAGGTCAAAAAATAAAGCAAAACATGCAAAGATCTTTTTGGTCTTGGGTTGTCTTCGAGGCATAAGTAGATTCTAAACTTTACAAGTTTGTTGTTTTATAAAATTGGCCAGAGCGCGATAAGAACTGGATCACACTGTTTTAGATTACAGCATATTATTCGATAATATAGAAATTTTAACTAAAACAACAAAGATAAAATTAGCTTCAGTTTTATAAAAAAAGTTTAAATAAAGTGCTCATTAACTCTTGTAAGTCACAACCTGTTTTATGGTTTTAAAACAACCTGGCAACGCTTTCCTCCTCTTTTTACGCAAGGGTGCTTATATATTATCCTTCGGTATAACCTTTCCGAGTCTATCATAAACATGGAGACAACAAGACCCAAATCGAATCCTTGTTTGAATAAAATATTAACCCCCACTCAGACCCACTCACCCCTCCCAAGCATGATGATGGGCAGCCAGCGTATACATTGAAGTCCGGGACGTTGGGGGGATAATGATACCATCCACTGATGATAGAGTTCCTAAAGTAATTGATCCGGCACTGTGTTCCCTCAGATTCGGGGTGTAAGTAATTCTCATTCCAGAGTTGTCTCGAACGTCTGCCAGCACATGCGTTTACATCAAACACATGACAAATTAAAGAAGATTAATTCTGTTGATAAATATTGGGGTTATGCGGGGAAGTCCCAGCCGCATACGTTCAAAAAGTTACTCAAATATTTTTAACAAATACAATCATTTAAAGTAATTCTGTAAATATGTTTGCAAAACTAAAGAATAAAAACTACCCTGATAGTGAGAGTGAAAGCGGTTTGATTCTAAAACAAATAGAAAAACCGTTACAAATTGATAAAGTTTATTTTTAAAATGGACACGATGAATGAGTTTTGCTTCAACTCAGATCTTTTAAACAAGCAATATTTCAAAACCTGTCACATTATTTTCAAAAAATTTTAGATAATTAAATAAAAAATCTTTGGCGTTCAATTTTTAATTTTGTTTTAACTCTATTTATAATCAATAATTTTCATATGTATCCAACATAGTTTATAACCACGATTCATCATGTCGGCAATAGGACCGGTGGTACTTTTATTAATCTTTCTACGGATGCTTTACCCCCAAACCTACGGACATTGATACCATCATCTAAATGCGCAATTTTGCCTGGACTTCTTATAAAGCAGTGATAAAAACAAATTTTGGAAAACAGGAGAAAAGATTTTTTATCAATTTCTGCATCACTTTAATATTTATTTTAATTAGTATGTACGGGGTCCAATTTATTTCATCCACGGCTTTGCGTAACGCATCTTTGGTTTAAAATCTAGAACTGGGCTTTTCAGCTTTTTTACGGCGAAACAAATATTAAGCATAAGTTAATAATAAGTTTTTGGCAAGCCATTTCTTAAAACAACAATTTTTTCATTGTAAAATACCAAACATTCCTGTTTTTTCTTTCATTTTCAAAGCAAGTGTTTTTTCAACAAAACTCTTACGAAACGTCTTCATAACAAAACCTCGAAATTTCACTACAAGTTGATTGATTTGCTGGTTTTGTTCTAAAACCATTCCCACAAACCATTATCTATACGAGGACCAGTGTCATAAAACACCAGGCGTGTCTTCCGAAAACAGCTTGATAACCCGCACACTGCAACGTGCAACCAACTTTGGCTTGAAGCCTACTTTTGGTCACAACCTTGAGGCTGAGAGACGCCGGACTAGTTCAAATGATATCCAGACAATGCGGAGAACATTCTAGAATGTTTACAAACACGTACTGTACTGGATGCGCCAAACAAATCACAACATTGAAGCGTACAATATACTTTAGTTGCAGCGCTAAAATTTTGTAGGTCTTATGCAAGAAGTAAAATATGTGATAAGCTCAACAGATCCGTTAAAAGTGGTTCTCTAGTTAATCCGTTAGGATCTGTATCGTGAATTCGATTAGATATTTTTATACGGTTTATGTTTTGGTTAAATTTAAATCCCTTAAATTTGAAAAAAAGACGGAGCAACAACCTCCGTCATTAAAACCCATATCTGATCTGCCCAGTCTTTTTTATTACATTTGGTTGTTATCGTACGTATAATTTTTGCTGCATCAGCGCTCTCCCAAAATGGTCAAATAGCAATGTCCATGTTACTACCCGTATTAATCCACCTCGAAAAATAAATATAAGTCGTATAACGCACCGTCACATTGCATTATGCGACATTATGACGTCAGAACAAACTTATGTTACATATGTGGCTGGATTTATACCTGGTAGGTAAAATTACTATAAAAAAATTTTTATACATTTCTGATAGTATGATTTCGTTAAATTTTGAAATCATGGCGGCGAATTGTCAAAAAGGCAGTCAAATTAATAATTTTCCGCATTTACTACAAACAAACTTCCTCTTAGGGCTGCTAATGGATATATCAGTGGAAATCTTCTATTGTAACAACGTATTACCGTATTTATTTGATTGTAAACCGCCCTTGAAAGTACACCGCCCAAAATGGCAATAGAAAATTATTACAGCTGCCCTTGAAAGTAAGCCGCATCTATAACTGTAAAACTTAAGTTGTTTAACTTATGACCTTCTGTGACGAAACAAGAATAAAAATAAGAATGAAGTCAAAGAAACGCGTAAACAAGTTTTGGCTATTATTCGTATATTAATATCGCGCTTTAAACAAAGTCGATTTTATCGGAGCCATAAGCTTTTCGTGACGCTCTTATCAGTGGCAATTGCGTCAAAATGGGACGAACCAGAGAAAATCAAGGTCTCAACAGTTGGGAGAAAGTAGTCTCAACAGTTGGGAGAAAGGTGCTGTAATCTCTTATTTATAGTCTCAACAGTTGGGAGAAAGGTGCTGTAATCTCGGAGTTTCGAGACACAGATTCCGAGATGAGAGCGTCACGAAAAGCTTATGGCTCTGATAAAATCGACTTTGTTTAAAGCGATATTAAAATTCTGTACCACAAAGAAGCTCTTTACGTATTCGTATATTATAAAATAATTTTTAAAGTAACTTTCAACTTTTCTATCTTGCATTTTTTACTATTTTTTTACTATCAAGCAGCTAGTATCGACTGCTTCCTCGTTTTCTTTCAGCCACATTATGTTGGCGATAACCCGATTTGTGCTGCTCCTTCCAATCCAGATACCAGTATTATTGTTTAGAAATCTGTGCTCAAACAATAAAAACCACCGATAATTACTCTAGCTTTTCGATGATAGTTACGCTTCAATAGTTCTCAATTCGTAGAAAGTGTTTAGAATGTTTACTTCTCAGGTTGTTACCCTTTGTGTGTTTCTTATTTTTACTGAAATGCTACCATAAAAAAATTGTTAACCGCCCTTGAAAGTAAGCCACACAAAATGAAAACAAAAAACAATGTAAGCTGCGGTTTACAATCGGATAAATGCGGTATTAACGTTTTTTTTCATTAAATACCTTCAACTTTTAAACGCTCGTATTGCTTTCCATTTTAATTTGTTTCGAATGTTTAATTGAATTTAAAAAAATTTGTAGCAAGTTTTAATTTTAAGAATCAAAAAATCCCTGATGTGAAATTACGTCATTGCCACCATGGTAAGAATTGGTAAAAAAAATAAAAAACAACCTTCTAGGTAAGGATTGTCGTAATGTGTTTCCAACAGCATAAACGTGCTGCTTCCATTTTCTCCGATAGGAAATCCTATATTTGGAGGATATACTGCCGTCTAATAAATATAAAACTCGATAATCTGTTGAACAAAAATGCAATTTAATTATAATTTAACAAAAAATGAAGCAATTTTGTGATTTATAGCTGTAGAACTAAGGATAAATATTCCCAAAAATAAAGCACTTAATAGGAAGTGTGTCCGAAAAGTAACGAGACTGGTGTTATAAAAACTTTATTCAAAAATATTGAAATATACCAAAGTCAAATTCTTTCAAAGTAATCTCCTTCCACTTGAAAACACTTGTGCATTTGCTTTTTCCACGATTCAAAACATTCTTGGAAGGCATTTTTTGGGATCTTTTTGAGCTCTGTCGTCGCAGCCATTTTAATGGAAACTATGTCAGAAAACTGGGTTCCCTTCAGAACAGATTTGATCTTAGGAAAGAGAAAAAAGTCACACGGGACCAGATCGGGGAATATGGGAGGTATTCCAAAGTTGTAATGTTTCTTTCTGCGAGAAACTGACGAATACTCAGGGCTGTGTGAGCAGAAGCGTTATCGTGATGGAGCGCCCGTGCGTGGCCTCCCAAAGGCTCCGCCTCTTGTCACGCACTGATCTTACGAGGCGCCAAAGAATCTTTTTTTATTTCTAATTCCTACCCCAAGGCCAAACAGTGAACCAAACCATCTATAAAGAGATTTTTCAGCGCCTCGTAAGATCAATGCGTGACAAGAGGCGGAGCCTTTGGGAGGCCACGCACGGGCGCTCCATCACGATAACGCTCCTGCTCACACAGCCCTGAGTATTCGTCAGTTTCTCGCAGAAAGAAACATTACAACTTTGGAATACCTCCCATATTCCCCGATCTGGCCCCGTGTGACTTTTTTCTCTTTCCTAAGATCAAATCTGTTCTGAAGGGAACTAATTTTTCTGACATAGTTTCCATTAAAATGGCTGCGACGACAGAGCTCAAAAAGATCCCAAAAAATGCCTTCCAAGAATGTTTTGAATCGTGGAAAAAGCAAATGCACAAGTGTTTTCAAGTGGAAGAAGATTACTTTGAAAGAATTTGACTTTGGTATATTTCAATATTTTTGAATAAAGTTTTTATAAGAACAGTCTCCTTACTTTTCGGACACACCTCGTAAATTGGTGATTCCCCACCGAAATGCTCTTGAATCTTAATGGGCCGTTTTTATTTGCTAGATGTGTCACAATCTCAAGCAATCTAAAATCTGAAAAAGGTTTAATTTCTTACTTAAAAAAATTAAACTAACAAAAAATTGTTTTGGTATGCTGCGAAATTTTTATTTTATTTGTTAGGTTTTGTAAAAGCAAGAAATAGAGTAATAAACATTGTCGGTTTAACTCATTCAAATTCAGGGATTCTTCAATAATATAAAACCAAACAACCAGGCGGTGGTCACCAAGTTAATCGATACAATCTCGGAAACAGTGAAGTAATTCATTCACACGTCCAACGACGAATTTAAGTTTGGAAAATTCTATTTCTTGAAAAACCAAAGAAAATATCTAAGATCTAAGATTAATTAAGATTTAATTTTATATATATTTTTAAGTAGGATCATGACCTAGAAAAAACAAAAATGCAACTTAAAACATAGATAAAGAACACTCAAATTTATCGATAAAAACTTTTTAAAAAGTAGCGTACATTCATTAAAAAGTTTTTGCAACAACCAATTGAGCTTTTGCAAAATATAAATACTCACTTCTCCACCAACAGCCCATCCACTCTGCATATGCGTGCATAGATTGCGAATAGCGGCATGCGGTTCATCAAAGCAATCTCCGGAGCTTCCATGAAGAAGTTGCAACATCTGCAGATGGAACAATGCTAGGAAGATTTTGTTGAGAAATGAAGTTTAGACGAATTGACACGCAAAGATTTTTTGTGGTAATTAATCAGTTAGAACATTAATTCAGGAAACTTTCCAAGTTGCAAACACTTCGACTCGCCTTTTTTCTATCGTCCTATCTCTTTGCAATTTCAAACTCCTGAAAGAATGATTCTTGATTCTAATAACACCCTCACATTTCATTCCAGATGACTTTGGACTTGTTGTCGTTATTATTTGAAAGGCCATCTACAGCGTCAAATGCAAACAAGACTTGGGGCCAAAGGTTTATCCTTTTACTAACCCAGGCTGCTGTATTGTCCGCATTAAATGCTGGCAGTGATGGTATTGAGCCAGCATCAGGTTTTATTATTCAGAACCGTCAAATCATGTGCTTCGTGTTACATCTGTGTATAAAACACGCTGTTAGGGCGTTGTCTGCAGTTTGTTCACTCGCAATTCGGTGAAGGAGCGAGACACCATTTGTGTATAGACGGATAGAATCGCACAACACCAGTCCACAGGCATTAACCTTAACCTTAGCTGTTCGAAGCAAGTTCATTCCTGACACTGATTATGAGTATTGAAGCACAAAGCCTGGATGCATTCTCGCAGTACTCCGTGTTTCATCTGTGAATCATCTACTGAGATTCGTGGATGCCTTGTTTGGCTAGGTTGTTTAATAGATTTCACGCAGATGGAACAAACGGGCCTCAATCTAGATCTTGGTTTCTCTTAATGAACATCTGACGACCCACTTAAAAACCATGAAGAATACAATTAGGGTCCAGGAATCCACCATAAGACAAGAAGAGTGTCGCTCCTAATCCACAAAGTTCAGGTTGCTGGATGCCTGAAAGTATGAGTAAGTAGTTCGTTGGAATGAGACGAAAGCGTCCAGTAATTAAACTCATGGCGTCATTTAGGACACTGTCCATGAGGAGAGAGTGAGCGTTGCAACACCAGTCTGGTAACCAATAATCAGTTGTTAAGTAGACCAGAGATGGGGCAGCTGTGTGCAGTGTATTGGCACTAGCACCCTACCCTGAGCCTACTCGTCGCCTCAGCAGTGTGACGCATGAACATAGTTTTTTCACAATGTCACTAGGTGGAAACAAATCTGTTTAGTTTTACCTCAAGATAACGGGTTGAATGTTGAATCTCTCATTAAAATAGATTGACTGTTAAGCAATTGCGAAAGCTTATAAATCAGTCTTTTTCTCTTTACACTTTTAGTGGCCTTCTTTGATCCATTGAATAAATACAATTGTATTTCTCAGATTGTTGTTCTTATTTCAAAAGGCGTTGCTCAAAATTCAGCCTTTGACGAAGCTCTTTTCTTCTTTTTCATTATTAATCTCTCTTCATCTCTTCCTCAACTGTGCGAGTCTTTTTTTTACGCAGAGAACCTTGCTCTTCAAACCTTCTTTTTAGCTTTAAGCGAGTAACTACAGCGGCCCATTCTTTCCTCAATATATTGGTGAAAAGGTCCAGTTAAATGGCTTTTACTCAACCCTTAGTAGCTTCATCTTGTTTCAGCTTGGATCAGAGGTTTGCAACTTTTCGTGGTTTGTGATTTCCTTGCAGAGACTCCACGCCAGCAAGCCTCGGCATAAACAGTTATTTATTTTTATTTTATTCGGTTACAAAATTGCCAATGTTTATATTTATTTTCATTTATAGGAAGATCTTTGTATTTATTTGACACATTTACCTCTCAATTGTTGCGTCAAAATGAATTGAACAGTAAAGAAATTAAAGGAATAAAATACGTTAAAGAAATCCGTTTTTGACTAATTCGTGTCAGTAACCGAGGAATCCAGGTGATCAAAGTCTCCTTCAAACATCAAGTTCTACCTCTACGGAGGAAATTTTTTTATCGATTCTGTGCTTTCCTCTCTATACTACTACGCGGCAATGTCAACTTCACACTTCCAGGGTCTTATTAAATATTCTATAAAAAAGATTTATTCTATTTACTTGCTGTTTCCGGGAATTCATTAACAAAGGCTTCAATTTTTGTAATCAAAGACTTTCCTGAATATTTGCTGAAAG
This sequence comes from Diplosoma virens, assembly GCA_963680785.1. Lineage (NCBI taxonomy): Eukaryota > Metazoa > Chordata > Ascidiacea > Aplousobranchia > Didemnidae > Diplosoma > Diplosoma virens. The sequence goes on along the minus strand of OY796897.1, from coordinate 3,021,244 downwards.
TTTAACGACGAATCGCCATAAATCAAATGACGATCCGGATTGTCTTACCTGGTCATGAATTTTTTCGCAGCCGTACAAAATCATGTGATGGACGTGTTTCTTATAAGTAGGATTGATTAATGGTTCCACCTAAAAAATATCATTCAAAAAATTTGCACTATCGACTAACATTTTGCAAATAAAAAATGAATAAGCGTTTTGCAAAACTAACTCCAATGTCAGAACAAATAACAAAGTTTGATAATGGGTAAATCAGAATTGGCTAAACGAGAAAGAACGTTGTTTTGTTGGCGACTGTGATCAAGATGTTTGTACTTTAACGCTTATTCTCAGGATGCGGTTTTTTCTTTGAAAAAAGGGATTTAACGAAGCTTTTATAGGTTGTCAGTCTAAGCAAGCAGATTTAATTTATAGTCATATAATTATATAAATAATAAAAACTAACTAAATTTTTTAACCGAAAACAAGTCAGGATGATTGCCTGGCGATTGCTCTAAGTTTAATATCTCCAATGTTGTCCTTCAAGTCAGAAGACCAAAAGATATTATAATGATGCTTAATTACCATATCTCCCCAACTATTTATGCTCCTGACTTGAAGCACAAATTAAAGACGTTAAATTTAGTGTAACCATCAAGCAATTACCCGATGGAGAACTTTAATACCGCCAAAAACCATAATAAAGTAAAGTAGAGTAAAGTAGAAGGCCAATATCCGAACGCAAAAGAAGATGTTTACAACGCTAACGGAACAGGATTAAACAGGAGAGGAATCCCAGAGGAGTCACTCGCGTTTCAACTGGAAGTTAGGACTCCAGGGTTCAAGACAAGCAAAGAACAAGTTAACACCTTCGCTGTGTAAGTGCTAGTGGATAGGACACTCAACAATTGCTTGTGATCGGCTAAGTAAGAACCAAGTTCTTTCAAAAATCTTGCTTAAGATTGTATTTTATTCAATTATCCGAAAAAATCGCTCATCAAAATCATCCCTGGTTTTAAGTAGTCCTGATGATCGGGCTCTACAATAGTCTACAAGCAGAGACAAACAAAAAGGTCAATTTTTATTGCGACAATTTTTGTAGAGAAATACTTCAACATCAAAATTTTTCTTGTTCTTCGAATCGGATACAAAGTCAATAATTCGGGCTGGTATTAAAAAAGTTGTTAAACCAAAAATAATTGAAGAGCTTAGTTCTAAATGTACCTAAGTCAGATTATGTCATTTTGAGAAAATGAGGTTTAAAGTTTTCAAAAACCTACTTGTACAATAAAAATACATTGAGATTTCGAACCTCTGTGCTATTCAAAAAGTGATTTCCTGAAAAGATTTTTTGTCAGAATATTTCTGGCAAGTAAACAAACAATTTTTTCAGCTTATCTCATTTTTTCGAAAATGTGACTTAGGTACTTTTAGAAATAGGGCCTTCAATTTAAGAACAACTTTATTAGTATTTTCAACTAATCAATTTTTGATTTAATTAGCAAAATTTGAGACAATCAGCTACATTATCAAATATTGCTTATGCGGAAGATAAAGTTTAAAAATAGTTATGTAAGCAAGATAATTGTAAAACAAACAATGAAGATTGATTTTATGGAAAGTGCAAAAAACGTGATTTTGTTTAATGAGAATAATAAATCAGATTCTTGGAAAAAAAATCTCCAGACTAGTACGCTGCGTGGTAAATGAAAATGTGTTTAAAATGGTAATTTGGGAAACTTTTTGATTGGTAAGACGAAACTTTGTTGTTTAAGTTGGTTGACCTTGACCGATCCGCTGGTTTGCATGGCCAAATTAAGACTTGTTTGTTTGAAAAGATCGTGATTGACCAAAGTTTATTCATTAAAGACTACATCATTTATAGTACTAAGGACTGCGTTTGTTCGGAATTGATATAAAAATAAATTTAATAGGATAATTCGCGGAGTCTAGAATCTAGATACGGGATCAGACGATCAGGCCACCACATACATAATATCTTAAAATGGAAAATTTTGTAAAATCTTTGATAGTTAGATGCAGTTAATTTGAGGAGGCTAAGAGTTAAATCAGGGATTTCATCCAAATAAAAATAGTCAGAAAAAACAGGATTAAAATCAAACACCGAATCACGCAGTTTATCCAGAAAGAACACCAGCATGAAAATCAAATGGACATTTGGACCGTAAAAAGTTATTTTCAAAATTGTTTTAAAATTTATACATCACGAATTAGGCCTCTTTATATTTTAAACTTTGTTATTTTGTTCTTATGCTTGTGAATGACTAACGTTCATATCAACCAACTAATTTGAAACTAACAATATTCCTGCTTTTTGCTACCTCATCGTATTTATGCCGCAAACGGACTTAGTGAACTCAAAATTAAGGCTTTTTTGGTCAATGTTAATTTGGAGATGATTCTTAGCAAACATTTTTAAACAAAATAAAATTAACGCTTTTAGAACTCAAATTTTAAAAACAAGCTTTTAAAAATGGCTTGGAAATTATACTTATCAACTTCACAACTTTCTAACACTAATGACGGTGTTTTACAAAAACACAAATTATCATACAAGTGGTGACAACTCTAGCTTTATCGCCTCGTATTAGTTGTTAAAGTTATACAAGTACTGTCGATCTTATCTTTGATATCGAGTTTGATATTTCATATTACATACAATATAACTAATTTTTTTATAGATTGTGCTAGAGATGAACGACATTTTCTAAAACTATTTTTAAAACTTTAATTTGAATTTTTTATGTTTTAAGGAAGGTCAACACCCCTTACAAAACTGGAAACCCCAAAAACTGAGCAACGTATGGGGAATGTTGGCTCTGAAATCAAAAATGAATTTCCAAACAAATATGTCGAAACAATCTTTTTTTCTAAAGTTAAAGCGGCAATTTCTCGTGATGATGACGTCATGTGCTGTGTGACAAGCTGTTTTTAAATGCATCGCGAATTAAAACCAACTTCCCTCTCAGTGCCGGCTCAAACATTTCTATTTCCACCTTAGCATTTGCATTTGTAAAAACTAACCGGGGACGTTGGAAATAGGAAAGTATTGGGCTGAAACCCCGTGGCAAAATTTTAGTCCCTTCTAGAAGTTTTTCAGTTTTTTCAATCCATTGTAAAATGTCACAATCAACTTATTTAGTCCAATCAATTGCTCTAAAAAAAGCTATCTTTGTAAATAATGATCTTTATTTACTTGATTTGCAAGGAGCCCTGTTTTTTTTATTAATTCGCTTCATTTTTTTGTCCCCACTTTGCTCAAAAGAAAAAAAGACAAAAAAAAACAAATGAAACCAAAATAATTTTTTCTCTTTAATTTTTTTTCTTTTAAAATCAATTTTAAAAAACAACCTTTTAAGATTTAAAAGCAAAATTAAAACCTGAAACTTTATTTTGTGCAATTTACAATTTCTTCTTTCCCCCCCAGATGTTTATGCAGGCGTATCAAAGTCAGCCCCTAGCTAAAAACGCCACTGGAACTAACTGTACAGAATATCAAGAAAGACTTCCTGCATATTTTTTGATGGGGAGTGGCGGTCTATTGTAATTGATGTAATCGGTGGTGAAAAGATGATGACAAAGTGTTTCTTATTGTTTTTAGTTTCAAACTTTTTATTTCAAATGAAGGAATCGATAACTTGATTATGACGTATGCACCTCTGCACAATGAAACGGAATCGAGCAACGAAATAGTTTCTGGAACTTCTATTCATCTGCGTCTTAAACAGTCAGCTTTATACAGCAAGCTGTCCTGGTATAAATTGGCGATTTATTTTCAAACGAAGTGGCTTGGATCTTGTCAGGAGCAGCTGCAACTTACAACCGCACACCCTAGCAAACTGACACGATTTGGTTAGAAATGATGGTTTCACTGCTTGGTTCTATGTATTTATCAAGGATTTTCATAACTAAAAAATACAGCATGGAAAAAGTTTAAAAGTTTCACAGTTTCTTTCGTATAATAAACAAGAATCAAAAAAACTTAGTCACAATCTATAGTAGATTTATGACTTTTTATTTATGTATTAGTATTGATAAAAAGAGTGGTGATGTTTGTTGCCAACAAAGTTATTATTTTTTCAAATTTAATCCTTGTTAAAACAAAAATTGGAATTTGTCTTCAACATATTTTAATTAATTTTGATAAATGGAGTTTTTCAAAAGGCAAGCTTTGATTATTTTCGAAATGTTTTCAAGCTTTTGAAGTTTTCAAGCTTTTGAACAAGCCGTTTCAAGCTTTTGAAATACGTTAAATTTCAGCTATGTGACGTCATTCATTTATTTGTTTCTCTCACTTTGATCATGTGATGCGTTTTATTCATCTCAGGAACTTTCACGAGTTGGCATTTGTAGAAAGTTTCCTTTCTCGGAAGTAATTCACCATCCGCCACAACGTCGAATGTTCTCGCATCCGGATCGTTGACAGGAGTCTCTTCGGAGAACTGGGATTGCAGGAGCAATAAGCTTTTTGATCCTAAAGTTGCAAATTGAATAATTCCAACTTTAGTTTTATATAAATCTCGGTATGCTACAGTAAAGAACACAAGCTTTTTAATATACTTAGCTCCTCCCGATTAATGATGAACTCTTTGTTGTAAGTGTCGAAAAAAATTCTCGGTTAAAAATGTTTGGAGAACTTTTTAAATACTAAAAAAATTTTTTTTATCATAAATTATTTGAAATTTTCAATTCATAGCATAAAGGTCACTAGTATTACGGAGTGGTGATGATGCCGCTTTCATGACAAACATGATCGACACTTCCCGGTTTAACTCCACTTTCCTGAAAACGATTAAAATCATCAAAATAAAACGCCCACCTCTGTTTTCGAACCCGTGATAATTGGACCACGATAACTCATCGACAGGATCCCGTTTAGAATAGGCGTAGATGACTCTAGTTGTTTGACTCTACAAGTTGATAAGCTGGATGATTATTATCCAAGATCAAGGATCTTTTAACACTTTCGACTTTTTTTCTAAGGTGGTACAGTAATGAAAAAAAAACGCGAAAGTAAAAAGCATGAAAAAAGTTAAAGCTATTACTAAAATCTAGGTGGATTAAAGTAACTGACCGTTTGAAAGATCTGCGTAAGATATAAAAAGCTTATTATATGAGGTCTCTGTGATATCAAATTAAAATTAAAATATTTTGGTCGTCGTATGTCCATTTGATATTGGAGACTAAAGTACGCAAACAATTGGAAGTTAATTTGCTAACAAAAATCAGGTAAAACAAAAGTAAAGCTTTTTGATACTGGTGACAATTATATTAATAATTTAAGGTGTTTTAAAATTAACAAAAAATGCAATTCTAAATTTGAACTCAAAATTTACGAAGTTGTACTTTTAGAATGAGAAACTTCTGCGTTGTGCAAATTGGCATTTCTGCTGATTATATTCGTGGTCATTAGTTTGTTTTGTTCTCGATTTAAACTGCTGCTTGCGTCTTAAAATGTGTGATTATCTTTACTTATTAAATAGCTTTGCTTTAAAAACTCCTTTTTTTGAAAAAATACCCGAAAATTAACCATTAAAACTATTAATTTGATAAACGTTTTGTATAAATCAACTTGAATTAAAATTTTTTTTAACCACGATTTGTTTGATGTTTTTGTTACTTTTTTGTTTCAAGAGTGCATATGATACAAACCACGAAAAGTTCACGTTTTTGCTTAATTTTCTTGAAATTATATCTCGACGAATGAACACAATGATGTGGTTCGCTACATTTATAACATCTGTGACGTAACCGTATCAAAAATAATTATCTTTTAAACAAAGTTATTAAAAATTATCATAAGATGTCCATGTGAATGATGGACACGTCAGTGACATAGTAGACTTTATGTTATACCTTTTTACCTTGAATAAAAAGAGGGAAAACCCTTATCAATGGCTGAAATTAATTAAAAATCATCAAAAAAATGCCCTCAAGTTGACTTTATTTTTTTATTTTTTCCAGCCTTTGTGAACTACTGCGCACTTGGTCACGGTGTAGCGGAATAATCATGATTAATGTTTTTGTTTTTATATCCATATGACGTAATTCTTGATCAATTAAACAAAAATTAAGTCAACTTAAATGGAATTTTTTTAATCATTTTTTTTCTATCGAGTATTTAATAAATAAATCGCTTGAGGTTTTTTTTTAGGTGAAAGTTCGCCGATGTTTTCTGCAAGTTAGTAGGATAGATGAAGATGATGATGAACCAAATCTTCTAATTTACTCGATTTTTAGGCCATGACACCCTTAGGTGCACACTACACATGACAGCCTCTGGGTAGAATTTCGAATCATTACGCAATAAGTCAGATAAAAGAGGATACCCGATGGCACTGCTGCCATGACACCCTTGGGTGCACACTACAAACGACAGCCTCTGGGTAGAATTTCGAATCATTACGCACTATGGAACTTTACTCGCTAGATTGTACATTGTTTTGGTGCTTTTCCGTTTTGCATTTTAACAATAGGTATTCGGTGGTGGTAGCCTATTTTTGTTTTTCTCTCCAAGCGAAGCAACTTCAAAATTATTTAATTATAATTTTTACTAATTGTCATTTAATTCATGTTTTAATGTTGTTTCCATTTGGTTGAATGACTCTTTTTGTTCGTTGATGTTTAATATGTCATTTTATAACAGGAAAAAATAAAACAGCCTAACTAGTTAACAAAGAGTTTGTTATCGAAAATTTTACAGTTTTTATTATTATAAAATGGCAAGTAATAAAGTGTTTCATAAAATATCGAGTTAAAATGAAAAAAAGCCAGAAGGATCAATCTTTCTTGCTATTTCTTTCATGTATTGCTTAGTTTGCCTATAAGTGAGTAAACAAGAATAAATAATGTGAGAGAAAAAGTTTTTTTTAAAAATTCCTGTTGCATGGCAGGGGTTCTCAATAGGGCGGGCCGATAGTTGGACTACACAAAAATGTAGTGAAAAAGTGTTTAAATCATATTTTCGGGGGCTGTTTTTGTTATGAAGAAACGATTTTCTTAAAATTGGATGTGGAATGAAAGTAAAGACCTTTTTTTTGGTCTTCACTTATAATTTAGAAACGATATTGTGAAATTGCGTTTAGAATGAAAGCGAAGACTAGACACATTGGGCCGCAACAATTTCGTTTCAAGTTTTTTGAGCCATAGTGTTCAAAAAGGTTGAGAACTCTTATTGTATGGTCTTAAACTTTTTTACCCAATTAAAAGTTTGAAACATTAACAAAAATTTCCTAAATTTAAACTGTTTTAATATTTTTATTATAAATATTGAGGAGAACGCATATGAGACTCACCGTTATTTCCCTGTCCTCCCCTTGTTGGCAAGCTGGCAACTGTCGAATAAAGGTGATAACGGTTTCTCCGTTGCACTCCTTTCCTTCAATCAATTCCACGTTCTGTTCCGAATCCAATGGAGGAAAAGTGTTTGTATCCAGTCCATGTCTATCCTGTAAACAGAGATCACATGACGTAATGCGGAATAATTAAAATCAACAGTCTCAGGATTTGCTCACAGTGATAATTGCTCTTCCTCCGTTCACCCATCCTACGTGAATGTCCGCATGAGCCATGGATCCTAATGCAGAAAATCCAACTCCTATCCATCCAGTAGTAGCCACACGAAGCTGCAAAAATTGTTCATTGTAAAACAGTTCGGCGCTTCATCGACTTGATTATTACGTAACATAATGTTCCAAACTGATTAATGCTAAAACGTTCAAAATTTTGTTAACTATTAGGAAAAAATTGAAATAGAGCTGATTGTATTTAGATTCACCTTTTATTTACTAAAGCAAAAATAACATTTTAACTTAAAGTTTAACTTAATTTGAAAAGTTAAAGTTCTATTTAAACTAAGCATAGAAGTCACTTTAATTAGTGAATTTGCAAGACGGTGCAATCAAAGTTTGTCAAAAGCTTCCAAAACTACCCCATGCCCGAAAGTATTTGTGTCATGGTTGTTTGAATTTAATAATTTTATTGTGTTCTACCTTCTACGGTTTTAATGAAAATGTAGTCACGATTTTTGCAATTTTGTGGATTGTCGCATGAAATTTTTGAATTAAGAGCCAGTAATGTTTGCAGAGGGGGCGCAACTCTCACTAAAATAAAATTAAAGACTTAAAGAAATTCTATTGCAATTCATAAGGAGCATTTTACTCGCACGACAGGATAAGAAAATTGAAACAAAGATTAAAAATTAAAAAATCACTAACAAATTAATAAAATCCCAAAATGTGCAATGAAAAATTGTTTAAAAACCAAATAAACTTTTGTAGTGTTTTTTTAAGTTTGCAGATTAAGGTAAAAGATAGATAGAAATCTGCTTATCCAACCTGCGGCTAAATATAAGCCAAAAACTCCTGTTGATATCCAAGTGAATTAAAATAGGTTTTTAACTACACGCACATTTTCCTTTGGCTGAAAATATGAGCGCAATTCCGGGCTCATCTTCAGTTGAATCTGAATATGACAAGCAAAACCTGCATATTCCCACCTGGATCAAAATATGAGTCGAGTTAAAATTCCACCACATCTGGAAGTTTTGCTGCTCATCCAAGAACACTTTTTGTTCAAATTCATCACTGGAGAGCGATTGTGATCTCACAATTGAAATAAACGCAATCAATGATAACAAACGATATAATGTCATCATCTTAAACTATAATAATATCTGTGAATTATAAAATTGGTTTAAATTTAAGTTTTAAACGAAACGTTGAAAATAATAAAAAAATAAAGATTTGTTTGTCGGACAGTTTTCTTCAATCATTCAAAGTCGAAAGCGCTTTAAAAATCACAGACAAGCAGATATTGCAAAACAGAGCTGACAAATAAAAATAAGAGAAAACTTTCACATATTTCTATCGCAGCAATCAGTTTTGTTTACTGTTCCAAGATGGTAGAATGAAGTACTGCAAATGCACCGATGGCTGAAATAACGTTTACACTTATATCTTTTTAAAAGTTAGAAAGTGAAATCATTACGAGACGTTACGTAATAATCAGCGCACTCACAGTGCGAGAATCATTACTGCAAGCGATCATTCTTTCAATTCTTTTAAACTGAAAGTTTTTCTGGGTGATTTTGAAGAATCATCAATGTTGTTATTGTTAAATATTTTTAAAGCTTGTCTTGCATTGAAAGCATTGGCTGAAAAAAGCAAGGGGAAAGCAAATTTTATTTTTTGTTCCGCTACGTTTTCAAAATGTTTCGCTTCCGGTTGCTTTTTCCGTAAACGTTTTTAAAGTGAATTAAACTAAAAAATTAAATATTTGAAACTTCAATATTTTCCCGCCAAGCACGAAAAGCTTTCCGCTTTGCCGGTTCGTTTCCGCTGTTATTCTAAACCAGTGGTTTTCAACTGGTGGGCCATGGGCTAATTTTAGTGGGCCACAGAACATAAATCCAAATGAAAGCAATATGAGACTTGTATAATGATGTCATTATGATCGAAAAATTGGAAACAAATTCCAAGTAAGGACTTTTTTTCTATGTTTTTGGAACGAAAATTGAGAAATCTCGGACAAATTCCAAACAAAGACTTTTTTTTAGAAATCACCAGATTTTTGCGACGGAAATTAAATTCTGATCCCTGAAGTGGATCATTAAGTTACATTGGGTTGGAAAGTGAGCTACGGTACGGAAAAGATTGAAAACCACAGTTCTAAACAGTCTTTCCACTTTCCGACCAACACTTTGCTTTTCTGCAAACACTTTCCGTCTAAATTAATCTAAAAATCAAATACCGACCCATCCGTGATGCAATAATCACCTGCAGTCTACTTTATTAACTGTAAACAACTTATAGATCGCATTAATAAATCTCTTGACCGTTCCATGCGATTTATGAGTTGTTTTTAATATTTACTTTTTATAAATTTCAAGCAAATGAATAATTATAAATTTAAACAGTTTGATTCAATTGAACATCAATAGACGTCTAACTAATAAATTGACTTAATTTTTTTAATTTGAATTAAGGCTCTACTAATCAACAAATACGAACGTTTGTGAAAAAAGCAAAGAACAACACAATTTCAATCCAAGAGCCGGTGTGGAAAAAAAGATTGAAAAAGAAATAAATCTAATTTTAAAATAGAAGAGGCAACCAATATTTTGACAACCAGAAAAAGTCAAATAAGCAGTTGCTAATAAGATTTGAAAAAATTTTTGATTTCCGTTTTTTTCATTATTCATATGTATCTTTTATTGAAACTATTTAGTAAAAAATTAACTCTGTTCTTTGTATTGACTGGACCAGTGATTGGCAACTTTAGTGTCGGTGTACCGGTGGAAAGTTGAATATTCGCTTGCATAGTTTGAGAGAATATATTTTAAGTCTCAAAAACAGTCATGTCTATGCAATTATTTTTAAATATTACTATACTAAAACATAAATTTTCTTTTTAAGTATATTCAAATATTTTAGTATTTTTTTTAGAAATACAGTATAATTAATTAATAGAAAATTTTTAAAGTCGGAAAATTCTGAACTAGACGTTTTTTTGGTTTGTTGTTGAAAACAAATAAATTTAAGAGCTTTGAAATCGAAATTTCAAAGTTCTTAAATTTATTTGTTTTCTTCTGTTCAGAATGCGCTACATTTACTTCACACAGAAGACTCGAAGGCGTTCAAAAGCTTCTTTGGACTGCAACTAAGCTCCAACTTTTTCTTGTCTAACTTTCTTGTATGTTCAAATTTATTTTTGGGTTTATTAATTTAAATTTTTCAAATTGCATCAAGGCAAGTACGTCATAGCATTCTACTGCCAACCGAACTGCTTCCAAGCAACAAAATGTCGCTACTTTCTTTGCACTAAATGTTTTTGTAATAAATGAAAGTCAAATCGTGATAAGATTTATAGAAGACATCACATGACAATAATTTATCTTTAAGTCATGTAGTTCGGGTCAATCATAGTTTAATTGTTCCATAAACCACCGCTCTTCTCCAAGCAACCCATTTTTAGAATCTAATACGAGCATAATTTGTCCCCATTTTGGTCCAGACTTCCACTTCTGTGCAAGAGAAACCTCATTGAATAAATCGGATAATCGTAACTTGGACAAAACCAGAAAGGTTAGAAGTTTCGAAGTTCATCTCTTCGAAGTAAGCGAGAACAAAAATCAGTCAGCGATTTTTAAACGATTTGGATTTTCAAGACTGCTTGAAAGGAAAATAATTAAAAATTATTTGTACATTTAATTTTATTCAAATGAGTTGCAGAGATCCTAATTTTACCAGGTATTGTTCATACCCAGCTCCAGGCTGCTCCTGCGTTGGATTAAAATTTTAACAAAAATAAACAAAATTAGCTTAGGCGACAAATTTGATTATTCCGGACCAGTGATGTAGTCAAGATCGAGACCCGATAATTTTTTCGTGTCCCGGATCAAAACGGAGACCATCATATTTCGAGACCGAAAGTTCGAGACCAAGACCGAGACCGAAACATTTTACCCAAAATAAATTCCACTTTCAATAAAAAATACATTTCTATTTTTTAAATAGTAATAATTTAAGATGAAATTTTATGCTTGTTAATACCTCCAAACAGGGAAAGTGACTTATTTTCCAAGAATTACGCAACAGAATAACGAGAGTAGGAACTGAACCGGAATCGTGTTGATCGCGGCCATTGTCAATCGTTCCAAGTGCTTCTTCATGTTGCAGGAAAAGTTTTTTGTCAGTACAAAGTTTTAAATTGACTTAACAAATCAAGGTCCTCATTACAAAACCTTTGCTTTAAATTGAAATTTTTATGTTTTTGTTTCACTTTATTCAAAGTGTTACCCTGAAATAAAGGTTAGAACTACAATAAGATGTTTGTACTGGTTGTAATTGGTTGAAAAATTCAAAGTTTTCTTATTATGTAAAATACAGTTGCTCAAAAAAATAATACTAAGTTTCGACTGCGTACAAAGATCTGATTATAAATTATGGAAACAGATAGTAAAATTTTTAGTCAAGATCCTACACTTTAAAAAAAAAGAAAGTTTTTGTAGAATTCCATTAATGATTTATGTTTGTAAACAAATTTTTTCTGTCGACATAATTTGGGATTTCAGGAATGTGATAAAATTTGTTTCTCAGACGGATAAATGAAAAACAATCTTAAAGAAAACTTAAAGGCAAACATTTTTTTTGGTTTTGACTTGATGTCCTCACTGAAAAAAACAATTATTTCAAAGTCAAATCAAGACTCCGATTCAGAAAGCCTGGTGCATGGTAAATTCTTGTAAAAAGTCTTTTAACAGAAATCTATTACGCTTTTTCTAGCAACCCAAATTGACGATTTTATTTAATTGATCAAATTGCGTTACATAAATTCATTAATAAAATCGGTCAAATTTCAATGAGCCGAATATTTAATATAGAAAATAAAAATTGAAAATTAAAAATTAAATCAACTGATTCATCACGAAAAATCGATTTCGACTTACAAAAGATTATTAGCATTAGTTTCTGTAAAAAATTAAATTCAATTTTTTTTGAAAAAATTTTTTGAAAATTTTTAAAACTCTACTTATACTAATCGGGTCCTGATCAAAGATACAAAGTGAAGCTTCCATAAAAACTACCAGGCAAACGACGACACAACAGTGACGTCATAATTATCAATTACGTAACGAAGATGAAAAAATGCACACTGTAAAACTTGTAGTGAAATTAAAAACCGCAAACTTCCGCTAAGATTAAAAGCGTTGACTGAAAAGATCAATAAAGTTGCTGTAGTTTCCTCACAATGTGTGTAGTTTAAACGATAGTGAACAAATGAACGGGTTTAAAGCTCAATCACAATTATAAGACAGAAATATTTTATTAATGTTAATTTTAGAATTCAAATAATTAATCCATTTATTTTCACACCAATCCAATAAAATTTTTCTGGTTGTTCTACAAATATGACCATAAAGCATTCACTGATGTCAGGTTTAGCAATAAGAACGTCGAAATGAAATTTTAAAAAATATTTAAGGAGGCAGCTCGGTCATTGTCATCTTTAACGTTACAATTGTTCCAGAATGAGTGGTGGTTATTCCATCGGGTAGAAAATTTATTTTTTGTTTGTCCTACGTATTGCATTTTGCAAAATTTACACTCTGACACGTAATTACCATAATTTTTGCAAGTAAGATGTTGTTTTAAATTAAACTTTTTGCTATTTGAGTGCGAAATACTCGTAATAGAAACAATTGTTTCAATCATATTTTTATAGTTTTTGAATCTGGGTTATCTTTATTAGGAAGAATTTGGGATAATTTTTTGTAATTCGTTAATTTGGTAGCTAATGTGGGTCGATTTTTATACACAATAGCTGCTTCTGGTTTTAGTTTCTTTATTTGGTTAGAAAGTCGAAGTAATTTGGTAAACTGCGTTGCCCAAACAATTCTGTTTTTCTTGTGATGCTTTGATTTCGACTCAAAACGATCTTCTCAATGTTTAGCAATTTCCAACATACTTTCTGTCATTTTTTGGTTAAAATTTGAACGAAGATACTTATCTTTTAGATTAACTAAACTTTTTTAGTAATTGGATTTACGTTAATTAAGACGACGAAGTTGTACAGTTTCTATAAAAACAATTGACTCGTATACTGATGTAGGATGATGCGATGCACCATTGAGAAAACATCGGTCTTTGGCTGTAGATTTTATGAAATTTTAGTAATAAAACTTCCTTTGGTATTTAGGGTTGTTACATGCTCGGCAGTCTTCAGGTGAGTTATGAAGTCAGACAGTGTTGCATGCAGCTCTGAAATCTAAAGTGCAGTAATAACCTTCTTTACTTCGAAAAATATTTCATGTTTTGTGCAAAAAACGACCGAAATTCAACATTCTACGGTTGAATTTCCGCGATCAAACTCAATGGTTTGAGTTAATAAAACAACTTGGCCTACATTAATTTTTGCATTAAAACCCAGTCTGCACCCTAGGGAGCAATGAATTGATAATTGATTCCGTCTTATCCGGGCGTAGTTAAGGTACTTGAAGATTTTCTAGGGGAGCCAAAGCAGAGATATCGATTGATGACATTTTGGGTCTTACTTTGCTCCGGTTTCTGATTAGCTGAGATGAAATTGCATTAACTGAAACGGGACAGAAATTGCTCTGAGGCGCGTATTTGTGTTGTTTGAGGTTCGTCGAAGTTGATTATTGTGCAACTATAAAGCCCACACCGAAGCGATTTAATTTTACATGTAGATGTTGGTGGAGATTGGTTTAGATAAGTGTGTCTGGTTGCTTTTGTATTATTATTTTTATTTATTATCTCTATATTTATCCTCCTGACTCGCAAGAAAGCGACGGAGGCGCTAATACATAGGGTAGGCAATTACCCCAACCTGTTTCCTGAGATGCCCAGATATTGCTGTCCTCTTGTAATTTCATAGTAGAGATATGATTGTAATTTAGAGCTGCTTGCAAAGACCACCAAGCAGAAAAAAGTGCTGTAAAGTGTCTTTCCCAAATACGCAAAAGAATGGCGCGAGTGGGTTTTGAACCAAGATTAGATTGATCATAAGCACGGCGCTCCAACCACTCGACCACGCTTTTTGAACAAACGTGGCAAGGCCCATGATTCAGAAAGGCTAGGTAGTTGAAAGCTGGGAAATACAAGCTTCTCTGCACTAGTTCAGTGCGTTCAGTACTAGTTCACTAGTTCAGTACGCAAACTTCCAAATCTTTCCAAAACCTCCGACTTCCAGTCGACTCTGTCTCTCTTGACACCCGTTTGTGCAAGTGTGGGTGGGGTGGGACCAAAGTGCTAATAGTAGTTGTGGTGAGTTTACCCAACCAATTCCTAGGAATAGATAAGCAGATCAACGCCGGGAATCCCCGATAATTGGGCCACCCCACGGATGGGGTTGCAACTCTAGAATCTTGAAGGAATGGGCGAAGATAGTTAGGTGTAAAAAGCCAAGGTGTATCCCGAGATTCGTAACCATAGTTACTGCACGAAGAAGTTTTAACAGGATCGATTCGATCCCGATATGAAACACAACGAATATTGTCTCATCGCGTTTTATCTACGATAGCAAGCAGATTCAGGAGTCAATTCCTTAGGCTAAAGCGGTACAAGCTTTGATTGATTGGAAAATTGAATTGTTGCAGTTGACTTATAATTTTCTAACAATTTTTAAAAATAGGCGATGAAAATTTTTAACTTTAACATCAATAAGCTTTTTTTTAATTGCTGAAAATGAATATATAAAAAATCAATGGGTAATATCTTACCATTGACGATAATTTATTCGCTACCTCTATTTTATAATTTTAGATCTTTTGTTTTGCTGGTTTTACACGTTGTTGATCAGTGTTGGTCAACCAAAGTTTATTTGAAAAAATATATTTGCAACGGCTATTTTTTTCTTTTGCCAATTTAATTTGAGTGCGTTGAGTCAAAATTTAATTTTTAATATTTTTGTTTGAATAATCTTATTGTACAGCTTTCATTTCTTCTTGTATTTAAACGTACTATTAGAAATCTACGACAACTCAGAAATAAGATATACTTACATTCCGAATCTGAGGGAGCACCAGCGGAAGCAATGGCTATTGCATTACCACCATCAGCAGTTAGCATAGTTGTTCTCCCAACATTTTAAATTTTGAAATTTATGGCGATCGCCCTTCGTCATGTCTGGGAGGGGTGAGTGGACAAAGTAAAGGCTTGAAATAGTTGCTAGGCACTGTGTCAAAAATTGAAATAGACTTCTTTAAAACTCTTGTAAATTACTTCCAATTTTGTCTAATACACGCTATTTTTATCTTTTATATTACTCTACCAGAGCTCGTTATAAATTATAATACAAACTTCAATACGTTTTTAGCAAAACCCTTCTTAAACTAGGTTTTTTATGAAGATTACTTAGATTTTTGAAATCCCTGTTCTATGTTTTTTTTCCAACATGCTTACAAGAAATCAAAAGAGTTATATCTACTTTAAAGTCAAAGTTGAGTTTAGGTTGGGATGGTATACCTTTAATTGTACTTAAACATCTTTCTAAAAATGTAATGTCTATTCTTAGCTACATAATTAACCAAACAAGGAAAATTTATCTCTTGCTTTTAACACATTAAAGTAATTCCCCTCTTTAAAAAAGGTTGTCCTAAACATGTCTCTAAGTACAGGCCTATCAGCTTATTTTCCTGTTTTTCTAAAATAATTGAAAAACTTGTCTATATTCGTTTATATTCTTTTTTAAATAAGCTTAACTTGATTAGTTAAAATCAATTTGGTCTTAGACGAGGTCACTCAACTTGATAAGATGTTATTTCCCTGATTACTGTTCAAATAGCAATATCAATTGAAAAAGAATGAATAGCCTTGCAATTTTTCTTAATCTGTATAAAGCTTTTGACACTATTAATCATGAAATATTACCAAATAAATTGTATCATTATGGTGTGAGAAGCACAGTTCATGATTGGTTTTAAAGTTGTTTATTTGGAAGAACCCAACAAGTTGATTATAATTCAAGTAATTCAAATACAGAACCTATTTCTTCCTCAGTACCTCATGCCCCAATACTCGGTCCACTCTTGTTTATAATTTACTTTTCAAAATGTCTCAAATATAGCAAGAACCTGTCTTTTGCTGATGATACAACGATTATCCTTGCTGCAAAAAATAGTAATTTATTATTTCATAAAGAAAATGAAGAACTCAAAAACATTGACAACTGGCTAATAGCAAATAAACTTTCTCTTAATGTCGAAAAAACAAAATACATTTTATTCAGCTCTCGTACCACAAAAACATTGTCGAAAGAATTATTTTTAACTATTAGAAAAAATGAAATTGAAAGAGTCACCTCAATCAGGTTGTTAGGTGTTATATTCAATAAGCGCCTAGCATGAAAAGATCACATGGCAATGCTAATCAGCAAACTAAAATCATCGCTATACGCAGTAATGAAAATAAAGCCTTTTCTAACTCAAGAAGATTTACTTACACTTTTTCAATCACTAATTCTGAGTCATATAAAGTATTGCATTACAATTTGGTGCTATGGATACTCTGTACATACATTATGTTATTTAATCAGCTACTGTATTATTAAAGGTGGGTTTCCAAATGCATTAAAAGTTTCTGAAGTATTGCCAATTTATAAAGGGGGTGATGGAGACACTGCTTCAAACCAGGGGTAAGGAACCTATGGCTCGCGAGCCAGATGTGGCTCTTTTGATAACGGCACCTGGCTCTTTTGTTGACAAGCATAAACAGACCTGTATATTTTTTAATGTAACGAAACAGAGCATTGATTTAGGATGAAATTAGACAATTGTGCGACCGATCCGAGAGGAAGACTTTTTTTTTAGAGAACACCTTGATTTTGGAACGAAAAGTAGAAAATCAGAGACTGAATTCAAGTGATGAGCTTTTTTTTAGAGGACACTATGAGCTTAGGACGCAAAATTAGAATCTCACACAGAATTTTTTGAGCTACCCATAAAATATAGCATGTCCTACTCATTAACTACCCATAAAATACCCAATTCATTGATCAATATCAGAGGTCACCGCACGCCACTGATACACAAGCTAAAAACTAGAGAAACAGTGTACGGCTCTCACGGAAATATATTTAAAAATATGTGGCTTTTATGGCTTTCTTACCCGAAAAGGTTCCCGGCCCCTGCTTCAAACCATAGGCCAATTCTCCATCTTAACCCACTTTTCAAAAATTTTTGAAAAAATTCTTAAACATTTTTTTTTTATTTATTTATTTTCATTTTTACTCACAAAATCAACTTGAAATTAATCATAGTGCATGTAGAAATAAAGATTGCGAATAAGGAAGCAGCGACTAAACGAAGTACGTTATTACATGCAAAGTCAGTTGTGCATGGTCGCCGTACCTTTGAACAAAGTGATATGATGTTAATAAGAAAAGGAAAGCGAAAAGAAGATAATTAATACACACATCCGTGCCATAGTCAGAGAATGTTGTATAATCATGGGTGGGAGAAACAACAAACTCAAAGACCAAAAGGGTCTGGACTAAAAAGGGTCAGGCAGGAAAAGAAACCCACCAAAAGAAATCCTGCCACGGGTCAAAAGGACCATTTCAAAAGCATATGGCTGGCAAAAATTTATATACGTAAAATAAAACATATAAATAGCAAATAGGAATAGGTGCAAAAGAAGTAAATTATGTGAATTTTCATCGAACTGGACGGGCCGTAATGATCTGGATGTTGCCTTTGAAGTCACATCGGGCTTTTATCACCTTAAATTTATTTTTCCAATTAGGTGGAGTTACCTGTAATAATAAAAACCAGCAGCAGTTGTTTTAAAATTTGTAAAGTCTATTACCATTAAAAATTACGTTGCTATAAGGTAAACATAATTAATTGATTTTATTAGTAAGTAAAAAATCATATCAGAATATCAATAACAAAAGCACTAGTGATGCACTAATTGAACCAGAAAACTAGTGTTATCAGCAGGCCAACAATTAAATTGCTTGTGGAATTTTTCTTAATTAAAAAAAAGCTTTTGATACAGTAGGTTACACTGTTTTAAAACAAAAATTGATTGCAATGGGTATTAGGGGGTGCCTTTTAGTTTTATTTTTTCAAATCTATCAAACAGATGTCAATTGACATGTATAAATTCAACCAAATTAGATAAAAATTTGATAAATCATGGCGCTCCAAAAGGTAGTGTCCTTGGCTCTATTGTGTTTCTTCTAGACATAAATGATCTTCCAAAAGCTTCAAACTTAAAAACTCTTCTTTTTGCTGATAATACAGCACTTCTTGTCTCAAGCGATGACTCCATTTTATCAGAAAAACTGGTAAATATAGAACTTAAGAAAATTAAAAATTGGTTGCTGAAAGAATACGACTCATTTTTGAAACGATATAATGTTATAAACATCACCAAAATGACAAAATCATTTTATCTGCAACATAAAAGACTAAATAAATAAAACGACTTAAAACTCAACACTCTACTAAACTAAAGCTTACACGCTTATTGAACTAAAACTGAACCAGAAAATAACTCTACAGGCAAACGATATTTTATGACGTTATAGTATGAATTAAACAATCACATTTGTATATCTCCCCAAGTTCGTACTCCTATATCCAAGCATGGTTATGTAGTTTATCTCTTGATCATCCATTGACCAGAGGTCGGATCCAATTCGACAGCAGGTCGTCGCAGGCGAGAGGACCGTCTAGGGAGCATTGAATTGTTGGTTTCGTGGGTATCAGGGTCGCTCTTCTGCGAATTAGTGTCCGTCACAAATGTGGGGTGTATGGCTGTAGGTACGTCATCATGGACGCCTTATGGTTGCCCGTGATCTATGGCCTCAGATGAGGTTTCATCAACAACGTGGGTGGACGTGGAGGGTGAGTGTTCAAATTGCGTTTCGTGTCGGGGGGCACTGTTGATGGTAAAGAGGTTTGCGGGATTCGGCAACATCAGGTATTAAACAAAGGAATCATCGATTGCAACTGGTTATACGACCGGATCCTCCCACTTTAACATTATATTGGTCGAAGTTCAATGCTTCGACCACAGTGCAGATTTTGTCCCATTTACGTGTGTGTTTGCCTCCTTGATTTTTAATAAACACGCAATAACCGCACCTCAGTGCACGTAACGGGCGTGTACGCGCGCTTAATGTGTTATTGGTCAGCTTGGCTCGAACTCGAAAGACACCTTTTTTAGTCGTACTTGGTGCGAAGCTTGGCTCGAACACGCCATGCTTCGCACCAAGTACGACGAATAAAGCGATTAGAAAAAGTGACGAACCAATTAACAAACGAGAAAGCGTCTCGCAAAAGATGGCCAAAGACGATTTCAGCTGGGGATAAATCGCAGTCAGGATCCGGGGTATTACGCAGTTGCAACAGGGCGCGCAGGAACGAATCGTTGTTCAATTCTCATTGGGGGATAATATTAGACATGAGAAGCCTTTTCGCGGTTTTGACTGCAACCTCCGCGCGGCCGTTGGATTGGAGTAAGTAGGCGGAAAAAACGCGGTGTTTGATGTCTCACTTGCGCATAAAATCCTTTGTGACGAAGGCAGTAAACTCTGGGCCACCATATGAGGAAATTTTTTCAGGAACTCCAAAGGTGGCAAAGTATGATCGAAGGAAGCGAAGAAGTGCATGTGCACCAGTGACGGTGGTCCTGGCAGGTGTATCAAATACATCTGACCAACCATAAAATCTGTCTCCAACGATCAAAAAGCGTCGTCGCGTGTAATAAAAACAATCCGCAAAAATTTTTTCGAAATACGTGGTGGGCGGTTGGGTTGCAGCTTGCGACGGCGCATTTCGGTTGCAGTAAGCACAAGAATCGCGAATATTGTGAATATCTTGGGTCATCCATGGCTAGAAAACCTTTGCGCGCGCACGCCTTTCCATGGCCGACACCCCTTAATGGGCATGATGACACTCCTTGAATGCACATAATACTTGATAGCGGAGTTGCGGCGGAATAAAAACACGATCATTGTATAAAATAACACCGTCACAGATATAAAACCCGTCGCGATATGAGAGTTATTGCCTTCCTTCGGCGGAAAGATAATATCAAAGTTTAATTGTATGGCAGAAAGTAAATCGTTTAGTGCAGCATCACTGGCAGTGTGTCTGGCTTTCATTCCAATTTATATGAAATCAACTCATTATGCTTGTTTTGTCAAACAAAGGCAAAAAGAGCCTCTTCGAGAGAGTCAGGAGAATCACACTCGGTGCAATGGTAGCAAAAAATTAAAATGTGGCTGGATATGTCGCGATGCAGCGTCCGCAGCGGTATTAGTTGACCACGGCAAGTGTGCAATGTCAAAACACCACATTAGAGTGCGCTGCTTTAATCGGAAGAGCTGAGTGTTGCTAATTTCATCTGGAATTCAATCGCCGAAAATTTTTATTAGCGGTTTGTGGTCGGTGACAACTACTAAATAATCGCAGCCCTGCGTAAAGTATTTAGTCTGCTCGAGTCCGTATGCTACAGCGAGGGCTTCTCCTTTAATTGAGGTGTAACGTTATTCAGCCGACGAAAGAAAACGCGAGAGCCTGCGAGAGTTACTCGCCATCCATTTAAACAGGGGAAGGTGGACGGGGATGCACAGTGTTTTTGAAGCAGGAAGTATCCGATGTGCCGATTTGACCAGTCCAGCCATAAGCAAGTACGTCGAATCGGATCAAACATTACTACGCCTGACATATAGCGTCAATGATAGAATCTTTCAAATGCAAAAATGCTTTATCAAGATTGTCATTCTACCAGGGTTGCGGAGTTGGAGTCGGATTCGGTCGGAGTCGGAGGTTTTAGGAAGGAGTTGGAGTCGGACTGTTAAGAGGACTAGGAGTCGGACTCAGAATATTTTATCCAACTCCGACTCCTCATGTCCAATTTCTTTACATACCAGTGATGTTAACCGCACAACTTACGCGGCCGCGTGCGCCAGTGGAGTGCAGTGCAGTAATCTTTTTAGGAGAACCTTGCCACGCATCGCGCGACACAGCGTGCGACTCATAAAAAGTTTACATTTAAATTTGTAAGCAAATAGTATTTCGCGTAATGCTATGCTTGGGCAGCCAATTTAGTTGCTCCCCTTTCTTCAATTTAATAACAGGAAGCAAATGCCAGGTGCATAATCAATTACTACTCTAAGGAGCCTCTTTCTATAGTACAGTGGTACCTTAATATATGAGTTTAATTCTTTCCGTGACCGAGCTCGTACCTCAATTTGCTCGTATGACAAAGCAAATTTTCCCATTGAAATTAATATAAATGCCATTAATCCGTTTCAGCCTCCAAAATGCCCACCCATTTTTTATTTTTGACGTGTCTTTAAATAAGTATTTCCTCCAACAGAAGCGAGTGTTGAACGTCTATTTTCATTACTAAGGCTCATTAGAACAGACCAAATGAAGGAGAAGCTCACAGAAACAATTTTATTTTTACGAGCAAATTATTAAATTAAAATTTTTGAAAATTAAAACTTACTCTTCTTGCTCTGTTCTTTCAAAAAAATATCAGCCAAAAGTTTAGAACCAAGGTGAATTTTTTAATAATCTCCTAATATGAATGTCAATAAACGTCAGGGAGCCTGCATGTTCAGTGTCGTACAAAATTACAATAATTGAAATATTTATGATTTCTACATGCACTATGATTAATTTCAAGTTGATTGTGAGTAAAAATGAAATAAATGAATGAAAATAAATGTTTCAAAAAAAAAAGGATAGAAACTACAGACCTCCTTTTATTCTGTTTACAAAATCCGATAAAATTCACATATATATTCTTACTATCAATATATAACCATGAATTATTGTAAAGAAGATGGACTCCATGTCATCAAACTATTGGCTGAAGTTTATTTGAAAAAAAGAAGAATGAGCTTATTATTGGTATGGAAATGTCAACATTTTTCTCTGGAGTTTCTTTACTGTATATGCAGTGGGTGATTTAAAAAAATTCCAAAATTAGTCGCATTTTATTGTTTTTCTTGTAGTCTATAATTGTGGGTTTTAAAATTTTAATTCTTTTAGATATGGTTTTTTTTTCTTCTGCTTTTATAAACTTTTGTTTTCAAATTTTCATTGTCAATAAATTCCATAGTTATTATAACATTTGTAAAAATTTTTACAGTTATAAAATATTCATATTTACGTTCTAACCTCACTGATAAAAACGAAACTAAGCCACCTAAAACAAGAAGCACCAGACTCGAGTTTTGCTCTTGGTAAAGCTCGTCAGTGATGCATACCTCATTGAGTTTCGAACCGACTAGATGTAGTCCTACACGCAGGAGACAACACTCAGGGTCTAGTCCTAGACCCAGGCCCTACACAAGTCATTAATTGTATTAACATAAAGCTTGGACGTGAATTCGATTTATCATGGGAAAAATAATAACTGTAAAATACTGTAGACTAAAGATAACATCATCATTATCCATAAAATACTTTGACGTTCAGAAAATGTAATAAGCATTAAGTATAGAACACATATTTAGTTTCAAGTTATATATGCCATTTCGAGTTAGTTTTCTAATGTGATGGGTATTAATGTTTCATTCAAACACAGTAAGAATTATAGTTAATGGGTTGTGTATATAATATAATTATATGTATGTACGTATTTATCAAAACATAAATATAGCAAAAAAAACATGTTGTATTAAAATAGTCCCAATTGACTGTTTCGCCTGTGAGGCTCATCAGAGAACACAACAATTAAAAAAAGCGATATTATTTACGTTGAAAGAAATAAAATAAGCAAAAATTAAAAGCTAAAATAAATTTTTACGCTTTAGATGAAAACTCGCATTTTAGAAAAATAGCGCTACCAAAAGTTTGGGTTTAAACAATTATTTTACTCAAGTTAGTGATTATTAAATAATTACTTTTAACTAATGATCCATAAATTTTTTTACGCTTTACCGGTAATCTTTTCGGCAGCTTGGCCAAGTTTAAGAATACATTTGTGCGCAACATTACAGCATGTTTTCTTTTAATATCTCGTAGCAAAAGTAATTATTTGCTAATCAATCACTTAGTTTAGTAAAATAATTGTTTAAACCCAATTTTTGGTAGCATTATTTTTCTAAGATGCGAGTTTTCATCTGAAGCGTAAAAATTTATTTTAACTGTATCCCCTGATGAGCCTTACAGGTGAAACAGTCTATTGGGACTATTTTAATAAAAAAGTTTTTTAATAGGACGGACTGACGTGAATTCTTATGAGCCTGAGTGCGATCGACTGAAATCGTTACCTGGACCTTAGGGTGCTCGCTCATATGTGCTGTTGCCCACTGTCCGTCTTTGAATACATAATGGGGGTCTTGTATGGTGGCATTCCTATGTATTGCAGACAAAGATATATTGCACTTGTTTGGCCTATGCCTAAAGACTAGCCCGTGGTTTGTTCTTACCAAACTCTATTGTGGGTCCGTACACGACGTGACTTCAAGAGTTTATAGGCCTGGTTTAGGTGGTGAAGGGCCCACTTTAGGAGCGAGGAGACGTCTTTAGTGTTTCTGTGTCCTATAGCATTCAATACACAAGGTATAAGGTTTGGTATTCCAACCACGAGGTCCTTTTTGTAGAGCTGATAAAGTCTCTGGCGGAGCGGACAACGCGACTGTTTTGACCGAGCAGGTAAATTGTTGGATTCCCTGCATGGGGTCGCATTACGATGTGCTTTGTGGTCTGTGTCATGTAGGCGCTGAAAGGCTGACACAGATGTGACCTCGATTGGGGGGATAGCGTTGCGAGCCATCTCCTTGCTTTCTACTAGAGCAACGATCTCGTTGACGGCGCATGTCAGCACATCTGCGCTCCCAAGAATTTCTCGGCGGATCTCATCGTCAGAGATGCCATTTAGCAGGGTATCACGAATCACATGGTCAGCGTAGTTAATTTTTAAGTCACAAATACACTCAACTGGTCAGTGTAGTTAACTTTTAAGTCACAAATACAATCAACTGTAAACGCACATTTGGCTGCTTTGCCGCGCACTCTCGCTGCAAATACCCGAAAAGATTTGTCTCTCAGTTGGCGCATTTGCATGAGATTTGATCGTAAGACGCCAGTAGCCACTGGGATAACTGCAAATGACGCATGGCGGATAGTAACTCCTGCAAAGGCTTAGAGACAATCTTCGCATTTGATTTTAACAAATTATCTCCTGAGCTCTGACTGGCACGCTGAAAGAGTTGCGCAGTAGCTGAAGCTTCTTTAATGCCTGATGCTTGTATAAACATTTGCCAGCGGCGAGTAAATACATTCCACGCTTGTAAAGACATGCCCACGTCGATGCAGGGTCTCGTTAGCTTTGGTCGCTCTGAGGGAGCGCGATTGAAATTGGGCTCAGAAGCAGCATGGCTAAATGCGTGGCACTGCAAAATTGCACAAGTCACGGCTTCTGGTGCATCTTCGGATTGAAAAGCGCAACCCGAGTACGCACAATCTATAATAACTATTGTATAACAAAAACTTAACTAGCCTAAACGATTTTGTCATGAAAAATACGATATATTTTTATAAGCATAACGAAAATGACGAAATTGTTTTACCTGCAACATAAAAGACTAAATAACAAAAACGACTTAAAACTCAACACGCTACTGAACTAAAGCTTACACGCTTACTGAACTAAAACTGAAGCAGAAAAATAACTGTACAGACAAACGTTATATTATGACGTAATAATACAAACTAAACAATCGCATTTCTACAGTTGCTTAAAAACAAGCTTACTTTAAAGGACCGTTTCCACTACGAGCGTGGAAAAGAGCATTCTTTGTTTGTTCTATTGATTTTTTTTTGCGTTAGCTTCGATTTTAACCGCTCGCTTCAATCGAAGATCAGTAAATACACACACTATAATGTTTAGTAAAAAGAAAACTGTAAATAACATAATAAACATTCATACAAATAACAGTCAAAATTGCCAAAAAGACAAAGTTAATACCTGGGAGTTGTAATTGATAAAAATCTAAAATGAAAACCCCATGCAGATGAATTAACTGATTGTGCTAATACGAATAAAAAACGATTGGAGTGAAAGTAAAAAGAAACAAAACTAGTTGCTCTAAAAGATAAAAAGAAAAAAAACGCCGCGCAAATTGTTCTTGCGGCCCCAAAGTGGGCTTAAAATTTTTGAAATTTTTTTTAATTTGTCAAGATGCTCAAGAAGAACTTAGTTTCTTTTGAACCAACTACTTTCTCTCAAAAACTAACCCGGTATATTTTTAAAACTAACTCTCACTCCAAACGGTTTTTCTTCGAATTAGACACGACCGAATTAACTACTCGTTTATCTAAATCTGTGGGAATGCTGTATCATTTTAAAAAATATTTCTCCTTTAATAACTTAAAGCTCGTGTACCACGCACTTATAAAAAGCATATTACGATATGGTATAGTACTATGGGGAAATCCAAATCAATCAGCATTATAGAACCTTAATACAGTGCATAATAAAGCTATCCCATACATTACTATTCAAACATACAGAACAAGATTAAATAAGTTGTACGCATTTTCTAAATTATTAAAAGTAAATGAGTTGTACCAATATTCTGCCGTAAAACTCATGTTTCGATTATACAACGACAGTGAGTTTAAAGATAGAATGCCACTAATAAATGAAATTCATACTTATAACACACGGCAATCAAATAATAACATCTTTATTTCACATTTTTTGGTTGTAAATTATCTAATAATCTTATAATAAATTGTATGAAAACGTGGAACAAGCTGGCAAATATTAATAATATAAGAACCGAAAAAAGAATTAAATCATTTAAAAGATTGTTATACAAACACCTGTTGTATACTTATAAAATTTAAACAACATACAAATTTTATTCATATTAATTACACTTTTTTAGTATTGATACAATATGACCTTGCTGTACTGTTAAACTACTTTAATGTTTTAAGCTTTAACTTTAAAAAATATTATGTTTTACATTGTTTTTGTGCACCTCTTGATCCTCAATTGCTTACTGAAATCTGTTATGTTGCTTGTTTTATGCTATTTGCATTTATTTCAATCTAATTTATGCTGCGATCTGTTCTCTCGCTTAAATTTTATCTTTTTCGCCTTTGTTTTTCTCCTGTTTATGTTGTAGTTGTTAGTTTTTTGTTTTATTTTTCATCATGTCTGTAAGGAAAATTTCTATTTATGATGTAATTTATGTTTTTTGATATTTTCTATGCTTCAAATCAATTTTATTCACCATAAACTTAATTAACTGATAGTGAATTGTGTGTTGGGAAACTTTCAAATAAGCTGGGGGTAGTGATTAAATGACTTTTTGTTCCTTCTTACCCTGCATTTATTTATTTTATCTCTACATTTATCCTCCTGACTCGCAGGAAAGCGACGCAGGCGCTAATACATAAGGTAAGCAATTACCCCGACCTGCTTCCGGAGATGCCAAGTTATTCCTTTCCGCTTGTAATTTAATAGAGATATGACTTTAATTTAGAACTGCTTGTCAAGACCACCAAGCAGGGGAAAGTGCTGTAAAGTGTTTTTCCCAAGGACACAATAGAATGGCGCGATTGGGTTTTGAACCGAGACCCTGTTGATTATAAGCACGGCGCTTTTGCCACTTGACCACGCTGCCGACAGTGCATTTTGGTTTAATATAAATTGCTTATTATTATTAATCAACTTGTTTAATTTCACCATGTAAAAACCATTGTGTTTTGTTGTAATTGCTATATATTTAAAAATTTGATGCAAATAAAAGATCTCTCTCTCTCTCTCTCATGTCATTGAACAATTGGACGCGGTTTATTGAGCTGAGTGCCCTGTCTAGATAAACTTTTTTAAAAAAGTCATCAGCTGCAGTAAGCGATGAAACTGTCGTATTAAGTCACCAATGGATAAAAACAATTGAACTAAACCAAATTAAGATTGCTTAAAATCGCTCCGCGGGCCGCTCCAATTTGGACAAAGCTGCAAATGGCAAAAAAACTTTTGTGGATTTTTAAAAATTCATCATCTCATCCATTTATTCTCCGGCTAGCGGGTTAATATTGTAACCGTCTACCTGTTAGATGCCAATATAAAAAAAAGCTGTGTGTTTGGTTTTATTTAGTAATCTGACTAAAATTTAAAAACGCTTGGCAAGACGCAAAGCAGAGGAAATCACCGAGAAGTTAAGTTTTGTTTCAAAAATAAACTAATTCAAAATCTTTCTGCAACAATGTTTTTTCAAAATCCATTGAAAAAATTGGGTAAATAACAATTAATAAAATCTCGAATAGTGTAAAGATCATCTTTTAACTCCAGATGTGTTTTGTATCTGACTTACAATGAGTGTTTTTCCACTTTAAGAAGAAGGAAATGATGCATTAGTGTTCGAATGACACACTTCAATTTATTCAACAAGAGAAATAACAGTTGGAAATGCATTGTTAAAACATTGTTTTGCATAATTAAACAAAAACATCACTTTGTGCCCAAAAGCACAAACAAGTACACGATTATTTTATTATTTCGTGATCAAGCAGCTATTAATTCAGTTCGATTTCAAAACTAACAAAACTTATTTGAACAAACAAGACAAACATCTTTGAGCATTTAACAAACATACTATTTGTCAAAACATTTTCTCCGAAAACCACTATGAAAAATTTTTTGCTCTATGGCTCAGCCTGACACATGGCTGCTTGTTTTTGTGTTGCAAATTCCGAAAAAGATGATACACACTGCTTTGGTGGGGGAAATTGATATGGCTTTCGTTCTTCTATTGGATTCCGAAAAGAAACTCTCTGGAATACACCGAAAGGTAAAAAAATTATTCTTAATAGGCTACAAATTTTAAAGTTATTGCAACTTACTGGAACTTCAGGTTGGGGCCCTAGACAAATGTCTACTTTGTAACTTCTTTTCCAAGCGTTTTCAAGTCCTTTAACAGACTCGGTGTCCCAGGAAAACTAGAAAAACGATGATTGATTAATTAAGAATAATTAATATTCATCAGCCATATTTCATTATACAATAACATTAATAAAATATAAATAAAATATTTTTAACACCATCAAAGCTCAACTGCAGTTTAATAAAGTAAATTTACTTGGACTAATTAAATGACTTCAAAATGTTTGGTAGATAAGCTTTTGCATTTTTTTTTTTTTCTTTAATGCAATATTTGTTTTCCCTACTGTTCTTTTAGCAACTTAGTTTCATTCATGTTGATGACGACATCATCGCTTGAGGTTTTTGATGCGTTGAAAGACGGCTTGTCTGCCCCAAATACGGGACTTGCACAACTTAGGGTATAGATGACCAGGGAAATTTCCTGAATAAGTATTTGAGCGATGTCGCTTGCGGAGCCTCTCTTCTTGGTGATTTGTTCTTTGCGTTTCAAAGTGATGGATTTCTTTGCAGCATGAAACACGTCACAGTTTGTGGTCTTGAACAAGATCCTCAAGTTTACGGGTATGAATGCTGTTTTACGAAAAGCTAAGTTTACAAATCTTTAACTTGACAACAAGCTGAAGTGGAGAAAATGAGCAATGGTTAGTAACAAACTTATAAAATAGATCTAAATGTTTTAAAATTTTACAACAATGCAAAATTTGAACTTGAATGTGCGCCATAAGAGTCTCGCATTATTATTAGTTGTTGGCACGGGTTCGTGTCGTGATTGTTTTTACAATAAAAATCCAAGCATGGGTCCAAAAAAAATTTTTTTTAGTTTTCAAAATTTAAAATTAAGATTTTTTTAACTGATTCACTTTTAAATAAACTCTTAGTTGTACAGAATTTAAAAATAACCAATGGTAGTGACAAAACCATTAACTCTTTTGATTTTTAACACTCTTTAAGAAGACTGTTTTTTTTAAGGATTTTTTTGTTCAACTCTCGTCAAAAGAAATGGTTGGCAAAGTTTTCATGCAGTTCGTCATTAACCAGCAATTTCTTCTGACGAGAGTTGAACGAAAAAATTCTTAAGAAAAACAGTTGAGAAAAAGAAAAAGTCTTGCCGGAAATAATTCTTAGAAAACACAATTTTTTTAAAGACTACCAAAATTAAAAAAAAGTGAATAGTTCCATCAGTATTATTGGTTATGATCCACTTTTAACTTTTTGTCAAGTTAACCGTTATCATAAAACAAACAAACATCATGAATAAACTTGTGTAAACCACGGAGTTTAATCAAAAAAATTAAAGTTTTCGCAATACAAATTTTTTTTTTAACAGAACCTCCAACGTTTTCTCTAACTGCTTCTCGGCATTTATCAAATCACCTCAACTCAGCAGGGCGTGATGCTCACAAGTAAATGTTTTCCGACGAAAATCTACTGTGCATCGTCAAGTTGGAAAATTAAGGTTGAATTGCGAATTTTTTTGAGTACTTAGAAGTTACATAATACTGTTTCCAAAATCGCTTCGACAAAAAAATTACCGAAAATTGAATTTTCAAAACCATAGAAACTTTTTCGATGGCAAAACAAACCATTGACCGAGGAAACTCAAATTTTGGGTGGTTTTTTGATTATTGGAGATTGTGAATGAACAAATTATAAATACACAAATTTTAAATTAGTACAAGTCAGTCTCTCGCCAAGTGTAACGATGCAATATTTCCCGAGAAGTATTTACTTGAAAATTTTGTTTGAGTTTGTCAACTTACCGAACTCATGAGATCGCCAATGGACTGGTTGAATTTATCGCGAGGTGAAGTGACTCTATAGTCGTCCATATTTTTAATCCTGCTTGATTCGTTTCTGGCTGTATCCCTGAAAATAAAAAAGTTGTTTGGCATGTGCAACTTTTTTCATAATTTAAATTTACGTATAGATAATTCATCATCATCAACTTGAATATTTCCAGTTCAAACTTAAACAAAAA
Source organism: Diplosoma virens (assembly GCA_963680785.1). Classification (NCBI taxonomy): domain Eukaryota; kingdom Metazoa; phylum Chordata; class Ascidiacea; order Aplousobranchia; family Didemnidae; genus Diplosoma; species Diplosoma virens. Next base: position 2,990,875 of record OY796897.1, on the reverse strand, counting down.
AGAAAAAATTTTTTCCAAACCGAAAAAATCAAATGAGCCATTTTGGATTTCATAAAATCTTTTTGAAAAACGTTTTGCAAAACGTTGTTATTTATTGGCAAACACGCGCAAAAAAAAACAATAAAAATTAAAACTTAGATAATATTTTTATTATGTCTATCAACGTCTACTCACAAAACATCGGAGACATTCAGAATTTTCTTTAAATAATCATTTATAGGAGTATATGGAGCCTCAATGCAACCGCCCAGTGGAATCTTGGGATAATAAGATATGAAGTTAAGACACATTTCTTTTGATGTATCTGGTCCTCCCTAAATTAACATTTCTTTAGTTTGAAGTTGAAGCTTTAAAAATCAAAAAAGTTTTAACCGAAAAAAAGAAAATTATTGGTCTAACTTATTCAATAGTTTTTCTCAGCTGTCATTAAATACTCGTATAAAAAGCAGAGTTTTAGATTTTCTTTTTGATACTCACAATAATCGGACGGGATTTTCCCATGCTAGAATAGGAGCAGATGCTCATGAGTTCGTCTCCCTTGTGGATTTTTACCATGGGTTTGAGTAAGTGAGGTTGTTGATAATCGAAGTCGTAAAAATCATCTCTTAGGAGTGGAGGAAGTTCAGAATGGCCCCTAATTATAACAATCGCTTATCGATTCTTGTAATTAATGTAAGGTATTAAATCTGTCTTTTACTTAACTTGCAAACATAATCACAAAAACTTGTAAAATATTGCTTAATCTGTTCACATACATATAGACTAGACATTGATGATGCTTATAAAAAACAATTAACATTTAACTTGAACTGTTTTGTTTTTTGTTTTTTTTTTGTTTTTTTTTTCTTTTCTATTAACGGTCTACATCTAATAACATTAAAAGTAGCATGAGTTTCTTTTAATATTTAACTACAAAAATTTTGAAAAATTTAAGAAAATGGCTGCAGTTTAGTCCATTACTAAAATTGTTTCTAGTTTTTTGCTTTTAAAGATGCATTATTGCACAAAAATAATTTGCAGCTTAGTAATGCCTACTGCTGCTTCTTCTTGGAAGCAATGCATGTTTCGAATACAGTAATTCTTTTTACTTGAGAATTTATCAGTAGTATTCAGCATAAATCACGTAAGGAAATAATAAGTTTTGTATTTAACAAACCTACTTTCTCTTCTGGTGACACAAACTGTCATTATAATTAAAATTCAAAATCATAAAGGTTAAGCGACTGCGCCCTGCATGGAAGAAGTCTCTGAAGAAGTTTTAATAAATGAAAGCTTTTAAATTGGGTGCCTGGGATTTTTTTTAAAGATTTTTAAAACTAATTTTTCCTGTCTATGTGTCCTGCAATGGATCTACCACATATTGTAAGTTGGGACCTGGTTTACCATTAGACAATTTTGGATTATTTTTGTAAATAAAATTAAGCAAGTTTTTTATAAATTATGTCAAGAAACACAAACTAATTTTAAAAAACAGGAAATCTAAAAATTTCACCCTTAAACAAATTAAACAGATTAAAAAGTGACCTTATGTGAAGATTAATGACAGAATTATTTTAATTAATTATTTATCAAAAAATTTTTGATTCGAATTTATAACTTGGTATGTTTTTCACTTTAAATTTCTTGTAATAGATTACATAATAAATTAATCTGGATGTTTGTAGTTATAGGTTGTTATAGGTTATTGCAATTTATTCAAAAACAATTTTAATTAACTTAGTTACTAGACTGTTGAGATCTAACCATATAATAATATTTTTTACCAAATTTTTTTTTTTAACCTAAAAAGGTTTTCTGGCAGGCACAAAAAAATGAAAACGTTTTTTTAATTTTTTTCTTCTCTCAAAACAAAATGTTGAAATAAAGTTGGGTTGAATTAACGTTTTACTAATTAATTCAGTCAAAGTCTCGTACGTTGTTTCTATAAAAATTTTTGAAAAAAAAGCGATTTATAGCTAATTGAGCAGATTTAAAAATGGTATAATCCAATTTTGATTCTTATTGATTTATTGTTCTTTTCTACTTCACTTTGATTTGCAAATACGTTAAGTTCGTTAACTATTTTCAAACCAATTTACTGTCAAAAAGATTGCTCAAAAACAAATTATTCATCATATTTTATTGTAAATCTCTGAGTTTATTAGAGAGGATGTGGTAGATTAGTAGATATCTTGGCACCAAGCTGTCCAACTAATAGTTTATTAAATGTTGTGAAACCTAATATTCTTTTTCAGACATGAATGGGGTAATTAAAAAACCATCTAAAGATAGAATTTAAAATAAAAATGTAATTTCATTTTTAGACTGAGAGATTTGTAACCCTATGTTTTTTAAAAAGAGTTTTAAATTCAAGCTGAATTTAATTTATTTTTATATTTATCCTCGTGACTTATGGGAAAGCGACGAAGGTGCTATACATAAGGCAAGCAATTACCCCGACCTGCTTCCGGACATACCAAGATATTGCTGCCCGGTTCAAATTTTTTATTTTTGTTTTTTAATTTTTATAAAGACATGACTGAAATTTATAACTGTTTGTCAAACCCAAGGGGGAGGAATGTGAAAGCAGGGGAATGTGCCGTAAAGTGTCTTTTCAAGGACACAACAGAATGGCACGAGTAGGTTTTAAACCGAAACCATATCAATCACAATCACGGACTCTAAACCAGAGGTGACAAACATATGGCTCGCGAATTATTTTGACAAAATCAAGCCCTTAGATTTCAGGATATCAAAAGCAAGCAGCTGGAGCTTGATGTTGTTTCTATTACTTCATCAATGTTAAACCCGCTTTTGTAACCCTTGAGCTTCAATTCGAACTCATGAAACTACAGAGTAATGACACGCTAAAAGCAATGAATCTAAACAAGCCGTAGCTTGAACTCTTTTGTATTTATATATCACAGGAAGAGTTTTTAAACTTGAGCTTTCAAATAATCATCAGTTCTTGGAAGCACTTACCTATGCGAATAATTCATTTTTAAATTGAACATCACAAAATGTTGTTCCAGATCAAGCCTGACAGACGAAAATCTTAGTTTGACGTTGAGGATTGTTACATTGTTAGTTCTATTAATATTTAGCGCTTAGTAAAGCAAAAATGTTTACAAAAACTCATACCAGCCGAAAAAATTTTAGAGGGCAATGCAGTTTTGTCCAAATTTTGTTGATGTTAGCCTAAATCATCATCATCTAACACTTTACGGATATGAGAAAAAAATTCGTCCCAAATTTAGGAGAAGATCAAAAAAATTTATCATTTTAAAATTACCTATGATCTCTTGATTTTCGTCCCAAAAACGAAGAGATCTTTAAAAAAAGCTCTTCACCCCAAATCTTGATCGTTTTTCTGCATTTGGAAACTTTTTCCTCCAGATTTAGTTTGTTTTTCGTAACCGGACAATTATTTGAAAACAAAAACTAACATTTTGCGAACAAAACCGTGTGGGTTAGGGTTAAGGTTAAGGTTAGATATTCATTAAAAAAAGGAAAATGAGCGTTTACAAAATAAATATTTTCAGACAACTGCATATAGCGTTATTTTTCAAACAATTGTCAAATCGAACAATTGTTTGAAAAATTTTTCATAAACCTTAGTTTTTGGTCCACAAAAAAACTTTTTTTCCCAAATATTTTTTGTCACTGTCCGAAAAATTCTGATTTCGCCCAAATTTTTGAGAATCGGGGTCAATTTTCCCGCCCCCAAGTCTTAGAGTTATATCAGTGAGCTAGGTTAATTTTTTATTGAATGCTTCTTTGTTACTGTCGCATACTTTACTTGGGAATCCAAGAGGACCAGTTTAACAAGGTAACTTGAATACCTGCGCTGAAGTAAAGCTGTGTGTATTTATTCCGGCTTGTAAAGCTATTTATTCCGCCTTGTAAGATTTTAAGTTCATTTTTCGTTTTTTCATTTTGCCTTTTCGTTTGCCACGAGGCAACCTTAATTTCAGACGCGTGTTTTGTAATTGAATAACAATCCCCATTGTTTAACCTTTCTTCTTGGTTTATTCGGCACGTGGAAATTTAAAAACTCACATGTAATTTGTTCGCTAAGTAAAACATATAATTGAATTTAAACCAAGAAGGTGCTTAAGTAGCGAGTATCGTTTATTGTAAAGATTTAATTTTTTGTTGTGTTTTTTAATATTTTGATATGTTTTATGTTTTGTTCATTCTATTTAAATAAGATTCTATTTGAATAAGTCTATTTGATAAGATTTTATTTGGATAAGATTAAGCAAATATTTGAACTGAAATTTGGATTTATTTAAAGCTTAATAATATCAACCACACTTACTGCAGCGATATCGCGGCCCAACAAGCCTGAACCGTGAGTATCGTGCGTGTGTACCGTATCGCGTCGTGCGAATCGTGTGAACCGTGCGAGCGTGCGCGTACTTTAACCAGAAGGTCAGCTGCAGTTTGTGTTAATTTTATCACTTATTTAATAGACTCACCACTTATAGTGTAGTTGGCATTTGGGCTATCGTTATTAGTTCATTTAAAAAACTACACGGCTCAAGAAGTAGTTTGCTGCGAAGCTTTTTGATACAGTTAGCTTTAACAGTTCAAATTGATTCGTTCGTAAACTTCTTTCCACTTCTTTCCGGAAGCAGACAGAGACCACTGTCTCTAACTAGAAAGAATGTAATTAAAAAATCCACGAAACTCTTTTCCCCACTTTGCCAAACTTCAAAGCGATTCCAGCCCTAAAACTTAAATTCGTCCAATACACAATAATTTCTATCTCTATAGAATTAATCTCTGAAAACATTGACGCAAAGCAATTCCAACACTCGTTATCAACTCGCTGGAACAACACTGGAACGATTGGGCTCACTGCCCTCGAATCTACACACTGGAATAATTACTGGAATTACTGCCCTCAAACAAACACTGGAATAACTATCCAAACCAAGCGTCCGCTTATGTAAAACCACGTCACGTGACGCTATTTCACAGTAGGGTGCACTCGAATGTGCCTGAATATCAACGTTTGTTCTATAAAATTGTAGAACAAAGTTTACACTCGGTCATCGATGCGTCTACAGAAAAACAACCAATCGGAGAATCGGGACGAAAGTGTGTTACGCATTAGATGTCCGATTGAAAGAAAAACATTCAAAACAATTGTAAAACAGCTTGCAAATAAGTTAAGTGAGATAAATGGGAGCTCTACGGATTATACAATTATTACTTGGCTATGAAAATATTATGTCATGATAAAATTAAAATTATTGGAAAACAAAAAATAAATCATGGTTTTGTAAAGTTAAAATTATTGCGAATAAAATGTGACAGTTACTTTTTATTATTTCATGCTTCATTACCTCGTTAAATAACTTCAGCTGTATGGTTCGCATTGATTTGTCGACTATTTCGTGTATATTTTTGCAATTTTGATTTCTTGCATTTATTTAAAAAAATTTTAAGCATACCCATACCAGAGTTTTCGTTGAGTGGCGGTTTTAGGTGACAAACTAGGTTTTTGTTGTTTTTATTTGTTGTTCTTGTTGTTCAATAATGTTGTTGATTAATTTTTTTTATTTATAAAAGGTTTATAATTTTGTGTTACAAATCCTTTTTTGACTGGTTTTTTGCTTTTTAATCAGATTTTATTTTTAGTAAAAACTTAAATTTAAACCGAATCTTTGACGTGCTTGTCGTCGTCATGGTGGTGGTGGTGGTGGGTTTACCCAACCCATTCCCGAGGGGGACGCGGATCAACTCTGCGGAGTCCCAGTAATCGGGAGACTCCCCACGGACGGAACCAGAGGTTCAGAATGGAGTGGGAGTGGCCGAATATAATCCGACGCATATGGTCGAATAAAGGGCAGTCTAGCACGTGATGGGAAAGGTCCTGTGATTCAGAACCACAGTTGCTGCATGAAGGAGTCTCGACTCGACCAACCCTGTGGAGATAAGTGCCGAGGAGAGTGCTGTGCCCGTTGCAGCGTAAACGAGAGAGAGCACAGCGAGCGGAGCGAGGGAGACTAAGCTAATCGGAAGACACTGGAGGGATTTAATGTTGAAAGAGGCCAAGTTGGATACCACGTCTGCAACTGGTGTAAAGGGATAGTCTATATGAGGAAATAAGGGGTGAAAGAAACACTGATATTTTGGAGAGAGACACTGATATCTTGGAGGGGTCAAGAGAGGCTTCAACTTTAGCAAGAGAATCAGCTGGTTTGTTGCCACGGAGGTAAGAGTGGCCAGGTATCTATTGAAAGTGACTACCTTAGATTCGGGTAGAACATTAAGGAGAGATTGTGTGTTAGAGAGGGTTTGGGGTTAAGTAGGGTAAAGGAGTGGAAAGGATTGATAGGACAGATAGAAAGTCAGAAAATAAGGTGATGGATTCAAATTCACATGTCTTGGAGTGAAAGATACACCACTTAAAGGCATGAAGAATGGAATAAGTCTCGGCATTGTAGCTGGTGGCCCAGAGTGCAGTCGAGAAGAAGAGCGAGGTAACAGTGACACACTTTGTGCACTTGTGAATCCCTTCACCACCCTGCCCTAGCCTGCCAGGAACCGAACCATCAGTCCAGGCAGTGATGTCGCTGTGGGGTAGGAAGGATAGATGGGAGGTAGTTGTGGCATTGCAAAGGGAGAGGGGGTTATTACGAGAGCATGGGAAAGAGAGTTCGAGTGAGATGGTGTAAGTAGGAGGGGTAGACCAGGGAGGTTTAGGAGGGCAGAGGATTAAAGGTTTGCGAGCAAGGTGTAGGTTAGGGATAAGATTATGTGATTGGGAGAAGAATCTCCATAAACCTTTTTTAAGACGTGTGCGGGATTAGAATTTGTGAGAGAAGCTAGAGGAAAGGTTGAAGAAAATCAGAGGGTTCGTTCAAAGAAAGAAAGGGATTGATGGGTGAGGGTGACGCACATTGGAGGAAAAAGCACTTCTACGAAAAAGTAGAGAAATAGCAGTGGACGATAGGCAGTCTGTGATTACTCTACAGGAGGATCTATGCATCCTCTTTACAGAAGTGATGTGGGTAGGAGATGAGAACGGAAACCAGCCTGGGGAATCATAGGTAAGGATGGGGCGAATGAAAGATTTAGATAGGGTACATAAAGATTTCTTTGATGGGCCCCAGGAGGCAGAGGCAATAGATCGAAAAGCACAAAATTGGCTGTGAAACTTTTCCGCAAGGATAAGACATAATGTTTGAAGGAAAGAGTGCGGTCAAAGGTTACACCGAGAATGATTGGGTATGTATTAAAGTTAAGTGGGGTGTTAAGAATGTATAGAAAGAGTTTTATACGAGACTGGTAGGGTATAAGCTGAAGAAAAATGATTGACATTTGAGGGGGTCGAGAGAAGGCGCCACGCGGAGGACCATTCCAGAGCTTTGAGGGCAGCTTGTATTGTGGAAGTTGCACACTGAACACTTGGGGAGGAGGACCAAATGGCAAGATCATCTGCATAGAGTGAAACCTTAACAGATGTAGGGATAAAGGTGGGAAGATTGTTGATGAATAGAAAGAAAAAGACTGGTCCAAGAACTAAACCTTGGGGAACACCTCTTCGAAGACGAAAAGGACGACTACAGGAATTACAGATGCGGATTTTCGAACGGCGATCTGAGAGATAAGATCGTATCCATTCGACAAAACAAAGCGGAAGACCTAAAGAGAGGAGTTTAGAAAGGAGGGCAGAATGCCAAACTGAGTCAAAAGCTTTCGCAAAATCCACAGTCGCGAGGACGGTACGTGCACCTGGTTTAGAATGGTGAAAGGAATCTGCGATTGGCTGTGAGAGAAGAAGAATCTGATCCACAGTCAATCTACCAGGTCTAAAACCAGCTTGCACGGGTAAAAGGATGCTATGTTGTTTGAGAAAATAAGTGAGTCGTCCTAAAACCATTTTTTCAAAGAGTTTGGAGGTACAGGAGGTGAGAGAGATGGGGAGATATGAGGAAGGTAAAGCAGAGTGTTTTCCGGGCTTGAGAATGGGGATGATGGTTGATTGTTTCCAGGATGATGGGACGGTATGAGTTGACCAAGAAAGGTTAAAGATATATAGAAGAAATTGTAACGAAGATTATAAAAGGTGAGTTAGAAGTGAGTAGGTGATTTGATCAGGGCCTGTTGAGGTTGAGAGTTGAGAGATAGTTGTGGAGAGCTCTAGAGAGGAGAAAGGTGAGCAGAAAGTGAAGTGTAGGGCATTGCAGTGTGCATTTCTGATAGTATTCAGTTTTCTCAGTGCTTCAAAAGGATTTTGTGGTTTGGGTGGAGAAATGGGACCGCAGATGAAAGGAGATTTGGTAAACAGAGTCTACAGGGATATGACAACTTGGAAAGTTGGGGAGATCAGATGGAATTGAGGAAGGGGAGCCAGAGATGGAGCGAAGTAGAAAAAAAACTTCATTTGGACGGATTTTTGGAGAAAGGCTAGAGCAAATTTTCTGCCATGACTCAGCTTTAGCCATAGAGATCACAGTGGAGGTACATTTTGATATGGAGATATACTTCTTCAGAACAGTGTACATTTGTAAATGCCTTTCGGCGTTTCGCGACGACATCTGCGACTTCAGAAGACCACCAGGCTTTAGCAGGCCGGCTGATGCTGCCAAAAGAAATGGCAAAAGTGGCAGCATTATTAAGGAGTTTGGTAAAGGTGTGGGTGGCTTTAGAAAGAGAAAGTGCTGTAAAATTAGAGGGAGGAGGAAAGTGGGTATCCATATAAGTAAGGTAATCGTCCCAGCCAGCTTTATTGTAATTAAATGAGGGAGGGCGTAGATAGAGTTAATTAAAGGGGAGATAAGAATAGTAATAGAAATAGAAAGGTCATCTGAGCCGAGTTCCAGAAGAGTCTGCCATGTGCACTTGGAGTTCATGTGGGCAGGAACCAAAGAGAGATCAGGGGAGGAACGGTTTTCAATGGCGCGGCGCTGTAAGGTGTGATGGTCGGGGTTTTTAAGAGATAAGAGATCAGAAGAAAGAAGCCAGTCAAACAAATCTTTGCCTGTTTGGTCTTCCGGGTTGAGGGAATCCCAGGATGAGTGATGGCAGTTTGAAATTGCCGAAAATGTAAGTGGTAGGGCAGAGTGGTCCAAACCGCACCCCGCGGGCCACATCGATGTAATTTTCTGTGGCCGCTGAAGAATTTTACACAATTCAAGTCTTGTCAGTCATGAGCAACGGCAACCTTCTATAACAAGGCATGGCGAGCTTACGGAATAGAGTCTAGGGTTGCCATACCGTCCGGAAATTTTCAAACATCCGAGACCGATTTCAAGTGAAGACCTTTTTTTTTAGAAAACACCATGATTTGGAACAATTTCTAGCCGGCTCAGGCCCGCAAGCTCGAACAATTTTGAAAAGTGGCCTGCAAGAGTGAAGAACTTAGACCATCTTATGGTAAGGGATGAAGGTAAGAAGAAGGGTGAGAAGGATTTAGGGCAAGATTCAGAGGAAGAAGAGCAGATAGGAGGGACATAGATATTAAAAAGATGTATAGGTGAGGCTTCTTTTATTTTAACTGTGATAGCTAAATAATCGGAGCTGGGATCGAAGGAGGAAAGGAGTTGCGTAGAAAGGGGAAAGTAGGTTAAACCATTTTTGACTAGTATAAGTACACCACCTCCCAAATTTCCTGTAGAGTCGGTGGTTCCTCTCCTTGTCATAAAACGGTCTTTTTTGAGAGTTTTATAGCCGGGGATGTAAAAAGTGGAATTAGAAGAGAGGTGCGACTCCTGTACGAAGATGAGATTGTACTGATTTAGAGAAAGAAATTGTATAAGTTCAGTAGGACGGGAACGAATCCCATTAGCATTCCACTGTAAGATTCGAAGGTTGTTTTGAGAGGGAGAGGAAGGATGGAAAGAATATTGTGCGAGAGGAGAGATGGTAAGTTGTGGTTGAGGAGGGGGCAGAGATGACGCTGAGGGAGTGTAAGTAAAAGTTAGATGGGGGTGATTACGAAGGTCGGTGGAGTTATTAATGGTGGAGAGTTGTTTTTGGGGGGTTCATATTTGAAGATGAGGGTTTGTGAATATTTGTAGATAAAGATGAGGGTTTGTGGGTGTTTGTGGATGAAGATATGGGGTTAGAATGTGAGAGGGAGGTGGAGGTTTAAAAGGAGGATGGCCACATTGGACAAGTCCAAGAGTGTCCCGGGAAGATTTTTTGGAAATCTGTGGGAGAGAGACCGGAACAGGAGAGGTATACCCAGAGAAAACAGTTGGTACATTGTACCGATCTGTTTCTCCGGGTGACTCTACGGGAGCAGACGGAGCAGGGGTTTATAGGGCCTGGGTTGGGATGAATGTCACTGCTGATGAGAAGAAGCATAAGAATAAGAAGCAGCAGTGAACAGGATAGAGGAGGTTTGGAGTGGGATAAGAGATTAAAGAAAGTTGTTGGGACAGTAGAAGAGGTGGGGAAAGTCATTTGGGTTTAAGAATGCTTTCCATATGTGACCGCGCAACGGACAGCAGGGATAAAAAATAAGGAAAAAGGTTATCCGTGAAAGAATTGCCCAAAGATGAGTTTCTTGGGGAATCGACAAACCATTTCAACCCTCCCCAGGGTAGAGAAGGGGACTGCACCACCACGTTGAGATGGCTTGTCGTTAGTGAGTGTCGTCGTCTTCGTCGTAGTTGTAGTCGTCGTTTGGAAGAGCATCCACTCCAGGTCAGACTCAAACAGGATTGGGGCCGAGGGTTTATTCTTTCACTACCCCAGACTGTTGTACTGCCCGGATCAGATGCTGGCAATGATGTTGTTAAGGCACAGCGAGTTTCGTCATCGAAAACCTTTAAACCTTGTGGTGTTTGATGTATGGAGCATGCTATTAGAACATGGTCTGCGGTTTGTTCAATGGCGCCGCACTCGCAATTTGGTGAAGGAGCGAGATCCCATTTGTGCATAAACAAATGTAATCGCCCAACACCAGTCCTAAGGCGGTTGAACTTAACACAAACTGTTCGAGGCAAGCTCATTTGAATAGTTCTGGCACTGGTCCTGGGTACAATTTCAATTTTGTACCCATGGAATTGTAATCTACATACTGTATTTTCAATTTATCAAAAATCCAAACTTTTTTCTGCTCAAAAAATTCTCACTCAGCTCTTTACAGTTCAATCATACTTATTTTTCTGTACATTTGCAAACGCAATATAAGAAACAGATTGGTTTGTTTATCATCTTGATAAGTCGCTAAAAAAAGCTTTGCCATGACAACTAACATAGAGTGCTCCTTGATCGCTCCAAGAGCTGAGTGATAGAATTTTTATGAGCAAAGAAAAAAATTTTGGATTTTTGACCGGTTGAAAATTTGTAGATTACAATTCCATGGGTACAAAATTCAAAATTGCGTCCTGGGTATGAAAACACAGAGCCTGGAAATATTTTTACAATACTCCGCGTTCCATTTATGGTTTGTCTACACAGAAGTTATAGTTTGTCCCACCATTTATGGTTTGTTCTATTTATGGTATGTCCACACAGAAGTGCGGATGTTAATCCGGCAAGATTGTCCAAAAAATTCCGCGTAGCTGGCACAAATGAGCGTCTAGATCTTAGTCTCTGTTGGCAAGCATCTGAAAACCCACTTAAAAGAATACAAAATATGATTAGGGTCCAGAGATCCACAGTAAGTTAAGGAAAGTGTTGCTTCCAGTCGGCAAAGCTCAGCTGGCTGGATGCCTAAATGTTCCTTTGGAGTGGGACGCAGGCATTCAGTGACTATGCGCAAGGCGTCATTTAAGACATTGTTTTAAATGGAAGGTGCTTTCTCGCCTAGAAAGTGAGTACGTCTGTTATTGCTCTCAAATGTGACAGACTGAAACCAAACCTGCCGAAACGGAAGGTTAGCCACCCATTCCGATGTTGACGAGGGTCTGCTAATCGGCAAACGTCCTTTTGGGGACGAGGCAATGTCTGAAAAAAACTGACCTTTTCAGGGGACATTGCCAAAAAGTTCCGAAAACCCACTATTCTCCAGTTAAACATCGAAGGCTTTACTGCAAGCAAGATGACCATTCGTCATTACCTTGCTCTGCAATCTGAGGCACTCGTCATCCTTTGACGTGCTAAAGTTTTTATTAAAATTAGTTTATTTTATTTCCTGCCCTATTACTTTTAATGTAACTGATCAGGGCGGTTTTTTGCTTTTTAAATTATACGTAGAAATAAGGTTTCATAATATGACTAAAAACTTGTGCGGCTCGCTTACTCAACTGGAAATGACAAAGCAGCCCGCAACAACCATAGGTTTGTCACCTCTTCTCTAAACACTCGACCACGCTGCCGACTCGCCAGTTCCAATCCTGATAAATCTTGAAGTAAATTAGAGGTGGGCTTTAGAAATAAATCTTTTTAGCACAAGGTCCATTTGAAGAAATCCAATTTCCGCTGAAGGCAACCCAGCTATTTAGTTATAGCCAAGCAAAAACTTTCAGTAAAAAATGTTTCGGTTTTGAACTGGCGAGGTATTTTATTTTGAAATAATTTATAGTCTGGTTTACAAGAATAATGACTTTGTAATGACTCATCGTACCTTGGTCTACATCTCTACAATATTTTGTCATTTATTGTTTAAACTCATATGGCATTTCTTACTAATTTTTTCTTTGCGACTCTTTCCTTTTTTGGCTTACTCATTTCCAACAAAAAGACCTCTTTTTAAGATATAACAAATATACCAAGAAAAAAAATCATTTATTTAATCGATGAAAACTTCTTGGCTGATTTATTTTCTGAACTTCGGAATCGCAAATGTTAAATTTCTACGTTATTTTGGCTCTCCACTTTCGAAAACTTCTGTAAGAAACTTTTATGCTTTGACTTCTACATATTTTTGGTCGGAACAGTCGTTTACACTGGGTTATATGTGTATAGTAGTTAACAAGTACGAAATACAAAATAGAAGTATTTGTCAATTAAGCTTAGCATTGAGAAAATTACGCGATTAATTAACTAATTCAAATCAAAATCAAGTCAAGAATTTAAAAAGCCTCGTCGTAAAATTGTAAACAAAAAATGATTTTTTTGTTTTTTGAAAATAAAAGATTAAGTTATAAAAAAAACTTTATTATGTCTAGTAGAAACATAGCTGAAAAAAGATAAAGGGGCACAAAAAGCAGCAAAAAACCGCAAATTTTCCGCCTTTAGAGAAAGATCATTTTTTGATTTTATCTTTAATTGAGTTAGTCAAATTGAAAAAACCGTCGTAGAATACTTACCGATACTGACGTAATTGCATTTTTCTTCCCGCCAAATGTGAATGAGGAAAGACTTGAAACACATTAATGTAGTCCACTCCAGCTTTTTTCATGGCCTATTAAAATAATTTAAAAAATACTTCATAGCAGATTGTCCACTGTATCGTGTTTGGTCAAGCTTTTTTCAAATAGTGTTGACTTTTGACTCATTCCATCCTCCACAATATAAACATACGTATAGTCTCTACTATTATGTAATAAAGGCTAATTACCGTTAAGAGCAACGTAGTTCAAACATCAGGACAGCGAGTAGCTTTAAAACTTTGTAATCTTAAGGATTGGATTTTAAATTTTAATCTTTAATTAAATTTTAACGTAAGTCAATGTCAAAAAATAAAGCAAAACATGCAAAGATCTTTTTGGTCTTATGTTGTCTTCAAGGCATAAGTAGATTCTAAACTTTACAAGTTTGTTGTTTTATAAAATTGGCCAGAGTGTGATAAGAACTGGATCACACTGTTTTAGACTACAGCATATTATTCGATAATATAGAAATTTTAACTAAAACAACAAAGATAAAATTAGCTTCAGTTTTATGAAAAAACTTTAAATAAAGTGCTCATCAACTCCTGTAAGTCACAACCCGTTTTATGGTTTTAAAACAACCTGGCAACGCTTTCCTCCTCTTTTTACGCAAGGGTGCTTATATATTATCTTTTGGTATAACCTTTCCGAGTCTATCATAAACATGGAGACAACAAGACCCAAATCGAATCCTTGTTTGAATAAAATATTAACCCCCACTCAGACCCACTCACCCCTCCCAAGCATGATGATGGGCAGCCTGCGTATACTTTGAAGTCCGGGACGTTGGGGGGGATAATAATACCAGCCACTGATGATAGAGCTCCTAAAACAATTGTTCCGGCACTGTGTTCCCTCAGATTTGGGGTGTAAGTAATTCTCATTCCAGAGTTGTCTCGAACGTCTGCCAGCACATGCGTTTACGTCAAACACATGACAAATTAAAGAAGATTAATTCTGTTGATAAATATTGGGGTTATGCGGGGAAGTCCCAGCCGCATACGTTCAAAAAGTTACTCAAATATTTTTAACAAATACAATCATTTAAAGTAATTCTGTAAATATGTTTGCAAAACTAAAGAGTAAAGACTACCCAGATAGTGAGAATAAAAGCGGTTTAATTCTAAAACAAATAGAAAAGCCGTTACGAAGCTGATACAGTTTATTTTTAAAATGGACAAGATAAATGAGTTTTGCTTCAACTCAGATCTTTTAAACAAGCAATATTTCAAAACCTGTCACATTATTTTCAAAAAATTTTAGATAATTAAATAAAAAATCTTTGGCGTTCAATTTTAATTTTGTTTTAACTGTATTTATAATCAATAATTTTCATATGTATCCGACATAGTTTATAACCACAATTCATCATGTCGGCAATAGGACCAGTCGTACTTTCATTAATCTTTCTACGGATGCTTTACCCCCAAACCTACGGACATTGACACCATCATCTAGTAACTGCGCAATTTTGCCTGGGCTTCTTCTAAAGCAGTGATAAAAATAAGTATTGGAAAACAGGAGAAAAGATTTTTTATCAATTTCTGAATCACTTTAACATTTATTTTAATTAGTATGTACAAGGTCCAATTTATTTCATCCACGGCTTTGCGTAACGTATCTTTGGTTTAAAATCTAGAACTGGGCTTTTTAGCTTTTTTACGGCGAACCAAATATTAAGCATAAGTTAATAATAAGTTTTGGCAAGCCATTTTTTAAAACAACAATTTTTTCATTGTAAAATACCAAACATTCCTTTTTTTTTCTTTTATTTTCAAAGCGAGTGTTTTTTCAATATTGATTGATTTGCTGGTTTTGTTTTAAAACCATTCCCACAAACCATTATCTATACGAGAACCAGTGCCATAAAGCACCAGGCGCCAGCCATAGGTGGGCACGGTACTTTTACTCGGTACTTTTGAATAATTTAATTTAATAATTATAACTTTGTCATACATTGAATTTCAATTGACACTGAAAAATAGTTTTTTTATTACTATTAAATTGGATAATTCAAAAGTACCGATTAAAAGTACCGCGGTACTTTCGTGCCCACCTATGTAACCAGCATACTGCAACGTGCAACCAACTTTGGCTTGAAGCCTACTTTTGGGCTACAACCTTGAGGCTGAGAGACGCCGGACTAGTTCAAATGATATCCAGATAATGCGGAGAACATTCTAGAATGTTTACCAACACGTACTGTACTCGATGCGCCAAACAAATCACAACATTGAAGCGTACAATATACTTTAGTTGTAGCGCTAAAATTTTGTAGGTCTTATACAAGAAGTAAAATATGTGACCAGCTCAACAGATCCGTTAAAATTGGTTCTCTAGTTAACCCGTTAGGATCTGTATCGTGAATTCGATTAGATATTTTTATACGGTTTATGTTTTGGTTAAATTTAAATTCCTTAAATTTGAAAAAAAGACGGAGCAACAACCTCCGTCATTAAAACCCATATCTGATCTGCCCAGTCTTTTTCATTACATTTGGTTGTTATTGTACGTATAATTTTTGCTGCATCAACGCTCTTCCAAAATGGTAAAACAGCAATGTCCTTGTTACTAGCCGTATCAATTTATCTCAAAAAATAAATATAAATAGTAAAACGCACCGTCACATTATGACGTCAGAACAAACTTATGCTACATATGTGGCTGGATTTATATTTGGTAGGTAAAATTATTATAAAAAAATTTTTTATGCATTTCTGATATTATGATTTCGTTAAATTTTGAAATCATGGCTGCGAATTGTCGAAAAGGCAGTTAAATTAATAATCGTCGTCGTCGTTTGAAGGGTATCCACTCCAGGTCAGACAAAAACAGGACTGGGGCCGAGGGTTTATCCTTTTACTACTTCAGATTGCTGCACTACCTGGATCAGATGCTGGCAGTGATGTCATTAAGCCAGCATCGAGTTTCGTCATCCAAAACCGTCAGACCTCGTCTCCATGTGGTGCCCGATGTATAGGGCACGCTGTTAGTACATGGTCTGCGGTTTGCTCAGAGGCTCCACACTCGCAATTCGGTGAAGGAGCGAGACCCCATTTGTGCATGGACGAATGGAATCGCCCAACACCAGTCCGCAGGCGGTTGAGCTTAACCCAAGCTGCTCGGGGTAAGCCCTTCCCAACAGGCCTGGCACCGGTCTCGGGCACAAAAGCACGGAGCCTGGAAGCATTTTTACAGTAATCCGTTTTTCATTTGTGATTTTTCCATTTAGAGTATTAGTTCCATTTACTTTCATTTGTGATTTGTTCCATTTACTATAAACAAACTTCCTCTTAGGGCTGCTAATGAATATATCAGTGGAAATCTGCTATTGTAACAACATATTATTGTATTTATTCGATTGTAAACCGCCCTTGAAAGTACACCGCCCAAAATGGCAATAGAAAATTATTACAGCTGCCCTTGAAAGCAAGCCGCATCTATAACTGTAAAACTTAAGTTTTTTAACTTATGACCTTCTGTGACGAAACAAGAATGAAAATAAGAATGAAGTCAAAGAAACGCGTGAACAAGTTTTGGCTATTATTCGTATATTATAAAATAATCTTTAAAGTAACTTTCCACTTTCCTAACACCTTGGTTTTTTACTATCAAGCAGCTAGTATCGACTGCTTCCTCGTTTTCTTTCAGCCACATTATGTTGGCGATAAGCCAATTTGTGCTGCTGCTTGCAATCCAGATACCAGTACTATTGTTTAGAAATCTGTGCTCAAACAATAAAAACTTCCGGCTATTAATCTAGTTTTTCGATGATAGTTACGCTTCAATAGTTCTCAATTCGTAGCAAGTGTTTAAAATGTTCACTTCTGAGGTTGTTACCCTTTGTGTGTTTCTTATTTTTATTGAAATGCTACCATGAAAAAATTGTTAACCGCCCTTGAAAGTAAGCCACACAAAATGAAAGCAGAAAACAATGTAAGCTGCGGCTTACAGTTGGATAAATACGGTATTAATGTTTTTTTCATTAAATACCTTAAACTTTTAAACGCTCGTATTGCTTTCCATTTTAATTTGTTTCGAATGTTTAATTGAATTTAAAAAAATTTGTAGCAAGTTTTAATTTTAAGAATCAAAAAATCCCTGATGTGAAATTACGTCATTGCCACCATGGTAAGAATTGGTAAAAAAAGTAAAAACCAACCTTCTAGGTAAGGATTATCGTAATGTGTTTCCAACATCATAAACATGCTGCTCCCATTTCCTCCGATAGGAAATCCTATATTTGGAGGAAATACTGCCGTCTAATAAATATAAAACTCGATAATATGTTGAACAAAAATGCAATTTAATTATAATTTAACAAAAAATGAAGCAATTTTGTGATTTATAGCTGTAGAACTAAGGATAAATATTCCCAAAAATATAGCACTTAATAGGAAGTGTGTCCGAAAAGTAACGAGACTGGTGTTATAAAAACTTTATTTAAAAATATTGAAATATACCAAAGTCAAATTCTTTCAAAGTAATCTCCTTCCACTTGAAAACACTTGTGCATTCGCTTTTTCCACGATTCAAAACATTTTTGGAAGGCATTTTTGAGATTTTTTTGAGCTCTGTCGTCGCAGCAATTTTAATGGAAACTATGTCAGAAAAATGGATTCCCTTCAGAATAGATTTGATCTTAGGGAAGAGAAAAAGTCACACGGGGCCAGATCGGGAGAATATGGGGGGTGTTCCAAAGTTGCAATGTTTCTTTCTCCGAAAAACTGACGAATACTCAGGGCTGTGTGAGCAGGAGCGTTATCGTGATGGATTGCCCATGCGTGGGCTTTCTAAGGCTCAGCGTCTTGTCACGCACTGATCATACGTGACGCCAAAGAATCATTTTTTATTTCTAATTCCTACTCCAAGGCAAAACAATGAACCAAACCATCTATAAAGAGATTCTTCGGCGCCTCGTAAGATCAGTGCATGACAAGAAGTACAGCCTTTGGGATGCCCACACATGGGCGCTCCATCACAATAACGCTCCTGCTCACAAAGCCCTGACTATTCGTCAGTTTATCACAGAAAGAAAAATTGAAACTTTGGAACACCCCTCATATTCCCCGATCTGGCCCCGTGTGACTTTTTCTCTTCCCTAAGATCAAATTTATTCTGAAGGGAACCAATTTTTCTAACCTAGTTTTCATTAAAATGGCTGCGATGACAGAGTCAAAAAGATCCCAAAAAATGCCTTCCCAGAATGTTTTGAATCGTGGAAAAGGCAAATGCACAAGTGTTTTCAAGTGGAAGAAGATTACTTTGAAAGAATTTGACTTTGGTACATTTCAATATTTTTGAATAAAGTTTTTATAACACCAATCTCGTTACTTTTCGGATACACCTCGTAAATTGGTGATTCCCCACCGAAATGCCCTTGAATCTTGATGGGCCGTTTTTATTTGCTAGATGTGTCACAATCTCAAGCAATCTAAAATCTGAAAAAGGTTTAATTTCTCACTTAAAAAAATTAAACTAGCAAAAAATTGTTTTGGTGCGTTGCGAAATTTTTATCTTATTTGTTAGGTTTTGTAAAATCAAGAAATAGAGTAATAAACATTGTCGGTTTAACTCATTCAAATTCAGGGATTCTTCAATAATATAAAGCCAAACAACCAGGCGGTTGTGACCAAGTTAATCGATGCAAGCTCGGAAACAATAAACAGTATCTGAAGTAAATCATTGGGACATCCAACGACGAATTTAAGTTTGAAAAATTTATTTCTTGAAAAACCAAAGAAAATATTTAAGATCTAAGATTAATTAAGATTTAATTTCATATATATTTTTAAGTAGGATCATGACCTAGAAAAAACAAAAATGCAACTTAAAACATAGATAATGAACACTCATATTTATTGATAAAAACTTTTTAAAAAGTAGCGTACATTCATTAAAAAGTTTTTGCAACAACCAATCGAGTTTTTGCAAAATATAAATACTCACTTCTCCACCAACAGCCCACCCATTCTGCATGCGCGTGCACAGCGTGCGAAGAGCGACATGTGGTTCATCATAACAATCTCCGGAGCTTCCATGAAGAAGTTGCAACATCTGTAGATGGAACAATGCTAGGAAGAGTTTGTTGCAAAATGAAGTTTAGAAAAATTAACACGCAAAGATTTTTTGTGGTAATTAATCAGTTAGAACATAATTTTAGAAAACTTTCCAAGTTGCAAACACTTCGACTCGCCTTTTTTCTATCGTCCTATCTCTTTGCAATTTCAAACTCCTGAAAAAATGATTCTTGAATGATTTATTTTCTTTCTTGAATCTAATAACACCCTCACATTTCATTCCAGCTGACTTTAGACTTGTCGTTATTATTTGAAAGGCCATCCACCCGGGTCGCAATTTTCAATTTTGTACCCAAAGAATCGTAATCTACATATTTTCAATCTATCAAAAATCCAAATTTTTTTCTCTACTCAAAAAATTCTCATTCAGCTCTTTACAGTTCAGTCATATTTATCTTTTGGCACATTTGCGAATCAATCATATTTATTTTTTGGTACATTTGCAAGCGCTATATATGAAACAGATTGGTTTGTTTATCATCTTAAAAAGGCGCCAAAAAAAAGCTTTCCCATGACAACTAACATGGTGTGCTCCTTGATCGCTCCTAGACCTGATTGATAGAATTTTTATGAGCAGAGAAAAAATATTGGATTTTTGATCGGTTGAAAATATGTAGATTACGATTCCTTGGGTACAAAATTGAAAATTGCACCCGAGTCAAATGCAAACAAGACTTGGGGTCGAGAGTTTATCCTTTTACTAACCCAGGCTGCTGTATTGTCCACATTAAATGCTGGCAGTGATGGTATTGAGCCAGCATCAGGTTTTATTATTCAGAGCTGTCAATCCACGTGCTCCGTATTACATTTGTGTATAAAACACGCTGTTAGGACGTGGTCTGCGGTTTGTACACTCGCAATTCGGTGAAGGAGCGAGACACCATTTGTGTATAGACGGATAGAATCGCACAACACCAGTCCACAGGCATTAAGCTTAAACTAAGCTGTTCGAGGCAAGTTCATTCCTGACACTGGTTATGGATATTAAAGCACGGAGTCTGGATGCATTCTCGCAGTACTCCGTGTTTCATCTGTGAATCATCTACTGAGATTCGTGGATGCCTTGTTTGGCTAGGTTGTTTAATAGATTCCACGCAGATGGAACAAACGGGCCTTAATCTAGATCTTGGTCTCTCTTAATGAATATCTGAGGACCCACTTAAAAACCATGCAGAATACAATTAGGGTCCAGAAATCCACCATAAAACAAGAAGAGTGTCGCTCCTAATCTACGAAGCTCAGGTGGCTGGATGCCTGAAAGTATGGGTAAGTGATCCGTTGGAATGAGACGAAGGCATCCAGTAACTAAACTCATGGCGTCATTTAGGACACTGTTCATGAGGAGAGAGTGAGCGTTGCAACACCAGACTGGTGAGCAATAACCAGTTGTTAAGTAGACCAGAGATGGGGCAGCTGTGCGCAGTGTATTAGCACCAGCACCCTACTCTGATCCTACTCGTCGCCTCAGAAGTGTGACCCATGAAGATAGTTTTTTCACAATGTCACTAGGTGGAAACGGATCTGTTTAGTTTTACCTCGAGATAACGGGTTGAATGTTGAATCTCTCATTAAAATAGATTGACTGTTAAGCAATTGCGAAAGCTTATAAATCAGTCTTTTTCTCTTTACTCTTTTAGTGGCCTTCTTTGATCCATTGAATAAATACAATCGTATTTCTTAGATTGTTGTTCCAATTTCAAAGAGGTATTGCTCAAAATTTAGCCTTTGACGAAGCTCTTTTCTTCTTTTTTGTTATTAATCTCCCTGCATCTCTTCCTCAACTGTGCGAGTCTTTTTTTTACGCAGAGAATCCTTCTGTTCAAACCTTCTTCCTAAAGTTAAGTGAGTAACTACAGCGGCCCATTCTTCCCTCAATAAACTGGTGAAAAGGTCCAGTTAAGCGGCTTTTTACTCAACCCTTAGTAGCTTCATCTTGTTTCAGCTTGGATCAGAGGTTTGCAACTTTTCGTGGTTGTGATTTCCTTGCAGAGACTCCACGCCAGTAAGCCCCTGCATAAACAGTTATTTATTTTTATTTTATTCGGTTATAAAATTGCCTATGTTTGTATTTATTTTCATTTATTGGAAGATCTTTATAATGATTTGACATATTTGTCTCTCAATTGTTGCGTTGAAATGAATCGGACAGTAAAGTTTGCAAATTAAAGGAATAAAATACGTTAAAGAAATCCATTTTTGACTAACTCGTGTCAGTAACCGAGGAATCCAGGTGATCAAAATCTCCTTCAAACATCAAGTTCTACCTCTACGGAGGAAATTTTTTAATCGATTCTGTGCTTTCCTCTCTATACTATTACGCGGCAATGTCAACTTCACACTTCCAGGGTCTTATTAAATATTCTATAAAAAAGATTTATTCTATTCACTTGCTGTTTCCGGGAATTCATTAACAAAGGGTTCAATTTTTGTAATCAAGGCTTTCTTTGATATTTGCTGAAAGTTTAACGACGAATTGCCATAAATCAAATGACGATCCGGATTGTCTCACTTGATCATCAGGATTGTCTTACCTGGTCATGAATTTTTTCGCAGCCGTACAAAATCATGTGATGGACGTGTTTCTTGTAAGTGGGATTGATTAATGGTTCCGTCTAAAAAATATCATTCAAAAATTTGCACTATCGACCAACATTTTTCTAATACAAAAATGAATAAGCGTTTTGCAAAACTGACTCCAATGCCAGAACAAATAACAAAGTTTGATAATGGGTAAATCAGAATTGGCTAAACGAGAAAGAACGTTGTTTTGTTGGCGACTGTGATCAAGATGTTTGTACTTTAACGTTTATTCTAGTGATACGGTTTTTTTCTTTAAAAAAAGGGATTTAACGAAGCTTTTATAGGTTGTCAGTCTAAACAAGCAGATTTAATTTATAGTCATATAATTATATAAATAATAAAAACTAACTAAATTTTAAACCGAAAACAAGTCAGGGTGATTGCCTGGCGATTGCTCTAAGTTTAATATCTCCAATGTTGTCCTTCAAGTCAGAAAACCAATAGATAATACTGTATAATGATGCTTAATTACCATATCCCTCCAACTATTTATGCTCCTGATTTGAAGCACAAATCGGAGACGTTAAATTTAGTGTAACCATCAAGCAATTACCCTATAGAGAACTTTAATACCGCCAAAAACCATAATAAAGTAGAACGCCAATATCCTAACGCCAAAGAAGATGTTTACAAAGCTAACGGAACAGGATTAAACAGGAGAGGACTGCCAGAGAATTTACTCGCGTTTCAGCTGCAAGTTAGGACTCCAGGGTTCAAGACAAGCAAAGAACAAGTTAACACCTTCGCTGTGCAAATGCTAGTGGATAGGACATTCAGCAATCGCTTGTCATCGGCTAAGCTAAGAACCAAGTTTTTTCAAAAATCTTGCTTAAGATTCTATTTTATTCGATTAACCGAAAAAATTGGTTATCCAAATCATCCCTGGTTTCAAGTAGTCCTGATGATCGGGCTCTACAATAGTCTACAAGCAGAGACAAACAAAAAGGTCAATTTTTATTGCGACAATTTTTGTGGAGAAATACTTCAACATCAAAATTTTCTTGTTCTTCGAATCGGATGCAAAGTCAATAATTCGAGCTGGTATTAAAAAAGTTGTTAAACCAAAAATAATTGAAGAGCTTAGTTCTAAATGTACCTAAGTCACATAATGTCATTCGAATGAAAATGAGGTTGAAAGTTTTCAAAAACCCTACTTGTACAACAGAAGTACATTAAGATTTCAAACGTCTGTGCTATTCAAAAAGTGATTTCCTGAAAAGATTTTTTGTCAGAATATTTCTGGCAAGTAAACAAACAATTTTTTCAGCTTATCTCATTTTTTCAAAAATGTGACTTAGGTACTTTTAGAAATAGGGCCTTCAATTTAAGAACAACTTTAGTAGCATTTTCAACTAATGAATTTTTGATTTAATTAGCAAAATTGGAGACAATCAGCTACATTATCAAATATTGCTTATGCGGAAGATAAAGTTTAAAAATAGTTATGTAAGCAAGATAATTTGTAAAACAAACAATGAAGATTGATTTTGTAGAAAGTGCAAAAAACGTGATTTTGTTTAATGAGAATAATAAATAAATCAGATTCTTGGAAAAAAAATTTCCAGACTAGTACGCTGCGTGGTAAATGACACAAAAATGTGTTTAAAATGGTAATTTGGGAAACTTTTTCTAAGTTATAATCAATTTTACATACCAAAAACTTAATTTATTAAATTACTTGTAATGAAACTTTTAAATAAGCTGGGGGTAGTGATTAAATGACTTTTGTCCCTTCCTACCCCTGCATCATATCTTTAATAGTGCACTTTGATTTGATATATATGGCTTATTATCAGTTTGTTTTAATTTCAAAATGTAAAATTATTGTTCTTTTTTTGTGTTTTAAGCGGTAATTTATTGAAAAGATTTGATGCAAATAAACAGATCTCTCTCTCTCTCTCTCTCTCTCTCTTTTTGATTGGTAAGATAAAACTTTGTTGTTCAAGATGGTTGACCTTGACCGATCCGCTGGTTTGCATGGCCCAGTAAAAACCTGTTTGTTTGAAAAGATTGTGATTGACCAAAGTTTATTCATTAAAGACTACATGATTTATAGTACTAAGGACTG
Source organism: Diplosoma virens (assembly GCA_963680785.1). Taxonomy (NCBI): domain Eukaryota; kingdom Metazoa; phylum Chordata; class Ascidiacea; order Aplousobranchia; family Didemnidae; genus Diplosoma; species Diplosoma virens. The sequence continues at coordinate 2,966,885 of OY796897.1, read as the reverse complement.
CGTTTGTTCGGAATTGATATAAAAATAAATTTAATAGGATAATTCGCGGAGCCTAGAATCTAGATATGGGATCGGCCGATCAGGCCACCACATACATAATATCTTAAAATGAAAGATTTTGTAAAAATCTTTGATAGTTAGATTCAGTTGATTTGAGGAGGCCAAGAGTTAAATCATGGATTTCATCCAAATAAAAATAGTCAGAAAAAACAGGATTAAAATCAAACACCGAATCACGCAGTTTATCCAGAAAGAACACCAGCATGAAAATCAAATGGACATTTGGACCGTAAAAAGTTATTTTCAAACTTGTTTTAAAATTTGTACATCACGAATTAGGCCTCTTTATATTTTAAACTTTGTTATTTTGTCCTTATGCTTGTGAATGACTAACGTTCATATCAACCAACTAATTTGAAACTAACAATATTCCTGCTTTTTGCTACCTCATCGTATTTATGCCGCAAACGGACTTAATCAACTCACAATTAAGGCTTTTTTGGTCGATGTTAATTTGGAGATGATTCTTAGCAAACATTTTCAAACAAAATAAAATTAACGCTTTTAGAACGCAAATTTTAAAAACAAGCTTTTAAAAATGGCTTGGAAATTATATTTATCAACTTCACCACTTTCTAACACTAATGACGGTGCTTTACAAAATCACAAATTACCATTCAAGTGACAACTCTAGATTTAATGCCTCGTTTTAGTTGTTAAAGTTATACAAGCACTGTCGATCTTATCTTTGATATCGAGTTTGATATTTCATATTACATACAGTATAACTAATTTTTTTATAGATTGTGCTAGAGATAAACGACATTTTTTAAAACTACTTTTAAAAATTTTATTTAAATTTTTAATGTTTTAAGGAAGGTTAACACCTCTTACAAAACTGGAAACCCCAAGGAACTGACCAACGTATGGGAATGTTGGCTCTGAAATCAAAAATGAATCTCCAAACAAATATGTCAAAACAATCTTTTTCTTTTAAAGTTAAAGCGGCAATTTCTCGTGACGATGACGTCATGTGCTGTGTGACAAGATCTTTTTAAATGCATCGCGAATTAAAACCAACTTCTCTCGCAGCGCCGGCTCAAACATTTCTATTCCCACCTTAGCATTTGCATTTGTAAAAACTAACTAGGGACGTTGGAAATAGGAAAGTATTGGGCTGAAACCCCGTGGCAAAATTTCGGTCCCTTTTAGAAGTTTTTCAGTTTTTTCAGTTCGTTGTAAAATGTCACAATCAACTTATTTAGTCCAATCAATTGCTCTAAAAAGAGCCATCTTTGTAAATAATGATCTTTTTTCTCTTGACTTGCAAGGAGCCCTGTTTTTTATTAATTCCGTTTATTTTTTTGTCCCCACTTTGCTCAAAAGAAAAAAGAAAAAAAAAACAAGTGAAACCAAAATAATTTTTTCTCTTTAATTTCTTTTTCTTTTAAAATCAATTTTAAAAAACAACCTTTTAAGATTTAAAAGCAAAATTAAAAACGGAAACTTTATTTTGTGCAATTTACAATTTTTTCTTTCCCCCCCAGATGTTTATGCGGGCGTATCAAAGTTAGCCTCTAGCTAAAAGCGCCTCTGGAACTAACTGTACCGAATATCAAGAAAGACTTCCTGCACATTTTTTGATGGGGAGTGGCGGTCTATTGTAATTGATGTAATCGGTGGTGAAAAGATGATGACAAAGTGTTTCTTATTGTTTTTAGTTTCAAACTCTTTCTTTTAAGTGAATGAGTCGATAACTTGATTATGACGTATGCACTTCTGCACAATGAAACGGAATCGAGCGACGAAATAGTTTCTGGAACTTCTATTCATCTGCGTCTTAAACAGTCAGCTTTATACAGCATGCTGTCCTGATATAAATTGGCGATTTATTTTCAAACGAAGTGGCTTGAATCTTGTCAGGAGCAGCTGCAACTTGCAAACCGCACACCCTAGCAAACTGATAGGATTTTTATAACTAAAAAATCCAGCATGGAAAAGGTTTAAAAGTTTCACATTTTTTTTGCGTAATAAACAAGAATCAAAAAAACTTAGCCACAATCTATGATAGGTTTATAACTTTTTGTTTGTGTATTAGTATTGATGAATAGAGTGGTGATGTTTGTTGTCAAGAAAGTTTTTTTTTTAAATTAAATCCTTGTTGAAACAAAAATTGGAATTTGTCTTCAACATATTTTAATTAATTTTGATAAATGGAGTTTTTTAAAAGGCAAGTTTTGATTTATTTTCGAAATGTTTTAACACACTTGTTAGGTAGGTAGTATTAAATATAAGTCGTTTGAAGCTTTTGAAGTTAGTTAAATTTCAGCTATGTGACGTCATTCATTTATTTGTTTCTCTCACTTTGATCATGTGATGCGTTTTATTTATCTCAGGAACTTTCACGAGTTGGCATTTGTAAAAAGTTTTCTTTCTCGGAAGTAATTCACCATCCGCTACAACGTCGAATGTTCTCGCATCCGGATCGTTGACAGGAGTCTCTTCGGAGAACTGGGATTGCAGGAGCAATAAGCTTTTTGATCCTAAAGTTGCAAATTGAATAATTCCAACTTTAGTTTTATATAAATCTCGGTATGCTACAGTAAAGAACACAAGCTTTTTATAATACTTAGCTCCTCCCGATTAATGATGAACTCTTTGTTGTAAGTGTCGAAAAAAAATTCTCGGTTAAAAAATGTTTGGAGAACTTTTTAAATATTAAAAAATTTTTTTATCATAAATTGTTTGAAATTTTCAATTCATAGCACAAAGGTCACTAGTATTACGGAGTGGTGAAGATGCCGTTTCCATGACAACCGTGATCGACACTTCCCGGTTTAACTCCACTTTCCTGAAAACGATTAAAATCATCAAACAGAACGCTCACCTCTGTTTTCAAACCCGTGATAGTTGGACCATGATAACTCATTGACAGGATCCCGTTGAGAATAGGCGTAGATGACTCTAGTTGTTTGACTCTACAAGTTGAAAAGTTGGATAATAATTATTTTAAAAAGTTAAAGTTATTACTAAAATCTTGGTGGATCAAAGTAACTGACCGTTTGAAAAATGTGCGTAAGATATAAAAAGCTTATTATATGAGGTCTCTGTGATATCTGATTAGAATTAAAATATTTTGGTCGTCGTATGCCCATTTGATATTGGAGACTAAAGTAAGTAAACAATTGGAAGTTAATTCGCTAACAAAAATCAGGTAAAACAAAAAATAAAGCTTTTTGATACTGGTGACAATTATATTAATAATTTAAGTTGTTTTAAAATTAACAAAAAAGGCAGTTCTAAATTTCAACTCAAAATTTACGAAGTCGTATTTTTGAAAAGAGGAACTTCTGCGTTGTGCAAATGGCAGTTCTGCTGATTATATTTGTGGTCATTAGCTTTTGTTTTGTTCTCGATTTAATCTGCTACTTGCGTCTTAAAATTTGTGATTATCTTTATTTACTATATAGCTTTGCTTTAAAAACTCCTTTTTTTAAAAAAATACCCAAAAATTAACCATTAAAACTAATAATTTGATAAACGTTTTGTATAAATTACCTCAAATTAAAATTTTTTAACCACGATTTGTTTGATGTTTTTGTTGTTTTTGTTTCAAGGTGCATATGAGACAAACCACAAAGCTTCACGTTTTTGCTTAATTTTCTTGAAATTATATTTCGACGAATGAACGCAGTGATGTGGTTCACTACATTTATAACATCTGTCGTCATCGTTTGAAGGGCATCCACTCCAGGCCAGACACAAACAGGACTGGGGCCGAGGGTTTATCCTTTTACTACCCCAGACTGCTGTACTGCCTGGATCAGATGCTGGCAGTGATGTTATTAAGCCAGCATCGAGTTTCGTCATCCAAAACCGTCAGACCGCGTGCTCCATGTGGTGCCCGATGTATGGGGCACACTGTTAGTACATGGTCTGCGGTTTGCTCTGAGGCGCCACACTCGCAATTCGGTGAAGGAGCGAGACCCCATTTGTGCATGGACGAATGGAATCGCCCAACACCAGTCCGCAGGCGGTTGAGCTTAACCCAAGCTGCTCGGGGTAAGCCCATCCCAACAGGCCTGACACTGGTCCCGGGCACAAAAGCACGGAGCCTGGAAGCATTTTCACAGTACTCCGCGTTCCATTTGTGATTTGTCCATTCAGAGGCGCGGATGCCAAGTCTGGCAAGATTGTCCAAGAGATTCCGCGCACCTGGCACAAACGGGCGTCTGGATCTTAGTCTCACTTGGCCAGTATCTGAGGACCCATTTAACAGACCATGCAAAATATGATCGGGGTCCAGAGATCCACGGTAAGCCAAGGAGAGTGTCGCTCCCAGTCGGCGAAGCTCAGCTGGCTGGATGCCTGAAAGTACAGGTAGGTGGTCCGTTGGAGTGGGACGCAGGCATCCAGTAACCATGCGCAAGGCGTCATTCAAGACACTGTCAATGAGGCGAGTGTGAGCACTGCGACACCAGACTGGCGCACAGTACTCAGCTGTTGAGTAGACTAGAGACAAGGTGGCTATGCGTAGTGTTTTAGCACCAGCACCCCATCCCGAGCCCACGAGTCGCCTCAACAGTGTGTCGCGCGAGGATAGTTTTTTGCGCAATGCCACTAAATGGTGACGAAACGTGAGCGATCTGTCCAGTTTTACCCCAAGGTATGTAGGGGTTGGACAGAACGGTAAAAGTCTACTATTGTTGTAGACCTTTAGCTCACGTTTGGCCTCTCGGTTGTTTAAGGTGAAAGGCTGTCGTCACCGTCTTAGTGTGACTGAGCTTCAACCTCCAAGTCTGGAGATACGCTGACAGTGTGGACATGTCTTGGCTTAATGTCCCCTCCAAGTCCTTCCAGTTTCCAGAAGAATGCAACAATGCTAAATCATCAGCATAAGCAAACTTTCTGGAAATCATGGAAGGAAGATCGTACGTATAGATGTTAAATAGGAGGGGAGCCAAGACCGATCCCTGAGGAACGCCGTTTTTAAGACGGCGTAGCCTGCTTTGCTTGCTGTCACCGGTGGTAAGGGTGAAACGTCGATTTCGGACAAGCTCCATGATCATTTTGACCATGTGCTTATCCGGAAGTAGTCTCAGCAGCTTGCAGGTAAGGCCACGGTGCCAGACAGTGTCATAAGCAGCTGTCAGATCGATAAATACGGCACCGGCCTTCTTTTTAGCCTCAAAAGAATCCTCGATCTTCTGGGTTAGCAGAACAACTTGATCTACGGTTGACTTCCCGCGTCGGAACCCAGCCTGCTCTTTAGGGAGCAGTGGATCGATTAATGGTTCAACGCGGGCATAGATAAGCCTCTCGAGGATCTTGTAGGGGACACAGAGCAGAGATATCGGTCGATAACTCTTTGGGTACCCCACGGGCTTTGCTGGTTTTAGGATCGCGACCACAAGCGCTCTTCTCCAGATCTTGGGAATTTTGATTCGGCGCAAACAGGAAGAAAGGAAGTCACGTAACCAGGACTTCAAAGCAGCTCCAGCATCTGTGACGTAACCGTATCAAAAATAATTACCTTTTAAACAAAGTTATTAAAAATTATCATAAGATGTCCAAGTGATTGATGGACACGTCAGTGATATTGTAGACCTTATGTTGTACCTTTTTATCTTGAATAAAAAGATGGAAAACTCTTGTCAATGGCTAAAATTAATCAAAAATCATCAAAAAAATGCCCTCAAGTTGACTTTATTTTTTATTTTTTCCAGTCTTTGTGAACTACTGTGCATTTATTTAATAAATAAATCGCTTGAGGTTTTTTATTAAATAAATCGCTGGAGGTTTTTTATTAAATAAATCGCTTGAGGTTTTTTTTAGGTAAAAGAGCGCCAATGTTGTCTTCAAGTCAGTAGGATAAATAAAGATGATGATGAAACACAACTTAAACTTTATTCATCCTACTGACTCGTAGAAAACATTGGCGCCCTTTCACCTAGAAAAAACCTTAAGCGATTAGATATATTTATTTGGTTACGTCATAATGAAACACCAGCCAATTTTACGAGCAAAAGAAAGCAATTAATCATTAAGTCGAGCTTTTGTGATTGAAAGAGTTGGCCAAAAAGCATTTATGATTTAGGATTATGACGTTTTTTGTCGTTTTCACAAACCAATTGAAGGTCAACAAAAATCCCTTGAGCATAACAACAGTCACACATTTACGTCATAGTTCCTCATCGTGCAGCCAAAAAAAAGCAGCAAATTATATTTTAAACTAAAATGAAAAATATTGATTGTTTGAACTGACGTCAAAAATTTGCTAAAACAATCCAAAAACAAGTTGCATAACAAAATTTTGAACATCCAGTATTTTTAAGAATCGATTTATAAATTGTTAAATCTACTGTATGCTTAAATGAAAACGGGCTTTATTAACATGTCTTTTTAAGCAATGTTATCTGAAATTAACAAAAATTGGTATAGGCCTAACATCAATGAATATAACAAAAAACAATTTTCAGAAATTGAAAACTTTTTTATTTTTCAAATATCCTGTTTTTTCTTATATTGATTGAAAAAAAATTAAAATTTACATTATCAAAAGGTTTAAAACATAATACAATGTAGAATATAAACATGTGTTTGGGCCTAAGTGTTTCTTACAAAATATGCTTAACTTAATATAAAACTCACACAACTTCACCCAGTTAGCTTAGATTTAAACTTATTGGTGTTACTCCAACGTGTGATCTCACTGCCATATAGATATCGGTTCTCCAGAGATCATTCATCGTCTGAGCCCGCACATTAGAATGGCACTAATTTATTTTGTTATGAAAAACACTTTCTTCTAAAAAACAGATTCCTAGATGGAAGTGTAAACGGCATCCAGTTGTGAACTACTAAGCTTCAACCAATAAGTCAGATAAAAGAAGATACCCGAATGCACTGCTGCCATGACACCCTTGGATGCATAATACACATGACAGCCTCTGGGTAGAATTTCGAATCATTACGCAATATGGAACTTTACTCGATAGATTGTACATTGTTTTGGTGCTTTTCCGTTTTGCATTTTAACGATAAGTTTTCGGTGGTGGTAGCCTATTTTTGTTTTTGTCTCCTAGCGAAGCAACTGTAAAATTATTTAATTATAATTTTTACTACTTGTCATTTAATTTATATTTTAATGTTGTTTCCATTTGGTTGAATGACTCTTTTTCTTCATTGATGTTTAATCAAACAGGCTAACTAGTTAACAAAGAGTTTGTTATTGAAAAATTTTACAGTTTTTAATATTATAAAATGGCAAGTAATAAAGCGTTTCATAAAATATCGGGATAGAATTGAACAAAGCCAGAATGTATATAAATCAGTCTTTCCTAGCTATTTCTTTCATGCAGTACATCAAAAAAAATAAATAATGTGAGAGAAAAATAATAAATAAAGTGAGTAAAAAAGAATAAATAATGTGAGAGAAAAATTTCTTCTCTTAAAATTCATGTTGCATGGCAGGGGTTCTCAACAGGGAGGGCCCATAATTGGACTACACAAAAATGTAGTGAAAAAGTGTTTAAATCATATTTTCGGGAGTTATTTTTATTATGAAGAAACGATTTTGTGAAATTGGATGTGGAATGAAAGTAAAGACCTTTTTTTGGTCTTTACTTATAATTTAGAAACGATTTTGTGAAATTGTGTTCAGAATGAAAGCGAAGATTAGACACATTGGCCGCAACAATTTTGTTTCAAGTTTTTTGAGCTACAGTGTTCAAAAAGGTTGAGAACTCTTATTGTATGGTCTTAAACTTTTTCACGCAACTAAAAGTTTGAAACATTAACGAAAATTTCCTAAATTTAAACTGTTTTTATATTTTTATTGTAAATATTAATGGAGACGCATATGAGACTCACCGTTATTTCCCTGTCCTCCCCTTGTTGGCAAGCTGCCAACTGTCGAATAAAGGTGATAACGGTTTCTCCGTTGCACTCCTTTCCTTCAATCAATTCCACGTTCTGTTCCGAATCCAATGGAGGAAAAGTATTTGTATCCAGTCCATGTCTATCCTGTAAACAGAGATCACATGACGTAATGCGGAATAATTAAAATCAACAGTCTCAGGATTTACTCACAGTGATAATTGCTCTTCCTCCGCTCACCCATCCTACGTGAATGTCCGCATGAGCCATGGATCCTAATGAAGAAAATCCAACTCCTATCCATCCAGTAGTAGCCACACGAAGCTGCAAAAATTGTTCATTGTAAAACAGTTTGGCGCTTCATCGACTTGATTATTACGTAACATAATGTTCCAAACCGATTAATGCTAAAACGTTCAAAATTTTGTTAACTATTAGGAAAAAATTCAAATAGAGCTGATTGTATTTAGATTCACCTTTTATTTACTAAACCAAAAATAAAATTTTAACTTAAAGTTTAACTTAATTTGAAAAGTTACAGTTCTATTTAAACTAAGCATAGAAATCACTTTAATTAGTGAATTTGCAAGACGGTGCAATCAAAGTTTGTCGAAAGCTTCCAAACCTACCTCATGCCCGAAAGTATTAGTATCATGGTTGTTTGAATTTAATAATTTTATTGTGTTCTACCTTCTATGGTTTTAATGAAAATGTAGTCCCAATATTTACAATTTTGTGGATTGTCGCATGAAATTTTTGAATTAAGAGCCAGTAATGTTTGCAGAGGGGGCGAAACTCTGACTAAAATAAAATTAAAGACTTAAAAAAATCTTATTGCAATTCATAAGGAGCATTTTACTCGCACGATAAGATAAGAAAATTGAAACAAAGATTAAAAATTAAAAAATCACTTACAAATGAATAAAATCCCAAAATGTGCAATGAAAAATTGTTTAAAAACCAAATAAACTTTTGTAGTGTTTTTTTAAGTTTGCAGATTGAGGTAAAAGATAAAAATCTGCTTATCCAACCTGCGGCTAAATATAAGCCAAAAACTCCTGTTGATATCCAAGTGAATTAAAATAGGTTTTTAACTACACGCACATTTTCCCCTGGCTCAAAATAAAAGCTGCGGACTGATGTTGGGCGATTCCATTCATCCATGCACAAATGGGGTCTCGCTCCTTCACCGAATTGCGAGTGTGGTGCCTCTGAGCAAACCACAGACCATGTACTAACAGCGTGCCCTATACATCGGGCACCACATGGAGCACGAGGTCTGACGGTTTTGAATGACGAAACTCGATGCTGGCTTAATGACATCACTGCCAGCATCTGATTCAGGCAGTGCAGCAGTCTGGGGTAGTAAAAGGATAAACTCTCGGCCCAAGTCCTGTTTGTGTCTGACCTAGAGTGGATACCCTTCAAACGACGACGACGACGAAAATATGAGCACAATTACAGGCTCATCTTCAGTTGAATCTGAATATGACAAGCAAAACCTGCATATTCCCACCTGAATCAAAATATGAGTTGAGTTGAAGTTCCACCACATCTGGAAGTTTTGCTGCTCATCCAAGAACACCTTTTGTTCAAATTCATCACTGGAGAGCAATTGTGATCTCACAACCGAAATAAACGCAATCAATGATAACAAACGATATAATGTAATCATCTTAAACTATAATAATATCTGTGAATTATAAAATTGGTTTAAATTTAATTTTAAAACGAAACGTTGAAAATAATAAAGAAATAAAGATTTGTTTGTCGGACAGTTTTCTTCAATCATTCAAAGTCGAAAGCGCTTTAAAAATCACAGACAAGCAGATATTGCAAAACAGAGCTGACAGATAAAAATAAGAGAAAACTTTCACATATTTCTATCGCAGCAATCAGTTTTGTTTACTGTTCCAAGATGGTGGAATGAACTACTGTAAATGCACCGATGGCCGAAATAACGTTTACACTTATATCTTTTTAAAAGTTAGAAAGTGAAATCATTACGAGAGGTTACGTAATATTCGGCGCACTCACAGTGCGAGAATCATTACTGCAAGTGATCGTTCTTTCATTTCTTTTAAACTGAAAGTTTTTCTCGGTGATTTTGAAGAATCATCAATGTTATTATTGTTAAATATTTTTAAAGCTTGTCTTGCATTGAAAGCATTGGCTGAAAAAAGCAAGAAAAAGGAAAATTTTATTTTCCGTTCTGCTACGTTTTCAAAATGTTTCGCTTTCCGGTGACTTTTTCCGCAAACATTTTCAAAGTGAATTAAAGTAAAAAATTAAATATTTTAAACTTCAATGTTTTCCCGCCAAGCACGAAAAGCTTTCCGCTTTGCTGGTTTGTTTCCGCTGTTATTCTAAACCAGTGGTTTTCTACTGGTGGGCCATGGGCTGATTTTAGTGGGCCACAGAACATAAATCCAAATGAAAGCAATATGAGACTTGTACAATGATGTCATTATGATGGAAAAATCCAAAACAAATTCCAAGTAAGGACTTTTTTTCTATGTTTTTTTGACGAAAATTGAGAAATCTCGGACAAATTCCAAGTGAAGACTTTTTTTTTAAAAATCATCAGATTTTTGAGACGGAAATTAAATTCTGATCTCTAAAGTGGATCATTAAGTTACATTGGGTTGGAAAGTGAGCTACGGTATGAACAAGGTTGAAAATTGTCTTTCCACTTTCCGACCAACGCTTTGCTTTTCCGCAAACGCTTTTAGTCTAAATCAACCTAAGAAACAAATACCGACCCATCCGTGACGCAATAATCACCTGCAGTCGACTTTATTAACTGTAGACAACTTATAGATCGCATTAATAAATCTCTTAACCTTTCCATGCAATTTATGAGTTGCTTTTAATTATTTACTTTTTATAAATTTCAAGCAAATGAATAATTATAAATTTTAACAGCTTGATTCAATTGAACATCAACAAACAACTAACTAACAAATTAATTTAATTTTTTTTAATTTGAATTAAGGCTCTACTAATCAACAAATACAAACGTTTGTGAAAAAAGCAAAGGACAACACTATTTCAATCCAAGAGCCGGTGTGGAAAAAAAGATTGAAAAAGAAATAAATCTAATTTTAAAATAGAAGAGGCAACCAATATTTTGACAACCAGAAAAAGTCAAATAAGCAGTTGCTAATAAGATTTGAAAAAATTTTTGATTTCCGTTTTTTCATTGTTTTATATGTGTCTTTTATTGAAACTATTTAGTAAAAAATTAACTCTGTTCTTCTTTGTATTGACTAGGCCAGTGATTGGCAACTTTAGAGTCGGTGAACCGGTGGAAAGTTAAATAGTCGCTTGCATAGTTTGAGAGAATATATTTTAAGTCTCAAAAACAGTCATATCTATGCAATTATTTTTAAAGTATTACCATACTAAAACATAAATTTTCTTTCTAAATATATTACAATATTTTAGTATTTTTTTAAAAATATAATTATTTAATAGAAAATTTTTAAAGTCGAGAAATTCTGAACTAGACGTTTTTTTGGTTTGTTGTTTAATTTGAAATTTCGATTTCAAAGCTCTTAAATTTATTTGTTTTCTTCTGTTCAGAATGCGCTACATTCACTTCACACAGAAGACTCAAAAGCGTTCACAAGCTTCTTTAGACTGCAACTAAGCTCCAACTTTTTCTTGTCTAACTTTCTTGAGTGTTTAAATTTATTTTTGGCTTTGCTAATTTAAATTTTTCGAATTGCTTCAAGGAACGTACGCCATAGCACTCTGCTGCAAACCGAACTGCTTTCAAGCAACAAAATGTCGCTACTTTCTTTGCACTAAATGTTTTTGTAATGAACGAAAGTCAAATCGTGATAACATTTATAGAAGACATTACATAACAATAATTTATCTTTACGTCATGCAGTTCGGCTCAATCATAATTTAATTGTTTCATAAACCACCGCTCTTCCCCATACAACCCATTTTTAGGATCTAATACGAGCATAATTTGTCCTTATTTGGTCCAGACTTCCACTTCTGTGCAAGAGAAACCTCATTAAATAAATCGAATAATCGTAACTTGGACAAAACCAGAAAGGTTAGAAGTTTCGAAGTACATCTCTCCGAAGTAAGCAAAAACAGAAAATCAGTCAGCGATTTCTGAACGATTCAGATTTTCAAAACTGTTTGAAAGGAAAATAATTAAAAATTATTTGTACATTTAATTTTATCCAAATTCGTTGCAGAGATCCTAATTTTACCAGGTATTGTCCATACCCAGCTCCAGGCTGCTCCTGGTTGGACTAAACGCTTAAGAAAAATAAATAAAATTAACTTAAGCGCCAAATTTGATTATTTCTGATCAGTGATGTAGTCAAGACCGAAATTCGATAATTTTTTTGCAGCCCAGACCGAGACGGAGACCAGGAAATAAAACAACTTACTTTAACACCCGATCAACTAAAGCAGAAAAAAGCCGAAACGCACACACATGCTCATTAACAATGTTGAAAAAACAGGATATTTATTAATTTTTTTTCCTTTAAAACGAACAAATGCTTAAGGTAAGGTTATCATAATAATGCTAAAACTTTATTTAAATACTTGATTTGCTTGCTATCTGTGGTGGTGGGCAGAAGTTGTTGAATTTTTCGGGTAGTTTTTACTTACTGTTCATACAATAAATTTCGTCCAATTAGTCACCTCAAAAAGATTAGAATAAATGACGAATTATGCAAACGAGTAAAAACTGTTGAGCGAATGGTTGGTTTTTCTTTCGGTATTGCCCTTGTTTGTTATCTACCTATTTTTGATTAGGTTATATGGAGTAGTTATTTTAAACATTGCTCTTTTCTACCTCGACATATTAACGCTATCTTACTTTAACTTTTAAGCAACTTCTTATTTTGTTTTAATTTAAGTGATGAAATTCATACAAGAATTTGTTCGCTTAATAAAAAAAAAATACATAGGACCAAAACATGACTTTTTCTTTTCTGATTTGAAATTTGGCTCTAAGCTTTAGCACTTCAATTTTCAGCAAAGTTTATCAATTGAGTGTCGTTTTTGAGGAAATTGCAAAATTTATCGCAATCGCATCAAGTATCAAAAATATCCAAAAATGTCCAGTCTCGAGACCAAATAAAAAAACACGAGATCAAGGCTACATCACTTTGAGAGCAAGGTCGAAACCGAGACTATAAAAAGTCGGTCTCGAGACCTTCATTATTGCTCTGAACCATAGAGTTTTGTTTGAAAAAATGGTTCAAAGAAATTGCTTTAAGATTTATATTAAAAAAAGTTAACTTTTCTACTATAGGCTAAGCAATTGAATTTATTGCCTTGAAGTGGGGGCCTGAAATATACCAGCTTTGACTTATAAGCTAAGTTTGTTCAAACATTTTTAGTTATTTTTTATTTTTTTATTTTTATTTATTCTTCTGACCAGCAGGAAAGCGACGGAGGTGCTCATACATAGGATAAGCAATTACCCGCCCTGCTTCGAAGATGACTAGATATTGCTGTCCGGTTGAAATTTTTTATTTTGGTTTTTTAGTTTTTCTTTATTGATATGAATAAAATTTAGAGCTGCTTGCTAATACCACCAAGCAGGGGAAAGTGACTTCTTTTCCAAGAATTACACAACAGAATAACGAGAGTAGGAACTGAACCAGAATCGTGTTGATCGCGGCCATTATTAATCATTCCAGGTACTTCTTCATGCTGCCGGAAAAGTTTTTTGTCGATACAAAGTTTTAAATTGACTTAACAAATCAAGGTCCTCATTATAAAATCTTTGCTTTAAATAGAAGTTTTTTATATTTTTGTTTCCCTTTACTCAAAGTGTTACGCTGAAATAAAGGAATAAACTATAATAAGATGTTTGTTCCGGTTGTAATTGGTTGAAAAATTAGTTTCGATTGCGTAAAAAGATCTGTTGTAAATTATGGAAACAGATAGTAAAATTTTTGGTCAAGATCCTACAGTTTAAAAAAAAGAAAGTTTTTGTACAATTCCATTAATGATTTAAGTTTGTAAACAAAATTTTTCTGTCAACATAATTTGGGATTTCAGGAATGTGATAAAATTTGTTTCTCAGACGGATAAATGAAAAACAATCTTAAACCAAACTTAAAGGCAAACTTTTTTTTTGGTTTTGACTTGATGTCTTCACTGAAAAAAACAATTATTTCAAAGTCAAATCAAGACTCCGATTCAGAATGCCTGGTGCATGGTAAATTCTTGTAAAAAGTCTTTTAAGAGAAACCTATTACTCTTTTTCCAGCAAAGTCAAATTGACGATTTTGTTTAACTGATGAAATTGCGTTACATAAATTCATTAATAAAATCGGTCAAATTTCAATGAGCCGAATATTTAATATAGAAAATAAAATTTGAAAATTAAAAATTAAACCAATTGATTCATCACGTAAAATCGATTTCGACTTATAAAAAATTATTAGCATTAGTTTCTGTAAAAAATTAAATTAAATTTTTTTTTGAAAAAATTTTTTGAAAATTTTAAAAACTCTACTCGTACTAATCGGATCCTGACTCAAAGATACAAAGTGAAGCTTCAATAAAAACTACAAGGCAAACGACGACACAACATTTGACGTCATGTTTATCAATCACGTAACGAAGATGAAAAAACGCACACTGTAAAACTTGTAGTGAAATAAAAACCGCAAACTCCCACTAAGATTGAAAGTGTTGACTGAAAAGATCAATAAAGCTGCTGTAGTTTCCTCACAGTGTGTTTAGTTTGAACGATAGTGAACAAATAAACGGGTTTAAAGCTCAATCACAATTATAAGACAGAAAAATTCTATTAATATTAATTTTAGAATTTAAATAATTAATCCATTTATTTTCACACCAATCCAATAAAATTTTAACCGGTTGTTCTACAAATATTGTTGTTCTACCAACATAAAGCATTCAGTGATGTCAGGTTTAGCATAAAGAACGTCGAAATAAAATTTATAAAAATGTTTAAGGAGGCAGTTCCGTCATTGTCATCTTTAATGTTAAATTTGTTCCAGAATGAGTGGTGGTTATTCCATCGGGTAGAAAATTTATTTTTTGTTTGTCCTACGTATTGCATTTTTCAAAATTTACGCTCTGGCACGTAAATACCATAATTTTTGCAAGTAAGATGTTGTTTCGATTTAAACCTTTTGCTCGTCGTCGTCGTCGTCATCGTTTTGGTTTGAAGGGTATTCACTCCAGGTCAGACACAAACAGGACTGGGGTTGAGGGTTTATCCTTTTACTACCTCAGACTGCTGCACTGCCTGGATCAGATGCTGGCAGTGATGTCATTAAGCCAGCATCGAGTTTCGTCATTCAAAACCGTCAGACCTCGTGCTCCATGTGGTGCCCGATGTATAGGGCACGCTGTTAGTACATGGTCTGCGGTTTGCTCAGAGGCGCCACACTCGCAATTCGGTGAAGGAGCGAGACCCCATTTGTGCATTTGTGCATGGACGAATGGAATCGCCCAACACCAGTCCGCAGGCGGTTGAGCTTAACCCAAGCTGCTCGGGTTAAGCCCCTCCCAATAGGCCTGGGACCGGTCCAGGTCACAAAAGCACGGAGCCTGGAAGCATTTTCACAGTACTCCGCGTTCCATTTGTGAATTTTCCATTCAGAAGCGCGGATGCCAAGTCTGGCAAGATTGTCCACATTTTGCTATTTGAGTGCGAGTGGCAAGGTTGTCCAAATTTTGCTATATATTGAGTAAACTTTTTGCTATTTGAGTGCGAAATAATAGAACCAACTGTTTCAACCATATTTTTATAGTTTTTAAAGTTTCCACATGGATATGAACCGGGGTTATCTTTATTAAAAAAAATTTGGGATATTTTTTTATAATTCGTTAATTTGGTAGCTAATGTGGGTGGGTTTTTATGCACAATAGCTGCTTCTGGTTTTAGTTTCTTTTTTTGCTTAGAAAGTTGAAGTAATTTGGTAAACTGCGTTGCCCAAACAATTCTGTTTTTCTTGTAATATCATGATTTTGGCTCGAAATGATCTTCTCAGTGTTTAGCAATTTCAAACATACTTTTTGGGATTTTTTGGTTAAAATTTGAACGAAGACACTTATCTTTTAGATTAACTAAACTTTTTTAGCAATCGTATGTACGTTCATTGAGACGACGAAGTCGGATAGCTTCTACAAAAACAATTGACTCGTATACTGATGTAGGATGATGCGATGCACCATTGAGAAAACATCGGTCTTTGGCTGTAGATTTTATAAAATTTTTAGTAATGAAACTTCCTTTGGCATTCAGGGTTGTTACATGCTCGGCAGTCTTCAGGTGAGTTATGATGCCAGCCAGTGTTGCATGCAGCTCTGAAATCTGAAGTGCAGTAATGGCCTTCTATACCTCGAAAAAATTTCTAATATTTTGTGTAAAAAAACGACTTGCTCTAGTATAGGTAAATTTCCGTGATCGATCTCAATGGTCGGAGTCAATAAAACAATTTTTGCGCTACATTAATTTTTGCGCTCTACATTGATTGATTTTTGCGGCAAAACCCAGCCTGCTCCTTAGGGAGCAATGGATCGATAATTGGTTCCGTCATATCCGGGCGTAGTTAAGCTACTTAAAGATCTTCTAGGGGACACAGAGCAGAGATTTTTGGGTCCTTTACTTCGCTCTGGTTTTTGACTAGCTGAGATGGAATTGCATCAACCAAAGCGGGACATAAATTGCTTTGAGGTGCGCGTATTTGTGTCGTTTGAGGTTTGTCGAAGTTGATGATTGTGTAACTATAAACTCATACCGAAGCAATTCAATTTTAGATGTTGGTGGAGAGTGGTTCAGATAAGTGTGTCTGGCGATAAGTGATAAGTGTGTGTCTTTTGAATCCAATGATTCGGAAAGACTTGATAGTTTGAAGGCAAGGCCCATGATTCGGAAAGACTTGGTAGTTTAAAGCTGAGAAATACAAGCTTCTTTGCACTAGTTTAGTGGGCTTCCTGTAAAATGATGACAAATTTCTTAAAGTGTAGAGTAACATGACGAAAAACGTTAATCTTGCTGGCGTTGAGGTCTTTCATGTTCATCTGCAGAATGGTTGATAATGTGCTTGTTGATAATTTGATTTGATAATAAAGAGCAGATTTTTTCTTCTATTACCTTTTCCTTTCTTCAAAACAACTTTTTTCGATTAGTTGACCCTGGCTGAAAACTGGGATAACTGAATTTGGGATAAATGGATACCTTTCATTTTTTCTTTTGTTCTATTTCATATTCTGTGGCTAAATCATAAAATGCTAACTCAAACTTGTTGAAGCATAGTTATCGTAAACTATTTTGCTTTTTTGGCAATACGAAGTTGCAAAAATAGCCTTAAACCCGAAAACATCAGGATTTGTGAGTTTGATAAAACATTTTGTGTTCAAATCCGACTCCAATTCTTTTTCAAAGTCAGACTCGCAGACTTCCAAACTCTTCCAAAACCTCCGACTGCCAGTCGAATCTATTTCTCTTGACACCCGTTTGTGGAAGTGCGGGATGGGGTGGGACCAAAGCGTTAATAGTAGTTGTGTTTAAATAAAGAAAAATTCCACAAGTTTATTGTTAACCTGCTCAAAACGCAAATAATTTTTTAGTTCAATAGGTGCATCACTTGTGCTTTTGTTTTCCTGGAAACTATATTGATATTGTGATATGATTTTGTACATACTAGAATTCTCCTCTCCCGCCTTGAGGCAGGCACGTTTCCTAACCTCGTTTTCAGCAACGAAAAGAAATTCGACGTTCAACATCATGTGAATCCCCAGAATGATCGTGTTTGGTCACGTGATGGGGAGGTGGGACCTCAAAGAGTCACTCGAAATGACATCCTTGTTGGTTCATTGTTGCCCTGGGCAAAAGAACACTTCAAAAAACGTTTTTAAATGTTTTAACAAGATTCGGCACCATCACACGGAGCTAAAAAGACGCAGGAGTGGCTATCAGCCAATGTTCCCAACTTCATTTCCAAAGAGGAATGTCCCCCTTCATCACCCGATTGAATCCTCTCGATTTTGGTATCTGGGGGTATCTCGAGACCAAGGTCTCAGCAACACATCATAAAAGTTTAGAGGCACTGAAGACAACACTACGGAAGGAATGGTCGAAAATGTCCCAGGATGTGATTCGTGACTCTTGCAGGTCCTTTTTGAGGCGTCTTCAGCTTGTAATTGATTGGAATAGAAAGCATATTGAATAAATTGTATTTGTACTGAATTTATATTTATTCTGTAACAATATTTCACTTGTGTTACTCCAACTGTACATATCATTTTCCAAATACAGTTATTTGAATTTGTAACGCTAAATATTGATCACCCTGTAAATGATCTTCCAAATGCTTCATTCTTAAAAACTTTTCTTTTTGCTGGTGATACAGCACTTCTTGCCTCAGTTGATACTGATAACTCCACTTCATCAGCAAAATTGGTAAATATAGAACTTAAGAAAATTTAAAATTGGTCACTGAAAAACAAGCTTACCTTAAACACCTAAAAATCAAACACTATAATGCTTGGTTCAAAGAAAACTGTAAATAACATGATAAACATTCATACAATAACAGTCAAATTTCCCCAAAAGACAAAGTTGAATACCTTGGAGTTGTAATTGATAAAAATCTAAAATGGAAACCCCATATAGATAAATTAAATTATTTAAAAGTTTATTGTACAAACACCTGCTGTATACTTATAAAATTTAAATAACATCCAAATTTTATCCATATAATTATAATTTTTTAGTATTTATACAAGATGACCTTGCTGTACTGTTAAACTACTTTAATGTTTTAAGCTTTAACTTTAAGAAATATTATGTTTTACATTGTTTTCGTGCACCTCTTGATCGTCAATTGCTTGCTGAAATCTGTTATGTTGCTTGTTTTATGCTATTTGCATTTATTTCAATCTAATTTATGCTGTGATCTGTTCTCCCGTTTAAATTTTATTTGTTTTTCTCGTGTTTATGTGGTTGTTGTTAGTTTTTTGTTTTGTATTTTTATAATGTCTGAAGAGCAGATTTATATTTATGATGTAATATGTGTTTTTTGATATTTTTTATGGTTACCAATCAATTTTATTCACCATAAACTTAATTAATTGATATTAAATTGTGTTTTGGGAAACTTTCAAATGAGTTAGTGTGATTAAATTGAATGATTAAATGACTTTTTGTGCCTTCCTACCCCTGCATTTATTTATTTTATATCTACATTTATCCTCCTGACTCGCAGGAAAGCGACGGAGGCGCTAATACATAAGGTAAGTAATTACCTCATCCACTTCCGGAGATTTTATCCAACGACACTTCCTCCACGTCTTTTTTTCCTGTTTTTTTTTACCAACGACTTTTGGTCCAATTTCAAATAAAAAGTCATGTTAAGGGAACCCTAACCCCTACCCTAACTCTAACCCTAAGGGTTAGGGTAGAGTGTCTCTGGACGAAAAGTCGCTTCACGGGAGATGCCAAGTTATTGCTGTCCGCTTGTAATTTAATAGAGATATGACTTTATTTTAGAACTGCTTGCCAAGACCACCAAGCAGGGAAAAGTGCCGTAAAGTGTCTTTCCCAAGAACACAACAGAATGATTCGAGTAGGTTTTAAACCGCCACCATGTTGATCATAAGCACGGCGCTTTAACCACTCGACCACGCTGCTGACATATCTTTATAGTGCATTTTGGGTTAATACAAATTGCTTATAATTATTAATCAACTTGTCTAATTTTACTATGTAAAAGCCATTGTGTTTTGTTATAACTGCGATAGGCTATATTTAAAAATTTGATGCTAATAAAAGATCTTTCTCTCTCTAGTCATTGCACAATTGGACGTGGTTTATTGAGCCGAGTGCTTGGTCTAGATGAAATTTTTTAAAAAGTCATCAGCTGTAGTAAGCGTTAAAATTGTCGTATTAAGTCAGCAATGGCTAAAAACAATTGAACTAAACACAATTAAGATTGCTTGAAATCGCTCCGCGGGCCGCTCCAATTTGGACAAAGCTGAACATGACAAAAGAACTTCTAGGATTTTTAAAAATTCATCATCTCATCCAGTGGTAAATATTCAAAATCAGGGGCCTGAGGCAAAATCCTAATCAGGGGTTCCCAACAAATGAAGTCACAAAAATTTGATTACCACTTTAGCGATGCCATTTAGAAAAATAGAATACCATATATTATAAATGAATTGATGCTGATAAAAACTTGAAATAACTTAAATCAGTGACGTGGACACGGATTTGAGTTTTTATGGACTAATAGACCACTAAAAATACATCAGTTTTCAAAAAATTATGTATTTTTAGTAGCCTATAAGTCCGTAAAACTTTAATTCGAGTCCATGAATTTTGACTTTGCTAAACCATTTTCCCAGTCGTTTTCATGCATTGTATTTAGTAGCCTACTAAGCATACATCAAAAACTACTTTAAGTCAACAACTGTGGATTGGAATACTTGAGTTAAGTTCTTGTTTTTTGTAAAGAAGACTCAAATCGAGTTCAAGTCCGTCAAAGACTTTTTCAAACTAAAATGAACTAGACTTGGAATCGGTTTGAGATTTTTGACATGGGACTCAGTTCAAATTCGAAAATGGTAAATTGTTGGATTGTTGTCAGCATCCATACAATTTATCAGAGGTATATTCTTAAAACTGCCACAGTGGTATATTTTTAAAACGTTACAGTAGATGTTCAAGCCAAAGCCTTGGTAGTCTTAATAATATTAATCAAAACAATAAATTTGTTAAAAAATATATTTCAATAAAACTAAAAATTGGACCAACTTAATGGTAGGCTAGTATCACAGACAAAAAATTGATCTCTTTAAACAGCAAAAAACAAATTTGTACTGATTACTTAATAAAAACAAAAAAAAATTTTTTATTATCGAACATAAATAAAACAATAAAACAAATGATTAATAGGACAATTAAGCCTGCCAAGCAAAATGAGGTTAAACCTCAAGAATTATGCTGATTTCATAATGTTACAACAATTTTTATCATAAGAATTACAAAACCTATCATCTAAAACATTATAAAAAAAAGAAGTTTTGGCTTTGGCTCCTTGTTAACACAAAAAAGGATTGAAGAAATGCTTGTAATTTGGATCTTTGTGAAGTATAAATACCTTAATTTTTTTTTAATTTAAATTACATTTGAAATTGAGGATTAGTTTGTAGAAAACAATGTTTGCTTTTAGGCAAATCAGTCTATAAATATTAATTTTTTTTTACCTCTATATTTATTCTCCTAACTCACAGGAAAGCGACGGAGGCGCTATACATAGGTAGGCAATTACCCCGACCTGCTTCCAGAGATGCCAAGATATTGCTGTCCGCTAGTAATTTACTAAAGATATTACTGTAATTTAGAACTGCTTGCCAAGACCACCAAGCAGGGGAAAGTGCCGTAAAGTGTCTTTTCCAAGAACACAACAAAATGGCGCAAGTGGGTTTTGAACCGAGACCAAGTTGATCATCAGTCCGGTGCTTTATGAAGTGAATTAATTTTTATTAATCGAATTAATTATTAATAGAAAAAAGTTGTTGATGTATTAATATATTATAAAGCAACCTGTTTTGGATTTATTTAATTCGCTCTTCTCTCTAGAACTTGATTGACGAGTATCTTTTTTTGTACAACTTTTGTTTTTAATTTTACTTGTAATCCTGTTACATAAATCAACATAAAACTTGGTCCAAACACACGCCAGAACATAAACTTTCATACAGAAGTGAATGGGAGAGAAGAGTCAACGAAATAATTGTTCTAATAAATGTAACGACGTAGTTACAAAGTTTAAGAAAATTAGTTGCACTTCGGCCAAAAAAATGCCTTAATCGTACTAAATCAAACGGCTTTCTTTGATCTCTCCGTGTCCTTGTTCTCAATACAAAAAAAAAGATTACCTCTCAAAAATTGTAGGAAATGCAGAAAAAAAAAGACAATCAACTAAAAACGCTTTAGGTAATTCGTGGTAAAAATGAAGTAAAACAATAATTAACTTAGACAAGACGAATCACTATACCGCGCGGGTATGAAACCGAAACACAACCAATTATCTATTCAGCATTTTCAGCTTATGTTGGTGTACTAAATATTTTTAGAATTTTTGGTTAAAAAAAGTAGAAGTATGCATGCTATAATGCTAGCTTTAAACGAATCATTAAGAATCAAAAAACGCTATCATACTCGAAACAACATTTTAAAGCAGCTTATAAAAAACATCTACTAAATTATTACTAGTTTAAAGCTTTACCATTACTTAACTTTATATACTGTTCATTAATTTTTCCTTTTTTTTTTTTACTTCAGTACAAAAACAAAAATCCTCAGTTAAAAAAGCTAATTTTTATTTTTTATTTTTCACTTAAAACCACTGATTGTTCTATAAGGGATCCAGGTCGAAGTGGATGCTATTGTTGCATCCGCTTCGGCCTGGATCCCTTTTAAATGTTTTTTCACATTAATTGTGTTGATTAAGTTATAGCAGCGCTTTTTGATTCTTAGTGATTTGAAAATTATTTAACGCTCTATTGCATTTGGTTTGCCTTGGATTCGTTATCATCACCCTTAATATTTTGAGTTTTTTAGTTACGTAATTTTGCATTTTTAAACATTGCTTTTTCGGTCTCTCTATTTTACAATTGATTTTGAATTTAGAGAGTAATCCAGACGAAGAAATCGTAATTCATGGTATACGATTTTTAAAGTGATAAATTCTATGAATTTTAAGTTTTTCAAATTTGACTTTTCTAATTCCGGGACTCATTTTTTATCAGCTATTCTCCGATTAGATTTTTTCGATATACTTTTCAATGTTGGCTAGTGTAAATTTTTCCAATGAAACTTATTCTATTCAATTTGACTAAGTCCAAAATTTAAATTTCATAAACCTTTTCAATGCTGCTTCATTGTCCCTCTAGAAGAAATTTATTCCAAATAATTCTCTGCCTTCCGAAATTTAAATTTTCAATTCTTGTTTTGATTGCTGCTTTTCGATGTTGACTGTTAATATCTAAACTCGTAATTGTAATCATTAATTAGAATTTTTATTCCCAAAAGAGTTATTTTATGGAATTCTCATTTTAACTTTTCGCGCTGCCTATTCGCCTTAGAGGATACGATAAGTTATGCCTGATGAGGTCCATAGGACCAAAACAGGCCTGTCGCATAATCATTGCCCTCTCTGTTAATTTGTTTTAGTCGCTTTTTTACGTTCCTATTTTACTCATTGAAACTATGTTTAATCGGTTACATTGTGAACTCTTTGAGAATGCCTTGTACTGTTTAAACAAAATTGTAAAAAAACTGATAGTGTTGTGAAATACTATTGAAAGGTTTTTATGTTACGATTATTTGTGCAAAATAGATTATCCTTGTAATCGTGCCTAAACTATTTCAAAGAAGCCAATTAGCTTATTCTATGTTAGGCTACCTTTTAAAATTGTCATTTAAAATCAAATTACATGGCCTAAATATTTTTTAATTCAATTTTTTTCAGAATGACAATATATAAAAAAAGTTGAGCAGTTGTTTTTACCAGCTCGCCCTGTAAACCAATTGTCAAAATCTTCATTTTGAAAATTATTAAACCTATTGCCAAAAAACTGCAATTAACAGTCTTATAAGTCAAGTAAATGAACAAATTGCATTTGAAGATAGAACTTTAAAAAATGGATTCAAAAATTAACATTTTTCTAATTATTTAGCCTTTTTGTGAAACTTACGCATTGACTGGATTTAATGTTCAAATGGTTTCTATTGTATTGTACATGAAACATTTGCTAATATAAGTAAAAGATGTTTTCCAGTACATCAATGTTCTAGTGTAATTAAGATGTACTAGTGTGTGCAAATTTTTTAATTTTGTATGTCATTATTTTGTTGCAATTGCAGAAAATGATTAATAATATACTCATAAATACTATTAATTTCAAGTAGTGTTTTTATCTATTAAAAAAGTTAAATTTAAAACAGAATTTCTTTTTTCGTGAAGCATATTTTCAGCTGTAAAGTTGTTGCTGCTAAATTTCAATAACTTTTTGACAACTTTTATTAAGAATAGTTTACATCGCACAGTTGATGAGCAATATTTAAAAGTTGAATAGATTTCATGCGTTATTCTTTCAAAATTAAGTGCTCCGCCAATATTTTCCTATGTGCCATATTATGTATGTGACACACATTTCCTTTTGTCTGCTTAAAACTCCAAACTTTTGAGTTTGAGGTTCATGGACCCATGTAAAATGCTACAAAATAAAACCACATGCAGCATTTTCAAAAAGAAGGGCTCTTCGATAATTGCATAAAATAAGGGCCCGAGGCGACCGGATGACTTGCCTAACCTAATATTCACCACTCATCTCAACTATTTATTCTCCGGCTAGCGGGTTAATATTGTAATCGTTGAACTTAGATCAGTCGTCTACCTGTTAGATGCCAATATAAAGAAAGCTTTTTATTTGGTTTTTTTAGTTTTCATGTAGTGTTGTGACCAAAATTTAAAAACGTTTGACAAGACGCAAATCAGAGGAAATCGCCAAAACGTTGAGTTTTGTCTTAGAAATAAACTAATACAAAATTTTTCTGCAACAATGTTTTTCAAAAACCGTTGAGAAAAATTGTGTAAATAACAACTAATAAAATTTCGAATAGTGTAAGGATCATATTTAACTCCAGTCGTCTTTTGTGTCTGACTTACAATGAGTGTTTTCCCCTTTAAGAAGAAGGAAATGATGGATTAGTGTCCGAATGACACACTTCAATTTTTTTAACAAGAGAAATAACAGTTTGGAAATGCACTGTTAAAACATTGGTTTGCATAATTAAACAAAAACATCACTTTGTGCCCAAAAGCACAAACAAGTACGGTACACGATTATTTTATTATTCCGCGATCAAGCAGCTATTAATTAAGTTTGATTTCAAAACTAACAAAAACTTATTTGGACAAACAAAACAAACATTTTTGAGCATTTAACAAAAATATTATTCGTCAAAACATTTTCTCCGAAAATTACTGTGAGAAATTTTTTGCTCTATGGCCCAGCCTGGCACATGGCTGCTTGTTTTTGTGTTGCAAATTCCGCAAAAGATGAGATACACTGCTGTGGTGGGGGAAATTGATATGGCTTTCGTTCTTCTATTGGAGCCCGAAAAGAAACTCTCTGGAACATACCAAACAAAGTAAAAAATTATTCTTGGTACATATTTTAAACTTATTGCAACTTACTGGAACTTCAGGTTGGGGCCCATCACAAAAGTCTAATTTGTAACTTCTTTTCCAAGAGTTTTCAAGTCCTTTAACAGACTCAGTGTCCCAGGAAAACTAGAAAAACAAAGATTGATTATTTAAGAATAATTAATATTTATCAGCCATATTTCATTATACAATAACATTAATAAAATATAAATAAAATTTTTTTAATCCCATCAAAGCTCAACTGCAGTTTAATAAAGTAAATTTACTTGGACTAATTAAATGATTTTAAAATGTTTGGCAGATAAGGTTCTGCATTTTTTTTTTTTTTTCTTTAATGCAATGTTTGTTTTCCTTACTCTTATTTTAGCGAGTTAGTTTCATCCATGTTGATGAAGACATTGTCGCTTGGGGTTTTTGATGCATTGAAAGACGGTTTGTCAGCCCCAATAAACGTTAAAAAACGGCTTCTGGCGGTGGCACTGATCTGCCGTCGTGGTTTCTCTACAGTAGTTTGACACAATTGTTGTCTGGAACATCGTCGGTCAGTTAAAAGCGCCGTATCGATAGGACACGCAATGGACACAATTGCGGTTCAAAATGTACTCTCCATAACCATTCTGTTGTCCACTTGCCAAAGACACTTTTTTATTCTTTGTAGTTTTAGCAAGAAATTCCAAATTTCACTCATATTTCGAAATAAAAGCTAAAAACAATTAAAAACTTCAAGCGAACAGCAATATCTTGGCATCTCCGGAAGCAGATAGAATCATTTGAAAGTTGCTCTATGTACAGCGCTTCAGATATTTTTCTGCAAATCAGAAAAATAAATATAGATAAAAATAAAATAAAAATACAGCAATATTTTGTGCTTAAGGGTTCAGCAATTGATGGGTTTGTTAGCAGCCGCTACATTCTGAAGAAATTAGTTGCAGTTAGTGGGTAAAACTCTTTAGTTGCTTGATATAAACAGAATGAGCTTGTCGTTGCAATTTATTTGTCTCTCCCGCACGATCATTCACTGAATTTTTATATTTACAAAAAAATTATAACTCATACTTTATTTTTTCCATATTTGTTTCAAAAAACACAAAAGTAACACTAAAATTTAAGAAAAAAAATCAAGCCAAAGTTTATACTTTATCTGATTACGCAACAAGATCTGAACAGCTTTCAAATGAAATAAGCTCTTTTGACTTTCAAAAGTTTTAAAAAATACATTAAAAACTAATAGCCTAAATGCTTAGATTTTGTTGATCTGCTTTTTCCTTTCATTTCATCTCGATACGTATTTATTCTCCCGACTCGCAGGAAAGCGTCAAAGAAGCTATACATAGGGAAAAGATTACCCCGACCTGCTTCAGGAGATGCCAAGATATTTATCTGGTAGAAATTTTTTATTTGATTTTTTAGTTTTTATAGAAATATGGATGAAATTTGGAACTGCTTGCCAAGACCAACCTCCAGGGAAATGTGCCGTAAAGTGTCTTTTCCAAGAACAAAACAAAATGATGCGAGTAGGTTTTGAAGCGAAACCTTGTTGATTACAATCACAGTGCTTTTAACTACTCGACCACGGTGCTTTTGTAAGCAACTATTCGTATAATTACTACAAAAAAATGCATGTTATTCGTTCATTGCAGTTATCACTTTCTAATTAACCTCTAGCTCGTTTTCTGGTTTGCAGTAGTAGTACTTGCACTGCAATGCTAATGGCATAAATAAGTTTTGTTCTGCTTCATTTACTGGTATCAACTTGGCTACCTATTCCAGCCATCCTTAAATGTATCTTAAGTTGGGTTTTTTTAACTGATTTACTTTTAAATAAATTCTTGGTTGTACAGAATTTAAAAATAACCAATGGTACTGACAAAACCATTAACTCTTTCGATTTTTCGTAGTCTTTAAAAAGACTGTTTTTCCTAAGGATTTTTTCGTTCAACTCTCGTCAGAAGAAATTGAAAGACCTTAATTTGAATTACTCGCTTTGTTTTAGCGACTTTCTAAAACGATGGCGACGTTAACGGTTTGTTGATTTCTACGACAAAAGGATTAACTATTATCATTGAAGTACGAGTATATCGGCAATGCGTGCGAGTGGTAATTTTTTGTCGAAGATTGTATAGAAGACAAATTGCAGCGTAAGTACGTATTTAAAGTACAAATTTTGATTCAAATCGCTAGTGAAGAAAATTCAGGTAAAAAATTTATTGTAATTTTGTTAAATGTTGTTTTAATAATTTTAGCTGGTTTTAAAATGCTGTTAATTAATTCCGTGTAGTTATTTAAAATTAAATTGTAAATTTGAACGGTAGCTTTCACCATTTTGTTCTATTTTGTAAATGTGCATAATGTTGAGCACCGGTTGGTTTGTCGTATAAGTAAGACGGAGATATTTTATATATTGTTAATTCGATAAGTGTTTGTTGTTGTTATTTTATTTATTTTTTCTTTTCCAACTCTCTCTTTTCTGTTTAACAGAAAACCGCAGCGTTAGACCGTTTGATAATAAAAAATTTGTTAGAAGAATTTTGCTGCGCGTTTTCTTACCCTCGTGCATGTGTGGCGTATCACTGGGCGCGTTTTAAGACATTAGAGTGGTTTATATGGGGTGTTTTTTATATAAACCACTTTTTCATGCAGTTTGTCATTCGCCGACAATTTCTTTTGACGAGAGTTGTCGGAAATAATTCTTAGAAAAAACAATCTTTTTCAAGACTACCAAAAATAAAAAAAAGTGAATAGTTCCATCAGTACCATTGGTTATGATCACTTTTAACTTTTCGTTAAGTTAACCGTTATCATAAAACAAATACATCACGAATAAACTTATGTAAAGCATTGAGTTTAATCAAAAGTTTTTGTTCCAAAAAAATTAAAAGTTTTCGCAATACAAATTTTTCTTTTTACACAACCTCCAACGTTTTCTGTAACTGCTTCTCGGCATTTATCAAATCACCTCAACTCAGCAGGGCGTGATGCTCACAAGTAAATGTTTTTTGATAAAAATCTGCTGTACATCGTCAAGTTGGGAAATTAAGGTTGAATTGCGAATTTTTATGAGTACATAGAAGTTACTTAAAACTGTTTCCAAAATCGCTCTGACAAAAAATTACCGAAAATTGAATTTTCAAGACTATAGAAACTTTTCCGATAGAAAAGCAAACCACTGACAAAGGAAACCCAAATTTTGGTGGTTTTTTGATTATTGAGGTTTTTGTGAATATACAAATTAGAAATACATAGATGTCAATGACTACAAGTCAGCTTCTCGCCAAGTGTGATAATGCGATCTTTCCCGAGAAGTATTTGCTTGAAAATTTTGTTTGAGTTTGTCAACTTACCGAACTCATGAGATCGCCAATGGACTGGTTGAATTTATCGCGAGGTGAAGTGACTCTCCAGTCGTCTATATCTTTAATCCTGGCTCGTTCGTTTCTGGCTGTATCCCTGAAAATAAAAAAGTTGTTTGGCATGTGCAACTTTTTTCATAATTCAAATTTATTTATAGATAACTCATCATCATCAACTTGAATATTTCCAGTTTAAACTTGAACGAAACGGAAAAAGCCGTTTTGGATTTCATAAAATCTTTTTGAAAAACGTTTTGCAAAACGTTGCTATTTATTGGCAAACACGCGCAAAAAACAAAAAAACAATAACATTCAAAACTTAAATAATATTTTTATTATGCTTATCAATGTCTACTCACAAAACATCGGAGACATTCAAAATTTTCTTCAAATAATCATTTATAGGAGTATATGGAGCCTCAATGCAAGTGCGCAGTGGAATCTTGGGATAATAGGTTATGAAATTAAGACACATTTCTTTTGATGTATCTAGTCCTCCCTAAATTAAAGTTTCTTTGGTTCAAAGTTAAAGCTTTAAAAACTGAAAACGATTTCATTAAATAAAAGAAAATTATTGGTCTAATTTATTCAATAGCTTTCCTCAACTGCCACAAAATATAAAAGGTAATTCACCAAATTTACAATAAAAAGCAAAGTTTTAGATTTTCTTTTTGATACTCACAACAATCGGACGGGATTTTCCCATGCTTGAATAGGAGCAGACGTTCATGAGTTCGTCTCCCTTGTGGATTTTCACCATGGGTTTGAGTAAGCGAAATTGTTGATAATCGAAGTCGTAAAAATCATCTTTTACGAGGGGAGGAAGTTCAGAATGGCCCCTATTTATAAAAATTGCTTATCGATTCTTGTAATTTGTTTCTAAAGGTATTAAATCTATCTTTCACTAAACTTGCAAATATAATCTTAAAAACTTATAAAATATTGTTTAATATGTTTATTTATTTGTTTATATAAATGTGGTGGTGGTGGTGGTGGTTTTACCCAACCCATTCCTAGGGATGGGGGCGCGGATCAATTCCGCGGAATCCCAATAGTCGGGCGACTCCCCATGGACGGGACTAGAGGTCCAGAAGAGAAGGGGTGTGGCCGAAAATGGCCCCTACGCAGAGGGTCTAGTACAGGGCAGTCGAGCACGAGATGTGAGAGATCCTGTGGTTCAGAACCACAGTTGCTGCAAGAAGGAGTCTCGGCTCGACCAACCCTGTGGAGATAAGAGTTGAGGAGAGTGCTGTGCCCGTTGCAGCGTAAACGGGAGAAAGCAGAGCGAGCGGAGCGAGGGAGAGTAAGCTCCTCGGGAGATACTGTAGGGATTTGGTGGTGAAAGAAACCAGATTGGACACTGCGTTTCCAACTGGTGTAAAGGGATAGTCGTTGGGAGGAGATAAAGGGTGCGAGGGACACTGATATACTGGAGGGATCGAGAGAGGCACCGGCTTTAGCTAGAGAGTCAGCTAAGTCGTTACCTGGGAGGGAAGAGTGACCAGGTATCCATTGTAGATGGACAACCTTGGATTGAGATAGGGAGTTAAGAAGAGATTGGGTATTGGATAGGGATTTTGGGGTTAAATATGGTAGGGGGATAGAGAGAGTTGATAGGACAGATAAAGAGTCGGAAAAGAAGGTGATAGAGTCGAAATTACATGTCTTGGAGTGAGAGATACACCACTCAAGAGCATGTAGGAGAGCGAAGGTTTCAGCACTATAACTGATAGCCCAGAGACCGGTCGAGAAGGAAAGCGAGGTAGCAGTGACACACTTTGTACACTTGATGTGTATCCCTGCACCACCCTGTCCCAGCCCGCCAGGCACCGAACCGTCAGTCCATTCAGAGATATCGCTGTGAGATGGAGTGGAAAGATGGGAGGTAGCTGCAGTGTTGCGAAGGGAGGGGGGTCTTTGCGAGAGCATGGGGATGAGAGGTGGAGTGAGATTGTGTAATTAGATGGGGCAGACCAGAGGGGTTTAGGAGGGCAGAGGATTAGAGGTTCACGGGTGAGATGTAGATAAGGGGTAAGGTTATGTGATCTGGAGAAGGATCTCCATGAGCACTTTTTGAGACGTGTACGGGGGTTAGAGTTCGCAAGAGAGGCTATGGGAAAAGTGGAAGGTAGACGGAGGGCTCGTTCAAAGAAGGAGAGGGATTGGTGAGTGAGGGTGACTCGTAGTGGAGGTAGAAGTGCTTCTATATGAAGTAGAGGAATGGGAGTGGACGATAGACAACCTGTGATTACTCGACAGGAAGATCTATGCATCCTTTCCACGGAGGTGATGTGGGTAGGAGATGAGAAGGGAAACCAGCCTGGGGAAGCATAGGTGAGGATGGGGCGAATGAAGGCTTTGTATAGGGTACATAAGGATTCTTTTGATGGGCCCCAGGAGGCAGAGGCAATGGAGCGAAAAGCACGGAATCGGCTGTGAAACTTTTTCCGTAATGATAAGACGTGGTATTTGAAAGAGAGAGTGCGGTCGAAGGTTACACCGAGA
Organism: Diplosoma virens; assembly: GCA_963680785.1. Lineage (NCBI taxonomy): Eukaryota > Metazoa > Chordata > Ascidiacea > Aplousobranchia > Didemnidae > Diplosoma > Diplosoma virens. The sequence goes on along the minus strand of OY796897.1, from coordinate 2,935,942 downwards.
AAGGTTGGACGAGGGTTGAATTTGAGAGGGGTGTTAAGAATGTGCAGAGAGGGTTGTATACGTGATTGGTAGGGGTCTAAGCTGAAGAAGGATGTTTCACATTTGAGGGGGTTGAGAGGAAGGCGCCATTTTGAGGACCATTCCACCAGTCTGTTGAGGGCAGCTTGTACCACAGCGGTTGCACACTCAACACTCGGGGAGAAGGCCCAGATGGCTAGGTCATCTGCATAGAAAGAGGTCTTAACAGATGCAGGAAGGAAAGTGGGAAGGTCATTGATGTATAATGAGAAGAGAACTGGTCCTAGAACCGAACCTTGGGGAACTCCTCTTCGTAGACGGAAAGGACGACTGTATGAATTACAGATACGGACTTTCGAACAGCGATCTGAGAGGTAGGATTGTATCCATTCGACAAAGCAAAGAGGAAGATCTAATGAGAGGAGTTTAGAGAGTAGGGCAGAGTGCCAAACTGAGTCAAAAGCTTTTGCAAAATCCACAGTGGCAAGGACTGTACGTGCGCCTGGCTTAGGTTGGTGGAAGGAATCTGCGATTGACTGTGAGAGAAGGAGAACCTGGTCTACAGTCGATCTACCAGGTCTAAAACCAGCTTGCACGGGTGAGAGAATGTCATGTAGTTCGAGAAAATAGGTTAGTCGTCCTAAAACCATTCTTTCGAAGAGTTTGGAGGTTATATAAGTGTCGGCAGCGTGGTCGAGTGGTTAAGGGGCCGTGCTTATGATCAACATGGTCTCGGATCAAAACCCACCCGTTCAAAACCCACCCACTCTTGTATCCGTGGGAAAGACACTTTATGGCACTTTCACCTATTTAGTGGTCTTGGCAAGCAGTTCTAAAATAAAGTCAAATTTCTACTAAATTAAAAGCCGAGCAAAAACTTGGCATCTCGGGAAGCAGGTCGGGGTAATTACTTACCATATGTATTAGCGCCTCCGTAGCTTTCCTGCGAGTCAGGAGAATAAATATAGATATAAAATAAAATGAAAGAAATAAATATATATATAAACTAAACATGATGATACTGATAAAAAAACAATTAACATTTAACTTGAACTGTTTTGCTTGTTTTTGTTTCTATCAACGTTCTACGTCTAATACATTAAAAGTAGCATAAATTTTTTAAATGTTTAACAACACAAATTTTGAAAATTTTAAGAAAATGGCTTCAATTTAGTCTATTACAAAAAGTGTTTCTAGTTTGTTGCTCTTGAAGATGCATTACTGCACCAAAAAAATTTGTAGCTTAGTAATGCCTATTGCTGCTTCTTCTTGTGCAAATGCATTTTTCGAATACAGTAAGTCTTTTTACTTCAGAATTTATCAGTAGTACTCAGCGTAAAACATGTAAGGAAATAATAGTTTTTCTATTTAACAAATTCGCTTTCTCTCCTGCGAGACACAAACTGTCACTATAATTAAAATTCAAAATCATAAAGATTAAGCGACTGCACGCTGTGTAGAAGAAGTATCTGAAAAAGTTTTAATAAACAAAAGCTTATCAGAAACGAGTGGGATTTAAGCTGGAATTTTTTTAAAGATCTTTTAAAATTAATTTTTCCTGTCTATGTTTCCCGCTATAAATCTATCACTAATTGCAAGTTGGGACCTGATTTAGTATTCGACAGTTTTGGATTATTTTAGTAAATAAAATTAAAGAAGTTTTACATAATTTATGTAAAGAAACACAAAATAATTTAAAAAAACAAAAAAATATAAAGATTTCAACCTTAAACAAATAAAACAGATTAAAAAGTGACTTTGTTTGAAGATTGATAGCAAAGTTGATTTTATTCATTGATAAAAAAATTTTTGATTCGAATTCATAGCTTGATATGTTTTTCGCTTTAAATTTTTTGTAATAGATCACATAACAAATTTTTGTAGTAGACCAGGGAAGAAATGGAACGGAGACTAGAATCCTGGAGGTATGCATTGGAAAGAAGAGGAATGAAAGTAAGTAGGTCAAAGACCAAATATATGTGCATAATTGGAGGAAATGACGACGAAACAGTGAAAATGGAGGATACAAAAGTGCCAAGAGTAAAAGAATTTAAGTATTTTGGATCAACGGTGCAAGAAAGTGGTAATTGTGAGAGGGAGGTAAAGAAGAGAGTGCAGGCAAGATGGAACGAATGGAGAGGAGTATCGGGTGTAATCTGCGACAGGAGGTTACCAGCTAGAGTAAAAGGAAAAGTGTACGGTTCAGTGGTAAGACCAGCAATGGTGTATGGACTTGAGACGGTGACAGTCACAAAGAAACAAGTAAAAGAGATTAAAATCGCAGAGATAAAAATGTTGAGGTTTGCTATGAGAGTCATGAAAAAAGACAAGATTAGAAACGAGTACATTAGGAGTACAATCAAGGTAAAACGGTTAGGAATGAAGAAGAGGGAGGGCAGGCTGAGGTGGTATGGACATGTCATGAGAAGAGACTAAGAGTATGTAGAAAGAAAGATGATAGAAATAGAGTTACCGGGAAAAAAGAAAAGAGAAGATTTTTGAATGTATTGAAAGAAGATATGGGGAAAGTTGGTGCGAAGAAGACGGATGTTGAAGAGAGGACGGTTTGGAGAAAGATGATACGCTGTGGTTATCCCTGATTGAAAGAAAAGGCCGAAAGGAGAAGAACATCACATAATAAATTAATCTGAATGTTTGTGGTTATAGGTTATTGCAATATACTCAGAAACAATTTTAATTAACTTAGTTTCTACACTGTTGAGATCAGGGCCGTAACTTTGTCAGGTGGGGCCCCGGTGCAAACATCTATTATGGGGGCCCATTTTTTTCTGTACTTAATTTTCAATTGAGCTACTTTTCTTATAACAGGAATCATTGACGACTCCGCGTTGTAGAAAGATTTTTCAATTGAAATAAGGAATCAAAAAAGCATTAAGCTTAACAGGTAAAAGGGGCTAAAGCTAAGTTTACTGTGCCTGCAAATGAAAGGCTATAATTGGGATAAAATTTCATAAAAGTTGCACGGTTCAACAGAACTTTTGTAATTGCAGTGTATTTAAATCGAAATACTGGCATAGCAAGGATTTCGTGGGGGGCAGACTGCAACAACAAATTTTTTGATTGCTTAATAAAAGTTTGATCAAATGAACGTCGCAAACCAAAATCATTTTATAATGACAAAAAAAATGATGTGCAACCTTTTGAGGCAAGGCTTTGTGAACACTATTAACGATATTTCAGCAAAACGGAGATGTGCTATGCAATGCTATGCAATTGTTTAACCCTAAAAGAGTTACCGTACAGTACACTGACATCACCACAAAAGGTACAAACTAATAAAACACAATACGTTGAGGTCAATTAAGTAGGCCACCGTAATTTACTTGCGGGTGGTTGGAAACTTGAAAATTTTCCATCTTGCTTTTGCACTAGCGAATTGATGGATAACTTTTCCAAAATCTAAACTTTTAGCTAGTTCATTTTTTATCGATAGCTACTTTTCTTATAAACCGCTAAGTTTCTCTTGGTACATTGAGCTTCGAAGAAAGTTTTTGATCATTTTGAGTTTAGGAAAAGACCTCTCTGCCGTAGCAACTTCTACAGGTACTGTCATACTGTATACATCATATATAAGGATAAATTTTGGCAAGTGATGCATTTTCAACAATCAGAAAAGAAGCTCTTTCTTTAGCAGATTTTAAATGAGCAATCTTTTCGCTAAACGACGTTTTGATTTTGGATAGGAAACAACGGAGAGACGTTATCAGAAAATTTGTTAGAAAATTTTCTTGCTTCAACCTCAAGATCCAGATGAGAAGCATTTGATAGAAAACTTGGTTCCACAACTTGATATGATGTCACCACTGATTTCATTCCTTCAAAGCGATTAATTAATTGGCAAGAAAGTATGTCCATCATCCGAAGAAACACAAGAAATACGCAAAATTGCTTCTTAGGATCGTTTAACGTTATTCTTTCGGATATTTCATCGAAGTAGGCTTTTATTTTCTTTGCTCTTTTGTTTAAAAATTGTCTTGGCAAACCCCATGTAGAAGCAATAGCGGAAGCTTCGTTTAGTACTGCGTGAAAATTCCTTCTGATTTGAGCAATGTCTTCAGCAGCAGTTTACAGAAGTTTATGGGCAGAAATTAAGTCAATTGTTTTACATTGCATAGCTTTCGAAGGAATGTCGACAATCTGCAAAATCTTGCATTGCACAACCACATGCACACAAAGTCAAAGTTTCCTGTCTGTTTCTCTATTGCCATAGCTTTATCTCTTTCTTTTTGCTTCGTGCTGGTAAATATTATGTGGGTCACGCATTTCATAACGTCACAAAATCTTTCCTTTGAAGTATAGACAGCATCATATCGACCAGACCACCAAGTTGGATTCAACGCTTTTAATGTAGGGTTTGAGCAATAACGATCATGGACGTTCTGAAGCTTTTGCCACCGCACAATACTATGTCCAAAAAAATTATATACCAACTCAATGGTGTCGTGAAATTGACGGATCTCAGTCACGGCTTCCATGACATCTTTTAACACCAAATTTAAATTGTGCGAAGCACAGTGCACGTAGTAAGCATGTAGACCCACATCTTAGATCTTCTTATGCTATGCAAGCCGGAGTACTTCCCGCTCATCACTGCAACACCATCATGTCCTTGTCGACGGCAGTTTTTTATGTCAAGTCCCTTCTGCTGAATGGAATTCGTTATCGGTTTGTGCAATCCAATAGCAGATGAATCCTCAACTTCGATAAACGAGGTAAACGCTTCAACAACTTTCAGTTCCGATGGCGTTCGATCACCGTAGTAATCGATTTTGACGTAACGGAATACTTCACTTAAATGGTCTTTTTTGCTGACATCTTGAGTGGTATCAAAAATAATGGTAAAAAATAAAGCGCTTTGTAGTTCGTTTTTCGCGGCGAGTATCTGAGGACCCACTTAAAGATTTACCACGAACCACGGAGAGTGTCGTTCCCATTTGGCGAAGCATCGGTAAACTACTTAGAGAAGCACACATTCAGCAATCTCCTAAGCATCACCAAAGAAGATGTTTTGGGGTTTTTTTACTGTGTTTGGACCAGGAAGCCTTATACCCATTGAAAGAATGATGAATTCGGATAAATACAAAGATATTTTGGCAAATTATTTTCTCCCTATCTTATTCGATAGTGATTCTCGAGCAGGAAGAGTTTTTCAGCAGGATCTCGCACCTTGCCATACCTCAGAGAAAATACAAACTTTTTTTGCACAGACTGGTATAAACCTGTTAGATTGGCCTGGGAACTCTCCAGACTTAAACCCAATCGAAAATCTTTGGGCAATAATCAAAAGAAAACTTTTTAAATATGACTATGAAAACCCTATGAAAACATCGCTGATTGAAGCTATAATATGGATCGGATATCATGATGAAGAGCTGAAGAAGATGTACTGTAACCTTGTTCACTCAATACCAAAAAGAGTGTCAATGATTACAAAATCGAAGGAAGGACATATCAAATATTAATTGGTTAATTTAGTGTTTATTTTTATGCTAATAAAGTCGAATAATGAGAAAATTGTGTTTTTTTTAATTTACCGCCAGTGTCCCAATTAATTTAAACAGTACTGTAGCTGGAACTGACAAAGCGGTCCGCCACAATTAATAGGTTTGTCACCCCTGCCCTAAACAATTGACCACGCTGCCGACTCGCCAGTTACAATCCTAGCCAACCTTCAAGTAAAGTAGAGGTGGGCTTTTAAATAAATCTTTTTAGCACAAGGTTCATTTGAAGAAATGCATTTACCGCTGAAGGCAACCCAGCTATTTAATTACAGCCAAGCAAAAACTTTCAGTAAAAAATGTTTCGATTTTGAACCGGCGACGCATCTTATTCTGAAATAATTTATAGTTTAGTTTACGAGAATAATGACTTTGTAACAACTCATCGTACCTTGGTCTGCATCTCTACAATATTTTGTCATTTATTGTTTTAACTCATATGGCGCTTCTTACTAATTTTTTTCTTTGCCACTTTTTCCTTTGCGGCTTACACATTTCTAACAAAAAAAACTCTTTTTAAGATATAACAAATGTACCAAGAAAAAAGATTATTTATTTTATTGGTGAAAACTTATTGGCTGATTTATTTTTTGAACTTCGAAATCGCAACGGTTAAATTTTTACGTTATTTTGGCTTTCCACTTTCGAAAATTTCTCAAAAAAACGTTTATGCTTTGGCTTTTACATATTTTTTGTCGGAACAGTCATTTACACTGGGTTAGGTGTTATATAGTAGTTAACAAGTACGAAATACAAAATAAAAGTATTTGTCAATTAAACTTAGCGTAGGAAATTTTCGCGACAAATTAACTAAATCCAAAGCAAAAATCAAGTCAAGAATTTAAAAAGCCTCGTTGTAAAATTGTAAACAAAAAATAATTTTGTTTGTTTTTTGAAAATAAAAGATTAAGTTATGAAAAAACTTTATTACGCCTAGTAGAAATATAGCTGAAAAAAGATAAAGGGAAACAAAAAGCAGCAAAAAACCGCAAATTTCCCGCCTTTAGAGAAAGATCATTTTTTAATTTCACCTTTAATTGAGTTAATCAAATTGAAAAAACTATCGTAGAATACTTACCGGTAATGACGTAATTGCATTTTTCTTCCCGCCAAATGTGAATGAGGAAAGACTTTAAACACGTTGATGTAGTCCACCCCAGCTTTTTTCATGGCCTATTAAAAGAATTTAAAAAATACATTATAGCAGATTGTCCACTGTATCGTGTTTGGTCAAGCTTCTTTCAAATAGTGTTGACTTTTGACTCATTCTCTCCATAACAATACAAACATATAGTCTCTACTTTTACGTAATAAAGGCTTATTATTGTTGTGAGCAACGTAGTCGAAACATTAGAAGCGCGAATATAGCTTACTTTGTAATCTTAAGGATTTTAAATTCTAATCTTCAATTAAATTTTAACGTAAGTCAAGGTCAAAAAATAAAGCAAAAACATGCAAAGACCTTTTTGGTCTTCGGTTGTCTTCGAGGCATAAATAGAGTCTAAACCATTGGTTTTCAACCTTTTTCATACCGTGGCCCACTTTTCAATTAAAGGTAACTTAACGAGCCATTTTGGTCAACAAAATTTAATTTTCGTTGCAAAAATCTGGTGATCTCTAAAAAAAAATCTTCACTTGGAATTTGTCTGCAATTTCTCAATTTTCGTCTCAAAAACATAAGAAAAAGGTCCTCACTTGGATTTGTTTCCGATTTGTTGAACATAATGACTTTATTATATATATTGCTTTTATTTTGATTTATGCTCTGTGGTCCACTGAAAACACCACTGTGGCTCACCGGTTGAAAACCATTGGTCTAAACTGTGGAAGTTTTTGTAATATAAAATTGAGCAGAGTGCAATAAGAACTGGATCAAACTGTTTTAGACTACAGCATAATTATTCGGTAATATAGAAAATTTAACTAAAACAACAAAGATGAAATTAGTTTCAGTTTTATAAAAAAGTCTTAAGTAAAATTCTCTTCTACTCCTGTAAGTCACAACCCGTTTTATGGTTTTAAAACAATCTGGCAACACTTTCCTCTTCTTTTTACGCAAGGGTGCTTATATATTATCTTTCGGTATAACCTTTCCGAGTCTATCATAAACATGGAGACAACAAGACCCAAATCGAACCCTTGTTTGAATAAAATGTTAACCCCCAATCAGATCCACTCACCCCTCCTAAGCATGAAGATGAGCAGCCTGCGTATACTTTGAAGTCCGGGACGTTGGGGGGGATAATTATACCAGCCACTGATGATGGAAGACCTAAAGTAATTGATCCCGCAGTGTGTTCCCTCAGGTTCGGGGTGTAAGTAATTCTCATTCCAGAGTTGTCTCGAACGTCTGCCAGCACATGCGTTTACGTCAAACACATGACAAATTAAAGAAGATTAATTCTGTTGATAAATATTGGGGTTATGCGGGGAAGTCCCAGCCGCATACGTTCAAAAAGTTACTCAAATATTTTTAACAAATACGATTATTTAAAGTAATTCTGCAAATATGTTTGTAAAACTAAAGCGTAAAAACCACCCTGATAGTGAGAATAAAAGTGGTTTAATTCTAAAATAAATAGGAAAGCCGTTAAAAGATTTATATTTTATATTTACTTATGGTTAATAAAAACAAATTTTTTAAAAAGTATTTGAAAAAAAAGAATGTTTTAAACAAAGCTAATTTCAACAACATAAGAAATTCTTATAATCGAGCACTACAAGAAAAAAAACAAAGCTATATGGCACAAACTTTTATAAAAATCAAAAATGATATGAGACAAACTTGGAAAAATATAAACAGACAACTAGGCAAAGTAAAAATATCATCATGTGCTTCTCTATCAATCGATAACAATCAATCAATCAATCAATCAATCAATTTTTGTTTAGTGCAGTAAATAAGTGACAATTGAAAAGAAATATATATCAGATAATGATGCACAAAGAGACAGTGGAAATGACCATACGGTCTTCTATGTTCAAAGCCACCTTAATTTTTGAAAAGCTATTATAGATAAGAACAATTAGTATCAAATAGTTTCCAGCAAAGAAACTAATTTCAAATGAAACAGAAGCAAATTTCAACATTGATTCAGAGTTTATAAATTTACATGTTCGTGTGACGCGAACTTGACATACATCGGTATGTCAACCCGACATTTGAGCACTGTAGAGCTAAGGAGCATTTGGACTTCAACTCTCAAGTATCAAGTGCAATAAAAAATCATATAATGTGTTGTAATGTTTGTTCCTCTGTCAAATTAAATTTAAACTCTTTTAAAATAATTAAAAAGTGTAAGTCGGAATTTCCCATAAAAATATACGAAGCATTATTTATTAAAAAGCGTAATCCTAGTTTAAATCGACAATTTTATGCAAATGGTTCTTCATTTTTATTAAATGTTTTTTAATTTTATTTTAAATTTTTTTTGATTTCTTTTCTTATAAAATTTTAAATTTACTTTCACTTTTAAATAATTTAATGAAACTAAAAATTGGCTTTATAATTCTATTTGCTTTAACTTATTCGTCACAATGTGAATCATTCATGCATAAATAATTAATTTTCTTTGTTTTGACGTATTATTGTTAATTTCATTTAAGTTTAAGTTTTTCTTGAAAAGGGCTTAAGAAGCCGAAAACGTTTGAAAATAAAAGTTTTATGAATTTAGTTGTGCTGCTGAGTATCGCTACAATATGATTCAGAGTTTATTTTTGAAATCGACAAGATGATTGAGTTTTGCTTCAATTCAGACCTTTTGAATAAGTAATATTTCAAAACTATCACATTATTTTCAACAAAAAGCAAAGAGCCAATGCAATTAAAAACATTTTTTTACAAGCTGAAATTTTGAGAGTTAACTTTACTCATTGTTAAAGCAAATACAGTTTTTTTAAAAAACAAAACTTAAAACCTTAAAACACTGTTACGTCACAAGAAAAAAATACAAATTTAATTACGTGTTAAATAAATATACGTGAAGGGACCGAACTTTGATCAATGTTTAGCGATGGTTTTTGATTTTGTCTTAATAATGTTTCTTTAATTAATAATGTACGCCGATTGTCCGAGTGTGCTAAAACGTTAAGATTATTAAAATCAATTCGATAGACCGAGTTTTTGATTAAATGTTTGAGACGTCCGTATTGTTTTTGGAAATTCGGGGATTGTATTCTTTTATTCTGAAATCGAGGTTTCTTTTTGTCTGTCCAATGTAGCTATCGTCGCAACTACAAGTAATTATTCTGAAATTCTACAAGTTATTCATAAAGTTATGGCGATAGTTCATGGGAGTGGCTTTAGAACAAAACCGGCAAATCAATTAACAATCCACAAGTAATACTTATAGTTGCGACGATAGCTACACTGGACAGACAAAAAAAACCTCGATTTCAGAATAAAAGAACACAATCCCGGAATTTCCAAAAACAATACGGACGTCTCAAACATTTAATCAAAAATTCGGACTATCGAATTGATTTAAATAATCTTAACGTTTTAGCACACTCGGACAATCGGCGTAAATTATTAATTAAAGAAACATTATTAAGACAAAATCAAAAACCATTGCTAAACATTGATCAAAGTTCGGTCCCTTCACGTATATTTATTTAACCCTTTCGATCCGACTTTTGCACAATAAAGTTATTAATTTGGCTTTTATTTACTATTTGCCATTTTTAGTTAATTATTTTTTAATTGTAGAGAAATCCCCAAAACTTGTTGGGTTAGTAACGGTTAACGATATACGAGACCCCGTTCTTGGACGTAAATCTACGTCCTTTCGACTAAACCGACCCTTAACAGGTTGATTAACTATGATTAATTATGATAGTTTTTTTTGCATGGGATTACTCTTGGGCTTCGAGAATCTTCAGAGTGCTGAATTATCCCATCCCAATGCATACGAATCAAAAAGCAGCGTTTTTCTCCGTGCTTTTTCTCCGTCGAACCACGTGTTATTTTCAACACCCTACAGCTCCTTCCAGCGATTAAGAAAGACGTGTTGCTTCCCATCATCACAGCAATGTTATTTACCAGTTTTTGTGCCACTGCGATAGTCGGTACATTGGTCACAGGTCTCTACGGCTAGAAGAGCGAATTAAACAACACGTTCCTAGATCCATCACCAATCCTCGCGCCTCGGCCAACCGCCAAAGTCTTTCCCGCTCTTGCAAGAACAACACACGCCCACAACAATTTCACGAATTTGCCATTGGTCAACATCTTCTTGACAACGCCCAATGCGCCCTTCATTACAGCAACGAAAAATTTTCTATTCTCGCTCGAGGTCGCTCTTCCTTTCACCTTTCTGCTTTTGAAGCGACTTTTATTAAATCTCTCAATCCCCTTCTGTGTAAGCAAAAAGAATTCGTCTACTCTTTGAAAATTTCTTAATCTTTTCTCTCATTGGCTAACTTCTTTCAGCCAATGAGAACTCTACTTTCCCCCTTTATAACTTAGTTCGGTTTCAATTCTGCTTCTCTCTGACGATTTCCCCTGAAGAGTGTCAGATGAAAAGCTTTGGGAAGAAAAATCTTTTACAGTACTTCACGCAATATGTGGGTTTATGCCTATTAGGTAAATTTACTATAAAAACAATTTTTTTATAGTACATTTCTTATGTTACTATTTCGTTATGTTTTGAAATCATGGCTGCGAATTGTCGAAAAGGCAGTTAAATAAAAAATTTTCCGCATTTACTATAAACAAACTTCCTCTTAGGGCTGCTAATGGATATATGAGTGGAAATTTTCTGTCGTAAAACGTATTAATGTTTTTTTTCATTAAATACCTTAAACTTTTAAAGATATTGCTTTTCATTTTAATTTTTTTTAATGTTTAGTTGAATTTTAAAAAATTTGTAGCAAGCTTTAAATTTAAGAATCAAAAAATCCCTGATGCGCAAATCACGTAATTGCCACCATGATAAGGATTTGTAAAAAAGTAAAAAACAACCTTCTAGGTAAGGATTATCGTAATGTGTTTCCAACATCATAAACATGCTGCTTCCATTTTCTCCGATAGGAAATCCTATATTTGGAGGATATACTTCCGTCTAATAAATATAAAACTCGATAATCTGTTGAACAAAATTGCGAATTAAAAATAATCAACAATTTTTGAAAAAATAAAGCAATTTTCGTGATTTATAGCTGTAGACCTAAGGATAAATATTTCTAAAAATGTTGCATTTGTTAAATTGGAAGTTCCCCACCGGAATGCCCTTAAATCTTGATGGGCCGTTTTATTTGCTAGAAGTGTTACAATCTCAAGTAATCGGCTTAAATCTGAAAAAGATTTAATTTCTCACTTAAAAAAATTAAACTAGCAAAAAAATGCTTTGGCGTACGGCAAAATTTTTATCTTATTTGTTGGATTTGGTAAAAGCAAGAAATAAAGTAATGAACATTATCGGTTTAACTCATTCAAATTTGGGATCCTTCAATAATATAAAACCGAACAACGAAACGGCGGTGACCAAGTTAATCGATGCAAGCTCGGAAACAATAAACAGTATCTGAAGTAATTCATTCACACGTCCAACGACAAATTTACGTTTGGAAAATTTATTTCTTGAAAAACCAAAGAAAATATCTAAGATCTAAGATTAATTAAGATTCAATTTCATATATATTTTTAAGTAGGATCATGACCTAGCAAAAAACAAAAATGCAACTTAAAATAAGTAGATAAAGAACACTCAAATTTATCGATCAAAAACTTTTTAAAAAGTAGAGTGCATTCATTAAAAAGTTTTTGCAACAACCGATTGAGCTTTTGCAAAATATAAATTCTCACTTCTACACCAACAGCCCATCCACTTTGCATGCGCGTGCACAGTCTGCGAAGAGCGACATGTGGTTCATCATAACAATCTCCGGAGCTTCCATGAAGAAGTTGCAACATCTGTAGATGGAACAATGCTAGGAAGAGTTTGTTGCAAAATGAAGCTCAGACGAATTGACACGCAAAGATTTTTTGTGGTAATTAATCATTTAGAATATAATTTTAGTAAACTTTCCAAGTTTTAAACACTTCGACTCGCCTTTTTTCTATCGTCCTATCTCTCTGCAATTTCAAACTCCTGAAAGAATAAATTTTGAATAATTTATTTTCTTTCTTGAATCTAATAACACCCTCACATTTCATGCCAGCTGACTTTAGACTTGTCATTGTTTGGAAGGGCACCCCTCAGGGTCAAACGCAAACAAGACTTGGGGCCGAGAGTTTATCCTTTTATTAACCCAGACTGCTGTACTGTCCGTATTAAATGCTGGCAGTGAAGATATTGAGCCAGCATCAGGTTTCATCATCCAGAACCGTCAAGCACGTACTCCGTATTACATTTGTGTATAAAACACGCTGTTAGGATGTGGTCTGCGGTTTGTTCACTCGCAATTCGGTGAAGGAGCGAGACACCATTTGTGTATAGACGGATAGAATCGCACAACACCAGTCCACAGGCATTGAGCTTAACCTAAGCTGTTCAAGGCAGGTTCAATCCTGACTCTGGTTATGGATATTAAAGCACAGAGCCTGGATGCATTTTGCAGTACTCCGTGTTTCATCTATAAATTATCTACTGAGATTCGCGGATGCCTTGTTTGGCTAGGTTGTTTAATAGATTCTACGCAGCTGGAACAAACGGGCCTTGTCTAGATCTTAGTCTCTCTTAATGAACATCTGAGGACCCACTTAAAAACCATGCAGAATATAATTAGCGTCCAAGAATCCACCATAAGACAAGAAGAGTGTCGCTCCTAGTCCACGAAGCTCAGGTGGCTGGATGCCTGAAAGTATGGGTAAGTGGTCCGTTGGAGTGAGATGCAGGCATCCAGTGACTATGCGCAAGGCGTCATTTAGGACACTGTCTACGAGGCAAGTGTAAGCGCTGCGACACCAGACTGGTGTGCAGCGCTCATTTGTTAAGTAGACCAGAGATGGGGCAGCTGTGGGCAGTGTGTTGGCACCAGCACCCCACCCTGAGCCTACTCGTCGCCTCAGCAGTGTGACGCATGAACTTAGTTTTTTCCACAATGTCACTAGGTGGTAATGGATCTGTTCAGTTTTACCCCAAGATAACGGGTTGAATGTTAAGCCTCTCATTAAAATAGATTGACTGTTAAACAATTGCAAAAGCTTGGAATTCAGTCTTTTTCTCTTTACACTTTTATGATCTATTGAATGAATACAATCGTATTTCTCAGATTGTCGTTTTGATTTTAAAGAGGCGTTGTTGCTCAAAATTCAGTCCTTGACGCAATTCTTTTCTTCCTTTTCTTTATAGATCTCCCTGTATCTCTTCCTCAACTGTACGAGTCTTTTTTTTACGCAGAGAATCCTGCTCTTCAAATCTTCTTCCTAAAGTTAAGCGAGTAACTACAGCAGTCCATTCTTTCCTCAATAAACTCGTAAAAAGGTCCAGTTAACTGACTTTTACTCAACCCTTAGTAGCTTCATCTTGTTTTAGCTTGGATCAGAGGTTTGCAACTTTTCGTGGTTTGTGATTTCCTTGCAGAGACTCCACGCCAGTAGGCTCGGCACAAACAGTTATTTATTTTTATTTTATTCGGTTATAAAATTGCCAATGTTTATATTTATTTTCATTTATAGGAAGATTTTTGTATTTATTTGACACATTAGTCTTTAATTGTTGCGTCAAAATGAATCGGATAGTAAAGTTTGCAAATTAAAGGAGTAAAATGCGTTAAAGAAATCCCTTACTGACTAATTCGTGTCAGTAACCGAGGAATCCAGGTGACCAAAGTCACACTACGTTTCAAAAGCCACCGACTTTTCTCGCTGTAACCTTTGATCGAACCCTTTCCTTCAAACATCAAGTTCTACCTCTACGGATGAAATTTTCTAATCAATTCTGTGCTTCCTCTCTATACTACTACGCGGCAATGTCGATTTGTCACTTCCAGGGTCTTATTAAATACTATACAAAAAAGATTTATTCTATTTACTTGCTGTTTCCGGGAATTCATTAACAAAGGCATCAAGTTTTATAATCAAAGGCTTTCCTGGATATTTGCTGAAAGCTATTTAACGACGAATCGCCATAAATCGAACAATAATCCAAATTGTCTCACCTGGTCATAAATTTTTTCGCAGCCGTACAAAATCATGTGGTGAACGTGTTTCTTGTAGGTAGGATTGATTAATGGTTCCACCTAAAAAATATCATTTCTAAAATTTGCACTATCGACCAACATTTTTCTAATACAAAAATGAATAAGTGTTTTGCAAAACTGACTCCAATGCCAGAACAAATGCCAAAGTTTGATTAAAGGGTAAATGAGAAATGGCTGAATTAGAAAAAACCTTGTTTTGTTGGCGAGTGTGATCAAGATGTTTGTATTTTAACGTTTATTCTCGTGATACGGTTTTTTTCTTTGAAAAAAGAGATTTAACGGAGCTTTTATAAGTTGTCGGTCCAAACAAGCTGATTTAATTTATAGTCATATAATTATATAAATAATAAAAACTAACTAAATTTTAAACCGAAAACAAGTCAGGATGATTGCCTGGCGGTTGCTCCAATTTTAATATCTCCAATGTTGTCCTTCAAGTCAGAAGAACAATGGATACTATAACGATGCTTAATTACCATATCCCTCCAACTATTTATGCTCCTGACTTGAAGCACAAGTCGGAGACATTGAACTTAGGGTAACCATCAAGAAATTACCCGATGGAGATGTTGTTTTTGAAGATGGCAAGATATTGCTTTGCTACTCTCGGCTGTTTAGTTGCTTTTTCATTTAGAGATATAACTGAAATTCAGAGCTGTTTGCAAACACCGCCGAGCCAAGAAAATTGTCCTGAAGTATTTTATATACCCACACAGCAACATGACCAGAGTAGAAATTAAGTTGATCAAGATTATGTTGATTTTGCTCGTTATTAAAACAGCGCTCCAAGCACTCTAATACTTCCATAAACCATAATAAAGTAGAACGGCAATATCCGAACGCTAAAGAAAATGTTTAGAACGCTAACGAAACAGGATTAAACAGGAGAGGACTGCCAGAGGAGTCATTCGCGTTTCAGCTGAAAGTTAGGACTCCAGGGTTCAAGACAAGCAAAGAACAAATTAACACCTTTGCTGTGTAAGTGCTAGTGGATAAGCACTCAACAATTGCTTGTGATCGGCAAAGCTAAGAACCAAGTTCTTTCAAAAATCTTGCTTAAGATTGTATTTTATTCAATCATCCGAAAAAAATTGCTTATCCAAATCATCCCTGGTTTTAAGTAATCCTGATGATCGGGCTCTACAATAGTCTACAAGCAGAGACAAACAATAAAGGTCAATTTTTATTGCGACAATTTTTGTGGAGAAATACTTCAACATCAGATTTTTTCTTGTTCTTCTAATTGGATGCAAAGTCAATAATTCGAGCTAGTATCAAAAAAGTTGTTAAACCAAAAATAATTTAAGAACAACTTTAGTAACATTTTCAACTAAGATCAATTTTTGATTTAATTAGCAAAATTGGAGACAATCAGCTACATTATCAAATATTGCTTATGCGGAAGATAAAGTTTAAAAATAATTGATTATAAAACAAACAATGAAGATTGATTTTGTAAAAAGTGAAAAAAACGTGATTTTGTTTAATGAGAATAATAAATTAGATTTTTGGAAACAGATATCTCCAGACTAATACTCTGCATGGTAAATGACACGAAAATGTGTTTAATATGGTAATTTGGGGAACTTTTGACCGGTAAAACGGAACTTTGTTATGCAAGACATCCGCTGGTTTGCATGGCCAAATAAAGATTTGCTTGTTTGAAAAAATCAAGAGTGACCAAAGTTTATTCATTAAAGACTACTTGATTTATAGTACTAAAGATTGCGTTCCTTCGGAATTGATATAAAAATAAATTTAATAGGACTATTCGCGGAGCCTGGAATCTAGATACAGGATCGGCCGATCAGGCCACCATAAACTTAACATCTTAAAATGAAAGATTTTGTAAAAATCTTTGATATTAGATTTAGTTGATTTGAGGAGGTCAAGAGTTAAATCAGAATGGTTCAAACCGCGCCCCGCCACGTAATTTTCCGTGGCCCGTTGAATAATTTTACACAATTCAAGTCTTGTCGATCGTGGGCAGCGGCAACCTTCTATAACAAGGCATGGCGAGCTTACCGGAGAGAGTCTAGGGTTGCCACAGCGTCCGGAAATTTTCAAACATCCCAGACCGATTTTTTTTTTTTGAAAACACCATGATTTTGAACCATTTCTAGCCGGATCAGGCCCGCAAACTCGAACAATTTTGAGTGAGTGAATGAGTGAAGAGCTTGTACCACCCTGAGTTAAATCAAGGATTTCATCGACAATAAAAATTAATCAGAAAAAACAGGATTAAAATCAAACACTGAATCACGCAGTTCATTCAGAAAGAACACCAGCATGAAAATCAAATGGACGTTTGGGCGGTAAAAAGTTATTTTCAAACTTGTGTTAGGCTCGGCTTTAGGCCTCTTTATATGTTAAACTTTGTTATTTTGTCCTTATGCTTGTGAATGACAAACGCTAATATCAACCGACTAATTTGAAACTTACAATATTCTTACTTTTTGCTATCTCATTGTATTTATGCCGCGAACGGACTTAATCAACTCACAATTAAGGTTTTTTTGGTCAATGTTAATTTAGGGATGATTCTTAGCAAACATTTTCAAACAAAATAAAATCAACGCTTTTAGAACGCAAATTTTAAAAATAAGGTTTTAAAAATGACCCTGAAATTATATTCATCAACTTCACAACTTTCTAACACTAATGACGGTGTTTTACAAAAATACAAATTACAATACAAGTGACAATTCTAGCTTTATCGCCTCATATTAGCTTTCGTAATATTGTAAAAGTTATATAAGAGCTGGCGATCTTATCTTTGATATCGAGTTTGATATTTTATACCACATACAGAGTAACTAAATTTTTTATAGATTGTGCTATAGATAAACGACATTTTTTAAAACAATTTTTGAAAATTTTATTTAAATTTTTTATGCTTTATGGAAGGTCAACACCTCTTACAAAACTGGAAACCCCAAGAAACTGAGCAACGTATGGGGAATATTAGTTCTGAAGTCAATGATGAATCTCCAAACAAATATGTCAAAAAAATCTTTTTCCTTTAAAGTTAAAGCAGTAATTTCTTTTGACGATGACGTCATGTGCTGCGTGACAAGATCTTTTTAAATGCATTGCGAATTAAAAACAACTATCCTTCCTGCCCCGGCTTAAACACTTCTATTCCCACGTCAGCATTTGCATTTGTAAAAACTAACCAGGGACGTTGGAGATAGGAAAGTATTGGGCTGAAGCGACGTGGCAAAATTTCGGTCCCTTTTAGAAGTTTTTCAGTTTTTTCAGTTCATTGTAAAATGTCACAATCAACTTAATTAGTCTACTAAACAATTGCTCTAATCCAATCCAAGAGCCATCTTTGCAAGTAAAGATCTTTTTTTACTGGACTTGCAAGGAACACTGTTTTTATTTGATTTTGTTCATTTTTTTGTCCCCATTTTACTCAAAAGAAAAAAGACAGAAAAACAAGTAAAAGCAAAACGATTTTTTCTCTTTAATTTTCTTTTTTCTTTTAAAATCATTTTCAAAAAGCAACCTTTTAAAAATTTCAAAGCAAATTTAAAAACGGAAACTTTATTTTGTGCAATTTAAAATTTTTTCTTCTCCCCCAGATGTTTATCCGGGCGTATCAAAGTTAGTCCCCAGCTAAAAACGCCACTGGAACTAACTGTACAGAATATCAAGAAAGACTTCCTGCATATTTTTTGATGGGGAGTGGCGGTCTATTGTAATTGATATAATCGGTGGTGAAAAGATGATGACAAAGTGTTTCTTATTGTTTTTAGTTTCAAACTCTTTCTTCAAAATGAATAAATCGAGAACTTGATTATGACGTATGCACTTCTGCGCTATGAAACGGAATCGAGCGACGAAATAGTTTCTGAAACTTCTATTCATCTGCATCTTAAACAGTCAGCTTTATACAGCAAGCTGTCCTGATATAAATTGGCGATTTATTTTCAAACGAAGTGGCTTGGATCTTGTCAGGAGCAGCTGCAACTTGCAAACCGTACACCCTAGCAAACTGATACGATTTCGTTAGAAATGATGGTTTCACTGCTTGGTTCTATGTAATTATCAAGGATTTTCATAACTAAAAAATCCAGCATGGAAAAGGTTTAAAAGTATTACAGTTTCTTTCGTATAGTAAACAAGAATCAAAAAAACTTAGCGACAATTTATAGCAGATTTATGACTTTTTATTTGTGTATTAGTATTGATAAAAAGTGTGGTGATGTTTGTTGCCAACAAAGTTATTATTTTTTCAAATTTAATCCTTGTTGAAACAAAACTTGTAATTTGTCTTCAACATAGTTTAATTAATTTTGATAAATGGAGTTTTTCAAAAGGCAAACTTTGATTTATTTTCGAAATGTTTTAACACGCTTATTACGTAGGTCTAGTATTCTAGTATTAAACATAAGTCGTTTTAAGCTTTTGAAATTAGTTAAACTTCAGCAGTATGACGTCATTCATTTATTTGTTTCTCTTACTTTGATCATGTGATGCGTTTTATTCATCTTGGGAACTTTCACGAGTTGGCACTTGTAGAAAGTTTTCTTTCTCGGAAGTAATTCACCATCCGCTACAACGTCAAATGTTCTCGCATCCGGATCGTTGACAGGAGTCTCTTCGGAGAATTGGGATTGCAGGAGCAATAAGCTTTTTGATCCTGAAGTTGCAAATTGTTCAGTTCAGTTCTGTTTATTTGTTTTGTGCTTCAAAACGAAAAATACACCAATATATGTGACAAAAAAATTTTCGAAAGCATAGGAAGGCAGTCAAACGACCATACCAGTGGTTCTCAACCGGGGTACCATTTGCGATTCGCTGGGGTGCCGAGAGCTATTGCACATTATTTATTTGTCTAGAAAAAAGGTTGAATGCTGAGATGTTATTTTAAGGTATAAACTTCAATTCATTTTGATAAAAAAGTGACCTTCAAGTTCATGCTTAAGTGAAAATTTGAGATGGCTTCGAATAATTGCTTTACATTGACAATGACGACATACAAACTTTTCAGTTCAGTCAGTTACTGTTCAAAATCATACTGTTCTTTTCAAATTTTGAACAACAGTGAAGCCTCATTATGACGTTTCATACTATCTCATTCATACTCCCGCTTGTATCAGATAAGTTCATTCAAGAAAGATTAATTTGCTGACTGAGAAGAAAATGAATAGTTTGATAGAGAAAGAAACAAAACGCTGTGTTTAAGGTTTTTTTTGCATTAATACAATGGAGAAATTTATCACGAGGAAAAGAAAGTTAAGCATTGATCAAAGCGCATTTGCAGTTGCTGAAAGTGAAAGTACTGGTAAGGTTTCAGTTTCATTTGCTGAAACAGAAAGTACAGGTAAGGGTACCGGTACATTAGAAAAAAAGAAGAAACACCGGCTATATTGCAATAGTTATTTGAATCTTGGCTTTACTTGGTGCGGCGACGAAGAACAACCCCTACCAGAATGTCTTTTCTGTGATACGAAATTGTCAAATGAGGCTATGGTGCCAAGTAAATTGAGTAGACACTTTTCAAAAAAGCACGGAAATCTTTCTGACAAACCGGCAAGCTATTTCAAAAAACTTTTGGAAAGACGAAAGCAACATTTCTCAAAACTTTTCAAGTTTCTACGAAAAGTCAACATGCCAGCTATTTAGTAGCAGAAATAATGGCTAAAAATTCAAAGCCTCACACGGAAGCAGAAAAAGTAATTTTTTCTGCTTGCAGTGCGATAGTGAAAACAACTTTTGGGCCCGAAGCTGAGGAAAAAATAAGACAGATTCCTTTGTCAAATGATACCATTCGCAGACGTATTTGTGACATGTCAACGGATGTACAAGATACTTTTAT
This sequence comes from Diplosoma virens, assembly GCA_963680785.1. NCBI lineage: Eukaryota > Metazoa > Chordata > Ascidiacea > Aplousobranchia > Didemnidae > Diplosoma > Diplosoma virens. Next base: position 2,915,434 of record OY796897.1, on the reverse strand, counting down.
TTCTTCTGTAAATAAAAAGCAAAATGTTTACGATGCAAGTTGACGAATCAACTGACATCAGTAGAAAAGCTCAATTAACAGCTTTTATCCGGTTTGTCAGTGATGGAAAGATATCTGACCAATTTTTCTGTTGTAAAGAACTTAAAGAAAGAAAGACTGGTCAAGATATTTTTGATACTCTTAGTAAGTATTTGGAAGAAAATTAATTCACATGGAGAGGATGTGTAGGACTGTGTACGGATGGAATTCCATCTATGATTTGGTCAATCAAAGGATTTGTGTCACTTGTAAAAAAAGTTAATAGTGAAATCATAACAACCCACTATTTTCTTCATCGTGAAGTGCTTATTGGAAAAACATTGAACTCGGACGTAACACAAGTGTTGAAAGAATTTATAGAAATGGTAAACTACATCAAAGCTAGACCACTTAAATCACGATTATTTACAAAGCTCTGCAAAGAAATGGAAGCAAATTATGAAAATCTTCTGTTACACACCGAGGCAAAATGGCTTTCACGTGGAAAAGCATTGTCACGAGTATATGAGCTGAAAGAGGAGATGTTAGCTTTTTTTAGTCTTGAAAGACAAGGAGAATTTTGTAATTTGCTTTGCGATGACAGCTGGAAGTCCAAATTAGCATATTTGGTAGACATCTTTGACCACTTAAATAAGACACATTCCAATATGCAAGGCAAGAATGAAAATCTCTTATCTTCAGCAGACAAAATGAGAGCTCTACAAGAAAAATTGAAAGTGTGGTCATTACGAATACAGGAAGGAAACTCTGACATGTTTTTTCATTGTTCGAAAACGAATAACAAAGAAATGGTTTCATCGGTTATTAAACATCTCAAGTCTTTGCAAGATAAAATTGAGAAATATTTTCCAACAGTGTCCACTGAAAACTATAAATGGGTAAGAAATCCATTTTTACCCCTGGATATCCATTGTATTTTGAATCTGAAAAAAGAAGAAGAACTTATTGACATACGTAACGACGGTAACATTAAGCTGTTGCACAGGGAAATGCCTCTGGATGAATTTTGTATTAAAATTCAAAATGAATACCCTAACATTGGAGAAAAGCCATTGGTTATTTTACTTCAATTTTCCACAACGTACCTATGCGAAACCGCATTTTCCGTTTTAACAAACCTAAAAACAAGAAAAAGAAAAATTTTCCACAACTTGACTTGTTGTGGAGGAAGAAATGCGAGTAGTATTATCGAATGTGCGCCCCAACATTGAGAGAATTTGCGCTAAAAATCAAGCACAAATTTTGCACTGACTTTTAAAATAAATTAAATCATTTTTATGACATTTTTAGTGTTCTGTTTAGCTGTTATTAATCAAAACTGTTTCAATATAGTGTTTTGATGCAAACTTTACTCTTAAAATTGATTTTATTAGAATCGGAAGCTCTTAGGTTCAACCGGGTGCCGCAAAACTTTTTGGTGGTTACAGGGTGCCAATAGCCAAAAAAGGTTGAGAACCACTGGACCATACGGTCTTGTAGTCAACTGCCTCCCTTTAAAGAGTTGGGACAAAAAAAATTTTCTTTTATCAGTAGAACACAACAGTACACTTACAAAAACACAGTACATTTAGAAGAACAATAAAGAACCAATAGCAATATTAGTTGTTATTAAATAACTCTCCACGTGCCAGCTGATTTCATCAAATTGTTGTGGCATCTTATCTCATATTGACTAGTTAAAAAAAGTTTAAATTTCTTCTTAAACTGATTATAAGAAAGTGACTTTAATTCGAAGATTACTTCTTGCTGTATTTTAAGTCCAATGTAGGAAAATGTCGTTTTACCTAATTCTGTTCTCTTTTTAGGTTGAAAATAATTTTATTTCGCTGCCAGTCCTGTTTAATAATGATGTTTTTGGGTTATACTTATAACAATATGAGACTCATTCTTTGCTGAACTTTTATTAAAGCAAAACATTGCTTCTGCCATTTTAATTCTAACAATGTCTTTTAGTTTTAAGAAATGCAATTTTTGAAAAAGAGGACTGGTATGTGATAAAAAAGGACTGTTTATAATAATCCTTATTATGCATTTGTGTATTCTTACCAATGGATCCAAGGCTGTAGTCGAAGCCAGTCCCCATGTTGAGACACGATATTGAAGATAAGAGTAAATTAAAGCATAATATGCTGTTTTTAGTGTTGTAGTGTCAACATAGTTCCTCAGTTTGAGCATTGCCCAGGAACCACTGGAAAGCTTAGAGAAAAGAGACTTCCAAGAAAGCTTATTATTAAAGATTACACCCAAATATTTTATTTCATTTACTTGTTCTATATTTGTCTTTCCTATTCTAATATCAAAATGCCAGGCTGATAATTGTTTACTTTAGACCATAAATTTTATTTTATTAGTATTTAATGACAATTTGTTTAATTTCAACCATTCATCAATTTTGACCAGTTCGAAGTTGACATTTTTATTCGACAGTCTTGGACAAGAGTTTGTCAGTGTGAGAACTGCGTCATCTGCAAACAATTTCGTATTAAAATTGGATACCAGAGGTATGCCATTGATGTATATTAAAAACAGTAATAGTCCAAGAGTAGAGCCTTGTGGTACACCATTGGTTACATGATTAAATTTCGATTTAGTATTGTTCACAACTGTAAACTGTAATCTGTTATTTAAGTAGCTTTCAAGAAGCTATACTGGCAATCCACGGATGTCATATTTTTCCAATCTTTCAAGCGAAATTTGGTGATTTATAGTATCAAATGATTTTTCTAAATCAAAAAACACAGCACAAGTATATTTTTTTGGGTCACTATTTTCAGCAAAATTATCAAATAATTGCCTTACTGCATTTGATGTAGAAAAGTTTTGTTTAAAGCCAACTTGAACAGGTGTTAATATTATATTTTCTTTTTATTTAAATAAGAGTAAATTCTTTCATACAAGCATTTTTCAAAGATCTTACTAAATGAGCTAAGTAGAGATATGGGTCTGTAATTGCAGCACTGATCCTTGGCATCAACCCTTATGAATTGGTACAATTTGTCCTATTTTAAAAATTCCAGTGTAAGTCCCATTGAATAATTCCAACTTTAGTTTTATATAAGTCTTGGTATGCAATGGTAAAGAACACAAGCTTTTTAAAATACTTAGCTCCTCCCCATTAATGATGAACTCTTTGTTGTGAGTATCGAAAAAAAAATTTAGGAAGAAAGGTAATTTTTTAAATCCATTTGTAAATAATAGCAAGCAAAATCCAATATTTCATTAGTTGGCAAAATTTATTAAAAAAGCTGAACGTTTTCGACTATCATCAGTCCTTATCAAAGCATCTAAAATTTTTAGCACAATTTAACCGTAAGGTTTACAACAATTAACCATAAACGACAAATACATTCAATTAAAATATAAGTAATAGTCTTCTCAAGTTTATGCTGTCACTGTTATTGCTGATTCAATTTAAAAGCAATAACAATTACCCAAAACAACGTCAGAAAAACGAGAAAAAATAATACGAATCACATGACTAAATTAAAAGAGTTGTAGTAAGAAAGACGAGCCGTTTTTATACGGTTGTTTATTTAATTTTGGTTGATGTTTTTTAATTAGTAAAGCTTCATGAATTTTATAGTCGTAATCTGATGAACATTTCTTTATAACAACAAAATGATGCATTATACTATCTGTATCTTTTTTGTTATAAAATTACATTCAATAATATGTTCTTTTATTTTACTTTTGACCAAAGAACCTAAATTTAAGTGTTTTTGCTCTTGTTACCACATGACGTATTGACTTACTGATGTAAGTCAGACCCGCATCGCACGGGCACGAAAAGCGATAAACAACAATTGACAATAAAAACTCAGGTAAGTTAGATTTTAACTTGAAATAATTAATAATTTTGCAAATTTTGCAGGTGTTAAATACATGGCAGAAAATTTCCAAATAAGTTTTAAAATGTCTTTTGCGAATATGTGAGACTGCTTCTCCACATATGGAATTTCAACTGCAATGGTTTCTTTTTTATTTGTAGGTTGCGTCTGATTTAAATTTGTTTGTCTTCTATTTACAAACTGGTAAAGAACTCGATCGAAAAAATAGTTTGGGTATCCATTATTAAAGAACATTGATCTTAATTTCTCTATTTCATTTTGAAATATCTGGCGAGTGGAACAAATATTTTGGCACGATTCAGAATACAACTAATTAAGTTTGATTTCCACTTTCACGGGGGAAAATGCTTTAAAATTTAGTAGAAAATGTTGAATTTTGCTTGTTATTATTTACAAATGAAAAAAAAATTCTCGGATAAAAAATGTTTGGAGAACTTTTTAAATATTATAAAACTTTTGTTTTTATCGTAAATTGTTTGAAGTTTTCAATTTATAGCATAAAGGTCACTAGTATTACGGAGTGGTGAAAATGCCGTTTCCATGACAACCGTGATCGACACTTCCCGGTTTAACTCCACTTTCCTGAAAACGATTAAAATCATCAAAACAGAACGCCCACCTCTGTTTTCGAATCCGTGATAGTCGGACCATGATAACTCATTGACAGGATCCCGTTGAGAATAGGCGTAGATGACTCTAGTTGTTTGACTCTACAAGTTGATAAGCTGAATGATTATTATCCAAGATCAAGGATCTTTTAACATTTTCGACTTTTTTTATGAGGTTGTACAGTAATGAAAAAAAAATGCGAAAGTAAAAAGCATGAAAAAAGTTAAAGCTATTATTAAAATCTAGGTGGATTAAAGTAACTGATCGTTTGAAAAACGTGCGTAAGATATAAAAAGCTTATTATGTGAGGTCTCTGTGATATCTGATTAAAATTAAAATTGTTTGGTCGTCGTATGCTCATTTGATATTGGAGACTAAAGTACGCAAACAATTGGAAGTTAATTCGCTAACAAAAATCAGGTAAAACAAAAGATAAAGCTTTTTGATACTGGTGACAATTATATTAATGATTTAGTTGTTTTAAAATTAACAAAAAAGGCAATTCTAAATTTCAACTAAAAATTTACGAAATCGTATTTTTGAAAACAGGAATTTCTGCGTTGTGCAAATTGGCAGTTTTGCTGATTATATTCGTGGTCATTAGCTTTTGTTTTGTTCTCGATTTAATCTGCTGCTTGCGTCTTAAAATTTGTGATTATCTTTATTTATTAAATAGCTTTGCTTTAAGAACTCCTTTTTTTGAAAAAATACCCAAATATCAACCATTAAAACTAATAATTTGATACAGGTTTGGTATAAAACACCTCAAATTAAAATTTTTTAACCACGATTTGTTTGATGTTTTTGTTTCTTTTTTGTTTCAAGAGTGCATATGATACAAACCACGGAAGGTTCACGTTTTTGCTTAATTTCCTGAAATTATATTTTGACGAATGAACGCAGTGATGTGGTTCATTACATTTATAACATCTGTGACGTAAAATCAAAAATATTTACCTTTTAAACAAAGTTGTTAAAAATTATTATAAGATGTCTATGTGATTGATGGACACGTCAGTGACATTGTAGGCCTTATGTTGTACCTTTCTACCTCGAATAAATAAAGAAAACCCTTGTCAATGGCTGAAATCAATCAAAAATTATCGAAAAAAATGACTTTATTTTATAATTTTTCAAGCTTTCGTCAACTACTGCGCACTTGGTCACGGTGTAGCGGAATAATCATGATTAATGTTTTTGTTTTTATATCCATATTCCATAACTCCTGATCAATTGAACAAAAATTAAGTCAACTTGAATGGAATTTTTTTGATCATTTTTTTTCTATCGAGTAAATTAGGAGATTTCAACTCATTGTTGGCAAAAACAATAATAATTACAATTATTATTTTCTTCAAAGCTAATCATTGGCCTATTATTAACAAAGAATCAATGATAGGTGACGTCACATTTGACAAACATATTCTAGTTCTCGCACTCCAGATTTACAATTACCAGCAAATTCACCCAAAACAACTAAATCAAGCATAAAGCTTATCTGAATAATCTTTCCAAAATCTTTGCAAAAAACGATTTTTCGTCTTAATTCAGTTTAATGTTTTAAACAAGTGGTTTTTGGTACAAAATTTAAATATAACCAGCAAAAAACTCATCTCTAAGCTTTTTGTCTGACACTCGTCAGGAGATAAATGTCAAAATAAAGAAAAAAATTCAATTGATTTTCTAATAAAGCTGAACGAAGATGATTGAATGTTTGAGAAAAGCTTCAAAACGTGTGATCAGCGCAAAATTTTTAAGTTGTAAACAAACTCTTTTTGGCGGCATAAATTCGACTCGGATGATTTGATGTAAATGTCTGTTGAAGCAGGTAAACGAACGGCCAAAATCAATTGAACTATTTTTCTTTCATTCCGACGTTTATCTCTTGGCGAGTGTCGGACGAAAAGCTTAGAGATGAGTTATTTGCTGGTTATATTTACGTTTTGTGTCATTTTAGTTTCATATTTTGAATCAAATCATTTCTTGTTTTATAAAATTTCAGTTTATTTACTAGTGTTTGTTCATTATTCATCATTGAATTCATCACATGAAGTTTACCAATTACAGTAGAAAACTGTTTTCCTGACTTTGATAATTAAATTGATTTGGGACATAAGAAAATAATTTCAAGTATTCTAATTGGTTGGGAAGTAGAGATTGTTTAACTTATTGACCCTTCCCACCACAACCGTATAAACCGGGGAGGCAAGGGGATTTTTCCCACCTCCATTATCATCACATGGTTGATTATTTCATTGCATTTTGTGTAGTAAAATTTGTTCTATTGAGACATTTTTTTCAAGCCACTCTTTATTTTTTAAAAATATGTCAAAAATAAACAACTTCTTTTTCTTTCATCACTAATGCTCACTTCAGTAAAACAAGATGAAAGACGATCACATTCTGTGGAAGTGAAATTTGATCAGCAGATTTCTCTCAATTGAAATAACGTTACATGATTTAGCACATAATTTACGAATTGATCTTTATCGGTGGTTACCTCAGTCATTTCAAGTTACTTCATGCACGTGTTTTGCATTTGTTTGCAGCATTATTTATAACGCTTAGTTGGCTGAACTTTTTTGCTTTAAAAATTTAGTTTTTTATTGTGATCATTTCTATTGGCCAATTGAGTAGCTTTATTTTCTCTCTCAATTCCTTTTCTTAATCAGCGGAGTTTAGGTTATTTCGTCAGCAATCCATTTTTCAGTAAAATTTAGTAAAATCGGACAAAGCGGTATCAAACTGTCCGGATAGGATAGTGATGAGAAATATTGAAGCAATGCATATTAAACAAAATTAAGAACTTTTAAAGTAGTTTCGCTGGCTGCAGAAAATCACATCGCAAAGACTAACCTGCCCTCCGTGTCCCGTTCCAGAATATTCTATTGTATCAGCTGATAATGAAGTCGAAATTGAAACATTTAGCAAGCCAATAAACTTGTCTGAAAAATCTGACCCAACGGCCGATCCGGAACAGAGTGCTTACGTCAGTAGCGCGTAAGTGAGTATGATGCAGAGATGAATGACTTGAGACGTGCTTCGTCGAAGGAGAATGTAAATTATGAGCATCATTAAACTCACGACAATATTTTTACATATTCATTCCACAAGCTGTTTACTATTTTTTCAAAAATATGTTAATTAGACTGTTATGTGTATTACACTTCCGTATACTGTTTAATTTGGACTACATATATTTTCATTTACTTTAACAATTGGATTTAAATAAAGTTTATAGCTAAGTCTTGGACTTGCCACGGCAACATGGGTCCAACAATTTTACTCCATGAGTTATAGAAGTTACATAATTGGGACAATTAGTTTTCTGAAATAATTATTAAACTTCAGAGAACATATTTAAAAAGGTGAATATTTGTTAGATTTTTATCTGGTTAATTACCAGTCAAAAAAATTTCATCAACCATTAGGTTATAAAAATAAAATTGTAAAATCGTTAGTAGATTTCTTAAAATAACAAGCTTATGGTTTATCATTATCTTTATCTAACCCACTGACTAGCATAAAACATCGGTGCGCTTTCACCTAAAAAAAAACCTCAAGCCTTTTATTTAATGAATAAATTGCTTGAGATTTTTTTTAGGTGAAAGGGCGCCAATGTTTTCTGCAAGTCAGTAGGATAAATAAAGATGCTGATGAACCACAAAAGCTGAACTTTATTTATCGTATTGACTTGCAGACAACATCGGCGGCCTTTCACCTAAAAAAAACCTCAAGCGATTTATTTATTAAATAAATCGCTTGAGGTTTTTTATTAAATAAATCGCTTGAGGTTTTTTTCTTGCAAGCAATTACTTGCAGAAAACATCGGCGCCCTTTGCCTAGAGAAAACCTCAAGCCCTTTATTTAATAAATAAATTGTTTGAGGTCTTTTTTTAGGTGAAAGGGCGCCAATGTTTTCTGCAAATCAATAGGATAAATAAAGATGATGATGAACCACAAAAGCTGAACTTTATTTATCCTAATGACTCGCAGACAACATCTGCGCCCTTTCACCTAGAAAAACCTTCAAGCGATTAAATATATTCATTTGGCTACGTCATAATGAAACACGAGCCAATTTTACAAGCAGAGGAAAGCAATTAATCATTAAATCGAGCTTTTGTGATCGAACGAGTTGGCCGAAAAGCATTTATGATTTAGCATTATGACGTTTTCGTCGTTTTCATTAACCGATTGAAGGTCAACAAAAATCCCTTGAGCATAACAACAGTCACACATTTACGTCATAGTTCCTCATCGTGCTCCCAAAAAAAAAAAAAGCAAACTATATTTTGAACTAAAATGAAAAATATTGATTGTTTGAACTAACGACCATCCAGTATTTTTGAGAATCGATTTATAAATTGTTAAATATTTGTATATGCTTAAATGAAAATGGGCTCTATTAACACGTCATTTAAAGCAATGTTATCTGAAATTAACAAAAATTCATTTACGCATAACATCAATGAATATAACAAAAAACAATTTTTAGAAATTGAAAACTTTTTTATTTTTCAAATATCCTGTTTTTCTCTTATATTGGTTGAAAAATTTTTAAATCTACATTATCAAAAGGTTTAAAACATAATACAATGCAGAACGATAAATACAAAAGGGCCTAAATGCTTCTTGCAAAATATGCTTTACTCAATATAAAACTCACACAACCATTCATCCAGTTAACTTAAATTTAAACTTATTGGTGTTACTCCAACGTGTGATCTCACTGCCATGTAGATATCGGCTTTCCAGAGATCATTCATCGTCTGAGGCCGCACATTAGAATAGCACTAATTTATTTTGTTATGAAAAACACTTTCTTTTAAAAAAACAGATTCCCGAGATGGAAGTATAAACGGCATCCGGTTGTGAGCTACTAAGCTTCAACCAATAAGTCAGATAAAAGCCCGAATGCACTGCTGCCATGACATCCTTAGGTGTGCACTACATATGACAGCCTCTGGGTAGAATTTCGAATCATTGCACAATATGAAACTTTACTCGATAAATTGTACATTGTTTTGGTGCTTTTCCATTTTGCATTTTAACCAAAGGTCTCCAAACTTTTCGAGCAGGGGGCCTTATGTAGACTTTTTTGGGCCTCCTCGGGCGAAAGCCAAAGGTGTTCTCTAGTTGTTCTACCAATCAAGATGTTCTCTAAAAAAAAGAGGTCTTCACTTGAAATCAAACTTATATTTTTCAATTTTCGTCCCGAAATCAAGGTGTTCTGTAAATAAGAAGGTCTTCACCTAAATTTGGTAACTACTTTATGGATAATTCCGAAATAATTCTATCGAACTGTAGTTCAAAGTGAGTGTATATATTTTTTACAAAGGCCTCCGCTGGCCGTAGTTTAGTGACCCATGATTTTAACGATAGGTCTTCGGTGGTGGTAGCCTATTTTTTTTCTTTTTTGTCTCCTAGCGAAGCAATTGTAAAATTATTTAATTATAATTCTTACTAATTGTCATTTAATTCATGTTTTAATGTTGTTTCCAGTTGGTTGGACGACTCTTTTTTGTTCGTTGATGTTTAATATGTTATTGTATAACAGGAAAAAATAAAACCTGACTAGTTAACAAAGAGTTTGTTATTGAAAAATTTTACAGTTTTTATTATCATAAGATGGCAAGTAATAAAGCGTTTTGATAAAATATCGAGGTCGAATCGAACAAAGCCAGAATGTAAATCACTCTTTCTTGCTATTTCTTTCATGTATTGCTTAGTTCGCCTATAAGTGAATAAATAAGAATAAATAATGTGAGAGAAAAAGTTCTTTTCTTAAAATTCATGTTGCATGGCAAGGGTTCTCAACAGGGAGGGCACAGGGAGTTTTTAGGTGGACCACACAAAACTGTAGTGAAAAAGTGTTTAAATCATATTTTCGGGAGTTGTTTTTTGTTATGAAGAAACGATTTCGTGAAATTGGATGTGGAATGAAAGTAAAGACCTTTTTTTGGTCTTCACTTATAATTTGGAAACGATTTTGTGAAATTTTGTTCAGAATGAAAGCCAAAACTAGACACATTGGGCCACAACAATTTCGTTTCAAGTTTTTTGGGCCACAATCTTCAAAAGATTGAGAACTCTTATTGTATGGTTCACGCAATAAACTTTTCCACGCAATTAAAAAGTTTGAAAAATTTACGAAAATTTCCTAAATTTAAACTTTTATACTTTTACTATAAATATTGAGGAAAACGCATATGGGACTCACCGTTATTTCCCTGTCCTCCCCTTGTTGGCAAGCTGCCAACTGTCGAATAAAGGTGATAACGGTTTCTCCGTTGCACTCCTTTCCTTCAATCAATTCCACGTTCTGTTCCGAATCCAATGGAGGAAAAGTGTTTGTATCCAATCCATGTCTATCCTGTAAACAGAGATCACATGACGTAATGCAGAATAATTAAAATCAACAGTCTCCGGAATTGCTCACAGTGATAATTGCTCTTCCTCCCCTCACCCATCCTACGTGAATGTCGGCATGAGCCATGGATCCTAATGCAGAAAATCCAACTCCTATCCATCCAGTAGTAGCCACACGAAGCTGCAAAAATTGTTTATTGTAAAACAGTTCGGCGCTTCATCGACTTGATTATATTACGTAACATAAAGTTCCAAACCGATTAATACTAAAACGTTCAAAATTTTGTTAACTATTAAGAAAAAATTCAAATAGAGCTAATTGCATTTAGATTCTCCTTTTATTTACTAAAGCAAAAATAACATTTTAACTTAAAGTTTAACTTAATTTGAAAAGTTACAGTTCTATTTAAACTAAGCATAAAAGTCACTTTAATTAGTGAATTTGCGAGACGTTGCAATCAAAGTTTGTCAAAAGCTTCCAAAACTACCCCATGCCCGAAAGTATTTGTGTCATGGTTGTTTGAATTTAATAATTTTATTGTGTTCTACCTTCTATGGTTTTAATGAAAATGTAGTCCCGATATTTACAATTTCGTGGATTGTCGCATGAAATGCGAGTCAGGAGGATAAATATAGAGATAAAAATAAAATAAATAAATAAATAAAAAAAAAATTTTTTTTGAATTAAGAGCCAGTAATGTTTGCGGAGGGGGCGCAACTCTGACTAAAACAAAATTAAAGACTTAAAAAAATCTTATTGCAATTCATAAGGAGCACGATAGGGTAAGAAAATTGAAACAAAGATTAAAAGTTAAGAAAATCACTAACAAATGAATAAAATCCCAAAATGTGCAATGAAAAATTGTTTAAAAACCAAATAAACTTTTGTAGTGTTTTTTTAAGTTTGCAGATTAAGGTGAAAAATGGAAATTTGCTTATCCAACTTGCGGCTAAATATAAGCCAAAAACTCCTGCTGATATACAAGTGAATCAAAATAGGCTTTTAACTACACGCACATTTTCCTTTGGCTGAAACTATGAGCGCAATTACGGGTTCTTCTTCAGTTGAATCTGAATATGACAAGAAAAACCTGCATATTCCCACCTGGATCAAAATATGAGTTGAGTTGAAGTTCCACCACATCTGGAAGTTTTGCTGCTCATCCAAGAACACTTTTTGTTCAAACTCATCACTGGAGAGCGATTGTGATTTCACAACCGAAATAAACGCAATCAATGATAATAAACGATATAAAGTAATCATCTTAAACTATGATAATATCTGTAAATTATAAAATTGGTTTAAATTTAAGTTTAAAACGAAACGTTGAAAATAATGAAAAAACAAAGATTTGTTTGTCGGCCAGTTTTCTTCAATCATTCAAAGTCGAAAGCGCTTTAAAAATCACAGACAAGCAGATATTGCAAAACAGAGCTGACAGATAAAAATAAGAAAAAATTTTCACATATTTCTATCGCAGCAATCAGTTTTGTTTACTGTTCCAAGATGGTAGAATGAACTACTGCAAATGCACCGATAGCTGAAATAACGTTTACACTTATATCTTTTTAAAAGTTAGAAAGTGATATCATTACGAGACGTTACGTAATAATCGGCGCACTCACAGTGCGAGAAGTATTGCTGCAAGCGATCATTCTTTCAATTCTTTTAACTTTTAACTTTTTTAAATTTTTTTTTCTTTTAACTTTTTCAATTCTTTTTAGCGATCATTTTTTTAGTTTTTTTAAACTGAAAGTTTTTCTCGGTGATTTTGAAGAATCACCAATGCCCTTATTATTGAATATTTTTAAAACTTGTCTCACATTGAAAGCATTGGCTGAAAAAAGCAAAGGAAAAGCAAATTTTATTTTCCGTTCCTCTACGTTTTCAAAATATTTCGCTTCCGGTTGCTTTTTCCCTCAAACGTTTTCAAAGTGAATTAAACTAATAAATTAAATATCTTAAACCTCAATGTTTTCCTGCCAAGCACAAAAAGCTTTCCGCTTTGCTGGTTCGTTTCCGCTGTTAATCCAAACCAGTGGTTTTCAACTGGCGGACCATGGGCTGATTTTAGTGGGCCACAGAACATAAATCCAAATAAAAGCAATATGAGACTTGTATAATGATGTCGTTATGATCGAAAAATTTCTTTTTCAATCTTTTTTTTTTTCAATCTTGTTTTGGATTCCAAAACAAATTCCAAGTAAGGACTTTTTTTTAGAGATCACCAGATTTTTGCGACGAAACTAGATTCTGATCTCTGAAGTGGATCGTTTTGGGTTGGAAAGTGAGCTACGGTATGAAAAAGGTTGGAAACCACAGTTCTAAACAGTCTTTCCACTTTCCTCCCAACGTTTTGCTTTTCTGCAAACACTTTCCGTCTAAATTAACCGAAAAAACAAATACCGACCCCTCCGTGACGCAATAATCACCTGCAGTCTACTTTACTAACTGTAAACAACTTACAGATCGTCTTAATAAATCTCTTGACCGTTCCATGAGATTTATCAGTTGTTTTTATTTATTCACTTTTTATAAATTTCAAGCAAATGAATAATTATAAATTTAAACAGCTTGATTCAATTGAACATCAATAGACAACTAACTATCGATGTCCATTTATGTTCTTTTTGAAAACATAAATAGGCATAATAGTCTATTTATGTTCTCAAAAAGAGCATAAATAGACAAAAAAGTAATTAACTTAATTTTTTTAATTTGAATTAAGGCTCTACTAATCAACAAATACAAACGTTTGTGAAAAAAGCAAAGGACAACACTATTTCAATCCAAGAACCGGTGTGGAAAAAAAGATTGAAAAAGAAATAAATCTAATTTTAAAATAGAAGAGGCAACCAATATTTTCACAACCAGAAAAATTCAAATAAGTAGTTGCTAATAAGATTCGAAAAAATTTTTGATTTCCGTTTTTTTCATTGTTTTATATGTGTCTTTTATTGAAACTATTTAGTAAAAAATTAACTCTGTTCTTCTTTTTATTGACTGGGCCAGTGATTGGCAACTTTAGTGTCGGTGTACCGGTGGAAAGTTAAATAGTCGCTTGCATAGTTTCAGAGAATATATTTTAAGTCTCGAAAACAGTCATATCTGTGCAATTATTTTTAAAATATTACTATACTAAAACATAAATTAGCTCTTTAAGTATATTCAAATATTTTAGTATTTTTTTAAAATATAATTATTTATTAGAAAATTTTTAAAGTCGAGAAATTCTGAACTAGACGTTTTTTTAGTTTGTTGTTTGATTTGGAATTTCGATTTCAAAGCTCTTAAATTTATTTGTTTTCTTCTGTTCAGAATGCGCTACATTTACTTCACACAGAAGACTTAATGGCGTTCAAAAGCTTCTTTGGACTGCAACTGAGCTCCAACTTTTTCTTGGCTAACTTTCTTGTATATTCAAATTTATTTTTGGCTTTGCTAATTTTGCCACAAGGCAAGTACACCATAGCACTCTCCTGCAAACCAAACTGCTTCTAAGCAACAAAATGTCCCTACTTTCTTTGCACTAAATGTTTTTGTAATGAATGAAAATAAAATCGTGATAACATTTATAGAAGGCATTACATAACAATAATTTATCTTTACGTCATGCAGTTCGGCTCAATCATAATTTAATTGTTCCATAAAACACAGCTTTTTCTGAAACAACCCGTGGTTAGGATCTAATACGAGCATAATTTGTTCCCATTTCGGTCCAGACTTCCACTTCTGTGCAAGAGAAACCTCATTAAACAAATCGAATAATCGTAACTTGGACAAAACCGCAAAGGTTAGAAGTTTCGAAGTACACCTCCTCGAAGTGAGCGAAAACAAAAATCAGTCAGCGATTTTTAAACGATTCAGATTTTCAAGACTGCTTGAAAGGAAAATAATTAAAAATTATTTTTACTTTTAATTTTATCCAAATTAGTTGCAGAAATCCTAATTTTACCAGGTATTGTCCATACCCACCTCCAGGCTGCTCCTGCACTGGACTAAACTCTTAAAAAAATAAACAAAATCAGCTTAGGTGACCAATTTGATTATTCCAGACCAGTAATGTAGCCAAAACCGAGACCCGATAATTTTTTTGCGGCCCAGACCGAGACGGAGACCATCAAATTTCCAGACCGAAGGTTTGAGACCGAGACCAAAAAATTTTACCCAAAATAAATTCCACTTTCAAATACTTCAAAAACAATAAATTTCTATTTTTTAAATGTTAATCTAAAATGACATTTTAATTAAACATCTCTATCATGTTGAAAAGAGCTTTAATCAAGTATTGTTGCATCATAATAAAACCCACTTTAACACCCGATCAACTAGGGCAGAAAAAAGCCGAACGCACACGCATGCTCATTAACAATGTTGAAAAAATAGGATATTTATTAATTTTTTTCTTTTAAAACTAAAAAATGCTTAAGGCATGGTCATCACAATAATGGCTGACACTTCATTTAGATATTTGATTTGCTCGGCTATCTAAGTGGATGGGTAAAAGTTGTTGAATTTGTTGGGTATTTTTTACTTAAATACAATAGAATTCGTCCAAATAGTCACCTTAAAAAGATTAGAATTAATGACGAATTACGCAAAAGAGTAAAAATTGTTGAACGACTGGTTGTTTTTTTTTTCAGTATTACCCCTGTTTATTTTCTACCTATCTTTGATTAGGTTATTTGGAGTAGTCATTTTAAACATTGCTCTTTTCTACCTCGACATATTAACGCTATTTTATTTTAACTTTTAAGCAACTTTTTATTTTGTTTTAATTTAAGTGATGAAATTCATACAAGAATTTGTTCGCATAATTAAAAACTACATAGGACCAAAACATGATTTTTTTTTTTGATTTGAAGTTTGGCCCTAAGCTTTAGCACTTCAATTTTCAGCAAAGTTTGTCAATTGAGTGTCGCTTTTGAGGAAATTGCAAAATTCATCACCATAGCATCAAATATCAAAAATATCAAAATATGTCCGTCTCGAGATTAAATAAAACGCACGAGATCAAGACCACATCACTTTGAGAGCAAGATCGAGGCCGAGACTAAGAAAAATCTCGAGACCTTCATCATTGCTCTGAACCATAGAGTTTTGTTCGAAAAAAATGGTTCAAAGAAATCACTTCAAGATTTGTATTAGAAAAAGTTAAACTTTTTTACTATAGGCTAAGCAATCGAATATATTGTCTTGAAGGGAAACCTGAAATATACCAGCTTCGACTTATAAGCTAAGTTTGCTCAAAAATTTTTAGTCATTTTATATTTTTTTATATTTTTATTTATTTTTCTGACCAGCAGGAAAGCGACGGAGGCACTCATACGTAGAATAAGCAATTACCCGCCCTGCTTCGGAGATGACAAGATATTGCTGTCCGGTTAAAATTTTTTATTTTGGTTTTTTAGTTTTTCTTTATTGATATGAATAAAATTTAGAGCTGCTTGCTAATACCACCAAGCAGGGGAAAGTGACTTCTTTTCCAAGAATTACACAACAGAATAACGAGAGTAGGAACTGAACCAGAATCGTGTTGATCGCGGCCATTATTAATCGTTCCAGGTACTTCTTCATGTTGCCGGAAAAGTTTTTTGTCGGTACAAAGTTTTAAATCGACTTAACAAATCATGATAAGCTTTAAATAAAAATTTTTTATGTTTTTGTTTCACTTTATTTAAAGTGTTACACTAAAATAACGATTAGAACTATAATAAAATGTTTGCACTGGTTGTAATTGGTTGAAAAATTTAAAGCTTTCTTATTATGTACTCGTAAAATACAGTTGTCCAACGAAATAAAACCACGTTTCGATTGCGTAAAAAGATCTGTTTGTAAATTACGGAAACAGATAGTAAAATTTTTGGTCAAGATCCTACACTTTAAAAAAAGAGAAAGTTTTTGTAGAATTCCACGAATGATTTATTTTTGCAAACAAATTTTTTCTGTCGACATAATTTGGGATTTCAGGAATGTAATAAAATTTGTTTCTCAGACGGATAAATGAAAAACAATCTTAAAGAAAAATTAAAGGCAGACTTTTTTTGGCTTTCACTTGATGTCCTCACTGGAAAAGATAATTAATTCAAAGTCAAATCAAGACTCCAATTCAGAAAGCCTGGTGCATGGTAAATTCTTATAAAAAGTCTTTTAAACAGAAATCTATTACGCTTTTTCCAGCAAACTGTTCCAGAAAATTGACGACTTTATTTAACTGATCAAATTGCGATGCATAAATTCATTAATAAAATTGGTCAAATTTCAATGAGCCGACTTCGATAAAAACTACAAGGCAAACGACGACACAATATTTGACGTCATGTTTATCAACACGTAACGAAGATGAAAAAACCCACACTTTAAAACTTGTAGTGAAATTAAAAACCGCAAACTCCCACTAAGATTGAAAGTGTTGACTGAAAAAATCAATAAAGCTGCTGTAGTTTCCTCACAGTGTGTTTAGTTTGAACGATAGTGAACAAATGAACGGGTTTAAAGCTCAATCACAATTATAAGACAGAAAAATTCTATTAATATTAATTTTAGAATTCAAATAATTAATCCATTTATTTTCACACCAATCTAATAAAATTTTATCCGGTTGTTCTACAAATATGACCATAAAGCATTCAGTGATGTCAGGTTTAGCATTAAGAACGTCGAAATGAAATTTATAAAAATGTTTAAGGAGGGCAGCTCGGTCATTGTTATCTTTAACGTTAAATTTGTTCCAGAATGAGTGGTGGTTATTTCTTCTGGTAGAAAATTTATTTTTTGTTTGTTTTTTTTTATTGCATTTTGCAAAGTTTACACTCTGCCACTTAAATACCATAATTTTTGTTTTAAATTAAACTTTTTGCTATTTGAATGCAAAACGATAGAACCAACTGTTTCAACCATATTTTTATAGTTTTTAAAGTTTTCACATGGATATGAATCGGCGTTATCTTTATTAGGAAAAATTTAGGATAATTTTTTGTAATTCGTTAATTTAGTAGCTATCGTGGGTGGGTTTTTATACACAATAGCTGCTTCTGGTTTTAGTTTCTTTATTTTAGTTAGAAAGTCGAAGTAATTTGGTAAACTGCTGTAGATTTTTTGAACTTTTTAGTTATAACACTTTCTCTGGCATTTAGGGTTGTTGCATGCTGGTTTTATTACTAAAATTGCATAAAATCTACAGCCAAAGATCGATGTTTTTTCAATGGTGTATCGCAAAAGTCAATCGTTTTTTGGAGAAGCTGTCCGACTTTGTTGTTTTAATGAACGTAAATCCAATTAAGTGTAGCTGATCTAAAAGATAAGTGTCTTCGTTTAAATTTTAACCAAAAAATGACAGAAAATATGTTGGAAATTGTTAAACACTGAGAAGATCGTTTCAAGCCGAAATCAAAGCATTATAAGAAAAACGCAGTTTACCAAATTACATCAACTTTCTAACCAAAATAAAGAAACTAAAACCAGAAGCAGCTATTGTGTATAAAAACCCACCCACGATAGCTACTAAATTAACGAATTACAAAAAATTATCCTGAATTTTTTTAAATAAAGATAACCTCGGTTCATATCCATGTGAAAACTTTAAAAACTATAAAAATATGGTTGAAACAGTTGGTTCTATCGTTTTGCATTCAAATAGCAAAAAGTTTAATTTAAAACAAAAATTATGGTATTTAAGTGGCAGAGTGTAAACTTTGCAAAATGCAATAGGTAGGACAAACAAAAAATAAATTTTCTACCAGAAGAAATAACCACCACTCATTCTGGAACAAATTTAACATTAAAGATAACAATGACCGAGCTGCCCTCCTTAAACATTTTTATAAATTTCATTTCGACGTTCTTAATGCTAAACCTGACATCACTGAATGCTTTATGGTCATATTTGTAGAACAACCGGATAAAATTTTATTAGATTGGTGTGAAAATAAATGGATTAATTATTTGAATTCTAAAATTAATATTAATAGAATTTTTCTGTCTTATAATTGTGATTGAGCTTTAAACCCGTTCATTTGTTCACTATCGTTCAAACTAAACACACTGTGAGGAAACTACAACACCTTTATTGATCTTTTCAGTCAACACTTTCAATCTTAGTGGGAGTTTGCGGTTTTTAATTTCACTACAAGTTTTAAAGTGTGGGTTTTTTCATCTTCGTTACGTGTTGATAAACATGACGTCAAATATTGTGTCATCGTTTGCCTTGTAGTTTTTATTGAAACTTCACTTTGTATCTTTGAGTCAGGATCCGATTAGTACGAGTAGAGTTTTAAAATTTTCAAAAAATATTGTCAAAAAAAAATTTGAATTGAATTTTTTACAGAAACTGATGCTAATAATCCTTTATAACTCGAAATCAATTTTTCGTGACGAATCAGTTGATTTAATTTTTAATTTTCAATTTTTATTTTCTATATTAAATATTCGGCTCATTGAAATTTGACCGATTTTATTAATACATTCTTGTAAGTACGAATTCCTCCTCTGAACTTATAAAAATTTCGCGCTGGGGAGGAAATCTACCCCAGTTGGGAACTACTGGTTTAAACCTCAGTCTTGAATGAATAAAGTTGGGAAAGGAGAATAATAAGTGGTATTGAGGTGCTGATCCGGACCGGGAGAGGAAACAAAAGCGAAGTGTTAGAAGAAAACTCCAAACCTAGAGTTATAGTAATTTTACTTCAGAGCTTGCTCCTAAGTGTTAAACTATTGTTTATTGGCACTTTTGAATTTAAATGATAAGTAAATTTAAATTGTTTGCAAAACTGAATTAGTATAATATAACACTAATTTATTTAGTAAAGAAAAAATATGAAAATCAAGAAATCAGCCGCTAATTATTTCGAGAAATGGTGCTAGGCTATCCTACGACTGTATCAAGGCAGTGTGATATGTTAATTCAATTCATCTAGTACTTAACCTTTAGTAAGGCTTTAAAGCCTATTTTATTGACATCTAAAATATAACACATTATAAAGAAAAAAAAAAAACATTACAACAGACAAAATAATACTACATCTTTGTTAGAACTGAAAACGTCTTTCTGAAAACCCATTCAAATAACAACCATGACAACCATTAGTGTAAATTGAAAAGCGCGCTTAAACGAATAATAAATTGAATTGACCGGAACGATTGCCGAGTTCAAAACTCATAATAGGCAATCGTCGGGAAAAGCCAAGCAGGGAGAGACAACAATTCCATGAAATTACTCTTCTAGAAATTCAGAATTCTAACCAAGAATCTACATTTCCAAGGTTAAATATGAGCATTGAACATCGAAAAAGAACCAATCAAAAAAAAATTGTAAACGTTGTAATTTCGGACTTCGTCGAATAAAATCCAATGAATTTCATCGAAAAAACTTTAAAGAAACATGGGAAAGAGTTGATAAAATTGGAATTTCGGACTTCATTGAATGATTGCAAAAAAAGAACCAATCAAGAGAAGAGTTTCGGACAAAGCAAGACAAATATAAAAATTTAAAAAAACTTAAGTTTAGAAAATAAAGATTTTGGTTAAAAACACGAAAATAAAGAGTGTAGACAAAACTATTCATACGGGGCTGCAAAATTCTCTGCCAGACAGCTGCTTCAATTATTAAAATCACGTTGGTGACAGTTTGATCTTGTAAAAAAAAAAACAAGCAAAAAAAGATTTAAAAAGTAAGTAAAAGAAAGCTATAAAAAGAAAACATTTTTCTGAATAATTAGCAGCTCATTTCTTGATTTTCATTTTTTTTACCAAATTTTGATTCTAATCTAGTCATCGCTGCTATCAGCTATTTGGTTCTTGGGTGTCAATTTGACTACCATTTGTTTACCAATCTCTCTTGATTTGTTAATCCGATTTGAGTAGTCCCCTACAAAACTTTTAGCTTCTTTTTACTTACCTTACTTACCTTTTAAATCTTTTTTCGCTTGTTTTTTTTTTACAAGATCAAACTGTCACCAACGTGATTTTAATTATCACAGCAGCTATCTGGCAGAGATTTTGCAGCCCCGTGTAGATAGTTTTGTCTACACTCTTTATTTTCGTGTTTTTAACCAAAATCTTTATTTTCTAAACTTAAGTTTTTTTAAATTTCTGCATTTGTCTTGCTTGGTCGAAAACTTTGCTATGATTGGTTCTTTTTTACAATCATTCAATGAAGTCCGAAATTCCAATTTTATCAACTTTTTCCGATGTTCCTTTAAACTTTTTTCGATGAAATTCATTGGATTTGGTTCGACGAAGTCCGAAATTACAACGTTTACAATTTTTTTTTGATTGGTTCTTTTTCGATGTTCAATGCTCATATTTAACCTTGGAAATGTAGATTCTTGGTTAGAATTCTGAATTTCCAGAAGAGTAATTTCATGGAATTCTTGTCTTTTTCTGCTTGGCCTTTCCCGATGACTGCCTTGATACAGTCGAAGGATAGCCTGGCACCGTTCCTCTAAAATGATTTCTTGATTTTCATTTTTTTCTTCACCAAATTTTGATACGAATCTAGTTATTGCTGCTATCGGCTATTTGCTTCTTGGGTATCAATTTGACTACCATTTGTTTACCAATCTTTCTTCACTAATTTATTAGGTTATTTTTCATCATGTGATACTAATTGCAGACTTATTGAAAATTATCTTTAAAAAAGTATGTAATCTTATCTATTTTCTCTTCACAATTAAAAAAAATTTCAAATTGATTTTAAAAAATTTTCACTTAAAAAACATGTTTCTTTGCCATGCAAGAAAAAAATAAAACTTTTACTATAGCGTGATAGAGAGCCAAGTAAGTATTTTTGCGTTTAATTTAAAAATAATTCATTTTTTTGTCAAATCTGTAGAAAGCAACAAATTTGTTTTTTGTCATGCCATTCAAGCAAAAAAGCACATATTTACATTTCTTTATTTCATTTAACACCAACTTCTTTTGTACCGGACAAGGTTTCAAACGCAAAAACCACAGGTTATCATGTAATAACATCTTCTTAAATTATAATGCATTGCAAATGATCATAAAAAAAATGTTTTTAAATACAAAATATTTAAGATTTGTTTTTTAACTCTTAAACTTTTTTTATTGTTTTGCAAAGGATCGCGTTTTATTGGTGGTGAATCCTTTAGGGCGCTGCGCATCGCTTTATTGATGGAATTTACTGTAAAAGTACATTGCCTGAGATTGAAGCGCCATTTGCCACCATTTAAAATTATCGAACTAGTGTTTGAGAACATTGTAAAGCCAATATATATGATACATTAATGATTTTTATTCAGTAGAAAATATTGACATTATTATTATTTTTTTTATTTAGACGCTACTCACCATATTGAACAAGTAGTATAACCTATAAACAGAAACACATCATTTTCTTATTTTTCACAGATAAAATTACACACTCTTTAATTGAGTGTCGAACTAACGATTACCGGTAAATTGGTCGTTATACTTTGTATAAGTTATCAAAGTGGTGTAAGTTTCTTTCTCTTTTTTGTTAGAAGTTTGATTTCTTTGTAAAATAATAATTTATTACAAAATGAAAAAAACCGAAAAATTCAAAAAGAAAAGCGAGTAATCAAAGAAAACAAAGGGTGATGAACTGTGTAATAACAGCAGCAGCGATTGCAGCAATAATTATAGCAAAAGGTTGTGAATAATTGGTAGGTTGCAACATTAATGAAGCATAAGCAAACAACTTACCGTGAACACATATAAAATAAAAGCATGCAAATTAGAATTAAGCAAAGTACTCTATGTCTTACCAATGAACAAGTCAAACTTTCTTTCCTTCCACACTACAATAAAGCGGTTCGCAATTGAACACTGCGATCTTTGTTGAGTAAATTCGGATTTCTGAAGCACTGCTATTTTTCTTCCACGTTTTTGGAAAATTACAGCAGTGGCTTTAATTACCTTAAGTGAGATTGTGCATATTATAACTCAATGCGGAAAAAATTCTAATAAATAGACTGTGTGGCGACGAAAGAGAAATCAACGCTTTAAGTACTGAGCTTGTCGTCGTTAAAATAAAAGATAAACGACGACGATGACGAAGATATTAAACGATGATTACTTCCAGGTGGGGGCCGCTGAAGTAAGACAATTTAAAACTGTTTTTCAGAGATTTTTTTAGTTCTTCTTCTCATTTGTTGTTCCAAAAAAACCGGAATCAAATTATTAGATCATGAAATGAAGTCATTGAACCAAATTAGTCATACCTCTATATCATGGAATCAAATTAGTCATATCTCTATAAAACAATCGCATACAGCGATACACATATATTCATGCTAAAATAAATCAAAAAGAAACCATAAACGTTTTCGGCTTACATCAGCCGTCTTCAGATGAATAAAACAAAATGTTTAGAAGTTTTGTCATGTAATTTAAAGATTGAGGTCAATGACCTGATTACGTAGTTGTTTACCAATTTTGTGGCACGAGATTTTCATAAAAGGAATTGTTGAAAATTGAAATCAGTCAAATTTCAATAAGCTGATTCTTCTCCAGAAGGTTTGCGCCATGTCCATGTGTCAATATTACCATTATTAACCTTAATTAAATTAGTCTAAAGTATTTCACAGTAACTTATAGTTGTATATTGATTGTAAGAATACGAGTATACATGCTAATTTTATCGGATTTTGTAAACAAAATAAAAGGGGTCTGTAGTTTTTATCTTGTGGATAACTCAATTATTGTAATTTTGCACGAGACTGAACATGCAGGCTCCCTGCCGTTTATAGACATTCATATTAGAAGATTATTGAAAAATTCACCTTGATTTTAAATTTTTGGTTGAAATTTTTTTCAAAAAATTGAGCAAGAAGAGTAAGTTTTAATTTTTTTAAATTTTAATTTAATAATTTGCTCGAAAAAATACAATTGTTTCTGTGAGTTTCTCCTTCATTGCAGCTTTTTGGTCTATTCTGATGAGCTTTAGTGATGAAAACAGACGTTCAACACTTGCTTATGTTGAAAAAAGTACTTATTTACAAGACACATCAAAAAAATCGGGGGCATTTGGGGGCTGAAACGGATTAATGGCATTTACACTAATTTTAATGAGAAAATTCGCTTTGTCATACGAGCAAATCGAGGTACGAGCTCGGTCACGGAACAAATTAAACTCGTAGGCCTATGTCAAGGTACTACTGCACCAACAGTGGGCAAATTGCGGCTCGCGACCCGCATGTGGCTCGCCGACCTTTTGTTTGCGGCTCTTCTAGCTAAATAATAATAACGATATCGAACAATGTACAATTGCTATTTACTGCAAACGAAGATTTTTAATTAGGTGCTTAGTCGATTTATAGCGTGGAAATAAAAGCAATTCTTTGTTTGTTGTTAAAGACCATTTATACTAAGCAAAAATTTGTGCAAAGCGAACGCTATTTTCTTTCATTTATTTCTCGCCCGCCGAAACACGCTGGTAACATAAAAATAAAAAAAAAAAAGATGGTGCTCGCTTCTCTTAGATTCACTTCTCTGTAATGAAATTTATAAAATAATGTAATAATATCGTGCAATTCTAACAGATGAAGATTTGAGAGAATCAATGCAGTCCGCTTTGACTCAGGGTTCCCAAATTGGCTTTTTTTTAGTGTGATTGGCATCAAAAACTTTGCTTGGCTTTTTGGCTTTTTTTTGGATGGAGTGCAAACTAGCAGTGATGGCCTTACAAAAGGGGTGCCGGTGCAAGAAACGTAAGGGGGCCACTATTTAGTGTACTAAAAAAAGGTAGCTGAACCCATTTTTAGTATATGAGAGCATAGTGACCTATAAAAAGGTCTTCAATTTAGGAAAGGGCCACTATTGGGTGATCCAAAGCATGGAGAGGCACTTTATACAGCCCCAAGACATTGTGATCTCAAAAAAAAAAAGATCAGCTGCCTAGGAAACCGTTCCTTTTTTTTCAAAATTTTTTTCTTTTTTTTGACATGCCATCGACGTCCTGGTGCTACTAAGAAGAAAGAGAGCAATTTTTTGTTTAGGGAGGCACTTTTTGATATATTTTAGGTGGTTTTAGTGGGGTCTCACGGTTTGCACCCTATTAAAGCCATCACTGCAAACTAGCCATGATTTTGGGAGAAAAATTCAGAGATCATATATAGATTTTAAGTAAAGATCTTTTTTCTTTTTTTTAGAAAACACTTTTTTTAGCAACAAAAATAAAATTTTGTCTGGCTTAATTTTGGTAATTTTGGCTGCTTTTTCATCTTAATTAGCTTGTTTTTCAATTTTGCATCTGGCAACCCTGCTTTGACTTTATATCGCCCAGATTTTTAAAAGCTAGTTAATAAAGTGAAAACCCACAGTAGATCTACAGTAAGGCTGGTAAAATCTCGGAAAAATTGAAAATCGTGTAACGTTGTATTTGCTTTTATTATTTAATCAAAACTTGCTTTGTTTACTGTATTTGCATTAACACCTCAAACAGAATTGGTGGCTCTCCGGCATTTTTGAATTTTCACATGTGGCTCTTTCATTAAAAACTTTGCCCACCCCTGCATTGTACTAAAGAAAGAGGCTGCTTAGGGTAGTAATTGATTATGTGCACCTGACATTTGCTTTGGATTGAAAAAAGGGAAGCAACTAAATTGGCTGCCCAAACATAGCATTACGCAATATACTATTTGCTTAAAATTTAAATATAAACTTTTTATGAGTTGCACGCTTTGTCGCGCGATACGCGGCAAGATTCTCTTAAAAAGATTACTGCACTGCACTCCACTACCGCGCGCGGCCGCGTAAGCTGCGCGGTTAACATCACTAATATGTAAAGAAATTGGACATAAAGAGTCGGAGTCGGATAAAATATTCCGACTCCGACTCCGCAACCCTGAGAATAAGTGTTTCGGAATGGAAAACGTTGAATTAACACACGGGTCACTTGACAAGCTAAGAATATTAGGCTGGTCACATACGTATACACCTTACTGTTAGGTCACGACATTCTCCTCGTCACTGTCCCGTTTCAGCCAATGCTATTGCATCTCAGCTGGTTGGAAATGGGAAATACGAGGCTGTTGACCGCAAGTCATCTCGACATGTCTCTCAAGAAGTGTCTGACTTTTGGAGGGCCACAACACCAGACGCAGTAAATATCTCTGACAATTTTTCACAGAGAGAATTTGCTGCTGCCCTTCAACATTTAAAACCAGGTAAAGCTCCGGGACCTGATTCTATCTTCTCCGAGCTTATACTCCATGCTGGAGCTGCTTTGAAGTCCTGGTCACGTGACTTTCTTTCTTCCTGTTTGCGCCCACTCAAAATTCCCAAGATCTGGAGAAGAGCGCTTGTGGTCGCGATCCCAAAACCAACAAAGCCCGTAGGGGACCCAAAGAGTTATCGACCAATATCTCTGCTTTGTGTCCCCTACAAGATCCTCGAGAGGCTTATCTACGCCCGCGTTGATTGATCCACTGCTCCCTAAAGAGCAGGCTGGGTTCCGATGCGGGAAGTCAACCGTAGATCAAGTTGTTCTGCTAACCCAGAATATCGAGGATTCTTTTGAGGCTAAAAAGAAGGCCGGTGTTGTATTTATCGATCTGACAGCTGCTTATGACACTGTCTGGCACTGTGGCCTTACCTGCAAGCTGCTGAGGCTTCTTCCGGATAAGCACATGGTCAAAATGATTTATGGAGCTTGTCCGAAATTGAAGTTTCACCCTTACTACCGGTGACAGCAAGTAAAGCAGGCTACGCCGTCTTAAAAACGGCGTTCCTCAGGGATCGGTCTTGGCTCCCCTCTATTTAACATCTATACGTACGATCTTCCTTCCATGATTTCCAGTTAGTTTGCTTATGCTGATGATCTAGCATTGCTGCATTCTTCTAGAATCTGGAAGAACTTGAAGGGGACTTTAAGCCAAGACATGTCCACACTTTCAGCGTATCTCCAGACTTGGAGGTTGAAACTCAAGACGGTGACGACAGCCTTTCACTTAAATAACCGAGAGACCAAACGTGAGCTAAAAGTCTACAACAACGGTAGACTTTTACCGTTCTGTTTAACCCCTACTTATCTTGGGGTAAAACTGGACAGATCGCTCACGTTTCGTCACCACTTAGTGGCATTGCGCAAAAAACTATCCTCGCGCGTCACACTGCTGAGGCGACTCGTGGGCTTGGGATGGGGTGTTGTGGCTAAAACATTACGCATAGCCACCTTGTCACGAGTCTACTCGACAGCTGAGTACTGTGCGCCAGTCTGGTGTCGCAGTGCTCACACTCGCCTCATCGACAATGCCTTGAACGACGCCTTGCGCATAGTTACTGGATGCCTGCGTCCCACTCCAACGGACCACCTACCTGTACTCTCAGGCATCCAGCCAGCTGAGCTTCGCCGAATGGGAGCAACACTCTCCTTGGCTCATTGTGGATCTCTGGACCCCGATCATATCTTGTATGGTCTTTTAAGTTGGTCCTCAGATACTCGCCAAGTGAGACTAAGATCCAGACGCCCGTTTGTGCCAGATGCGCGAAATCTTTTGGACAACCTTGCCAGACTTGGCATCCGCGCTTCTGAATGGACAAATCACAAATGGAACACGGAGTACTCTGAAAATGCTTCCAGGCTCCGTGTTTTTGTGCCCGAGACCGGTCCCAGGCCTGTTGGGATGGGCTTACCCCGAGCAGCTTGGGTTAAGCTCAACCGCCTGCGGACTGGTGTTGGGCGATTCCATTCGTCCATGCACAAATGGGGTCTCGCTCTTTTACTGAATTACAAGTGTGGCGCCTCTGAGCAAACCGCAGACCATGTACTAACAGCGTGTCCTATACATCGGGCACCACATGGAGCACGAGGTCTGACGGTTTTGGATGACGAAACTCGATGCTGGCTTAATAACACCACTGCCAGCATCTGATTGAGGCAGTGCAACAGTCTGGGATAATAAAAGGATAAACCCTCGGCCCCAGTCCTGTTTGTGTCTGACCTGGAGTGGATGCCTTTCCAAACGACGACGACGACGACGACGATACGTATACAAAGCCTAATTTCTTGCTGCATGCAATCAATGACAACCTTTTTGTCTCCACAAAGCTTCGATATCCACAAGCTGCTGAAATCATCTCTAGATTACCCTTAGTACTCTGCTATATACAGGGGGTGGACAAAATAATTGGAACACTGAGTAATTTTAAAGAAAATTTATTTATTATGAAGTTGGATCTCCTTTAGCCTTGCACTAACTTTGTCCACTGTAATTTTTAACTATTCTTTTATCAGAAACAATTCCAGCTCTTTAAGAGTAGACGGTAAAGGATAGCGGTGTAAAATATTGGCACTGTCGTAGAGACGACCGGTCAGCGTAGAGAGAGTTCCTTTAAATAATTATCCTGCTTAAAACTACCTCAATAATACTTAAGCGAATTAAACTGCCGCGCTCAGCTAATTAACTAAATTTTACCTATATGTAACTTATACTGCAGCGCTAACAGAAGCAACACTTAGCTTAAATATAAATGAAAGTTAAATAACTTACCAAAATTTAATTCCAGAGGTAGAAGAAGCACAATTAATCATACGCAAGAACAGTGATGAACGAAGAACAGATACAAAGGATAATATGAATGTATTTTAAGGAGAAATTATTACTCCTCTGCTCGCCGACGCAGTCGTAACCAAAATGAACGACAATCAAACGAATTTCGCAATCGAAAACACTTGCCTGCCTCTAGTGGACCACGTGGTCACAAGACAACATAAAAAAAAATAAATAAATAAAAGGGATCGTGTTTCTGTTTCCAACATTCCCACCCCAATAAGGCGTAACTCAAGTACTACCGCCTTATTACAGATTACGGAAACAGAAACCCCCAAATCGATATACAGTACGATATCAAGAATTTTATACAGACTAAGCAATCCGGTTTTTTTACCTAATTAATAATCGTTAAAAACAAAACAAAACACAGCAAGCCATACACAAATACAAACAAAAAAAAAAAAAAATTACTTTAACTGTCCTTCCAGTAGACACAGTTTTCGAATGTCTCTCAGGAATATGGAACCATCCGCTGTTCGCACACGCACCCTTCTCACCAGACCACGTTTATCAGGTAAATTTTCCACTACGATAGCCTTTGGCCATTGCCCACGAGGTGTAGCTTCGTCCATCATCAATACTAAATCGCCGGGCACCATATAGGAGATGAACCAAACCATTTTTGTTTGGGTTGAAGTAATGGTAAGTATTGATTGAGCCATTGTTTCCAAAATTTATCTGCCAAATATTCGGTTTTCTTCCATGAATGACGATAGGCGTCAGCTTTCATGAAACTGTCGAATTTTACATCATCGGCCAGAGATCCGCTCAAAATTGCACTGGGCGATAAAGCAGTCCAATCATCAGGTGAGTTGGGAAGCTTAGTAATGGGCCGGTTGTTTAAAATTCGCTCAATTTCCACCACATAAGTAAATAAATCGAATTCATTCAAGGTACATGTAGATGTGATGGATCGAAAAATCTTGCGGAAAAGTTTAAAGAAGATTTCGTAAAATCCGCCCTGGTGGGATGCACGCGGCGGATTGAAAACCCAGTCAATTTTTCCTTTTAGCAACCTTTGAGCAGCAAAAAAATTTCCGCCATTATCGCTGTATATAGTTTTCAAGTTGATATTTCGTCCGTTAGAGAATCGTTTGAACGCCTGCAGAAACGAATCAGCTTCGAGTGAGGGCACCACTTCAAGATGAACAGCTCTCGTAGCAAGACAGTTAAATATACAAATGTAACGCTTCACTCTACTTCGACCAACGGTGATCATTATTGGTGCCATGATGTCTGTGCCAATATTACTGAATGGATGGCTCTCTTGAATTCTTGATGGTGGAAGATCGCCCATTTGTTGTCTCCCAGCGCTTGCCTTCCATACTCGACAAGGAATGCAACCATCCAGCACTCTTTTTATCGCAGACCGTCCGTTCACAATCCAAAAAGTCCTATTCAGGTCTGCTAACACATGATTAACCCCCAAACGACCTTCCTTTTCGTGATGAAACTTAATTAAAAGGTCCGTCACTGGGTGTGAGTGTGGTAGAAGCAACGGAAATTTCGCCTCGTAAGGCAAGGAAGCATTTCTAAGTCTTCCACCAACGCGAAGGAAACCTTGTACAACAAACGGACTTAGTGATTGAATCTCCCGAAGTGCGGTTGAACCTTTTATCATTTGTTCAGTAACAATAAAGGCTGGGTCTGAAACTTCAGATTGGTTCGGCAAAATGGCAAACACCTCAGCAAAGGATTGGACTTGAGTTACTCGAAGGATTGTTTCTCGTGCCGCGCAGCATTCTGCGGCCGTTAACGGTCCTGTCAAGGGAATCTGGTTGTAGCTCTTTCCCTTCCATCGCAAAAACACTATAAACCGTAGCATCCAAGCTACCGCACGTTGCAGTCTGGTAAAGTCAGAGTAGTGCGCGAACAAACGTGAAACTACATCTTCCTTCTGGAACTTTTGGAAACAGCATTGTTTCATCCCTTTGACTTCTTGGTCATCATTTAACCACTCAGATAGAAATTTGGGTTGTTCAGGCCAATGTTCACTATTACACAATAAAAACGGTGGCCCTTTAAACCACAAATCAGCCGAACAACACATTTTTGGCGGAATGCCTCGCGACGATAAATCGGCGGGGTTTTCATTTGTGGGCACGTAGCGCCATTGAGTGACTGACGTAAGCGTGTGCAACAGTTCAACACGGTTTGCAATAAACATTTCGAAACGCGATGACGAATTATTAATATAGCGAAGAACCACAGTAGCATCTGTCCAGTAATATTCCTCATCAATCGTTAAATCAAGCTCGTTTTTAATTAAATTACTTAATCTAGCCGAAAGTACAGCAGCAACTAATTCAAGGCGAGGAATAGAAATCCTTTTAATCGGGGCAACACGAGACTTACCCATAATCAAATTGCAATACACTACACCGTCACTACATACACTGCGCAAGTAACTACACGCCCCATAGCCCACAGTACTGGCGTCAGAAAAGTATGAAGCTCTACCCGCTTGGTGTTGTTATCGGGCAAGATACACCTAATCACTTCTACTTGTTCAAGCTTAGGAAGCGACCCAAACCAACAGTCCCATCCCTGCTCCAGGCCTGGAATTTCGCTAATATTTTGGTCCCACCCCAAGTTAGACTGGCAGGCTTCTTGGAGCAACCTTCTAGCAGGCAGTAAAAAGGGTTGTATGATCCCGAGAGGGTCATAAGTCTGTCCGATCATTGAGAGCAGACCACGACGAGTATTTGGTTTGGTCTTAATATTCACTTTTACCTTTAGCAGATCTGACGAAGCGTCCCAGAACACTCCCAACGTTTTATGGACAGGCAACTTACCGGATAGATTCACATGTCCTGCCAAGTCTTCAGGCGACAATTGTTCTAAGACAGTCCTGTTGTTGGATAAAAATTTAGTTAAATGAAATCCCCCACTTGCCAACAAGGGGCAAAGCTGGTTCACCAAATCACTGGCATCTTTCTCTGTAATACATGACACGCACATATCATCTACGTATATATTTCTTAACACCGCATCCACAACATCCTGACTCGCACCCGTTACATTCTCACTTGCTGTTCTCCTCAAAGCAAAAGCCGCACAGCAAGGGGAAGATTTGGCCCCAAAAACATGAGTGCGCATACGATAAGTTATAGCATTTTGGGTTAAATCGTTATCCGGATACCAAAGAAATCGCAACGAGTCCCGGTCGTTTTCATCTACCATTACTTGCGAAAACATTCCCTTTATGTCCGCAACTACCGCAATTGGGTGTTGCCGGAAACGAATCAAAACGCCAACAACAATGTTAGTCAAATCGGGCCCGCGTAGCAGCTTATCGTTTAATGATTCACCATTGCAGCGAGCGCTACAATCGAATACAACGCGGAACTTACTCTCACCCATGATGCAGTGATGGGGAATATATCGTATCCGACCACTGGACGTCAACTCCTCAGAAACACGTTCGGCATACTTATCTATGTATTCAGACATCTTTTCTGAATAGCGATCGAAAAGAACAGGATTTTTCTGAAATTTTTTCTTAAGATATTTTAAACGCGTCTCTGCTAACGAACGACCATCGGACAACAGTGTCGCGTCACCTTTCCACAGGAGACCGACCGAATAATGACTATCTACTTTCTTAACCGATCTGTTTAAAATAAAAACAGCATGTTTATCTTCTTGCGACAAAGCCAGTGCGTTTCTGCCTTCATCGCAGTCCTCAAAATCTTGTGCTAATATTTCTAATAATCGCTCGCAAGACGTATCTGTGTTTTCAGTGCTTAAAAAATTAACCATTAAATTAGAAGGCTCTTCCAGCCTCTGGTCTCCCCCATCTGTGCCGTAAATAGTCCACCCCAAAGCTGTGTGAAGCCCATATGGATCGCCTGGATCACCGACAATCATATTTTTCGTCAAAAATGCTTGGTGTAAATCACAACCTAATAAGAGATCTATATTTTTTTCGGCCAACGAAGGGAAGTTTAAGCTACGAAGGTGAGAATAACCTTGAATTAACTCGTCTGTTGGAATGCTACAACTTACATCCACCACTTCGTCGACTACAAACGCATCCTTCACTTTGAATGCTTCAACCTCATTCACCCCCTGGATGGCCAGGTCACTTACCTTTCGATCCATGACGGACACCGCATTGCTCGTAAGTAATCTCACATTCGTTGCAGAAGGAGACAACCCCAGTCGCTTGGCTAAGCGATCTGAACACATGTTGACGCTTGATCCTTCATCGATAAAAGCGTATGTAAGCACATAGTCGCCAGGATCATGTGCCCACACCTTCACGGGAACAACCTTAAAAATAGCTGATCCGGAGGCGTCCCCAGATAGATTAGTCCTAGAACTAGCTGCACACACCACCTGATCAGCGTCCTGATTCATCTCGTCGTCAGTGGGGGGAATATTAGCATCAACATTTATAGATTTTTTTTCCCTTGGATACCAATGAAGTAAGGTATTATGCTTCTTACCACAGCTACCACACGCTATTTTAACCCTGCAGCTAGAAACTTGATGCCCAGGGAGTAAGCAGTTAAAACACAGTCCCCTTTTCTGAACAATCAGTCTCCTATCATCTATCGATTTGGATTTAAAGTCAGGGCATCGCCATAATTTATGATGGCCTTCACAGCATGCACACACCAATTTGTTTAAAGGAAGTAATATTGATCTTTGAGCGGTGCAAACTCGCTGGGGTTTTCCTGCAAAATTTCGAGACCTCATCTGGTTTGATTGAATATGCTGCGTTTTATAGAGCAATCTGCCAAACTCGCTCTCGGCTTCCGAGGCCGATTTCTCAACTAAAATTCTCAAATCGTGAAACGACTTAAATCCATCTGTGCTCACGGAAACAAACTGAGATTTAACCCTATGTGGCAACTTTTCAAATAACCCATGCAAAAGCTCTTGTGAATTCAATATCCACATCTTGTCTAATCCTTCAAACGTTACTTCGCACTGAAACATCTTATCCGCAAGAAGCAGCAAACTTTCGGCATCACCCTCTTTGATTATAGGTCCGTTAAGAAGATCAACGCGTAGACGTTCGATAAGTTTTTGAACATCACCAAATCGCTTGTCCAATCTATCCCAAGCTTTAGCATAAGCAGTTTGACTATCAATAAGGCATCCTATTCCTGCGATCACTTCATGAGCCTTTCCTACGCATGCACTATTCAAAAATGCCATTCTATCTTCAAAATTAGTATATACACCTTCCACGTGTCTTTTAAAACGCCTTTTGAAGTCCCAATATTTTAAGACATCTCCATCAAAATTATCAAGGTTTAGTCTAGGCGCAGGAGGTAAAGGTATCTGACCATAACCCACTTGCGCTGCTGGAAAATCGTTTACATTACCAAGAAAGGGTATCGCTCCTGGATTTAGAGTTGGCTTAGTAAAGTCTACCTTGCTGTCTGCTTCCAATTTACCTGTGTCAGAACCTTTTCTTATACAATGGGTCTGATTTTGCGGCTGTGAAAATTCATTATCATCGATATTCACAGGAAACCTTTCACTAACCTTTACATTAGAGATATTATCAACAGGGATGTCAAGATGCTTACTCAACAAATAACTTGACGCACAACTTTCGTTAATGCCAGACCTTCCGTCAACATCGTACTTTAAAACCCGTGAAACCTCTTCCTTAACTTCAAACAGCACATCCTCTACCCGAAAAGCCATTTTATCCAAATCTACGTCAACCTCATCATCATCACACGCAAGAACATCTGCATGTAGCAACGAAATTGCTTCAAAACACCTTTGCCACTCATTCTCAACACATGATGCTCCTTCTTTCACAGATTTACGGTTAAGCTGCCTTTTTAACACAGAAGCTCTTGCTTGAATAGCAATGAATTTTCGTTTTAATTCGTTCTTATTAATGGTCTGTGAATTGCTTTCACTACATCGCCCGGAGCTACCACTACTCGAAGTCACCGCCCTTTTATCATGAGAACTCATGGTTAAACAATTGGTACTAAAATAATTACCACAAACAAATGAAACACAAGTTATCAATCAAGACAAATGCCAAATTTTAAATAGAATTAAAACTTATCTTAAAATAATTTTTCCTTAAAAGAAATGTAAAATATTGGCACTGTCGTAGAGACGACCGGTCAGCGTAGAGAGAGTTCCTTTAAATAATTATCCTGCTTAAAACTACCTCAATAATACTTAAGCGAATTAAACTGCCGCGCTCAGCTAATTAACTAAATTTTACCTATATGTAACTTATACTGCAGCGCTAACAGAAGCAACACTTAGCTTAAATATAAATGAAAGTTAAATAACTTACCAAAATTTAATTCCAGAGGTAGAAGAAGCACAATTAATCATACGCAAGAACAGTGATGAACGAAGAACAGATACAAAGGATAATATGAATGTATTTTAAGGAGAAATTATTACTCCTCTGCTCGCCGACGCAGTCGTAACCAAAATGAACGACAATCAAACGAATTTCGCAATCGAAAACACTTGCCTGCCTCTAGTGGACCACGTGGTCACAAGACAACATAAAAAAAAATAAATAAATAAAAGGGATCGTGTTTCTGTTTCCAACAAGCGGTTCCTACTTGCCTTTCTAGAACGTACAACAAATGTTGAATAATCTTCATATCTGGAAGTTAAGGAAGCCACTCCATTTGTTCTAGCTCACTTTGGTGCTTTTATACCAATTCTGAACCACATGAGCATTGTGTGTATTGGAGCATTATCATCTTGGAAAATGCAATCACCATGAGGAAATAAAGTCTGATTCATTACATGAACATGGTCTCCCAAAATGCTCAACTTACAGGCTCAAATTTAACTCCATTATTATGTAGCTTTCAACGCTACGTCACAAGTTAAGTCTTTGTTTAAAATGCGTAGGAAAACTATTGTCTTTGTTTAAAATGCATGTGATAGCATACTTTCAATGCCTTTGTCTCTAAAATGCATGTAAAAAATAAGAAGCGTTCTCTTTTTGGGGCAGTATTGTTTTGACTGGCGTCGAGGAAAGTTGCAAAATTATGAAAGCAAAATGTTGTTTCTGATTCTGATCATTCTATTTGAATAAGATTCTGTATAAATAAGAATAAGCTGCTAGATAACTTGTATCGTGATAATTGAATGAAAGTGAACTTCCTGAATTCCTGAACTCGAAGAGACGGAAAAGAATCAATTCCTGGACTCTCGATTTACTATACATGTAAGTGGTGGTAGAGTATAAGCATATGCTAAATTATATACACAAACTTACCAATATTAGCCGCTACATTTTTGGTGACCCCGATGTACGAACTCGCACCTTCTTCATCAACATTAGATAGTTAAGTAGCTGTATGATTTCTATTCCTAGATGCATAGCAGCAGTCGGCAGCGTGGTCGAGTGGTTAAAGCACCGGACTGATGATCAACATGGTCTCGATTCAAAACCCACTTGCGCCATTCTGTTGTATCCTTAGGAAAGACACTTTACGGCACTTTCCCCTGCTTGGTGGTCTTGGCAAGCAGTTCTAAATTACAGTAATATCTCTACTAAATTACTAGCGGACAGCAATATCTTGGCATCTCCTGAAGCAGGTTGGGGTAATTGCTTACCCTATGTACAGCGCCTCCGTCGCTTTCCTGCGAGTCAGGAGGATAAATATAGAGATAAAACTAAAAAAACAAAAAAAACAATGTCAATCGTCGCTCAAACAACGTCAGCCAACACGCACTCAAAAGCATGAAGGAGGAGGACGCATATAGCAACTACGTTGCTAATACCAGCCTTAATAAAACCACAAATGAAAGATTCCAATGCAGTCTACATTTTTTACGAATCTCTATTAGCCGCATTCGGGAGTCGACTCCAAACCAATCGATCGTCAACTGCCGGATGCGTCCAATCTTTTATGAGCAACTTAACGAGGAACCGTCACGTGGCCAGAACGAAGCCAAGTGGAACATTCCAACGGTTCTTTTGTAAGTTCGCTACAAATGGAATTACTTGAAATAAGTATTACGTCGGGGTCACCACTTGTAGCGAACTTACTAACGAAACGTTGGAATGTTCCACTTGGCTTCGTTCTGGTCACGTGACGGTTCCTTGTTTAAGTTGCTTATAAAAGATTGAACGCGTGCGGCAGTTGACGATCGATCGGTTTGGAGTCGACTCCTGAATGGTGCTAGTAGAGATTTGTAAAAAAATGTAGACTGCATTGAAATCTTTCATTTGTGGTTTTATTAAGGCTGGTATTAGCGACGTAGTTGCTATAATTACAACGACCTACACTGCTGTAACTACAAATTCTTAATTGCAGGTTATAAACTGTATAACAGTGTAGGTCGTTGTAATAATGGAGTTAAATTTTTGTAAGAGATGCAAGAACAATGTTATTTCTGAAGGTTTAATAAAGCAGAGAAAACTTTTATTGTGAATTTACACATATTTACTATTTGGAA
Source organism: Diplosoma virens (assembly GCA_963680785.1). Classification (NCBI taxonomy): domain Eukaryota; kingdom Metazoa; phylum Chordata; class Ascidiacea; order Aplousobranchia; family Didemnidae; genus Diplosoma; species Diplosoma virens. Next base: position 2,878,607 of record OY796897.1, on the reverse strand, counting down.
GGTTTTTTTATTCTTATTCATGATTTGCTACAGTAATTATTTGAGTTTTTTAAGTTTTGGAAAATTCCCATAGTTGTCAAGATTATTTAAGACCCATCATAAACGGAGCAAGTTAAGGAATCGCCCTCACTGTTTAAAACTCTTTTTTCTAATTTTTGAATTCTCTCGTTTTCAACTCGCTTTTCTCTCTCTCGTTCTTTCTCACTCTTTCTCCCTGTGTTTCTCTGTCGCTCTCTGCAAGAATTGAAATTGTGGAACTGGGCGAATGCTTTACAAGATGAAAATAGCCACGGCTGAGCATATAATTTACAAAAAATACATTTCGTTTTTTTAAAACGACATAAACTTATCAATAAGCGAATATTTTGCAAGAAACAATAAATAAATTAATATTATTCTAAAAAAACTGTTATTTTTTAGTTTTTGAAAAAAACAAAGTTTATCGCTTAGCCTCCGTTACAAGAAACAATTGAAAATTATAAGTTGGGCTAAATAAAATAAGTAATATATTTTTTTATTACTTAAAAATTTTAAATAATAAGGTTACAAACTCGCTTTTAAGCTTTCATTCTCGATGGTATTAGAGTATTTTTTTTACAGTATGTTAAATGTGTTAATTAAAATGTTAAACTGTAAAGCGAACACAATGATAGCACGATTTCTTAATGAATTTCAGGAGTCTGATCGCAAACAAAAGAAAATGACTTTTGTTATAAACAATGACCCATTACCAAGTCAGAGCTTCAAGAAGGGGTAGATTGCGAAACAACAACATTTGAAATTGCTTTTTTTTTTGGCGATTGCTTGGAAATAGTTTACTCATTCCAACGGACAGAGCTGTCGTGTCAATCAAATAACTTGCGGAATATCTTTAATAATGAACTTTGACAACTTAGAAAACAGCAATGTGGCGGAATTCTTAGAAGAAGTAAATCATTTTTCTGAAGATGGATGTTTGCTCTGGCTGCAAGAGCACGGATTGCTGGCACGAAGACGTACTTGTAGAGTCAGCTCAAACATAAATTTGCAAAAAAAATCCGGTCTTCTTGATGAGGTGGTTTGGCGATGCAACACTTATGTAAGTTTAAATTTATGAACACTATTTATTATTACTTTAACAGAACGAATCTTCTTTTGAAACGGAATTATAACGTATGTAGTTTGAAACAGACAGAAATAAGTGCAAAAAAGAAGAGCTTTTTCGCGATTTTATACTACACTATCTTGTTTAAGCGACAAGAAAAGTAAATCAATTATGTTATTCATTTTTAAACTGTACAAAAAGAACGCAAAAAAGTTTGGAACTGTAAGGCTTACTTAACGTAATTTAACTATGTATAGCAGTAGGCCTACGTTATAAGGTCTGTTAACTACACCAGAGTGACCAGATAATTAACAATTTTCTTTTAAATTTAACAAAGGTGTGACTTTTAATTCTTTCAAATTTAACAAAAGTGTGACTTTTAATAACTGTAAACAAAAGTTTCATAGTTGGCGTACAATTGTTTGTTCATTGAATTTTGTCATGTACGTACGAGCATGATGATACAAATTAAAAAAAAAAGTTTAAAGATCGCAAAGGGTAGGTGAAAAGCAGGTAGAAGACGAGAACCAAGTTACAAGTATAAAATATGTAGTGCCTAAATAAATTAAGGTTTTATACAATTACCTTGTTTGCATTGTGTTTCTATGATAACAATTTAGTGTAGTTACGCTCAGTGATGGGATTCAGGGGGTTCGCGTGGATCGGCTCTTGGAATTTCAGCACGTTCAACGAACCCCGCTCTTAATAAAACGTAATCTATATATTTTTATATTTCATGATGAAGACTGCTGATAAAAGACTTTAGAAAAACTGATTTTCCAACATTGTTATTTCTATATTTCTGTATAATGTGGGAATCTGTTTTTTGTTAAGTTCTATACAAAAGAGAACCTGTTCTTACAATTTTAAATCCCAACACTAGTTATGCCAAATATTAACCTTACTCGCGATGTAATTACCACAACTTAGTCATAACGTCACATATGTATTACTTTTTCAGGGTTGTCGAACCACCCAGAGTGTTCGCAAAGGATCATTTTTTGAAAAAAGCAAATTAACTTTTTCTCAAATTATGACGGGGATCTTTTTGGGCAATAGACGCACCATTATATATTATTGCATCACAAGCAAAGATAAGTAGACCCACTGCTGTGGATTGGTGTCAATTCATTCGGGAAGTAAGCATTCAAAAATAAAAATAAAAATTATTCGCGGAAAAAACTGTTGTTCAGTTTAGATTAGGGTTGCCCTATTTGAATAGGCGCAATTACGGACAGACATAGGCGTTAGTGATGGAGGTCTCGAGACCGGTCTCGAGACCAATTTTTAGGGTCTCGGTCTCGGTCTCGGTCTCGGCCTTTTGCCGGCGGTCTCGGTCTTGGTTTCGTAATGACCTGATCTCGGTCTCGTACTTTTTAAATTGGTCTTGAGACCGGACATTTTTTGATATTTTGTTATTTGATGTGGTTATGACGATTTACTGATTTCTTCACCATAAATTATTCTCCTTGTAAAATTAAATCGAAAGCCTTTTATTGCTTCGTAAAATTTTTGAATAAACATAGTGTTACGTAATGCAAATCGCTTCTTCGTGAATTTTTGTGACCTATTAGAAAATTAGATTAATTTTTTGTGACCTATTGGAAATGCAATGAGTCGCTGCTGCCAACAGCGAGGAAATGTGATAAAATTAACGCCTTTAACAGATCATTCAATTTATAGATTTTAAATTAACTGCATCCGTTCTAAATAATCTAAATGCATCGTCCTAATTACTTAATCCCAATGTGACCTCGTTTTCTCAGTAACCTGTATAAGAGCATAAAATCGAGTTTTATTGTTAATTTTGTCGTCTGAGCCACGTGGCCCAATTCGGATTTATTATAAATAGAGTGAGAAATCGCTCTTGTCATACAGTAACTAGAATTTGGCTCAGAGAACGGTGAACGTTGTATTAATTTTTATTGTATTGTGTTAAGTAACTGCGTGTGTGAAACCGCAGATAAATAATAAATTCAATCCTCTCTTAAGTTGCAACTATAATTTTCTGTATCGGGCGTCATAGAGTTACGCATATTTAAGTAAGAGTGGTTGTAACTTGGAGGGATTTCGCTGACCTTATTTAGACAAGTTCGGCATTTCAAGGACGGCTATAGTTATTGAATTCCGTTTTTATCGTTGGACACGCCGGCACCTTTCGGCGGGGAGCGGAAACTGGGAGTCGCAAGTCTTTCCTTCATTAACAAGAATTTGGTCTTCTCCAAATTTTATATTTATAATTTGGTCTTTGAACCAAAAAAATTGAATTTATAAGTAGGGTTTCTACCAAAATTTGAATTTACTCTCTTCATCAACAAATATTCAATAAATGGTTTAGTTCAGTGGTTCTTAACCGGGGAGGCACGCCTCCCCTTGGGGGCGTACGTAAATTTTCAAAGGGGCGCGATTGTTAACATGTTTTACAACACATTCTATATTAATTTTGATAATCAAAATGACAGAAAACTTTACCTCAGCAAGAATCAAATTGAACAACGGAATCCAGCAAGCTTTTTTTAATAGGATTTTGCACTCGCAAACGATAACTGTGAGTCTCAATTAAAGCACAAATAAAAACTCATTTATCTGATTAAAAAAAAAATTAATCAAGTAAAATTCTCCTATAGATGAGAAGCAAGAAACACATTACAATGCGAAATAGGCGACATTTTTGATGAAGCACAAGAACAGTTTCTCGAGTTTAAATTTAACTCAGCAGCCAAGGACAAATTTAAAGTGCTGGACCTTGAGGAGTTTTGGGTCAAATACATTCCCATTTACCATCTTATTTCTGTGAGTCACCGTTTTTTCCTGTGAGTCAGGGAGTCAAGAGGATAAAAATAAAGATACATAATAATATCAAGAATAAACAAATAATTTTAATTGTTTTTTTTTAAGTGTTTTAAGTTTTAATTGTTTTAAGTTTTAATTAGTTTTAATTGTTTTAAGTTTCCATTTTTAAGGACTGATCATATTCATCCAGCCGAACTCTGCTATGGTCCCACCATTGCACCGCCCCCATAGCAGTGTTTTATTAAGCAAATAACCTCGGTCCTATACATTTTTTTTTTCTTTTCTTTTTCTCTTTCTATTTAAACAATTTTATAATGAGGTGAAGCAACCTTGCTTCTATATTAAACAACAAGTCACACCTTTCATCGCTAATTAGCAAGACACAACGTCAACTCGTTTTGTTGCTTCTTCCTTTTTCTAACCCCGTCTTTAACAACACACAAACTTTTCAACATTTTGTTATTTTGTTCATGTGGCGGAGCAGAAATAAAAGAAAACTGAACTGAACTGAACTGAAGTGAATATTTGAAAGTGGCTCCTTTTTTTTGTTGCTTCAGGCCTTCCTTTTGTAAAAAACATTACGAATTATAGTGATCGTGTTTTCGGCTGTCAGCCGCCCCCATAAAAAATTTCTGCAAACGCCATTGTGTGAATCTAATTGCTTAAAACAACTTACCAAATTGCTAATAAGACGAAGCAGAAAAAAAGAAAATAACTAAAAACTACTTTCATTAACCTACACAAAGACGAACATAAAATAAACAGGGGTAATACAAAAAAAAAAGTCAGCAAGTTGTTAAGCAGCTTTTGCTGGTTTCTATAATTTGTCCTTATTTCTAATCTTTTTTAGGAGATTAATTAGACTAAATCTATTCTACTGTATGTAAATCAAACAAAGCCAACAAATACAACGCACCGACACAGATAACCAAGCTAATTAAATATTTGAATACAGTTTTGGTTCTAGGTGTATTCTATTGCGGTAAGTTCCACCACGACACAGTTTACCGCAGCAAATTCCACCGCTGTAGTTTATATTTTATCACTGTATATTTCACTACAATATCACACCAAGTTGGCTGTTCATTTTATTTGTAGATTGTTGGGATCTCTTTTACTATCGGCCGTCACCTTTATTTTTAAAACTTTTTTCTTCTCTCGTTTTTAAAATGCTCTCTCGTTTTCGCTACTCTAACTCACTTTTCTCTTTTCCTTCTCTTTTAACTAAATGATAATCGGTCATAAAACCAAGCCAAACTTTGTAATAAAAACACTTAAACATTTTGTTTATATTTTTTATCACATTATATTAAATTAGTAAACATTGACAACGTGATTTTAGACCAAAATATTCAATTTAAATGCAGTTTTCGTTTTGATTTGTGCGACGACTTACAGTAAAACAGATGATAATCGGTGATCTGGGCAAGCTAAGCTTTGCTAAATAAAATGATAAAAAATATAAACAAAATGTTTAAAGTGTTTTTATTACAAAGTTTGGCTTAGTTGCATGACTCATTAATATCTTTTACTCCAAGCCGTCGCTCAAGTATCACTGTTTACATATCTCTTTTACTGTAAGCCGTCGCACAAATTAAAACGAAAACTGCATTTAAATTGAATATTTTGGTTTAAAATCACGTTGTCCATGTTTACTAATTTAATATAATGTGATTAAAAATATAAAAAAGACGTTTGAAGTATTTTATTTAGCAAAGCTTAGCTTGCCCAGATCACCGATTATCATCTGTTTTACTGTAAGTCGTCGCACAAATCAAAACGAAAACTGCATTTAAATTGAATATTTTGGTCTAAAATCACGTTGTCAATGTTTACTAATTTAAAGTAATGTGATAAAAAATATAAACAAAATGTTTAAAGTGTTTTTATTACAAAGTTTGGCTTGGTTTTATGACCGATTATCATTTACTTAAAAAAGAAAGAAAAGAGAAAAGTGAGTTAGAGTAGCGAAAACGAGAGAGCGTTTTAGAAACGAGAGAAGAAAAAGTTTTAAAAATAAAGGTGACGGCCGATAGTAAAAAAGATCCGATTGTTGTTGATTTATAACGCTATAAGCTGCCAAGACAGAGTACAGTAGTTGACAAGCACATTTATTTCCCTAACTCTACTAACCCTAAACCTTAATTCTAACTGTAACCCTAACACCTAACCCTTTAAACCTAACAAATTTCCGTGGTAGAATATACTGGGTTAGAATTTAACTATGATGAAATATACCTGGGTAAAATTTATCGGTCACCCAAGTTTCAATCATTTTCGTAATTAGCGTGCCTTCAGCATTTTTGGGTTTTGAAAAAAATTTTTAATGATTTTTTTCTTAAAGTTTTTTTGGTTGCTGTTTTTAACATTTTTTACCGCCGTGCCTTGTATATTTCGGCTTTCTTTTGCTCTAGTTGAAAGGATTTTTAAAGCTGATTGTTTAATGATGAATCTCATCACAAAGAAACAAGTAGAAGAGATGGAAGTCGCAGTGATGAAAATGCTGAGGTTTGCTATGGGAGTGACGAGAAAAGATAAGATTAGAAACGAGCACATCAGGAGTACTGTTAAGGTAGAACGGTTAGGAATGAAGATGAGGGAGAGCAGGCTGAGGTGGTATGGACATGTCATGAGGAGAGACCAAGAGTATGTAGGAAGAAAGATGATGGAAATGGAGTTACCAGGAAAGAGGAGAAGAGGGAGACCAAAGAGAAGGTTTTTAGATGTGGTAAAAGAAGATATGAAGGAAGTTGGTGTGAAGGAGATGGACATTGAAAACAGAAAGATGTGGAGAATGATGATACGCTGTGGCCACCCCTGACTAAAGGGAAAGGCCGAAAGGAGAAGAAGAAGAAGAAGATTGTTTAATGATGCAATTAAACTTGAACAAAGCTCTTTTTAACATGATCGAGATGCTTGTTTAATTAAAAAGTAATCTTAGATTGCTGTTTAGAAAATAGAAATTTATGATTTTTGAAATAATTAAACCGACTATATTTTCGTAAAATTTTTCGGTCTCGATCTCGGTCTCGATTATTTCTGGTCTCGGTCTCGAACCTTAGGTCTCAAAATTTTCTGGTCTCAATCTCGGTCTTGGTCTCGGAAAAATTATCGGGTCTCGGTCTCGGTCTCGGTCTCGACGTTTGTGGTCTCGACTACATCACTGATAGGCGCACCAACAAAAAAAAGTCTTCACTTTGAATCGATTTTGGATTTCTCTATTTTCTTCCCAAAATCATGGTGTTCTTTAAAAAAAAAGGTCTTCACTTCGAATCGATCTCCGAATTTGCTATTTTCGTTCGATAATCAACGTGCTTTCTTAAAAGTTTGCACGTTGTTTTTAGTTGATGCTAAAATTTTGAGCATTTGAGTTTTTTATAAAATTCCTTCCGGACACAAAAGAATTAATAAAATTCCTGACGGTATGGCAACCCTAGTTTAGATGTATAAAATTTTTTAAGTGCACTGTGATGTTCTTTACTTTTTTGGTGATAATGGTTTAAATACGATGGCAGTATGCGAGAAAATCTGCTATGAATTAGGTGGACGCAACTTTCATACAAGCCTTTAATAATCATTTTAAATGACCATTTAATAAGCCAGGGAGCCATTTAAAAAAAGGTGTTTATATTGCATTAACAATTCATAAAGTGCTTTTGTACTCTCTAAGGATGAATAGTAATAGTAAAAATGCATAAAAACGTTTTTTTATCAAGTTTCCAAGTCCAGGGCAGCGCCCAGAAACGAGCAGCATGTACGAAGGCAACATTCAGACTGGCTTGGATTTTTGCGCCTTTTATATATTAACTTTATATTATCATTAATTTTTTCATTAGTTTGCGTTTGTGCATTGTGTGACATTAATTGTAACTATTATTTTGAAGATCTGCACCGAAGAATTAATTGTAAATTCGAGTCCAATCGGAGGTCCTGGCCACATCGCCTCTATCGACGAGACGTTTGTGGCCAAATGAAAACCAGGAAATCCTCAAGAACGTCCTGTGCTGCAGCTGAGGGTTTTCAGAAGCATTGACCACCAAACAAAGTATAAAATTTGAGTTTGCTTAAATTTTTTAAATTATAAATAATTTGTCAAAGTAAACAACCCGCTCTATAGAGAACACTGAAAACAGCACCCACCAGCAGTTGTAAATTGGTGCAAGTTTAATCATGTCTATAGGGTATCGATTTTGAGGAAAAAAATGACAATACACGGAAAATAATTATGTATGAACAGCAGTTTATTATTATTATATAATACTTAGATTGAAAGTGGATGCTAAATAAAAAACAATGAAAAGCATATTTTGAAAGCGTCTCGGTTAAATCTGCTCTCTGCTTTTTTTTGGTATATCCGTATTCAGTATGATCCAAGTTGAAAGTTAAAATATTTTAGTTCCAATCTTTTTTCTCAAAGCACGAAAAATTTGGCTTTTTGCCATTTTCTTGTGGTTTTCTATTTAAAGTCAGAAGAATTTTTGCAAGAAATTTTTTTTTGTATTTTTACGTTTTAGGCTTCTTGCGCTTCCGTTAAACTTTTATTTTGTTCGTTTTTGTTTTGAACCAATTTTTGTGATCTACTGTAAATCCAAGGGCAAGTTTTTTTTATTGGTAATTAAATGGTGCTTGAAGCTTTTATTATCTTACGAATTATTGTAAGAACTGCAATCATATACTGAATGACACTTTTTAGCAAAATTCTTGTCGGTATCATAAAAAAATACACAAGGTCTTTCAAAAATTGGACCCCTTATTTTTAACCGCAATTAAAGTGAAGATTTTTTAAAGATTTTATTGTTTTCTTTCAACTAGAGAAGGAACCAAAAAATGAAAATACTTTTGAAAATCAGGACTCCTTGAAGTTTAAATCAAAAAAATCTGCTCTTATAAAAGAAGGCACCTGCTTTCCACCATTTTTATTCCGATCTGTTTTTTTAAATTAAAGTACTTAACCGAAATTTATAATCTTAATTTTTTCTCGCAGGCAAGGTTTTATGCGCATAGTAGAAAAAAGGGAACGAGGTACTCTGATCCCTATTTAAAGAGATATTTAAAGAGATAAATGTGTTGATGTTTAAACAAAATATTGGTAAAAATCCAATTGTATTTCTAGATGTATTTACAAAAGCAACGTCTAATTATAATACTCGAAATAAATCGAAATATATACCTAAGTTGTATTTTAATTCGTTGTGTCAACAATCGATATCTTATCGTGGTCCTACGTTTTGGAATAAAGTTCCAAACTCATTTAAAAATAAAAAACAAAGTTTGGGGTCCTTTTGCAAAAACCTTCACAAATTTGCGTGCAAATACACTGAGTAATCGAATATTTCTTTATTAATGTCGGAGCTAATTTAAATATTAAGCGATATTTTAAAAATTAAATGCTAACAGTTTGTTACAATAATTTTAAAAATTAAATGCTAAATAGTAATTAATTATTTTTAGTAAAAAAGTCTTTTGGTTTTGGTTTTTGTCTTTTGTTTTTGTTAGGTAGCCCAAATGAAAACAAGCAACCAGTTGTCAACTATCGGTCAAGCAATGATTACAGATGAAACTCCAATCCCAAAGTTTAACAGCAATTTAACTTTGTAGTTTAAAATTGTTTTTCTTTTTTTTGATTTGTTTTTTTGCCGACCATATACATTGAAATGGTCCTTTTGACCCGCGGCAGGATTTTTTTTGGTGGGTTTCTTTGCCTGCCTGACCCCCTTTTGGGTCTTGATCCCTTTGGTCACAGAGTTTGTTGTTTCTCCCACCCATGATTATACAACATTCTCTTCATATGGCTCGGATGTCTACACTTGTGTACAATTTAATTTGAATTTTTCTTTTCTTTCCTTTTTTTTTGTTCTTATGGTGACGCAGGCATGCTCCCGTATTCTTTTTCTCTTACTTTTTTCCGCGACTTTTTATTGCATTTTTTAACGTCTGACGTTTTCCTGCGTCTACCTTTTCTTGACTCTCGGACTATCTTTAAATGTATAAAATTTACTGATCATGTTGGTGGTCAAGAATAAAATAAAAATGAATAAATGAATGAATGATTCCCATTATTCAAGAATGCATAGCGCAAGGAACGGAGATCCATTCCGACGAGTGGGGTACTTACCGAGGCATTTCAGATACCGTTTTCGTAGAAAGAACTGGTCGGTTTATACAGTTAAAAAATTGTTTAATAATAGGTATTTTTCTCATTGTTGCGATTCTCATTCTCGTTCTCGTTGTGCATAAACAGTGGTTCTTATAAATAAATAATTTATAGTGTAGAAGTCACGCAAAAAATTATGTTTAAAAGAAAACCTTTAAACTGTTTCGGCTTTACAGCTCTCTTACTTCCTGACAACCCAAAAGTAGGCCTACTTTCTTACCTGTTTTATTATTTTTATTGCTCTTTATAAGTTTATATAAGCATAAACAATAAAACAATAATTTGTTTTATTTTTAGCATTAGGATACACGCACAAAACTGTGAATCACCGCCGGCATTTTGTGAATTCTCAAGGAATCCACGCAAATACTATTGAAAATATGTGAGGCCAATTTAAGGGAAAATTTAGAAGAATGCAAGGATGTCAACAAACTTTTTTTGCTTCATACATTGACGAATTTTTGTGGAGAAGAAATAGAAGCAAAGAGTATTGCCCGATATATTGCAAGCCATTACAAGACAATATTCGCTTACAATTTTTGTAATAAATATATATTTTTTGGAATAAATAAGATATTGTAGTTCGTTGTAAAAACTAATGTTAATATGTGAAAATATTTAAAAAATTCTAGCATATAAAATGAAGATTTTTCATACATATAAGACTTTTATTTATTTAAATACATGTATAGCATCTCAGCGTTTAGTGTAAAGCAGGCTTTGTATACTTTCGATTAAAAACCAAAAATGAATGTAAAAGTAGTTATTACCAAATCAGCGCATTTCATTTTGGGGTCATGTAGCTAATGGCGATTATTTTATATGCGCCAAGTATTGGCATGAAGTAACTTGAATTGGAAGTCCGCAAATGAAATTTGCAAGCAAGTCGAACTAGCCGCAGTCGACTCGCAAGTTGGGCCGCGGCAAGTTGTCGTAGGCCCGTCCGCATGTATTTAAGCAAACCCGAGCTGTTCTGAACGTTGTTTCGAAAGAGCCGGGTGTCAGTTATGCACTGGTAATGAAAGCACGAAGTTGGAATTTACTCCCATAATACTCCGTATTCGATCTATGAACCATCTACTGAGTGGCACAGATGCTAATTCGGCAAGATCGTTAAGCAATTCTTGCCCAGCAGACACAAACAAACATTTACATGTTGATCTTAGTCTTTTAGGCTGGCATATGATACCCAATAAATAAACCACAGTCAGCATCTATTGCAGTGCTCTGCAACTCGTCAGCTCTTGAATAGACAATAGATAGTGCAGCTGTGGGCAGTGTTTTGGGCACCATTGCCCGATCCTGAGCCTACAAAGTTGCCTCAACAGCGTGACACGCGAAAATAGTTCTTTGCGCAATGCCTCTGAAAATAATGATCAAACGTGAGCGATCTGTCAAGTTTCATCCCAAAATAAGATAAGGTTATACAAAATGAAAAAAGTACATTGCTATTGTATAGCTCATATATTTTGCTATTGTAGACCCCCAGCTCACGTTTGGCCTCTGGTTATTTACAAGAAAAGCAGGTCACCGTCTTAACGTGACCGAGCATCGACCTCAAAATCTGGAGATGTGCAATCATGTCGTAACTTAAACTTCCAACTTCTTCCAGTTTTCACAAAAGTGCAACAACGCGAGAGCGTCTGCATTAGCAATTTTTGTGGAAGTCCTAAGGCAGGTTGTGCGTATAAATGTTAAAAAAATGGAAGCCAAGATCAATCCCTGATAAACGCGCGATTTTACACGGCGAAGCCTGCTTTGTTTGTTGTAACCAGTAGTAATTTGTGTAACTTTCCTTTTGAACAAGCTCCATGACCTTTGTAACCATATGCTTATCGGGCAGTGGTCCCCAAACTTTTCGAGCAGGGGGCCGGGTATTGATATTTTTGGACCTCCTCGGGCCAAAGCTGGAGACTAAAAAAAACAAAGATCTTCACTTTGATTCGATCTCTGATTTGACTATTTTGCTCCCAAAATTCCCGACATAATTCTATCCGACTGTGGCTCAGAGTGAGCGCATATATTTTTTAAAAGAGCTCCGCGGGCCGTAGTTTGGGGACCACTGGTATCGGGCATAATAATTTATAATTGTTTCTTGTAATGTAGGCTAAGCGATAAACTTTGATTTTTTGTAAAACAAAAAATAACAACTTTTTTGGCATCATATTAATTTATTTATTGTGTCTTGCAAAGTATTCGCTTATTGATAAGTTTATGTCGTTTGAAAAAAACGAAATGTATTCCTTGCAAATTATTCGCCCAACCGTGCGTGGCTATTTTATCTTGCAAAGCATTTGCCCAGTTTTTACTTCTTGTAAAGAATTTTCCAATTTTTAACACCATCGAAAATGAACTTGTAGCGGTTAAGAGTTTATATATAAATATATATATATATATCTAGCTACATGTAAATTTCACAAACTTTTACAGATCTTCTTTATTTTTAAAGCCAACAGTACAAGAAATTTTCTACATGTGCTTTTTACAACGCAAGGCGCTCTCGTTTTCTAACCAAAAAGAAAAAAATGAATAAACGGACAAAATATACACAAGCAAAAAAATGCGGCGATCGCTACACATCTCCCCCCCCAAGTGATATTGCTGCAATTAGGCAAATACCACTGAAAGAAGAAAAAAATAATAATAAGCGATTGCAATAGAAAATACTACAAAATTCTACATGCACCGATAGAGGCAAAAAAAAATCACGCTATACAAGCAAACACGCAAAATGCAACACGTGATTAAAACGTCGAACCAAACAAGACATCGAAAAAAAATAAAAATAAAAAACTAATCGCGATAGCGCATACGTTTTGTAATCAGTCTGCCTCTGCGGGAGTAAACGCGATTAGCGGGGAGTTCGTCTAGGTCTCCCGCAAAAATGTTATCAATCTTACTCGAAGATGTGGGCGAAAAAGATAGAGTCTCGGAAGCTTCCACTCGACAGAGGAGCCAGTGGGAGATATGAGCTCAACAAGGGCCGGTTTTAAACGATCAATCGTTACGGTGTCAGTGTGACCGTGTTTTTCGATGACAAAATATTTATCGTGTCGTTCAAGTACAAAATGACGTCACGAATAAGGTCGTTGCAACGGAGATTTTACACTGTCAATGCGAACAAATACTTGGGAACACCGGAAAAGAAGTGGGTCGACAAGAGTTTGTTGTTTTTTAGGATGGCGTGGTACAGTATAACGTAATGAGTTCATGAAAGAACAAAGTGTCTTAGCATACTGCGAAGTTGGTTGGACTGTGTTTTCCTCGGACAACTCTACAGGAGTCGAATTTTCAAAATATTCCCCGGGGAGTCGTATAGAAGTCCCTAAAGCCATTTCAACTGCAGCACACCCCATATCCTCTTTTATGGCCGATCGCAAGCCTAAGAGTACAAGACTCAAGTTTTGATACTAAAGATCGGGAGGAGATTGACATTTCAATGCAAATTTTTAGACTGCGATTGAATCGCTCGTTTAATCCGTTTGCAGCCGGATGGAAAGCTGTTGTGTGACATAATTTCGAAACCAAAAATTGGCACATTTCTGTGAAAAGGAGAGACGTGAATTGGGCCCCTCTATCTGTAATGATTATTGTAGGAGATCCAAAACGGGCCACCCAATGTAAAAGAAAAGAATCTGCATAAGATTGCGCAGTGATATCCTTCATGGGTATGGCCTCCGGCCTGTTACGTAATTTCAAAAGTTTACTGTAGACCGCACAGCGAATCCCTCTCTTCTTGTCTTCAATTTCTTCAACTATGGGGAAGCTATCCGAGCCTTCCCCAATCACACCGCTGGCTTTCCACACGTCTTATGGTTTATAATATATATTAACGTTGAAAATTCTATACGACAGTACAACAACAGGCTTCCACAATCCAACGACCAATTATTTACTAAACACGACAGCTCAAACGGTGCAGCCAACGATGCAATCGCAAAACAAAATTTTCCCAAGTTTCGCTTGCGATCTACAAACTCACTCTTCAAACTAAACCACCGAACCAATTGATCACCAACGACTGAAAGGAATTAAATCTACCAATATCTCAAATTATAAAGTGCTCGCCACGTGCAAGTGAGCCAATCAGACTTCATCAAGATCGCTGCACGTGATCTGCCTGTAAAGCAGTGAACGCAAACAATAGAATTAATTAAGAGGTTTCAAAAAAGACTTTTATGCAGTTAATTAACTTTTTCAATTTCAGTGCGAGTTCTATTTTTATGATTTTAACACGGCCAACGCGTAAATCTGTCTACAACTGTCAATAAATATTTGTAACCAGAAGAATCGGGAAGAGGACCGACGATATCGACGTGTACATGTGAAAATCTGGCATCTGGGGGATTTTAGGTGTTTTAGGACTGTTAAATCTGGCATTTTAGGACGGCTCAAGCAATCGGCAACCACATTGTTTTTTCCTTCAATATGTCTAACATCAGCTGTGAATTCTGAGATAAACGATAAGTGTCGAGCTTGCCTGTTACTCAAAGGAGTTTTTTTCTAGATATAGCACCAACTAATGGTTTGTGGTCAGTGTAAAGAGTAAACGGACGTCCCTCTAAGAAATATGTGAAATGATGTACTGCCAAATAAGCTGCCAACAATTCTTTATTAAAAGTACTATACCGTTTTTGGGCATCAAAAAAGGCGGCTGAAAAGTACTCCAATGGTCTGTGCGAACCACTACTGTCAATCTGACTGAGTACAGCACCACAAAATTTATCGCTTGCGTTTACAAACAATGTTGTCGGACTGTCGCGCTGAGGAAAATTTAGTAGTGTTGCATTACTTAGTGCCACTTTCATGTCCTCTAACGCAGTTGATGCCTCCTCGTTCCAAGAAAGATTTGCATTGCGACCGGCAGGAATCCCCTGGAGGAGGGAATTTAAAGGGGCCAAAATTTTTGCGCATTGAGGAATAAACTTTCTATAAAAATTCACTATGCCCAGAAATCACCGTAAAGACTGGGCGTTCTGTGGGGTCGAAAAAGAATTTATGGCATCAACCTTACATGCAACAGGGGCGATACTTTTGTCCGAAACAATATGCCCTAAATAGCGTAGCCGATTTTGGCCGAATAAGCACTTAACTGCATTGATGATTAATCCGTTGCGTTGTAGACGCTCAAATATTTGTCGAAGATGGGCTCGGTGTTCTTCAATGGAGGACGAAAATATTAATATGTCATCTATATAGACAAAGACAAATGACAAGTCTTGAAATAGAGAGTTCATAAAGCGTTGGAATATTTGGCCAGCGTTAGTTAGGCCCATAGACATCTTTAAAAATTCCCAATTTCCGGCCGGGGTGCAAATTGCGGTTTTGGCAATATGTTCTGGGTGAATATGAATTTGGTGATATGATTTAAACAAATCGATGCTGGAAAATATTGTGGAACCGGATATATTTTCGGTAAAGTCATGAAGGAAAGAAATGAAATAAGAGTCCTTGACGGTTACTTGATTCAGACGCCGATAGTCTCCTACTACTCGCCAAGATCCGTTAGATTTTTTTACCATATGAACAGGGGATCCCCACGGGGAGGAACTGGGTCTAATTATTTTCAACTCCTCAAGCTGACTTAATTCCTTTCTTAAAACAGCAAGTTTTTCGGGAGAAAGACGGTGTGGCCGCTGTTTAACCCCTGTGTGGACCGGTGGTTTCAATGTAGTGAACGATGTCATGTTCTGGAGGAAGCCTTAAGTTCGAAACTGAGAACACCTCGGGAAATTCAGCTTCCAGAAACTGATAATCTCCTAAGTTGTAAACCGGAGGTTCGACATTACACAAACTAGGCTTAAGTTCAGGATTAGATGAAAAAGAACAAGGATCACGACATTTCTGTGCATGAGGACCAAAACGTCGATGAAACCAGCACAGAACCAGCAGAATGATTTAATATTTGCAGATTGCGGAATGTGTTCGGGAAATATCAATCTCCCTTTTCTAGGATCAATCTTGATATCAAAGTGCGATAAAAAATCTATTCCAATGATGGGTTTTAACGTCTCAGCAATGCAAAATTCCCAGTTTAAAGGCACCGGACCTCCCAGGTCAATAGTAATATTTTTGCAACCAAACGTAGGGACAGAGCTTCCATTAACAGCAGACAAATAGTCCTGCAGATGATCTCGAGAATTAGGGTCCACAGGAATTACAGAACAAGCACTGCCCGTATCAATCAAAAACTTCAAATTAATAATGGAACATTTTATGTACAGTAGTTATGATGTAAGAGTTGGGCACTCATTATTTCCTCCGGTAAAGTCGCCTTTCTTTACCGGAGCTATCAGTTTAAATGATTATTTTGAGAATGAAACATTGCGACATTTGCATGCCAAGAGCAAGGGGATATGCATTTATAAGCTCGATTGCCACAACGGTTGTGGTAAAAACATAATTCTTTCTTAGAAATTATTGATGTGGGTGCGGAACCTTTATTACGCTGGTCGGAGGTAAACTTTTCAACCTTTCGATTTAATTCGTCTACAGCGTCCGACATATTTCCCAACTGCTTATCAAAATACTCATTACCTTGTATTGCGGTTTATCATCTGTGGGAGGATTGGCGGGGCTTACAGATAAAATATTAGTGGCTTTTTGTGCTAGTAAATCAACGTCTGTTTCGCCAAAAGCCAACAGTAATTTACAAACCATTACGGGCATACCCTCAAAGAAAACTTTTTTTATAAGCCTTTTGCAAGTAGGTTCATTGTGATCAAAACTTACCAAAGAACCCCGAAGCTTTGCTAAAAATTCAATTGGGGACATTTCACCTAATTGGACTTTATGTAGTTTGTCTAATTGAGCGTCTTCCGACAAGGTATACCGCAATATTAAATTACGCTTCAAAATGTCGTAAGGATTAATAGATTGCGAACACTCTGTAATAACATCACTTAATGGCGCCAAATATTTAGGCGGTAAACGTTTAAGCACATGGTCGAACATTTCGCTTTGTTTACAAATACGATGAGAAGTAAAAAAACATCCACACATTTAAACCAAGCGATGGGTTCTTTTTCCCAGAACGCTGGTAGACTTAAAGACACATTTCTATTATGTTGAGACAACTCTCTAACATAACTTGATAACTATCATTCATTGTGACGTCACTATGGTTGCTATTAGTTCGTTGAAAACAAGATGGCGGAACAGTACTAGTGTTATGCAAGTCTTAACTAGTATCATTTTGATTATTAGAAAACCGGAAATATTTTGCCTACAAATAATAAAATGCAAGTAATATAATTGCTATATGCATAAATATTACATAAATTCATATTAAGCTGAGCATTATTACAACATACGTAAGTCTTTTTCTTTTATAGAAGATTGTTGAGGACTTGAGTTCTTCAAACTTTAAATTCTTGAAATCCAAGATCCACACTCGGGGTCACAAATATGTAGCGGTTAGGAGTTTATATATGTATCTAGCAGTGGCGTACGCAGAAATTTGTGAAGGGGGGGTTTTGGAACCGAAAAAACGATTGCTCTTAGTGGTCCTGGTAATGGGCAAAAACTTCAAAAATTAGGCCTACATTTAAAAACAAAGTGTTATGTTTTTAAGACCATCTTGCAGTAGCATGAATTTCTTTTTACCAAACCGTAAAACTAATTATTGAAAAGGCATGTGCGAGTACGCAAATTTAATTCAAATATGACAAGAAACTTTCCAAACTAAAAGCAACATAAGCAACTCGTATAAATGATGAGAACAAAAGGTGAAAAATCAAATGAACAAAAAAATAACCTTACTTAATAAATATTTAAAGTTTTTTTTACAGGCTTATATTCAAACGCCTGTTTTTTCACTTAATCTGTTAATTACGTCATCAGGCAAGGCGTGTAGTTCCTATAAATGTTTAACAATGCAAGTCCATTCATTCGAGTGGTGCCAGTTGTGTTTCGTAAGTACGTTTTTAGTCTGCGCAATGTGGAAAACGATCGTTCACTAGTGCATGTTGTCACTGGAAGAGTTAGCAAAATGGTCATTAATGTAAATGTGTTCGGAAAGGCATTGAAACTGCATTGCTTGATGCTACTCAACGCATCAGTTGGTCTTTCTACTTCGTTCAATCGAGAAAGTTTCCTGTACCATAATATAAGTTCAGGTACTAGTTCTTCCGAGGATTTCGTTTAATCATTTTTGTAAAATTTTCCCAAGACTTGAATACTTTTAATTTGTTGAGGAGTTGGTCCAATGGTTGGATCAGCAGGAATTAAAGACTGAAATCCACAATAATTGATTTGTGGGCAGTAAATCTTGCTTCGAGAGTGACAATAAAGTTATCAAGAAATGGAATAAAAATTCCTACACTAAAATATTCTTCATCTGTTACAGCAGCAATGTTGCATCGATTGGTCTGTCTTGAAGTAAGGCGTGGTGTTTTAAAAATAAAATTTTGGGTTTTGGCCGTTTCTTGCGCAGAAATATAGAGCTGGTGAAATTCATCTTCGGCTTTTTCTCTAAGACACTTCAATTCATTTGCAATATCATGTGCAATGTTGACGGCCTCAAGGAGATTTATCGACTTTTTTTGCATAACTTTGCACAAAACAATACTGTATCCAAAAATCTTTTTTAAAACTAAGACAGCAATGCAAAATTCACTTTGCCTAATTGTGGATAGCAACTGTAGAGCTCGTGATAAAGTTTCTCCGTCTGGCCATGTTGAAATTTCTGTCAGAGCTTCTACAACAGCAAATTGTAAATTTGAAAAGACACTGACACTCTCGTGTCGATCGACCCATCTGGTGGCACAAATTTGAACAAGTTTTTGAGCTTTTGTTGTTGACGAAATTGTGTTGATAGATTTGCGTAAAATGTTTTGACGTTTTGGAGCATTGAAAAAATTGTAAACTGAAGCTATTGTTACCATGCAGTTACGAACCGGCGAGAGATCGCATGAATTCGAGACAGCCAAATTAAGACTATGAGCTGCACAGTAAACGTAAAGAGCTGTAGGAATAATTTCCCTGATATAGGCTTGGGCACCATTCAATCTTCCACTCATAGCTGTGGCCCCATCTTATCCTTGACCCCGCATTTTCGAAACATCAATACCAATGTCCGACAAATTGTTCAAAATTGTTGAAGCCAAATTCTTGCCTGATAGATCTGTTATGGGTACAAACTGAAAAAAAGATTCTTCAATAGCAAAGTCATCACTTACGTACCGAGCACAAAGAGTCAATTGTATATATTGCCTGACATGATATATCAGTTGTTTCGTCAGCCAATACAGAAAAAAATCTGGACCTGTTAATGGAATCAACCAATCGCTTAAGTATCAAGTCATTGCATATATTTATAATTTTGTTTTGCATTCTTGGGCTGATATACTGAGAGGTGCGTCCGGCAGAAAGAAAATCATTCTTGAAAACTTGATCATGTTTCGTTCTGTATCGAAGTAAAGCACGCAAATTTCCGTCTTTATTATTATCTTCTAGATTTTTTTGTGATTCGAAAGTGAGTGGACCACTATCCCGATGTCCTCTTAAGGAATACCCTGTCGACCACAGAGTATAATTGTTTCTATAATTCATGTGATTTTTCTTTGGTTTTCTAAAATTGTTTGCTTCTGTTGCTGATTAAGTTGAATTTCGATGCTATCTTGTTTTCCTAATAAGATCGACATAACGGTCTCTGCTGCAACCACACTGTCGCGATGATATTTTGTGCTCTCGTGGTCTGCAAAGGGTTCAAGCACATTTTTCCACTTTTAAAACTTTACCGCGCACAAAGTTCCTAGAGGTTGGTTTCCAACTCCACTGCCTGCTTTACTTTCAAATAAAACGCAGTATTTGCAAAAGGCTCCATTTTCTAAATATGAGTACGCTAACCACTTGAAGCGAATAAACCAGCGGTGCTGAAACCGTAAATTTCGGTGATTGGTTGCGGTAATTGGAAAATTAGAAGACTGATCCGAAATCCATATGTTTTTTAGCATTCGAAGTCTTTCTGCTTGAGTATAAGTTTTTCCTATATAAAGTGAAATGTCATTTGACGGTTGTAAAACTAAATCTTTTGTCGCTTTGTCTGCGTCTGGAGTCTCACCTGGTTTTTCTATTACATTCTGCGGATTATTTTTGCTACATGCCAAATCATTAACGGGAATACTTTTTTAAACATTTTCGCAGTCGTTATTATTAGGAATTTTTTTAAAATTAAAGTCTAACAAAGTTTTTCTCCTTTTTTGTTGAGGAAACATGACTAAATGATTAAATAAATTCTTTTAAGATTAAAAAATTATGCAACCTGAAATCTCTTTTAAATTAATTCTTGTTAGAGTAATCGTATATTATGAATACGAATGGCAGGATAAAAAATTTGTACCAGTGCAAAAAATATTAACTGATAATTTTGAAAGCAATAATGTTAACTGTTAACTTTCAAAGAATTAGAGCAAATAACAATAACGTCATGCCTCATCCTTTGCAAAACGCCATAAGCGTAAAATTTTTGATTATTTTCCATTTATTTTTAAATACCATTTCAGCATTTAATAACAAAGTTAGAATTTAGGAAATCAAATAATTACAAACTTAATTTTGGAAAAGACGTAATTAAAAAAATTTTATGACAAGTTTTTACCATTTTAAATTACTTGATTTTAACAAGTTTAACATTTTCGGCTCATTCTTGTAAAACTGCCTAAAATTTTCGACTAGTTTTACATTTTAAAACAGACAATACCAAAAAAATAAAAATGCTTTAAATATCAAAAGTTTTCTCGAGTTAAGCTCGCTGATACAATTTAATTAATTCAGCTCAAAGCGAACTCAATTACTCAACTTACTTTCGCGAGACATACTCTTACAGATGGGATTTTAATAGATTAAATGGTAATTAATTGCATGATAGTTTGATTTAGAAATATTAAACTCTAACTGCCTTATCGAACAAACCGTATTGCAACTGCTATAAACGCTATCTAGCTGCACATTAAAATAATTTCAGTAAAAACGAAGAACCATTTTTATAAAATTTGCTTATTTAGTTATGGTGTACAATTATTACTTTATAAAATTTTATGAGCTTTCTTCTCATAGAAAAAAACTTTTTACAATGGTGACTTGATCAGTTAAACTATTTTATATTATATTTTACAATTCATGTTTAAATTTTTTTTATCACATTTATCAGAGTTCAATCAATCAATCTTTCAAATCCTCCTTAGGTGCTTAAAACTTGTTTTATTTTTCATATCAATGTACAGCTGAGTAAGCAGGCTTGTATCTCATGGGGAAGCATTGTAATAAAACGATAGACATCAAAAGCAAAGCATAAAATGCTTAACTTTCAATATTTTACAATTTTAAAAGTTTTCTTCATAAGTGGCAGCTGTACATTAGCTGACTTGACACAATTTAGGCGATAACAAAAATTGATGCGCAAGCAGTAATTAAGTTAAAAAAGTGCAGTAAACAATAGAAACTAAAATCATATTATGGAAGCCTACTTATTATCATGTATATATGCCTAAACACCATTCTTCAAGGGGGGGGTTTAACCCCTGAACCCCCCCCTTGCGTACGCCTATGATATCTAGCTACATGCATAGGTGGGCACGAAAGTACCGCGGTACTTTTACTCGGTACTTTTGAATTATCCAATATAATAGGAATAAAAAACTATTTTTGAAATTTTTTTTTATTTTTATTTTTGAATTACACTATTTTTGAATGTCAATTGAAATTCAATGTATGACAGAGAAGTTAATAGTTATAACTATTAAATTGGATTATTCAAAAGTACCGAGTAAAAGTACCGTGCTCACCTATGGCTACATGTAAATTTCACAAACTTTTACAGATCTTTTTTTTTTAAAGCTAACAGTACCAGAACTTTTCTACATGTGCTTTTTACAACGCAAGACTTCTCGTTTTCTAACCAAAAAGAAAAAATTAATAAACGAACAAAATATACACAAGCGTAAAAGTCATACTTACACAAGCCTTTATGTCGGCAGCGTGGTCGAGCGGTTGAAACGCCGGGCTCATGTTCAACACGGTCTCGGTTCAAAACCCACTCGCGCCATTCTGTTGTGTCCTTGGGAAAGACACTTTACGGCACATTCCCCTGCTTGGTGGTCCTGGCAAGCAGTTTTAAATTACAGTCATATCTCTATTAAATTACTAGCGGACAGCAATATCTTGGTATCTCCGGAAGCAGGTCGGGGTAATTTGCCTACCCTATGTATAGCGCCTCCGTCGCTTTCCTGCGAGTCAGGAGGATAAATATAGAGATAAAAAAAAAAATAAAAAAAAAAAGTAAAAATGCGGCGATCGTTACAAATACTTAAAAACTAGTTTATAACTTTATTATTGAAAAATTTTTAATTTAAAAAAAAAAAGAAAAAACAGTATTATTTTATTTACCTCAACTTATAGTTTTTGTTTGTTTTTTGTAACGTAGGCTAAGCGATAAACTTTGTTCTTTTCAAAAACAAAAAATAACCGTTTTTTAGCATCATATTAACTTATATGTTGTGTCTTGCAAAATATTCGCTTATTGATAAGTTTATGTGGTTTGAAAAAAACGAAATGTATTTTTTGTAAATTATTTGCCCAACCGTGGCTATTTTCATCTTATAAAGTATTCGCCCAGCTCTTACTTTTGTAAAGAATTCACCAATTTTTAACACCATCGAGATTGAAAGCTTAAGAGCGAGTGTATAACCTTATTATTAAAAAATTTTTAATTAAAAAAAAAATAGTATTATTTTATTAAGCCCAACTATAGTTTTTAATTGTTTCTTGTAACGTAGGCTAAGCGATAAACTTTGTTCTTTTCAAAAACTAAAAAATAACCGTTTTTTGGCACCATATTGATTTATTTATTTTTTCTTGCAAAATATTCGCTTATTGATAAGTTTATGTCGTTTGAAAAAAACGAAATGTATTCCTTGTAAATTATGTGCTCAGCCGTGGCTATTTTCATCTTGTAAAGCATTCGCCCAGCTCCAGAATTTTAATTCTTGTAAAGACCAACAAAGAAACAAAGGGAGAAAGAGTGAGAAAGAACGAGAGAGAGAGAAGCGAGTTCAAAACGAGAGAATTCAAAAATTAGAAAAAAGAGTTTTAAACAGTGAGGACGATTTCTTAACTTGAAAGTCCCAACATTTCAAAGACTGCAGTCAATCAAGAGTTTCAACAAATTTTGTGAATAGAGACCAAGTCTTTTGCTAAGATGTTTAAGTCAATTTCTAGTTTAAGTTTAGTTTAAAGTTTAAGGTTATCAAATCTTGAGTCTAAGTTTATGAATAAAATTATGTCCAAAAAGTTTTTATATTTATAGTTTTAAAAATAAAATCCTTTTTGTTTCTTTTAATTTTAAACATCTTTTCTTATTTTTTAAGTGCAAAAACTGTAGCAAATAATTAAGAAATTTTTTTGGTGATTGTAAACATATACATCTGGGTCTGAGTCAAATCTGAATCTTTCATGGTTTGATGCATCAAAATTTATCATTTTTTGTTATTACTGTAAATTCTTTAAATTTTGAATTATTTGACTTGAGTTCAGCATCAAACCATAAAGTGTTAATGATTGCACCAAAAACGAAACAGATCTAAACCATGTATATGCAAATATGAATCAAAACTGTAGAATTAGTTTTTTTTTTCTTTTGAAGTAAAATGTTGTAAATCAAAACAGCTTCAAGTATACCACTTGTTGGCTTAGTAGTTTTTGCAGTTATATTGGTAAAGTTTTTTTACATATTTCTGTTTCATTTTGCAATCAACTAAATAATTGGAAAAAATTTTAACATTACAAAAAAGTTTGTTTTTCAATGTTGTTTATATTTAGATGTTATTACGCTGTTATAAAAAAATATTCATATTTAATCCGCACTATATTTAAGTTGATTGTGATGGTTGAATGCTCAAATTTTTCTTCATTTTTTGTTAATTCTGAAAAGGAATTCATAAAGTTTCCTTTTCGCTATATTTCTAATCAAAATGTAGTTTATAAACTCAGAAAAAGAGAAACAAGTTTTATCAAACATGGAACAGTATGGAATAAAACCAGGAGCTTTTATGAATGTATTGTTCCCAATTTTACTGTTGTAAATGTAGAAAAACCACCATTTTATTTACGTAAATTTTCACCTGATGGAAATTACTTTATTGTTTTTTCTGCTGACCAGACATCAGTTGAAGTTTATGCATTTAATGGTTGTCAAGCTGCTGAAAACTATTTATCTTCAGTGAAAGACAATATTTTGCATGAAATGATCAACCCTAGCATTGAATTTAAAAAGTTTTATCAAAGTGTAAAGGAAAAATTGTTTTCAAAATTTTTTGTCCTGAAACACCAAATACCAGTAACATCTGAAGGCCAAAATTTAAACAGAGAATGCAGTTTATTTACTGATGACAGTAGACATGTTTTAGTAATGTCTGCAGCTCCGTTACCAAATGATGCATCTCCTCCTTTTTATGAAGTGTATTCAAACAATGAGGCAATGAGTCCTAATCAACGTTTTCCATTAGAAGATTATTCATTGCATTCTGTTGATTATGTTACAGGAATGTTACAATGTAGTGTGGAATTTAAATGTGATAAGATATTCCCTTCTCATAATCAGGGTTTATATTTGTACAAAAATGTATTAGCTGTTTTGTCTGTGCAGCATCAAATTGTACATATTTTTCATATTGATGAAGGTATTTTGATAAAAACTCACTCTATTGGTCGTTTTTGCTTTGAAGATGACAACTATGTATTTCAGTTGCTCCAATCTCAATTGTCTCATGAAATAAGAAGAGAACCTTTTCATGATGTGGCTATAAATTCTCTTAAACACAGAATAATATCTTTTTTGTTTAAGAAAGCCCTAGCTGAAAATAAAGAGAGTGTGTTACGATTTTATCAACAGTTTGGATTTTTAGAAGATTTACGATTATGGAGAATGCAACTTTTGGATGAAGAGCATTTATTGTTAAAATATGCAAGCCAAGATGTTGTAGGATTAAGAGTTCAAGATGCTAACGCCCAACCATCACTTTTTGTATTGTTTAATTTTATAGAAGCTAAAGTGTTAGCTGTTTACGAAAATACCTCCATTTATTTTTTGAGAATATTTGAAAATAATCCTGGACTTTTTCGTTCTGCAGATGTGTACCGAGGACAGTTACAAGCAGCTTGTGCCGATATTTATTCATATCAATTGCAACAAAGATTTAAAGAAACCATTATTAATGCAAAGTATGGAGGTCACACTGAAGCTATTAAAAGACTGCTTGCTCAACTCCCATTATCATCTCAGTCATATAGTGCCAGTCCATATCTTGATTTATCATTGTTTAGTTATGATGATAAATGGATTTCACATGTAGAAAGACCTCGGTCAAGTGGGGATTATCCTATTAAATTTTATTCTAGAAAATCAGGAATATTAAAATTTCAAATTCGGTCTGGATTGGTGTCAAACTCTAGTAATTCAACGTCTTCTCGAAAACTAGTAGCATTTACATTTCATCCCACTGAGCCATTTGCCATATCTGTGCAACGCATGAATACAGAATATGTGTTTAATTTTCATTTTCGACATGTTGCATTATGTGTGTAATTAAATAGATAATGTAATTTTTGCACTTAATGGTTTTTATTTTGTTTAGCCCTGGTTAAAGGAATGTTTTTTACTTATTTACTAAATGCAAACATAATAATTTTGCACTCTGGAACACTTGGTTTGGCAGTATTTAACAATTCCTCATTGTAATGTTGAGGTTATTTAAAAATAACATTGTTGTTGCTATTGATCTTCCTCCAAGGATATCTTGGAGTAGCCATCTCTTAACTGTTAACTGTTGGCTCTGAGCTGTGCCAGTTTTGTATGCAAATGATGTGGTAATGTTGTTCTGAAGAATGAATGTCATAAGGTGTGATGTTAGTAACTTTATTTTTTGAAACTGAGATATTGTAAGGTGATGGTAATGTGAATGTGTTTAAAGTTTTCTCTACATTCCTCAGTTGTTATATTTGGATCTTAGATGATAATGTTAGTGTACTCTTTGTTAAGAAAGATTGTGGTTCTTATGTTTTTGGGCAGATCTGAGTGTGTGTTAAAAACATGTAAAGGGTGTGTTTGTGTTTGAGCCAGTTGTTTAAGTTGAGTAGCATTAAGTTTGAGATGGGTTTCCATTGGAAGGACCTTGATTTCGTTATTAGTTGTTGAGTGTTTGCATCTCATGTGCAGCCAGTAGCAATATGCAAAGCTGTGTTTTGAGTGGTTTGTAAAATTGACAAATTTTTGTAAAGTTGATCCTGTGCTGTTAGTGTTTTGATTTATGCTATGATGTGTGAGATATCTAATTTGATAAGAATCATATCAGAAAATGTGATGATGGTTTAAAATATACTTAACTCAAAAATTGGATATCAAAAGTCAAACGTATTGTTTTTAGTCCTTGTTCATGGTTTTCTATAGCCAACTTTACAAGATTTTATGTTTGGGAGAATCCCCAAAAGCCTCAAAGGTTAGTTATGGCAAATTGTGATAAAGAATTTTTCATATTATTTAATTATATTTTTAATATCAATACTTTCTTAGTACTAAAATAGATATTATTGTAATAGAAGTAATTTGAAATATTTTTTGTACTGTCAGTTTCACTCCTAAATCAGTTTCACACCTAAATTAAAGTTTGAGGATTTGTAGTAAAGAGTCATAATTTTATCTCATATGTTTTGCAACTCAATAACTTAACATTTTAAACAAAAAAGTTATAAAACAGAAATTAATATAATAATTAAAAATCAATTTATAAAAAATTAAGCTTTTTTAGTTTTGTATGGAGCTTAAATGCTATATACATTTTGATCCTTGAGTAAAGTTTTCAGTTTAGTATTTACAGGGTTTTTCATAAACAAAAAGCAAAATATCAAAAATAAAAAACAAGATTTCAAATAAAAAATATGATTTCAAAAATAAAAAGCAAAAAAAATAATATAGTAAATTTTCTCTATTAAAGTAGTTTTAATTTCTTCTATTGACTATTTCATTCACTTTTTGCCAGAAGTGTCTAATATTTAGTGAAGCTTCCCAAATTTTCTATAACTTCTATCACATTTTGTTTCAGTTGAGCTATTGTAGTTGCTCTTGGCCTTATACAGTCTAATCTTTGTTTAATGCATGAAAAAATATTTTCTATAGGATTAAGGTCCGGTGAATAAGCTGGCAAATACATGATTTCAACATCCAAGGACTCCAAAAATGTTTTTATCTCTGCACAATGATGAAACTTAACATTATCAAGAACAAGCACAACATTATTATTAAAAAGTCCTTTTTGGCTGCATTCAGATAAAAAGGTTGCAAAAGTTTCGCGAATGTATCCTCCATCAATTAGCTTATAATGTTCGACCCCAGAATTAGATATAATACCACACATAGAAACATTTTTACCTCTAGAAGCTGGCTGGTATAAAACTGCATCTTCAGCAACAGGGGAATATCCATAGTTATTTGAAGTATGCAAGTTAAATCCGGATTCATCCAAAAAAAAGTATTCTTTTTGGCAATTTGCCTAGTATATTAGAAGAAAAGAGTAGTCTTCGCTCCATATTGCTCTGGGTCAAGAGAACACAGGCTTTCTTTTTTATTCTTTTTCTTGTCAACCCTGATGTTTTAAAATCTCGCAAAAGTTGAGGGAGAGAAACCCTATGTGTTAATTTTTCTTGGCAGCCTTTTAAAGTAAGGGATTATCATTCCCCATTATGGATCTAATCTCTGTATTTAGTTTAGATTTATCCTTTTTATTTCTCCCAGATTTTTTGTATATGTTGCTAAAACTCAACTCCTCACCCTCATGGTTCTCAATCTTATCAAATTGTTTAAGGTACATATGCTGAGGTTTGTTATTTCAAGGAGTTCTTTCTTCGATTTAATTTTGTACAGCCTTTTAACTTGATCAAATTTTTCCTTGTTTATTAACACTCATGTTTTTCTCTACTGAAATTGTTGAGACATAACTTCTTGCAAATTATAGCAATTTGTGTAATAAAGCATGTAATAAAAGGCTTTCCTTTTTAACTCTTTCAGTACGGGTGGACCTATACATGTCACGTGACTCAAAGTGAGCAAAAAAAGAAACACGGTAAATTTTTTGGGCTAAACTTCCTGAAAAACCCTTTGTTATGTCACAATACCCTGAAATCCTGTTTTTTGCTTTTTGTTTTTGAAATCTTGTTTTTCATTTTTGAAATTTTGATTTTTATTTATAAAATCTTGCTTTTTATTTTTGAAGTTTTGATTTTTATTTATGAAAAACCCAGTAAAAAAAGAAAAATCAAAAGTTTAAGATCAGGTATGTTTGCCTGCTGCTATCATAAGCCACAGAGTCCACAGAGTCTACAGATAATGTTGTGATTGGTTTGAATAGTCTGTTGTTACATGCATTTAAGCTAATTTATGCAGTTTTTTACATGTTTATTCTGCTATATAGACTTCATGTTAACCTAAAACTCAATACCAAACTGCATAAGACTTTGGCCAAATTATACTTTAAAACAATAAGCAAAATTTACTTTAGTTTATCAAAAGATGTTATTTTCATTTTGATTTTGAACCATGCTATCTGAAATTGCAAAACTTCATCAAAGTTTTTAGTACAGCCTTATTGATTCAAAAAAACAAATTATCTTTAAAAGCTTTTTAAGGGACCAAGTGTTAAGGTAGTTTATTGGTTTCACATTTTCCCTAAAATAGTTGAATATAAATTTGTGAACAAAACAGTTTTATATAGAAATTGTTAACAAAAAAAGGTTGGTTAATATAGATCTAAGTCTTGGAAAAGCACATTTTCTATTTACCATAAAGCAGTGGTTCTTAACCTTTTTGGTATTGCACCTCCCTTGAGCAATGATTTCCCATTTTACGCCCCCCATCTTTAAAAATTAATACAAAAGTACAATTTCAATTGCATTTTATTTAAGAATCACAAATCAGTGAGACATTTGACATTGTTTCTTGGCAACTAGCTCTTTAATATGTGGTTTAATCCCAGACAGCGCACACCACAAATCTCCTTCAACTTCCAGCTTGTTTCTGTACTTAGTTTTGATGGCAACTAATGTAGAAAATGCAGCTTCACACATATAAGTTGAACCGAACATAACCAAAGCACGAAGTGCTTGGGTGGAAATAAGAGGGTAAACAGGAAGGTATTTGACCCAAAACGCCTCAAGCTCCAGCTCCTTAAAGTTGTCTTTGGCTGTGGAGTTAAATTTTAACTCAAGAAACTCTTCTTGAGCTTCATTAAAAATTTTGTCTACTTTGCACTGAAATGGGTTTCTGATAAACTTCCAGGCTTCTCGCTTCTCATTTATGTCAGGAAAGTATTTAATAAATTCCTCTTTTAAATCAAATAGATGAGTTTTTATTTGTGTCTTTAATTCAGACTTGAGGTTACTGTTATTGAGAGCAGAATCCAGGTTACAAAAGCTTGCTGGATTTCTTGTTCAATTCGATTCTGCCAGAGGTCAAGTTTGGACATAAAAGACCACACAATATCATGATGCATTATGATATTGATGTTTTTTTCTTGAAGTTGGAGGTTGAGAGTATTCAACACCTGAAATATGTCCACAAGACAAGCCAGTGATTGTTGAAAGCCTTAGGATTGAAACTTTTCCAATAAGTTTCTCTTTTTCCTTGAATCAAGAAATACTGCAACTTCTTCTTTTAATTCATGAAGCCGTTTTAGCATATTCCCCTTAGACAACCATCGGACATTTGTGTGAAACAACAGAACATGTTCAGATTCCATATCTTGACATAGGAGCTTGAATAGACGACTGTTAAGGGATTCTGCTTTGATATAATTCACGATTTCAATAGATAGGTCCAGAACCTCATTCATTTCATGAGGCAGAGTTTTTGATGCTAAAGCTTCACAATGAAGTATGCAATGCGTACTTATTACAGAAGAATTTTTTTCTTTTACCCTTTTAATAAATTCAGACTTCAGATCAGTCATAGCTGGAGCTCCATCTGTGCATGCTCCTGCTAATGATTCCCATGATAGTTGGTTTTCCCGAAAAAAGTTTTCCACAACATTAAAAATTTCGGCTGATGTTGCACGACTTTTCATTTGGTGGCAGAATAACATTTCTTCTTTTATTGTGTTCACTGACAAGAAACGAGCATAAAGCAGAAGCTGAGAACAACTTCCAATATCCGTTGTTTCATCACATTGTATAGCAAAGAAAGGCGACTCTTTTATTTGGTCAAGAAGTTGATCTTTGATATCTTGAAATAGTTCATCGATTCTTCCTTTAACTGTATCATTGGATAATGCAATTTGAGAAAGCATATTTGCTTTATCCTTGCCCAGTACGAGTTCTGCTGCTACGAGTATACTAGGTTTTACAAGAGATTCCCCGACATTATGACTTTTCTTATTCTTTGCAATTAACATGGTGATCTCGTAAGAAGCCTCAACAACATTCGAAGATCTTTGCTGAAACGTCCCACTCATGTCCAACTTAGCTTTCTTCAAGGAATGACTTTTCATGACAAAAAATGCTTTAGGATTATCGGCTAAAGCGGAATGGGCTGTGGTCAAATGCCGTTTCAAGTGAGAGGGACGCATTGCATCATTACTAAGAGTTTTGCAACATATTACACACTGCGGAACTTCTGTGTCACCTTTTAGCAGTGGTACAAAACCAAATTCAATGTAGTCATCAAGATACTTTCTTTTTTTCGTTGCCATTTTAATTATCTTACTTTATTACTTATCTATGCAGGCACTGCAACATGATAAAATATAAATTTAGTTAATTGTAAATTTAGTTTACATATATACCGCTCTACCATTTTAACAAACTGACTGATAGCTGCCTTAATCCATTCAGATCTTTTATTTCCTAATTTTATTATGACACAGTCTATTCTGCTGTGTAAATTTGCTATTGCTAATCAAAATAAAATAACACCATCGATAATTTAGCTATTTTATGACATCATACATCTATTTAGTTTATGAAGCAGGGTTACCATTCTACAATGGCAGGCTACAATCACTCACAAGAATATCTTGGACAGAATTTAGGTTTACAACCTTTGGAGCGGCAAGCATTCGCATGCTATTCTCTGTATATTTCAGCCAGGATAAGAAGAAATGCACTTTGTACCATTAAAAATTTGAAAAGATTTTTAAATTCTAACACACAACTGACCTAAAGTAACTTTTGATTTAGAAAAACAGAGGAACGTTTGCAGAAGGTTAGTTTCATGTGCAAAGCTCGAAATTTCAAAATTCATAAAAAATACTTTGTAAATGCATTAGGGTTCATGCCCCCCTAAAAATTTGCGTATGCCCCCCCAGTTAAGAACTCCTGCTATAAAGGGTAGATAAGATGAGCATTATAAACAAAAAACTGAATAACCTGGAAATGCAACCTTAACTTAACCTGAAAGACTCACTTTAGATTGAATCTATCTGCAAGGCAATGCTTTTTGCAATTTGTTGTGTTAGCTTCAGACTTAAAATACCAGAGGTCTTTTTAAAGCTCTGTAGTAAATCAAATAGAATAGATTTTTTAATCAAAGAAATCAGCAGTCAAGTATCTGTGGTTTTCAAACAATGATCTTTTGACTCATTTTGTATACAATAGGGTATACAATAGGTAAATCCACTCCATCATGACTTTATCAATGTTTTCTACTTTTGCTTTATGTAAAGTTTTTCTTTTAAACATTTCTTTTTTAGAGTCACTTTCTTGATAAAAGTTAAGATTTTTTTCCTTTGCTGTTTTAAGTCATAAATTGTTGATTGGCCAATGCTGTAATCCAAACACAATTTTTTAACTGTCTTGCCTTGGTTAAGTTTCTCCAGAACTTGAACTTTTGTTGCAATTGAAAGCAAATTATGCTTACGTTTCGACATTTTCATATTTACATGTTGCACTGTATTCTATATACTTTTAGATGCTTACTTCTGTGCTTTTTATGTAATGAGACATGTAGGAACCTGACTGAACAGAAGATTCTTGTTGTCCCTATTCACAGTTGGAATCTATGACCTCATAATGGGAGTTAAATACTGTAATGTTTGCAGCTGTGTTTCAGTATGTAAATGAATAGCGCCAAAATGTGACTCAGCAAGTGGTTAAGTAGGACATCTCTGAAATTAAAATCACCTACTGAGCACCAAAGAGAAAATTTTATCACGTTTTCGTGTTGAACAGATGTAGTCCTTCTATTTAATTAAAGATTAGATGAAGCACTGAAGATAACAAACAAGATGCAAACAGCATTAATTAGTTAAAGGTCAGTTAATAGTTTCACAATCGCAGAAAGTTTTTTGTTAAAAATGCATCCCGGATTTCTGGTCACACTGGTTTTCTGGTTTCCAGATTAGAGGTCACCTACCTACCTGTATATTGAAAGAGCTAATGATTTTATCAGTACTGATCTATTCTTATTTAAAATTTTAAAATGCAAATAATTGTTATTAAAACAAAAATGGGTAATCTTATAATCTTGTTCCTGATAATGTTGCCCATAAAAATGCTCAAATTGATAAACTTTTTTTGAATTTGAAAATATTACTTATTCCTAAAAAAAAGGTCTAGCATGAGATTGCTGCCTTAACCCTAACCTTAATCCAGTGGTCAGCAAACTTTTTGTACTACTGGGCCAAATCTACACATTTCCAACAACATGTGGATTACATTAATTTTTGCCTATAAACAATCGCCACATTATCCTTTAAATTATAATGCACCTCCAACTCCTATTCCTGTGTTAGATGCCTGTCACAATGAGACATGTATTTAGCCGCTTCTTATTTATTATCAAGCACATATTAAAACCCAATACATTGTTTTTATTTACTTATTATCAATGTGAAGGATGATGTTGTTTTTGTGTGATGGCCAAAGCATTAAAATCAACTAGCAACTTTGTTGATGATATCTGCAGTACATTGTTCAAATGACAATCAAAAAAGCAAGTACGAAGTTTATTCTTAGTGTAATTCATTTTGGAAAAAAGCTGAGCTGTTCACAGCAATATGTGCTTCTAAACATGCACTTTACTCACTTTGCATTGTCAAACAGATGAGGATAGGTGGATTTCTGGACATATTCTTTATAAAAGTTGGCAATTGGAACTGAATCATATTTGGCCTTCAACATATTGGATGATTGAAGCTTCATTAGTTCCATTTATATTTCATGTGGCACAGTATTAACATCAACTGAAAATTGCATGGCAAATAAATCAAATTTGTCTTTTTGATTTTTCACAAAATCGAGATTTAAATCGAGTTTTAGTGGAAATGATTACTGATACATACTTATCAGAGTTGGCAGGTTTACAAAGGCCTAAATTGGAAAGATGAGCAAAGTTGAAATTAATTAGTTGAGTTTCCCAAAAATGTCTCTTGTTTACGGAGGCAGTAATATAATCATACATCAAATTAATAAATTGCCCCTTTCCTTGCAGTTGTAAGTTAAGCTTGTTTGAGTGAGATGTGAAATCAGTGAGAAAGGCTAAATCTGTTAAGCAATCTGGATCACCAAGTTCATCAATACCAAAACTTGCATTTTTTTTGTTTCAAGAATGTCACGATTTTATTTTGCAAATAATAAAACCATTGCAACATAGCACCATGACTTAGCCATCTAACTTCACAAAAATGCACCAGATCTTGATGCTGAGCATTCATTTCTATAAGTAAACTTTTGAATTGGCGGTGGTTAAGGCCTCTTGCCAAAACAAAGTTGATAATTTTAACAACAGTAGGCACTGATCCTGTCATATCCAAATGTGTCACCTTTGATGCCAAAACTTCCTGATGAGTTATGCATTATAGTTTTATAATTGTGTTGGCAAATCCCAACAAAGCTACATGATTTTGTAAAACAGCAATTGCACATTTGCGAGAGCCAACCATAGCTTAGGTGCCATTGGTAGCAGCAGAAACAAATTTTGATAGATCAAGCTGCATTCTACCAGTACATTCCAATATTGCTTGAGCTACGTCCTCTCCTCCTGTAGTACCTTTCAGAATCAATTTGGAAAACTCCTCAATTATGTCAAAATTATCTGTGATACCTCGAATAAAAATGGCTAGTTGTGCAGTATCACTTGCATCTGTATTTTCATCAAATGCAAAGGAAAAATAATGGAAATCAGTACATTTGTTTTTAGTAGCAATTTAAGACTTTCAGACATAACTTTCACTTTGTGAGTAACTGTTCTGGCAGATAACAGAATACTGTCAAACAGGAGTTTCTTCTCAGGACAAACTTTGTTAGCAATGGCTAATGTGCATTCTTTAATAAACTCAGCATCAGTAAATGGTTTCATTCGTTTAGCAATAAGCGAAATAACAACCAATGCTGCCTTTGTAACTGATTCACTTTCTTTCTGTTTCTTAAAAAAATTGGTTTGCTGTTCAAATCCACTTTTTAAATTCTTTATTAACTTTCTCTTTTCTCCAACGTATTTTTTGTATTTGCTATGACATGTTTTGTAATGATGTTTAACATTAAATTCCTTCATAACTGTGATGCTGGTTTGGCATATCAAGCAAACAGGTTTTGAATAATGCTCAGCAAAGAAATATTTGTTCGTCCAAGTACTACTACAACCCTCGTCGTCAACTTTATGTTTCCCAGCCATTTTAATGCTAAATTTTAAAAATAAAATTAATGAAGCATTAAAACTAAACTGATAATTACAACTAATGGCAGGTATGTTCAGCAAGTAAATGACATACAATTGACATGTGCTTTCGCTTACTCTACTTACTACAAAATAAACACCATACAACAGCCATTGTTACTATATAAATCTGTGTGCATGCAAATAATGTAAAAATAATAAATTTATTAGCAATTTTTGTTTTTATGCCATTGACACAAACACAGACCTCTGACTGTTTGTACAACGATTTGATAGCAGCTAATAGCTGACCTTTCACGTCATACTCCAGCGGTACTGCCTACAGCTTGTCTCTTGAAATACAGTCATAGGCTTTTTTAAGGTGTATGAAGCATGTGTACACCCTTTTTTGGCATATTCCCATGATTTCTCAAAAATTTGATTGAAGGCCAATGATCTGGTCCATGGTAGGTTTACTAAGGTAAAATATGCATTGTGCATCCTGAAATTGCATCTCTTTTTAAAGCACATAGAATTGAAAAAACCCAAGCAAAAATTTTAACTGGATTGCAATATCTTAGCATTGTCAGAACTAAGTCATCGTAAATAGCACCTCTGATGCTTTCTTGCAAGTCAGGAGGATGATTATAAAAATAAAATAGCAATGTATTAGTTGTAGTTTAAAAATGTAGTAGTAATTTTTATTTGTAGTTCAGAAAAAAACATTTAAAATAGTTTATGTAACTTTTACATGAAGTTGAACTTTTGCTTGAAAAATTATCTCAAATACATTAATTTAATCTTCATTTCAATGGATCTTAGACTTAAAAAGTATCAAGTATTTATTTATTTATTTTATCTCTACATTTTATCCTCCTTACTCACAGGAAAGTGACAGAGATACTAATACATAGGTTAAGCAATTACCCTGACCTGCTTCTGGAGGTATCAAGATATTCCTGTCTGCTTGTAATTTAATAGAAATATGACTTTAGAACTGCTTGACAAGACCATCAAGCAGGGGAAAGTGCCGTAAAGTGTCCTTCCCAAGGACACCACATAATGGTGCGAGTGGGTTTTGAACTGAGACCATGTTGATCATAAGCACGGCACCTTAACCACTCGACCACGTTTTCGACAGGGCTTTTGTTGCTCATGACACATGGCATTAATCTGAAAAGGTGATGCTGTGTGGAATCACTATCAAAGTATTACTCGTTAAATCATCAAAGAGTTATTAAAAGGCTGTATCATAATAGCTAATTTAATTGCTAATTAAAAAATCAATTTCTAATCAATAGTGCCTGAGCAAATTCTAGCAATTACTTGTTACATGTGTGATTACTAAAGAAGGTATAAATAAATCAACAAATGTATTGAACAATTTATTTTTTCAATTGAACATAAATAAGAAATATTGTACACATTTATGTATACCAGGCATTTATGGTAAACATTGAAAAAAAAGCTGTGTACACATATTTGTACTTCAGGCTAATGTGGCTTATGAGATTATGGCAGGAATTTATTTATGCTGGTACATTGACATCCTGGAAGTGTAGAAAGCACTAGCTTTTTATTATGCACAGATATACAGAACATTTGCTGCAGATGAATCCATGTTTGTTACTGCATCCTGAATTTTTACACTTTTGTGCCTCTAGTCTAATTTGCACAGGCCAGTTGTTTCTGCCATCAGTTTACAAAGCTTCAGAAACACCTGTGGTTCTCAGGCTGTACAACTTGCTTTTGATGATTACATTTGGTTGTACTCCCACATCTGCAACTCCTCATAGAAGAGAACAAGCAATGTCAACAGTGAAGGCAATTAGAGGAGTGTCTCCTGATTTATAGTGAATCCAGCTGTTTACAATAGTCATGTTGATCAAGTGAAAGAATATTTTATGGTACCATTTTTTGGTGCAATGTTTGTCTTGTAAAATGAGAGCATTATGTCTGCCTTATCAATTCTGCCCATAAATTTATTGTATTTTCAAACTATTGCAAGGTGTGATGGGTTCACATATTTCTTATCATTGCAGTCAAAGCATGTACACATATTCTGCAGTTCAATTCTTATGTAATTGGACAAACACCAGACTATTTTGTTGTCTCACCACTTGCAAATCAGAAAGTCACTATCTTTTCTTGTTCTATAGTCAAAACTACCTCTTTTTTCTACAAGTTTTTGTCTGATGCCAACAGGCATCTTCTTGTTCTGTTTAGTCTTTACCCTCATTGTTGCAGTTGCATAGATTTTTCAACAAGTGAACAAGTAGCTCAGGGGTTGCAAACAAATTATCAAAAAGAACCTTGTTTCTTAGCTTGCTGGTTTTCACATAATCTCAACCCAACAAACTTCTGACTCTTTGGCGTCATATTTAATTTGGTAGTTAACAGAAAAGCTTTTTGATGGTCTTCCACTGATTTCAAATGCATAGACATAACTGAAAACACCAGCTTGGCACCAAAGCTTATAGCTGCACTTAATTGGGTTTCTTTAGCATGTAAACTTTTAGATAGTGAACCCTCTTAATAATATCATCATTTCATCAATTGCTAGGTATGTTTTTGTTTTGCATTTGCTTAAAATATTTCATTGAAATAATCAATTACCAGCTGAAGTATCTGTCGCTTGTTGTTTCAAGATTTTTACACACATTTAAAACTGTGTTTTATTAAGAATTTATCAGTAACATTCTTACCTTATATCCATTTTTGAGGCCACTCATTTTCATACTGACACTATAATGTAAAAACAAGATAGATATAGTTTATCTCTGAAAATAAGGAAAACTACTTATTAATAAAAAAAAATTGGCATGGTAGACTATTCTACTTCCATGAGACAAGGTGTTACAAACAATTTTGCTGTGTACACATAAGTGTGTAAGAAGCACTAATGGGTTAAGCTACAAATACTCTCTAAATTTTTTGGCTTTTGACTGAAAATCATCTCTTTAAGCATTAGCCTGTACTTTTCTATGAAATTAATTTAGTTGACAGTCTGTGTAGCTACATAAATCTGCCATTTTGTTTTCTTCAAAAATTATTATTGTCTTCAACAGAAAAGTATTTATTGTATAAAATCTATTTTGTTTTTTTACTTTTTAGGCAATTGACACACTTAAATCTTGCATAGGCACATAATGTTACCTCTCTGGCAAACAGTTATAACTGTAAATGAGTAATATATGCACTATTTTGCAGGATGATGTTTTAAATAGTTATGGTATAAAAATATATTTGTTGTGTGATCATTTCCAGCATTTCATATATTAATATTTCTTGCAATAATTCAAATAAGAAATTGATGAACTGACTCTGGTGTCTATTGGCAAAAATTGAATAAAACCCTTGATATAAAGAGGGTTAAAAAACATGCTATTTAAACTAGTCTATCTTTTTTCCCTTTTTTTGTTATTAGTTAAATAATGTTTATTTAATAAAGAATTTTTAATTTTTTCCTCTAACTTGATGTTTTGCTAGCTGGAAGCTTCTATTGCAGCAAAATCAAAGTCATTTTCAATGCTTTTTTAAACTTATCTTAACAAAAAAAAGGAATCTTGTTTTTGCATTTTAGTTTTATGAATAGATTCTGTTCAAACCAACTTCTAATTGAGATCCAAGCCAGCTTATTTGAAGACTTTCAATTATAAAAAGTTTGTTGAACAATTCATGTTTTACTACATTCTAGTTTTTAAAAATTACATTTATCATGAACCTTTTCAAATGTCCCTTATGGAATATCTTACCCATAATTTCATAAACATTAATTTCTTTGCTATAATAGGTTTACAAATGGTATTTTTAAATATTTTCACCCAGTAACAGAATAATCGGTTTGCTTTGATAAAGTTTTTTTGTTATATAATGACTAATAATGACACATTCCTCAAGATAGAAATGAATTTGTCAATATGAAATATTTTGTTAAATATCTGTGTAATTTCTCTATGATTATAATATTTGCATTTGTATCTTTAATCAGTTTTATATGTAAACTAGGTTAGCTTGTTAATAATAATGATACTTAAACCTTTATTATTGTTCAATTTTTAAGATTTAATGTATTTTGTATTTCTTTTTTGCACAATAATTTTGTGCAGCTTTCATTTGTACACATTTTATTGTGCAATTTTGAAGTTTCATGTTTATAACCTGCTGATGTTATAAATAATGCTTTATTGTTAGTTTTGTTCTGTTTTAATTGAAGTGTTGGTAATACAAGAAACTTTGTCATTATTTTTTTGTCAAATTTGCTTTTATATTAATAACCAGTTTATTTTAATTAAAAGTTCTTAGTTGCAAATATTTGAGTTACAACCTGACCAAGCATGGTTGTGATGCACTGCTTTCTGGTTTCCACTGTGTAATATAATTTTTTATATTTGCTTTGATTATAGAAAGTAGTTTATCAAACATGAAACAAATTTTCATATAAGTTTTTGTAATTTTTGTTGCGTCTTGTAACATTTTCAATGTAATCTAAATCTCAGTATCTGTGTCATCCTGCTGTCACCTTCATCTTCTAATCATCAGTTATGGCAGCGTTAGTCAATAAAATTCCCAGTCAACTTTCAATTGCAAGAGGTCAATTTTATTTTTTCAAAGTTGTTTTTATTTTACTTAACATTTTTCAATACAGACCCTTTCTGGGTCAATGTCCCTCGTGAAGTTGGAGATGGAATGGAGGCTCTTCCTGAACAGAGCATTTCATCAGCATCTCTTCAAACTTCAGTTGGAAAAAATGAAATTTGTAAGTAATTGCAGCTAAATTTTGCTTGTTCAAACAGTATTTTTAAATGGATTTAATCTTCCTTGAAGTCTTTAGGCAAGGTCTTGATTTTATATGAATTCTTTATGAAACTTATTAGTCTAGCTTATTCCAGTTTTCAGATCTGACCAGATTCACCTTTTCAAGCAATTTTCACACCCTATTTTTCCACATCTTGTAATTGGCAGCATTCTGTTCAAATACAAACTCTCCTGACATTTATTTTTACTTTTACATTCTTTTCAGCAACTCTTCTACTGTATGTGATTAATTTTTCCTTTTTCTTTGTTTGAGTATCTATAACTGGCATGCCAAGTTAAGTCATCCATGTTTTGTGTATCTTTAGGTTTTGTACAAATTAACTGGATTATTGCCAAACAGTTTTTTATCATCAACATACATGTAAATAGCCTGACCAATTCCAGTTAGATTAAATTGTTGGGCGAATCATTACATGTTTTGTTCTTAAAATCAATTGCAATATAAAATGTTTAAGTTTACTATCATCCCATTGTAACAAGATAGTCTAAAGTGGAAACATTGTCTTCAACTAACTGGGATGAAAGAAATTTAGCTATTTTAGGTAAAGCTTTTAAAACATATAATAAAATGTTCAGCTGAGAATGATTTGAAATCTGTGCTGCTTTTTTTCAATCTTATTTTGTTTTTGATTTCTTATTTTTTAATCCACATTGTTGGCAGCCTTAAACATTTTGGATTCCACACAGCCCTGATATATAAACTCTTTAATCTTATAAAAGCTTTTTCTATTAGCCTATCATCTGTATTTTCTGAATTTATCAAACCATCCTTTTTGGTTAATTAAAAATGAATAAAAAAATGTAATGAAGAAGAAACAAATATTTGTATATCTTTGATTGATTTCAATAGTTAACATAAATTTTCCTTGTTATTCATTCTTAATGCAAACTATAAAAAAAACTTAAATGAGTAAATGTATTGCTTTTCCTGGCTGAAACATTGTAACTACAAAATTGTATTTGTAACCAACTAATGTTGTTACTTTCTGAGCCTTAGGGAAGAGTGGGGTGGTTTAAGCCTTTTTTTTTTACTATTTCTGGAATATTTTCATTGATTTAAGTTTTTGATTAAATTTTTTTTTCTACAAGTAAACTTATAGGCTTACTCTTGTCTGTGGAATCTTAAACTGCTGTCTACTTCAGGTATACACAATATTTGAAACGTTTTCATCTGAAATGGTGATTTGAATCATAATAACCGTAATATGATTCTTGATAGAGCATACAGAAAATTTTTGAGAAATTGATTATTAAAAATAAAAAAATCTTGTTTAATCTACATGATGGTTAATACTGAAAAACGTTTCAAAGAAGCCATTATATTAATATGATTGTTCATTACAGTATGACATCCATAAAATCAGACATACTAACAGCTATCAATTAAAGTTGTACACTTAACTTAAACTTCATTTAGCCTATTATTTTCAACTTTTTTTAACGAGCTTTATATAGTGGCTTGGAATGGTTTAAATCTTTATTAACTAGTTTAAATCTCCCTACAGCTAACATTGTAACTAAATGGCCTGACAAACATTCTAGACTAAACGTTTTACAAATTGGTTGATATCATTGGGAAACCCAAAAATTAAACTATTAGTGGTCGCAATATAAGCAAATTAAGAGAAGTACTTTTTATTCTGAGTAACTAAATCTTGAACTTTTAAAAATTTACTTTTAGAGACGAAAGCCATATTTTAACCAAATTAAGATAGATATTTACCTACTTAAGATTAATAGAAAATATGATGCACGACCCATTGTGTCTGCTAGGATTGTAACCAGTTTCCTAGGTTTATTATTTTTGTTTAAACCTGGGTGGTTCAAACCTTCTTACGACTCAAACCGCCCTGCTCCCCCCTGCTCAGAGTTATTACAGCAAACATTTTTCGTGTGAATAGCCTCCTTCTAAAGGTTGCGTTTAAACGATTAATTCGTATATTGCTGTATTTAGCCAGTGATGTCTAATTCATTTAACAAACACGCGCCATTTCTTTGTGTCCTTGGGAAAGGCACTCTATGGCACTTTCCCTTGCTTGGTGGCCTTGGCAAGCAGTTCTAAATTTCAATCCTATCTCTTATTTTTTTTGTTTCTCTCCCTCTCTATATATATGTGTGTGTGTATATATATGTACATATATTTAATATCACTATTAAATTTCAACCGGACAGCAATATCTTGGCATCTTCGATAGTAGGTCGGGATA
Organism: Diplosoma virens; assembly: GCA_963680785.1. Classification (NCBI taxonomy): domain Eukaryota; kingdom Metazoa; phylum Chordata; class Ascidiacea; order Aplousobranchia; family Didemnidae; genus Diplosoma; species Diplosoma virens. The sequence goes on along the minus strand of OY796897.1, from coordinate 2,836,917 downwards.
ATTGCTTGCCCTAAGTGTAGCCTCCTTCGCTTTTCTGCATGTTAGGAAGATAAATATAGAGATAAAATAAAATAAATTTTCACAAAAAAGCATTGTCACTTGATTATTAGCAGTAGACTCTGACCTCGAACCTGAGTTTTTGTTCTCCCGTAGACGCTCCGTCATCAATTGCAAGTGCAGCAGGATCCAGGTGTTCGTCTCCTCGGGCCACTTACATCAATATCGACGAAAATTCTTCCTATCCCGAGCCGTATCCTTTGCCATCCCATGCTAGTTTAAATCAATCAGTTCTCTCCTTTACTGATTCGGAAAAATGTTTAATTGAAGAAAAAGCTGCATTAAAAGATCACTTGGAAATTCAAATTCAGGTTTACGTTGGTGCTTACGTATTTTCAAAGTTAAATCACTTTTTAAAATAGGCTGATTTGAAGGCATCCAGTAAAATTGAAAAAGAAATTTCTCATTAGGTGAACCAAGAAATCAAGAAACTTCTTGTTGCCTCGGTCGGAGGCGAAGTCAGCTACCACTACGACAGGATATCTACCGAAAAAGCCCAGCTAGCTAAAGAGGTCTGTTTTGATGTTGTGCTTTTTTGACTATTGTGTTTCTATTGATATTGACCCAGTTTTTCGTCTTAACTTGCTTTAATTGCACTTGAAACAAATACCTCTATATGATTTTCCACTTTGTAAGTGAGGTTTTGAACTTACAACCTCCAGTACATATTGAGAATCAGCCAGAAGTTAAAGATTTCACCTCAACCTTGTTAAATCGTCGGTTTTTTTTATGGAGATTATTATAAAAAAAATCAAATAGTGTGGGTGAACATTTTACGATTATAAAAGTTGTAGTTAACTTTTAACTTTTACTTATTGTAATTTGTTAGTAGAATAGATTTATTTTGGTTGAAAAGTATATTTTTTTGCTCTAGAATGAAGAACTGAAATTGCAGCTTGCCGCTAAGAAGGAGGAGAAAGAGCGAGTTGAGATCTCGTGTGATGTTTGGAGGAGTAAGTTTCTGGCGAGTCGTGTCCAGTGCGATGAGGCTGCTGGCCGAAGAAGGATCCACGTGAGTTGAGGAGACACTAGAGATTTGGTCGGTGTTATTGTTGCTCTCTGGAACTATTATTGTGTATTCAAAAAATATATATAAAGTACTCCTTCGATGAGGATTCGTTGATAAAAATATTCTGAAATATAAGCTATCTTGTGTTTGGTGAAATATAGTGACCAATCTTACTCTTATTTGATAAGAATATTTTTTATTCGTTCATCATTGTGATACAATAAAGAGAATAATCATCAATAGCGAAGTGCCGACGTAACATTATGTGTTACAGTCTGATAAGACCTTTTACAGCATAAGTTGTATCAGGAAAAAGATAAACAATACGATCCTCTTTGTGATTGCGACGACTGCTGCCTGAAAAGTTTTTTCTCTGAGCTTATTACGTCTTGTTCTTTCCAAAACAAACGACTGAGCTATAATTTTGTAATCGTTTGTGCAGTGGCGTCCCGAAGATTTTTAAAAGGGGGATGGGCATTAGGGTGTTTCATTTTTTCACCACTTTTGAATTTCAAAATGCCTGGGGTCCCTACCGGTGGTATTTTGGGTAAAAAGTTTATACCCCAAATTTTTTTCAATTATGACGTCATTTTGAGGTGGTCCACGACGTATGAAATTTTAAGGTTCCGATTTTTCGCGATTTGGTCGTATCTCCCCAACCGCTTATTGTAGGTCGACAAAATTGGTGTCAAAATGCGCAGAATAGTCGGTCTCCTATACCTGATCTAGAGAAAACTTTTGTTTATCTCCTTCAGAAAAAAAGTTATTCCAAAAAAACTAAGTTTTGTCATCCTAAAGCAAAATTTTGAATAGTATATGTGCTGTTCTGCGTTATGTTTAAGCTCGTCGTTAAAAAAAGCATATTTTTCTACAGCCTATCAAAGCATATTGTCTACTACATCTAACTTGCTTGAATAGCATAATTTACAGTTTACATGCACAAAACAACCGGCACAACTTGCAAGCTTTTTATTATTACTCAAAATTCACTAATTTCCTTATTACACAAACGAGCAGGCAAACGCAAATCAAAATGGTTAAGTTGAGTTGGCTCATCTCGGATTTTTTTGTTGATCAGTTCTTTCAATCTTCCAGTTCTTCGTTCGGTCGAGAGATTGTGGTTATCAATCGACTTCCAAAAAGATAGTTGAACACGAGTCATTGATATACATGGGGCTTCTTTACTCTTGTTTGTGAAGAAATGCTTTAAACGACTTATTCGGTCTTGAAGGAGTGATCGCACATCTACTTCTTCAGTCAAAGACTTTTAACTGTTTTAGCCGTGTTTGGTGCAACTTTGGCATACACACTTAAAGCAACATTTTTCCAAAAAAACATTGCGACGCATGAACCAAGAAATATTTTATAACAAATTCAGTGATATTTGGGTCGATTTCAACAAAACAGCTGAGCAGATCGCGGTGAAATATAAAAGGATTCTCTGGAGCTTTGGATTTTAAATGTATCATCAGAAATGATGGTACATAAACACAAACGATGTATGAAACCATCTTCTGAAGCTTGTTTTTTTGAGTATCAGTGAGATTTTTTTAGTTAAAAATAAACATTCTCAATAACTATTTGCAATAGTAATCCATCGAGAATGGCAAATTTGTTCTTGCTTATAAAAAAGCAGGTTCTTTAAATTTTGTGGAATATTGGTGATGATATAGCATATCAAGACTAGCATGCATAGCTGATCATTTCTAAAACTGTGTTCTTCTACTTTATTGCGCTTTTGTTGAGAAAACCACTCCAGCTTGGCTTTCAAGAGCACAGTAGCAATTCTGGTTACCGGAACGTCCCACTGATCCCTTGGTATTAACGTTTCGTTATTTAGCTTGTCTAACGCTAATATTCTGTTCAACAAAGTTCCATCTTGCATTGCTCCAGGACCTTTTCTTTCGCCATCAACATAGCAGATTACATGGGCAAGATAAATTTCATTTGTTTGCAACAAGCATTCCAGAGTATGGATATCATGACCTATTGGCTACCTCGCAGCTGTACGTTAACTTTTTGTTGTTAATCAACGGGTTTTCGGGAATTGAGCACTTGCACGTGCATATATCAGATAACCTATGTAACCATTCTTCATCCACTTTATTACCTCCATGCTTCATTTTTTTCTTAAAGCCGTTATATCTATCTATTAAATCTTTCAACTTTGCTTCTATCCTCTGTTTTCTAAGTACAGGAAGACTAGCTTTTGTCCATATACTTAACACGACTAGCAACAGTTGATGTTTCACATCTTTGTAATGGGGTAGTTTGTTAAAATACTTAAGATTAGTTACAGTTAACGGATTTATCAAATAAAAGTAATGTCTAACTACATTGGAATTAAGAAAGAGCATGTTTTTCTCAACCTCTTTAAAGGTTTGCATCGACTTGGTCATAGGCCTACTACTTCTCAAAGCCATGGCTAAACAACTGAAACCTGTTCTTCTTTTTAGACAAATTTATAAAATAACATCAGTTTAAGACAGCTTGTAGGCTTTGCTACGCAATAAAGGTGGAAAAAACAGAAAAATTTTCCACTGGAATGCTCCAGCACGATGAAAATAGGTGCAAATTTAGTTTTTTCGGTATAACTTTTTTTCTGAAGGAGATAGACAAAAGTTTCCTCTAGATATTCGACCGACTATTCTGCGCATTTTAACACCAATTTTGTCGACCTACAATAAGCAGTTGTGGAGATACGACCAAATCGCGAAAAATCGGACCCTCGAAATTTCATACGTCGTGGACCACCTCAAAATGACGTCATAATTGAAAAAAATTTGGGGTATAAACTTTTTACCCAAAATACCACCGGTAGGGACCCCAGGCATTTTGAAATTCAAAAGTGGTGAAAAAATGAAACACCCTAATGGGCATACAACCACAATCAAATATGCTTAGCGGAAAAATTTTTTAAGTGGTAAAAAGTTCTTTGCATCTGTCTCGGTTTTGCGGTTTTTCGTTCCAAAGACATAGTAATATCTAAAAAAAAATATTTATGTCTTTACGTGGCATTTGTTTCTGATTTCTTGTATTGATGATCTTCAAGGGGAGGCATAGCACAATGGCCACCCCGTAAATACGCTACTGGTTATGTGGAGTTAGAAACTGGTTCATAATGTTGTTTTCTTCATGCTTTATGCGGTTAAAGGTGGAATAGATGTTATCTCGCCGCTTATTTAATTCGCGTCGCGGAAATAATTCATCGCGGCACTTAATTGCTCATAGGAAAAGCAGTCACGTGACCTGGAAAGTGCTGTTCGTGGATTGTTACTCGAGCACGGGAGGGAGCGAGAGCATCTTCAACACTTGTTTTCGTGAGACGCTTTTAATTGTTAAAAAGTTAGATTTTTAGTTGCTTTACGACGCTATTATTGTGACGAAATAGCATTTGTTGAAAAGTTTTGTTCCACCAAGGAAACTATTTCTCCGCAGTGCTCTGTGCTTCCTCGATTCATCATTAAACAATGGCTTGAGCGCGACGGCAGTCTCGAGCGATTCTGGCCTCAGTGAAGCGGAACGGTGTCGGACATTGGCCAATTCCCTCTGCCGAACGTTGTTAAATGCATCCGCTCCGATTCCTAAAACTACGCTCCTTCACACTCCTGCCGAAAAGCACGTGGCTCAGGTGATTGTTGTAAATAGCAAACGATGAAGAGGCGAAATCGTAATATAAACTTTGAACGGGATTTGCAGTCGGCAGCGTGTTCGAGTGGTTAAAGCGCCGGACTCGTGAGCAACCCACTCTGGGTTCAAAAGCCATTCTGTTGTGTCCTTGGGAAAGACACTTTACGGCACTTTCCCCTGCTTGGTGGTCCTGGCAAGCAGTTTTAAATTACAGTCATGTCTCTATTATATTACAAGCGGACAGCATTACCTTGGTATCTCCGGAAGCAGGTCGGGGTAATTGCCTACCCTATGTATTAGCGCCTCCGTCGCTTTCCTGCGAGTCAGGAGGATAAATATAGAGATAACAGATAACGGGATTTGGTAATTTTGTTTGTGTTTAATTTCAATGATCTTAATTAATTTTCTGATCAATTTTGCTAAAGCGGAAAAGATTATTGTCTTGTTCTGAATGACTGTTGTACAAATTGTAAATTAACTCATAATCGTGTTCAATGGCTTCCCACAAATCCAGCCTAAACACTACCGCTCTCACCAGATTCTCGCCGACATTCGTAACACATCGACGTCACGTGATCATCGCGATACGGTTTCGAAGGGGAGCAGCGAGTATCCGTTGACCCGAAGCGTGACCTCGCGCCTGCACACCTATACCAGCCTTTGTGACGTCACATTGAATTGCTGCCCTCGCTGCAAGGGTGACATCATCGTTGTATGACGTGTAATGTGCTGATTCTGCCCAACACTGTGACATTGAATTTAAACAAGTTTGTCGCTCAAGTGTGTGCATGTTCGATTTTAGGTAGGGTTGAAGCGCGGGATGTAGCGCATATTGATCACAACGAAAGCTTACAGAGGATCGAACTTGAACGCGTTTTAATTGGAAGTACTAGCTTCTCTGCATTAGTGCAGTGGGTCTCTTCTTGTAGGATGACAAGTGTCTCAAACTTCAAAGCAAGATAATAAAAAATGTTTATCTTGCTTGCAGTGAGGCCTATGATGTTCAGATAAGAATAGTGGACCTTCGGAACTTGGCAATGTGCCCTAAAAGGAGCATATTCTCCAGACAATGCCCTGTCCTGAAAAGGTCGTTTGCCGATTAGCGGACCCTTGCTGAACATTAGGACGGGTAGATACTCTCCGTTTGGACAGGTTGGTCTGTAATGTTTAACAACAAGAGCAGACTTACTTACGGCTCAGATCACCTGTCATCTAGTCAAAAAGTATGGTGTATTTTGAACAACTTTACTGGTAGGTTACGACACTCTCCTTGTCACTATCTCATTTCGGCTGATGCTATTGCATCTCAGCTAATCAGAAATGCTAGATACAAACCTGTTGATTGCAAGTCATCTCCACTTGTTTTTCAAGAAATGTCTAATTTTTGGAGGACCACAACATCAGACTTGGTGAATTTTTCAGAGAGAATCTACTGCTGCCTTCCAACCCTTAAAATCAGGTAAATTTGCGGGGCCTGATTCCATCCGCCCAGAACATATAATCCATGCTGGAGCTGCCTAAAGTCCTGGTTACATAATTTTTTTCCTGCTTAGACCGACACAAAATTTCCAAGATCTGGAAAAGAGCGCTTATAGTCGCAATCCCAAAGCCAATAAAACCCGTGGGAGACCCAAAAAGTTATCGACCGATATCTCTCCTCTGTGTCCCTACAAGATCCGTAAGTGGAATGAACCCCGTATTGGCAATCGTGCCAGTTAAAAGTTTGTCTTTGATTTCTGAACCGGCGTAAATCAACAATTGCTCCCAATCAATGCGATAATTGCACACTAACGGGCTGTATTGTCTATTGTCATGACCACTTTAAATTGGTTGCACACTTGCCGTTGAACTACTACGATACAAATTTAGATGTTGTTATCTCTTCTGAGCAAATTTAAAATAGCGGGAGTCTAGGACAGAGGTGAGGAACGTTGGGTCTCTATGACAATAGAATTAAATGTCAATCACTATTGCTGCTGATAACTAAAGAACACTAAATTTAAAAGAAGAAAATAAAGAAGTTCAACTTTGAGTCGGATTTAAAGTGATGACTGATAATCTTTTTTTTGTGGGGATGACTTTATTTTAGAAACGAATATCAAGAATTCGAGTCAGATTTAAAGTGGTGGCTTTTTAAGGATCACTTCCTTTTAAGGACGAGAATCATGAATTTTGGGATAGATTTAACGTGTAGACCTTTTTTTTACTACTTTTTGCCCAACAAAAATCAAAAAATACGAGACGGATACAAAATAATTACGTAATTTTTTTTGGTATTTTAACTTATGTGGTCTTCTCTGTCAAAATTTTAAGATTTAGCCTTCAATAATAAAAAGACTTCCCGCCTCTAGTCTAAAAAGTTGGGGCTATATATCAAAACAAGAATTTAATATTACACTAGAATTAAAAATCGCCGTAATAACGTTTTTTCTCCAGTTGAAACAAATCAACGATTTTTTCCAGTTTCTTCTTAAGGCCCGTTTCCACTACGAGCGTGGAAAAGAGCATTCTTTCTCTCTTTTATTGATCTTCGATTGAAGCGAGCGGTTAAAATTGAAGCGAGCGCAAAAAAAAAAGCAATAAAACAAACAAAGAATGCTTTTTTCCACGCTCGTAGTGGAAACGGGCCTTTATTCTTGAAAAGGTTTTGTCGAGCTTCACATAGCATTCGGGTGAGAAACAAAAACGTACAATTCGTTTTTTATTCAATTACTGCTACTTTGTTACCGTACTCCATACAGACCGCGTTAACGTTGATTAAAGTTTTTATGTAAATATGATCGTATGGCGTACACTTGTACGATGGTTTTAACTGCAGGTGCCATTTGGTGACAATTAGAGCAAAATTCTTGCCGGCTAGAGAGCAGGGCCGAGCCAGTGTTCCGTAACCTTTTTACTCGTGGAATAAGTTATATAAAAATTGTTCCAAAATTTTCCAGTAGGGAAGAGTGGGGTACAGTGAATCACAAAAGTTAATTTTTGTATTTATTCAAATATGGGGTAACATAGAAACATCAAACTTTGGTGATCCAAACACAACTGGTCTAAGCTACATTTCACACTAATAAAAAGTTTTGGGGATTTTTGATCATTGAGTTATTTTATATTAAAGGTGAGCAGAAAATTGATTCACTGTGTACAGGTACCGGTACACAGTGAATATAGTACAAGTACACAATGAATCAAGACTACAATTGGCCTATTAACATAATTACTTTTTTCTAAGTAAGACTTGACTTTTATTTTACTAACAAGAGTTATTAGTTTAGCTGTGAAGATTAACTTCATAGTCTAATCATTACGGTGTTAAACAAAATAGACTACTAAAAAAATAGCTAAATACCAATGAATTAATGCACAAAGCCTGCGCAACTCGCATCAAAAAACTTTAGAAAATAGAAAAGCAATGAAATTAATGAAATTTATTTACATGAAGAAAAAATTGTTTAGTTTGAAACATGCGATGAGACATTTGCTTAACACAAGAATTTTTTATATGCAGTTAAGTCTACTGAAAATAATAGTTGTCTCCCTGCCCTTGAAGATCCTTTAAAAAATTGTGGACTTGGCAGTTTAAGAACCACATCGCTTTTTGCTACATCACATATATCTGCCACATTAGGAAACGTAAAGCCACCCCAATACGGTTTTCGTTAAAATTTTACTTGGTATTCCACACCAACGCTAATGATTATACCAACATACATTGCGATTTGCCATTTTTCCGCAGAAAATTTGCATAGCACAAATCGCTAGTTTGCAGCTCCTTTGTATTGTAATCATTGGCATCGAGACCCTCAGAAAAACCTATATCCGATTCATCAAAGCATATTGCAATATCAGAGTCGTCCTCACTATTGCTTCGTGAACATGGAATGATCTTATTATTTGCACTTTTTAGATTCAACTTCCTTTTACTTTTTTTTCGGTAATTTTTTCTACCACAATAGCTTCTTTCATTGGTGTGTCGGTTAAAATTTGAGTTTTTCTTTTTTTCCTTTCACAGGAGGATTTCTTCCTTTGTTGTGTGCACTGAGGTAGTGGTGAGACCGTCTCCGGAGCAATAGTGGTGGCGGGTGGGTTTACCCGACCCATTCCTGGGGATCGGGGTGCGCCGGAGTAATAGTAGCAGCAGATATTGACAAAAACTCAGATGCATTTTCGATTCCGATGCTGGCAGACGATGCAGATGAATGGATTAATACGTCTTCTGTCTCACTAGTTGTATCGCAATCATTGGTGCTGCAGTGGGGCCAGTCCGAGACATGTGAGGACAAAAATTCATCTTCTCCAAATACATCTCTATTAAAAGGCCATATGCCACTGGCAGAATATCCTGATTAAATAATCCTGGGTGTTAATGCTTGCTCTTCTGCTTTGCCAACTAGCTCTGCCACATCATAAATGGTGATAGTCTTACCAGGATGACTAACCATAAAAGCATTTGCATCTTGATTATAAAACGTTTTGAAAAGACCATATACCGATCGATCAAGGGGTTCAATGCGGTGGAAGCGTAAGAAGAGTAACACCATTCTCTTTGGAAAGATCTATTGTTTCTATGCTGATATGGCTATCATGGTTATCCAATATTAGTATGACTGGGCGATTTTTTGAGCATTTTGTGTGTTTAATAAAATGCTTTATAAATTCTGTAAAGCATGCAGCAGACATCCATCCAGACGGATTTGCTACACCAATCGAATCTGGAGGAACACCCTTCATCATGTGATCTCTCAATTTTACTCGGGGAAAGACAAGCATTGGTAGAACAGAATTACCAGCTGCATTAACTGCATACAATACGGTAACCAAAGCCCCTCTTTCACCAGATGTCAGCTTTCCAACTTGCTTTTCATTACGACAAGCAATCACTTTGGCATTTCTTGCCGACTGCACAGTCGTACAGCCAGTTTCTTCAGCATTATATATGTCTGACGGACTGTAGGGAGCCCTTTTCAGACACTCCTCTAATTTGTCAAAAAAAGAGGACACGTTAATCTTGTTAAACGAAGTTGCCCTTGCGAGATTGGTTGCCTCTGGCTTCCGTAACGAAAGTTCAGAAAATCTCTTCAAAAAAAGCAGAAAGCCAATCTTTCCCTGCAGATTTGTTTTTTTCCCAATTGGATGGGAAGAATTTATTTACTTTTATTGCAAATTGATATGCTAATTCCCGAGCAGATTTTACAAAAAACCGTGATGAATTTTTGATGCTTTTATAAAGTAGTCCTTTAACATAGTCTCTTCAGCATTCGAAAATACTTTCCGGCAATTGTGTCTTGGTTCAAAAACAACATCGGTAGAATGCTTAAAAGATTTATACTTGTATACATAACGCCACAATGCTGTAAATGGTATGGCATATTCTTCAGATACATTGCGGATTGATGCTTTATTTTCAATAATTTGTTCTACAGCTTCTTTCATCAATCCCGAAGGAGTAGCACCAATTTTTCTTGACTTATTTTTAGCTCTAGGCATTTTTTTATAAACGTACAGTATCAAAAAAATAAAGTACTAGAACCCAATTTATTTAATTATAAAATCCGGTACACAGTGAATCACTTGCGTCACTGATCCACTGAGGCATGATCCACTGTGTACTATGGCCGGTCTATACGCAAAAGTAATAAAAATATGCCGTTCTACAGCAAACTTTGTTTCACATTTTATTAATATTTATCTTCATATAAAACTCTTATTTTTCATAAATACAGCTTTGCCTAAGTTTAACCTTGAGCTAAAATATAATCAAAAGTGATAACTAACATTTTTTTATTTTTTACCACCAATATTAGTTATTTCTTTCCTGAAAAGTAGTTTTAACTCTGTGCTACCTGGAAGTTTGTTTGTGAAAAGAAAGCTTTACTATCGTCATGCAACAGTGATTATTGTCAAAATATATAAAATTTTTTTCAATTTAGATTGGGTCATTCACTGTGTACCGTGATTCACTGTACCCCACTCTCCCCTACAGCTTAATCTAAATTGTAAAAAATTAGTTTAATTCAGATACAAAATACACTTTATTGCGTTTATTTTTTGAAAACGATTGTTGTACGTTAGGCTTATAATGTTTAATATAGTAAAGCGAAGAAGTTTCAAGAAAACTTTAATTTATCTGTAACTTCTCAAATACATCATTTTTTTCCTTTTCATCTTTATTTATCTTCCCGACGCATAGGGAAATCTTGAAGGCGCTATACATAGAGCAACCGTCAAGTAATCACCACAACCTGCTTCAGAAGTTTCTCAGATATATTGGGGTGTGGTTGAAAGTTTTTATTTATATTAGCAGCGCAGTCAAGTGGTTAAGAGCGCCATGATTGTGATTGACATGGTCTCAGTTCTAAACCTACTCGCGTTATTCTGTAGTGTCCTTGGGGAAAGTTTTCCTGCTTGGTGGTCTTGACAAGCTGTTCAAAATTTTGGTCATGTCTCTATACAACTGTAAACCAAAATAATAAATTTCCAGCGGACAGCAATATTTTGGCATCTTCGAAAACAGGTACGAATAATTTTTTACTCTCTATAAAGCCTCCAAGGGTTTCCCGGGTTTCCGGTTCTATAAAGCCTCCAAGGGTTTTCAAACTGAGCTAAATGATGATGTACAGTGAAACCGAAGCGATTGAAGTCTAATGCATCAAACCGAAGCATAGCGTAGACTGACATCCATAAGATGATTATAAGTTTTCATTAAAAAGTGGGGTACTCCCTGAGGACACTGAAAAAAGTCAAAATTAGTTCAATAATTTAGACAAAAATTTTTGTTAGCAGTTTTTGGTCTCGGTGTGGATAAAAGAGTATTTGAATGTAACAATTGCAGCTGTTCATAGCGTTAAGTCTTAATTATTATCAAAGGTTTCTAAATGGCAGTGCTGGTGATTGCAACTGTGCAAAAAACTTGACAGCAAGAAAAGTCGTATCAAGATCCAAGCCAGGTTTAAACCAAACACCCATGAGAGACAGTTGTGTAACTCGTTTTAAAGAACTTTGTTTGATTTTTACCGTATGCTGTTAAATGGTGTAACCTCCTTTATGCGTTAAAAATATTGTCACCCTAGGCAATCATTAATGTTGGTTTATTGCTCGAGGGGAGTAAAAGTTAAACTGTTGAAAGAGTGGATCCGCAATACGACATCGGAATGACAAAATAAAGTTTAAAAAGAGAGTTATAGAAAATGCAGCCACATGGAACAAGGAGTTTAATTGATGGCAGGCAAATACAAGGTAGATGGAAAACAATTAAGCGCCAAGACTTTTTGCTGGAAATTAGTTATTTATTTTTTTGTCTTTTTGAACAACACAGAGGACAAAGATAAAAATTTTATAGCGGTCAAATACCCAAAGTAGAGCAAGAAATGATCAATTGCCAAATCACTATTACCATATATAACAAAAAACATTTCAATCATTTGTTATCAACATGGATTCAAACGTATAAACACCCTGTTGTTGATTTTCGCTTAAATAATCGCTTTCAATTTTCGCTTCAAGCAAGCGCTGTTTTGGTTTCTTAGATTGTAAATTTTGTTAATAGTGATAGCCGACGTTGTTGCGTAGTGAAAGAGATTGAGTTTCGCTGCGTGACGTCTTCGCATTAAACTCGTCTTGCCGAAACCGAAGTAAAAACAGAGAGAGAACGCGTTGATGGATTAAGCTACTTTAAAAGTTGTTTCGAGTAGAACGAAAAGTTGATATTTCGTGATTTTTACAGTGGTCGATAAATTGATAAGTTGAAGAAAGTGGCCTTGAAAAAATATTTCGGTATGTAGAATGTTTTTATAGACGTTTTTTAATTGGCAGTAAATAATTAGTGTTTTAATTGGTTAACTGATTTGGTTTGTTGTTATTTACAAAATTTAAATGATTGTCGTGTTCATTTTAATAAGCGTATTTTATTTCGATTCTATTAGTACTTGAATGCACGTAATTTGTTGCAGATAAACCGCATTAACACCTGAATTACATCGGTTCTAATGAAAAGAAAGGTGTAAATCGCGCGTTGTCGAAAGAAAATCTGACAATTATCAACCACGACCTAGCTCCTTATGTTCTTTACTTGGGTGTTCAAGGCCATCCAGTCGAAGTAACTAACACACCCAACACACACTGCTTTGCATAACATCTGCCACCAAATCACATAAGGTTTCAACAATTCAAGACCTCCACAACGCACTGTAGCTTTGGACATGAGCAAGACATTTGATACAGTAAACATACATAAACTCACACTAACAAACATTCCTAACATTATCATCAAGTGTATCGCAAACTGCATAAAAGGACGAAAAGCATGCACTTAATATAATGGCAGACTGCCAAAACTCAAAAGAATCAACATAGGAGTACCACAAGTTGGAGTTTTGTCTCCAACATTGTTCAACATTTACACCTCTGACATTCCACTTCCCACAAAAGATGTACAAATCACAACATATGCTGATGACATAACAAGCATTGCATCTCAAACCAAACACCGTAAGCCCCAACAACTTATTCAACCATATCTTCACAAAATATATGAATAGGCCATTACAAATAATCTTCAAATAAGCACAGACAAGACTACCACCACCCATTTTATACTAGACCCAGCCGAATATGGCACAACTCTATCACTTAAGTTAAACCACCAAACATTACCAACAACAAAGCACGCAAAACGTTTAGGAATCACTCTAGACACAAAAATAATATTTTCACGACATCGCTGAAGCAAAACAAACATTCAACATCTGAATGCACTCACCTCTACCAAATGGGGGTAAACAAAAGGAATTAATTGTCTCTACATTCAAAGCTATTTTTCGACCCATTTTGGAATATGCAATACCACAGTACGTATGAAGCCCTATAATATCAAACATCAACATCAAGAATTTGCAAACCATTTGAAACATAGCTTTGCGCATTGCTACCTTCTGCACACGAGATGCAAACATTCAACATCTACATGACAAAACCAAGGTCCTTCCAATGGAAACTCATTTCAAACTTCATGCTACTCAACTTAAACAACTGACTCAAACATAAACACACTTTATACATGATTTAATGCATACTCAGATCCGCCCGGAAACATGCAAGCCACAATCTTTCATAACAATGAGCACACCAAAATTATTTTCTACAATTCAAATATAACAACTGAGGAATGTAGAGAAAACCTCAAACACATTCACACTAGCATACCTTTACCTTATAATACCTCAGTTTCACATTCACCTTACAATACCTCAGTTTTTAAAAAAACAACAAAGTTACTAACACTACACCTTATGACATTCATTCGTTAGAAAAAACATTACCACGTCATATAAGTACAAAACTGGCACAGCTCAGAACCAACAATTACCACTCTTGCTAAGTTTTTTTATTTTATATATATATGTTTATTCTTCGGACTCACAGGAAAGCGACTGAGGCGCTATACACAGGGTAGGCAATTACCCCGACTTGTTCCGGAGATACCAAGATATTGCTGTCCTCTAGTAATTTAAGAGATATGACTGTTAATTTAGAACTGTTTGCCAAGACTATTAAGCAGGGGAATGTACTGCAAAGTGTCTTTTCCAAAGACATAACAGAATGGAGCAAGTGGATTTTAAACCGACACCACGTTGATTACAAGCACTCGACTACACCGCTGAGTTATCTACATGCAGTAAACCCTGAAACTTAGATGCTACAATGCCCACTATGCTTGTCATGGCATTAACGACACCATAGACGTACGCAAGGGCTGAGTTTCAGAGGTCAAAATCCCCCCTTGAAGAATGGTGTTCAGCCATATATACACTACATGGTAATAAATTGGCTTTAATAATAGAATTTTGGTTTCTATTGTTTAGCGCACTTTTTAAACTTAATTACTGCTTGCGCATCAATTTTTGCTATCGTTTAAATTGCTTCAAAGTTAGCTAATGTATAATTGCCACTGTGAAGAAGACTTTCAAACTTGTAAGATATTGAAAGTTAAGCATGGGAATGGAAATAAACTGCATAGAAACAATAGCTTCAGTTCACAATTTTTTTAATGCTACAAAACGTCAAAATATTTTGCGCAAGTCCATCCACACGATTTCGTTAACAACAAAAGCTTAAAAACTTGTTCAAATTTGTGCCACCAGATGGGTCGATCGACGCAAGAGTGTAAGTACTTTTTCAAATTTACAATTTACCGTTGTAGAAGCTTTGGCAGAAATTTCAGCATGACCAGACAGAGAAACTTCATCACGAGCTATGCAATTGCTATCGACAATTACGCAAAGTGAATTTTGCATTGCTCTCTTAGTTTTAAAAAACGATTTTGAATATAGTGTTGTTTTGTGTAAAGTTAAGCAAAAAAAGTCGATAAACCTTCTTGTGGCCGTTAACATTTTACAGGATATTGCAAATGAATTGAAGTGTCTTAAAGAAAAAGCCGAATATGAATCTCACCCGCTCTATAATTTTGCGCAAGACACGGCCAAAGCCGAAGATTAAATTTTTGAAAACACCACGCCTTACTTCAAGACAGACTAATCGATGCAACATTGCTGCTGCAACAGATGAAGAACATTTTAGACTAGGGATTTTTATTCTACAGGCAAACCTCGGTTTACGAACACAACTCGTTCTGGAAAGCTGTTCGAAAATCAAATTGTTCGAAAACCGAATCATATTTTCCCATTATAAATAATGTAAAAAAGATTAATTCGTTCCACGCACCAAAAGAATAACTTATTTACCTGTTTACAATATACCTTGTATATTATAAAATAAAACCATTTCTTCCAAGAGTAAATAAAACATAGTTTCTCTTATTATGTAAATTTTTATGCTATAATTTCTCTTTATACAAAAAATTGAATTTATTCTCTTTCTTTGTGTAAGATTTGTTATATGGCTATTTGCCATTAGTTAATGAATCAAAAATTGATTTTTGGATAAAATATAATTCAGTTTACTGATTCAAGCAGAATAAGATGTTTACCAGAAGTTTAGGTCGCATACGATATCAATGATTCTATATTGCATACGTTAAAACTTTTATCTTGCTTTTATTACAGTACTATGAGTCACGGTTGTCTTTGTAATTTTACAAACATTGTTGGATTTAATGGTGATTAAGATTATTTAGGTTAATTGTAGAGAAGAACTAAAAAAAATTCATCTGTAATACTCATTTTAAAGGGCACAATCTGCCCCTCTTTTCCCGCGTTTTAAGAATATTAAAAGGCAGGGGGGACAATTGCCGTTTCCGGCGCCCCTGAACATGGCAACGAGATTTTCAGAGAAAATGTTGGGGTATGTTTACTGGGTATTGAAAACGGTACGTTACTACTCTAATTCGGATGCAATGCCAAATAGTATTTAAATTTTCAAAAGACAAAAAGCTTTGAACACAGAAACATGAAGGTGATATATCAGGCAAAGAATGCCTTTTACAGCGCTGTTGCCTGTTGTTGACATAGTATAAAAACAAGAAACGATACAAAAAAACTTGAAAATGAAAGTTGTGTGAAAATCTCATCAAGAAGAGAGCATAACACTTAAATGAGTGATGTTGTGGGATGAAGTTTTGGCACTCAAATAAGAAAGCCATGTAAAAAAAACACTCTCAGTTATCGTCGTCGTTTGAAGGGTATCCACTTCAGGTCAGACACAAACCGGACTGGGGCCGAGGGTTTATCCTTTTACTACCCCAGACTGCTGCACTGCCTGGATCAGATGCTGGCAGTGATGTCATTAAGCCAGCATCGAGTTTCGTCATCCAAAACTGTCAGACCTGATGCTCCATGTGGTGCCCGATGTATAGGGCACGCTGTTAGTACATGATCTGCTGTTTGCTCAGAGGCGCCACACTCGCAATTCGGTGAAGGAGCGAGACCCCATTTGTGCATGGACAAATGGAATCGCCCAACATTAGTCCGCAGACGGTTGAGCTTAACCCAAGCTTCTCGGGTTAAGCTCAACCCAACAGGCCTGGCACCGGTCCGGGGCATAAAAGCACGGAGCCTGGAAGCATTTTCACAATACTCAGTTTTCCATTTAATTGTGATTTGTCCATTCAGAAGCGCGGATGCCAAGTCTGGCAAAATTGTCCAAAAGATTCCGCGCAACTGGCACAAACGGGCGTCTGGGTCTTAGTCTCGCTTGGCGAGTATCTGAGGATCCACTTAAAAGACCATACAAGATATGATCGGGGTCCAGAGATCCATGGTGAGCCAAGGATAGTGTCGCTCTAATTCGGCGAAACTCAGCTGGCTGCGGATGCCTGAGAGTATAGGTAGGTGGTCCGTTGAAGTAGGACGCAGGCATCCAGTGACTATGCGCAAGGCGTTGTTCAAGACACTGTCGATGAGGCGAATGTGAGCACTGCGACACCAGACTGGCGCGCAGTACTCAGCTATTGAGTAGACTAGAGCTAAGGTGGCTATGCGTAGTGTTTTAGCACCAGCACCCCATCCCGAGCCCACAAGTCGCCTCAACAGTGTGACGCGCGAGGATAGTTTTTTGCGCAATGCCACTAAATGGTGACGAAACGTGTGCGATTTGTCCAGTTTTACCCCAAGGTAAGCAGGAGTTGGACAGAACGGTAAAAGTCTACCGTTGTCTAGACCTTTAGCTCACGTTTGGTCTCTCGGTTATTTAAGTGAAAGGCTGCTGGCACCGTCTTAGTGTGACTGAACTTTAACCTCCAAGTCTGGAGATACGCTGAAAGTGTGGACATGTCTTGGCTTAAAGTCCCCTCCAAGTCCTTCCAATTTCCAGAAGAGTGCAGCAATGCTAAATCATCAGCATAAGCAAACTTTCTGGAAATCATGGGAGGCAGATAGTACATATAGATGTTAAATAGAGGGGAGCTAAGACCGATCCCTGAGGAACGCCGTTTTTAAGACAGCGTAGCCTGCTTTGCTTGCTGTCACCGGTGGTAAGGGTAAAACTTCGATTTCGGACAAGCTCCATAATCATTCTGACCACGTGCTTATCCGGAAGTAGTCTCAACAGCTTGCAGGTAAGGCCAAGATGCCAGACAAGTGTCATAAGCAGCTGTCAGATCACAAATATGGCACCGGCCTTCTTTTTAGCCTCAAAAGAACCCTTGATGTTCTGGGTTAGCAGAACAACTTGATCTACGGTTGACTTCCCGCGTCGGAACCCAGCCTGCTCTTCAGGGAGCAGTGGATCGATTAATGGTTCAACGCGGGCGTAGATAAGCCTCTCGAGAATCTTGTAGGGGACACAAAGCAGAGATATCGGTCGATAACTCTTTGGGTCCCCCACGGGCTTTGTTGGTTTTGGGATCGCGATCACAAACGCTCTTCTCCAGATCTTGGGAATTTTGATTCAGCGCAAACAGGAAGAAAGTCACGTAACCAGGACTTCAAAGCAGCTCTAGCATGGAGTATAAGCTCGGAGCAGATGGAATCAGTACCCGGAGCTTTACCTGGTTTTAAATGTTGGAGGGCAGCAGTAAATTCTCTCTGTGAAAAATTGTCAGAGATATTTACTGCGTCTGGTGTTGTGGCCCTCCAAAGGTCAGACACTTATTGAGACAAATCGAGATGACTTGTGGTTAACTCTCAGTCATAAATGAAATCTAACAGAAAAAGTGAATGTGGAATTACCGGCGAATTCTTGGAAAAGATGTGGTGGTTTGGGCGTATTAAAACCGAAAAACAAAAAAACTGTAGTGATGGCAACAACGATTACCGTGAGAAAACAAAGAGTTAAGAAAGTGGTTGAGAGCTGTAGAAAGATTGAGAAGGGAGGTGCGGCGAGAAAGAGTAAATTGGAGGCGCAGAAATATACTGGAGGAAAACGTGTCCCTAAATCCAGGTCGAAAATAGATGGTGCTGCTCCAAGTGCACGTAAATGTACATGAATGTACTACGTCCCGCAGTCAAATAACAGGCCACAACTGTCACTTTAAATGCTCAGAGCGGGGGGACAGCAAACTACGTTTTTCTGGCCCGCCACATGTTATCTCAAAGCAGCTGAATGTAGGCTTACTATACGTTTCGATTTAGGCGGGACAGTCCCGATTTTTAGGATTTTGTCCAGACGTCCCGCCAGGTTACATTATGTTCCGATATTCCCAAATTCAAGTGAAGAGTTTTTTAAAGAACACTGGTTTATGGGGACGAAAATCAAGAAATCTAAGACAGATTAGATGTGAAGAGCTTTTTTTTTTTACAGAACACTACTTTTAAGGGACAAATTTTTTTCTTTTAACGAACGTCCCGGTTTGCTCCTTCGGAAATATAGTATGCTTATTCATTGATAGTAATTTTAATATTTAGGTTTTGTTGTAATTATACCATTTTAAAATCACTTTAAATGTTTGTGAGCAAACATTTTTAAAAATGAAATATGTAAAGCCAGAGCATTGAACGAGATTGACTGATGAAGATTTGAAGGCAATCTTTCGGCTGGATGCACCTATACCAAACTAAATCTTGATGACATAATTAGAGATAAACGACAATTTCATAAATCTCATAAATTAAATTTTTGTATTGATTTTGTTCGTTATACTTGTCATTATTTGAATAATAAAATTTCATGCAGTACTTCGTTTGTATCCGGCCCGCTATCGTCAGTCCTCACAGTTATTTGGCCTTTTATGAAAAACGTTTGGTGACCCCTGCTCTGGAGGACAAAAAACTAATAAAGTTGAAGCCGCATATTGGCAAATGTAACGATTATAAAAGATTGGTTTTCGCAATCGATGTTTGCAATTTAAATTAGTGGTTCTCAAAGTTTCGCCGCATCCTTCCCTTTAAGAACTCAAACTTCTTTTTGTTACCAAGTGAAAGACCCTCCTTTCTTTTGGTCTTCAACTAAATTTGTCGGCCCCAGTCCTGTTTGTGTCTGACCTGGAGTGGATGCCCTTCAAACGACGACGACGAACAAAATTTGTGATACGAATTCCGGTTATCCAAAAAATTTATAAATTTTAAGTTTAAATTAAAAACAAAAAAAGAGCTTCACTTTAATGAAACAACTTTTATCAACTGTCATGACTTAGCTGTGAAGACGTGCCAATGTTATTAAATCAACTTACATTGTACTCGGACGCTCAAATTGTTCCTTTATTTCCCCTTAGTAATTTTTCTATTCAGAGATTTCGAATTACTCCTTTAGAAACCAGATGACTTACTTTAAGAAAGTGCTCTATCTGAATTAAGGAAGCAAGAAGATGCGACGTGAACGAGAAATTAATGGACGTGGGTTGCTATTGCTTAAAAGAAACCGATAGACAAGGCAGCGCATATCCAGTAAGCAACTTTAAAATGTAATAAAACACTTTTTTGTTAGATGTGGTATATCGCAAACAATTTCGAGAAAGGAATGTTACGACGAATACATTCGATTGGTACAATAACAAATTGAACATGCTACAAAAGTCAAGAACTTTATATTAGTAATAATCATGCTTTCAAGAATCCACAACGGGTTTTGCCGGGTTGGTACAAACCCCAAGCTGCTGCCCAATTATAAAGACAAACGCAGACAGTCGTGTTCCAGGAAATTGAAGGCATGATGGGGTCATCCGCGCAACAAGGAATAAACTTTATCAACAAAACTTTGTGAATCATTATGCCTTGAACCAAAATATAAAAAATCGCATTTACATTAGAAAAACAGTGAAACTAACTAATAAGCAAATTTGCACCAACAGATACAAAACAAATGCTTTTTGACAGTCAACCAAATGGTGTTAATTCAGTAAGCTTGGGTCAAATGAGGTTCACACAATCACAAATACGGCGCCGTTGGTTACAACTGCGTCCATTTTAAAAACCGATAACAAGTGATTAAATTGACGTACAATATTTGCATAACATGCCTTTGCCCACACTGAGTTTGTGGCATAGTTAACCGGTAAAACATTGCCTAACTATTCAATTACTGGGGCGACATTCATTGCACTTTCGCTTAAACCAAAAGTTCCGCACCGGGTTAATTCTGAAACTCCGTGTTCCAGAAGCGCCAAATCACGAAGGCAGTGATATTTAAACAGACAAGATCATCCGTCGGTAGGCTGACCTTTATACACCATCGAAACTTCTGTGTTTCCGTAAACAGCAGATATCGACGGAAACAAGCGAGTCCTTGGTAAGTCGCGGAAGGCAACGCCGAGGTATTCGTAACCGCGCTCAAAGGCGAGAGTGTTGTTCTCCATGTCCAGAACCACTGTGATCTTATCTCCGTTCTGGGAAAAGAGATTGCAAATTGCAGAAACGACTAAGTCTCGTTGTGATAAAATGTTATGTTGATATCAAGATCGTTACCTTACGTTACTCCCTTCAGGTTGTATAATAAGCCAGTGACGAGAGGTGATTTTTTTTACAAATTACTGTATTTCGTGTTAAAACAGTAAACCGGAATTTGCCTTACACAAACATCATACCGCAAGTTCAAACTTTGTTAATGAAATATAGTTCGAACTTACGGTATGATGTTCGTGTGAGGCAAACTCCAGTTTTCTGTTCTAACACGAAATAAATTGATTACATTAGAAATTTATAACCTCTCGTAACTGGCTTTTATTTTCAACAAACTACTTTGAACGCAATAAGCACTGCAAAGTTATTTCGATAGTAATGCGTTATGCAGTAAGTCCAGATGATTTTATCTGACAGGTCATTATAAATATTAATGACGTGATAAAAATCTGATTGTTTGGTAATTTCGCCTTGCGCACGCAGATCTAGTAATTACCTAAGTTTGTGGTGACGTTTTACGATTGAGTGTAAAGCCTTGTTTCCGCTACGAGCGTGGAATGGAGCATTCTTTGTTTGTTTTATTGATCTTTCCGCGCTTAAAATCTAAGCGAGCGCCAAGCGAAGCAAAATAATCAATAAAACAAACAAAGAATTCTTTATTTCACCCTCGTAGTGGAAACGAGCCTTATCGATTAAATGATACATAGGGCAGCACAGCTACCAGTCCTGGTCTTTTTCACCCAGTTTTTCATGTCCCATCTGGGTTTTTTTTTAAAACTCTTTCAAATCTGGCTTTTTTCAAGAAAATAAATAATGCGATTAAAACAAATTTTTTGGCATCAGAACACTAAATGCAAAACAAAAATTTAAGATTTGTGGTAAAGACCTTTTTTTAGTGAGATCACTATGGTTTTGTGACGAAGTTTGCAAAATCAAAGTAAATTTAATGTACTTTTTAAGGAAAAAATATAACATCTGGATTTTTTAAAAGAATCTAAAAGAATCTGGTTTTTATAAAATCCATGGCTAGGAGTCCTAATGGGCAGGCGCTTCACTAAATAGCCATCACGTGGGCAATCACTTTTACTGAGTTGATTATAAAGTGTAAGTGTTTAAGCAGCAAATTAACCTTCAGTAGATAGCGCTACATCCACGTTAGGGAGTCTCTCAAATCGGCGTTCGAAAGTTCCTATTTCTCAGATCGCCGTTCGAAAGTCCGCATCTGTAATTCCTATAGTCGTCTTTTCCGTCTCCCAAGAGGTGCCCCCCCCCCCCAGGTTCAATGGATCAAGTAAAGAATACGTTCAGACCGGGCGTATTCTTTATTTGATCATAATCGGGATCCGGGGTTAGTTTCACCAAAAAAATTTACTTGCAATAGATGGTGGGGCGATAATAGGAAAGTACCCAATTTTTTAATTCACGCAATTTTGAAACCGGGCGTATTCTTTACCTGTTCACTAATCCGGGCGTATAGATTACTTGATCCGGTTTAGTTCTTGGACCAGTCCTTTTCCCTTTATTTATTAATGATCTCCCTACCTTTCTTCATACATCTGCCAAGGTCTCACTCTATGCAATGACCTTGCCATTTGGGCCTCTTCCCAAGTGTTGATTGTGCAACTTCCACAGTCCAAGCTGCCCTTAACAAACTGGTGGAATGGTCCTCCGCATGGCGTCTACCTCTCAACCCTCTCAAGTGTGAGTTAACCTTCTTCAGCCTAGACCCTTACCAGTCTCGTCTAAAACCCTTTCTTTCTATTCTTAACACCCCCTTTAATTTGAACCCAAATCCGACCTTTTTTCATTTAACCTTCAATCGCACTCTTTCTTTTAAGCATCACATCTTGTCCTTGAGGAAAAAGTTTCATAGCCAATTCCGTGCCTTTTCATCTATCGCCTCTGCCTCCTGGGGCCCCTCAAAGGAATCTTTATGTACTCTACTTCCGCAGAATGGTTTCCTTTCTCACCCCCACCCACATCACCTCTGTGGAGAAGATGCATAGATCCTCCTGTAGAGTAATCATAGACTGTCTATAATCTGCTTCTATCCCTCTTCTTCACCTAAAAGTGCTTCTTCCTCCACTTTGTGTTACTCTTACACCAATTTCTCTCTTTCTTCAAACGAGCCCTCAGACTACCTTTAACCTTTCCTCTAGCCTTTCTCCCAAATTCTAATTCCTGCACACATCTCAAGAAAGGATCATGGAGATCCTTTTCCTGATCACATAACCTTACCTCTAACCTACAACTATCTCACAAACCTCTAATCCTTTGTCCTCCTAAACCTCCCTGGTCTACCCCTTCTTCTTACACTATATCTCACACCAACTTTCTTCTCTATGCTCTAGTAATGACCCTCCCTTTCTTTGCGACCACCACTTCCCACCTATCTTCCCTACCTTACAGCAACATCACTGCCTGGACTAATGGCTCGGTTCCTAGTGGGCTGGGGAGGGCAGTGCAGGGATCCACATAAAGTGTACAAAGTGTCTCACTGCTACCTTTCTCTCCTTCTTGGCTGGACTCTGGGCCACCAGTTACAGTGCTGTGACATATGCCATTCTTCATGCTCTTGAGTGGTGTATCTCTCACTCCAAAGCATGAGCGTTTGAATCTGTCACCTTGTTCTCTGACTCTCTATCTGTCTTGTCAACTCTCTCAGCTCCTTTACCTTACTTAACTCCCAAATCCTTCTTCAACACCCAATCTTTCCTTAATATTATATCTGACTCAAAGGTAGCCCATTTTCAATAGATACCTGGTCATTCTTCCCTTCCAGGCAATGACTTAACAGACTCTCTTGCTAAAGTTAGAGCCTCTCTTGACCCCTATACGATATCACTGTCTCTCTTACCACTTATTTCCTCCCAACGACTATCCCTTCACACCAGTTGGAGACGCAGTATCCAATCTGGTCTCTTTCAGCATCAAATTCTTCCAATGTCTTCTGAGGAGCTTACTCTACCTCACTGTGCTCTCTTTCATTTACGCTGCAATGAGCACAGCACTCTTCTTGGCACTTATCTACATAGGGTTGGTCGAGCCGAGACTCCTTCATGCAGCAGCTGTGGTTCTGAATCACAGGATCTTTTTTATCTCATGCTAAACTGCCCTGTACTTGACCCTATGCGTTTGGCCATCTTCGGCCATTCCCTCTGTATTCTGGACCTCTGGTCCTGTCCCTGGGGAGTTGCCCAATTATTGGGACTCTGCGGAGTTGACCACAACCCCATCCCCAAGAATGGGTTGGGTAAACTCACCACCACCACCACCACATCCACGTTAAATTGCTATAACATTAAGAAAAAAGGGAATGTGAAGCAAAAAAATAATAGTTTTGATAATATTGAAAAACTTTAGAACAAGTCTGTTGCATTTTCTGATGATTTTAAAGAATTTATTTAGTTAATTACTACTTATCTTGATACGCCCAACGATCGTCAAACTACGATTTCGTCTCTACTGCAGATGGCAAAAAAATTTGTTTTTAAAGCATCTCGGTTTTCGCAAGTTACAAGTCCATTTTGAAACACTATTTTTAAACCTGGGCACGGTTATCAATTATTTATCACAATAGAAGATAAAACTTGGCTTACTATATTCTATGCCTTACAAAAATATGTTATGAAAATAACTTTAGACATAAATGAAAAACTATAGTAATAATTGTTTTGAACAATTACAATATCGAAAAAAAAAACTATTCTTAAGCATCTTTCGATTCATGCGCAAGTTTAAAAACAAATCAAGGGTTTTAAATAGAGAAAGACCCAAGCTTTTGACTGCTGTTTAAAACAGCAGTTTTTGCTTAATATGAGCAAGACAGACATGATTATATCAGCAAGACAGAACAGACATTATCGTGCTTTCATACGTTTCATAGTTTCAAGTCAAAATTTTCTTCACACCTTGAAAATTGCCACGCTATAAAACTGATCGATCTATTTCAAGATAATGTATTAAGAAAAACTTGGCGGTAAATCATTCATCACCAGGCTAATGTATGGGAGTTTATTACTTCATACAATCACAGCGCTTAACATTTTATAAGCGTTTATCACCTGATATTTAGGAGGGTTGTTGCAGTTAGGATAGATGTTCTGCTTCAGCCCGGCGTGTAATAGATAGTTGTCGACCAAGTTCCACGCCCAGCTTTCCTCTGAAGAACCAAGCAGAGCTTGGTACCCACGCATGCACATAGGGGCTTTCTTGGTCGCAACCCCAACCATGGCAACGGTTCCCAACGGGCCGTTCCAACGCACGTCCCATGAGTGACGGCCAGATTTAAACCCAATCTTTGCTCTGGCTGCGTCTGTCGATTGAGCCTCGGGTCTGAAAAGCGTTTGCAAAAAGTTATATTTTTCAAAGCCTAAAAAATTGACACGACACTCTTTAAAGTCATTAAGGTGTTCTCGAAAAATTTCCTAAATTGTCCCAATTAAGGTTTGATTGAAAAAAAGTTTTAAAAAAAAGTAAAGCTAATGTTTTGTTTACTTGTAAGCGAACTATTCAACAAAATTAGATAAAATTATCAGTGTTATATCTCTAAATTGTTTATTTTTTTCTTGCCAGTAGTTATACCAAAATTCTAGAACATTAATCTCTAGCAATAAAAGCTAACTTGAACTGTGCAAAAACAGCCAAATTGCCCTACTCTGCTCTGCCCACTCGACACGTTACAATAAGAAAAAAAATACAGAGTCAAAAGTTTATAAGTTCAAGTCTATTTTAAGGTTGTAAGGTAAACTGTTACGTCACAAATAATAATTTGCAATCGTAAAACTCGACTGGTGTAAGCATTTTCATACTTAATCAAATTATGCGATTAAGCTAAGCTAAGCTAACACAAAACTGCAATGTTCTGCATAATCTTCTGAAAGTAAATGTAACCTATGATGTCATAATAAAAGCTATGATAAACTAGATACAGCGCTTCCTCGATTATCCGGCCTAGTTGGGACAATATTTTTAAAATCTGAACGGATGACCAAAAAAAGGGATAATTGAAATCATGTATTTAAGTCACCAAAAGAATAAAGGCCCGTTTCCACTACGAGCGTAGAAAAGAGCATTCTTTGTTTGTTTTATTGATTTTTTTTGCGCTCGCTTCAATCGAAGATCAATACAAGAAACAAAGAATGCTCTTTTCCACGCTCGTAGTGGAAACGGGCCTTAACGAACAAAAACGATAACTGACTCCTCTGGAGAAAAGCAGCCCTTGGTTATTTTGATTGTGACGAAATAAATTACATCGTGGCTTTGTGTTGTTGCGCCATGTTTGCCATGTATGTCGACTAACAACAATATAGTATTTTAGTTGTTTCAATTTAAAGTGTTTTAGAATATTTTAACTGTTTCTGACGGAAATTGACGTAAAGTTTCCCGGTAGGCCTAACAATTTGCGAAGGAGCTAATTGAAAAAGCTAATTAACATTTAGCTTTTCAATTAGCTCCTTCGCAAATTGTTAGGCCGCAAGACAGAGAGGAAGACAGAGTGACGAATAAACGAGGTGCGGATAATAAGGGGAGCACTGTATTTCACAGATAAAAAAAACTCGGGGATTAAAATTACAATTGCTCGCGCCTCAACAATGGGTGCTGTATCTAGCGCGCAAGCAGCAAACTTGACAAAAGGTCCAAGATTTCGAGTTTCTCTTTAAATGCGGTACAATGTAAATAACTGTTGTCGCAATCGTTTAAGGCTAGGCAACTCAAACTTATCCACCGTGTTTGATAGGCGCGTTGGACATAGAGCAAACGATGTTTAGTTCATGGTTACAGCATCGCGCGAAATTTTTGTTGAATGTAGTAGTTACTAAAAACGGCAAACGCGATTACTGTATTTTTGGGACCACTAAAATCCTTAAATTTTCTGAAAAATCGAACATGCGTCTAATGCAGGGGTGGGCACGCTTTTTGGACGGCGGGCCAAAATTTTTTTAAACTTTGACAAGCGGGCCGGACTATGTGAATGTATGAAACGGACAAGAGTGTTAAGCTGTAGCATAGTTTATTAAAGGCTGTTCACAATAATAAACCAGTTATAAATGATAAAAAATCTTGCTGTAATGTTAAATTTAATTGCAGTCTTTAAGCCACGTTTTTCTTTGCCAAAGTATCAAAATCTGGGGATAGCTTAGTTGTCGCGATTGTTAAAACAGATTTTAGCTGAGTATCAGTTGATCGAGATTTGTGGTTTGATTTGTTAAAATTCATCAAGCTGAAAGTCTGTTCACAAATGTATGTTGAGCCAAAGAGAACCAACATTCTCTGCGCCATTTTTTGCATATTCGGGAACGTAGCATCATTTAATAAAGCGTAAAATTCATTCAGCTTCAGGACTTGAAATTTCTCTTTCAAAAGGTAGTCACTCTGAAGGTCAATCAATACCAATTGCAACTCCTGTGGTGCTGTCAGAGCAACTCGAGATAGGGAGGCTGAGACAATATTAAATGATTTTTGGAGTTTTATAAAATCTTGGAATCTACGGCAAAATTGTTGATGCAGATTATCCAGTAACTTGCTGTATTTATTTGCATGTTTAGAAGCTTCTTTCATAGTCACTAAAGTGGGGAAATGTACAAACGAATTGCTTAGCAATTGTTCTAAAAATAAAGTCAGTTTAGATTTAAAAGCTTTAACATTCGTGTACATCTCGGGAGCGAAAAGATCTTTCCCTTGCAACTTCGTATTCAAGTCATTCATGTGTGTCAATATGTCTCTTGCAAAAAAAAAATCACAAAGTTAATCTTCGTCTTCTAGTTCAGGAAAGTCATCACCTTTTCTGATTAACTACATAAATAAGCAAATGGCCTGTTAAGTACCCAGAAACGTTTACATGCTTTTCCCAAACTTAACTTAACATGAGAATGGTAAAGCAAGTCCTGGTGATCAGAATCGATTTTTTCGAAAAACTTTATAAACTGTCAATGGTGAAGTCCTCTTCCTTTTATGTAGTTGATCAGTTTTATCACTGCCTTCACCACATGATTAAGCTGCAGTACAGACTTACACAAGGCCTCCTGATTTTGATGCAGTGCAAAAAAGTTATATCCATGTCAGGGTTTCCTCTTTCATCTTATCTTGTGATATGTGATTAAACTAGAAGTCACAAATAAATTTTTAACGATTTTTTAACTGTGATGTAACAAACGCTTAGTTATGAGAAAAGAATTACAGGCATAAACAAGGAAACTTCAACAAGATCAATTGATTCGTATGCTTGGGCATTGGAATGTGATTTTTCTGTAGGGAAAAGGGAAACTATATTCAACAATCAGTAATGAATTGCTTTTAAGTACTCGTTCGTGGTAATAGCAGGCGGGCCAGATTAAACAAGCTCGCGGGCCGGATTTGGCCCGCGGGCCGTAGTTTGCCCATGTCAGGTCTAATGTATGGATCAAGTTGTGTTTTATAACAAGCTCTGCACCAATTTTATGTTGCAAACAGTGCTATTTATTCATATACCCGTAATAGTTATTTAGGTACAGCTTAGCTATGTGTCCTACAGGTGTTTGATTTCCAAGATTGCCGTTCGTGCATTCAAAACCGCAACAATTGTTTTATAAACAGACCGTGGTGTCACGCAATAAACTTGTTTGTTCGTTCGTTTGAATAAAATATAAGTAAATGCGAAGTGAGTTTTTGTTTCATTTGGTGCGCCTTAAAGCCTGTTTCCACTACGAGCGTGGAAAAGATTATTTTTTCTTTTATTGATTTTTTTCAGGGAGCGAACCAAACCCGAACCGGAGTTTTATAAACCGGTTTACACCATTTTTTCGAACCTTAACCGAACCCGAACCGTAATTTTAAAAATCACAAAGAGCGAACCGGAACTGAACCGAATAATTTGAATAATCGTGAACCTTAACCGAACCCGAACCGGTTGAAAAAACCGGTTCGCTCCGTGACGTCACCCGTATCACTTATCAACTGTTTGAAATCAAAATACCGTAGCATAAATAATCCATGTGGGTGATGAAGCGTTTTATGTTTTAACATTTTTAGAAAATAAGCTTTATTTGAAGTTCAGATTTTCGTCATAAAACAATCACTTGTTACTAAGATGATATGATTACTCTTTTTTTTATAACTGCATATTACGCCATGCCTTCTCTAAGCAGAAACTAAGAGTGAGTTGCTTAAATTGTTAATAAATAAAATTCGTTGTGAATTTGATTAATTTCGAGTTTAGAGAGGCAGAACAGTTAGTCTTCCAATAGATTTGTGATTGAGGAAGTGTGGACATATTGTCAATGTGCAATTGACACCTGTAATTCCTACAGCTTGTAGGCTATGATTTAAAGTAGCTGCAGCTGGTTGACCTGAGCAATGTCACTATAGTGACGTTGGGGTTGAGGCTGTTTGAAAAAGTCCGAGCAAGTCATGCTATTGATAAATGAACAGAATTTATTTTGCATGGATTCCAAGCATTGTTGTCATTTTTGCTTATTTAAGGCTAAATTGCTTTCTGAATCGAATTTTGTGCTTGGTTGAATAGTGCTGTAACTTTTTTTATTTTTAGAACACTGCTCTTTGTTTAATAAAACATAACATAAAGAGCAGTTGAATTTGATTATAATGGTCTGTACTAACCTTAGCCAAATAAGAAAATTTTTCAAGTACTCTGAAAGTGAAAATAAGTTGTCTTGTACGTTGGGGAAATGCAAAGCTGTTACGAGAGGAAACCATGCATCTAATTTAGAACGACACGTTAAACGATTTCACAACAAAGACTTTAAAGAGTTCCAAAATGAAAAACTAAGTGCTCTTCCGCAGCGTGCCGGTACAAGTTCCTCCAACGAACTCCATAAGAAGCGAATGCGTGAAACAAACCAATGTGCCATAGATGAAATGTTTTCAAAAACGATTCGAACAAAAATGAACGAAAAGACACTGGAAAACGCATGTTTAAAACTAGTCACAATAAACGGCTGCCCTTTCAAACTAATGGATGACTCTGGGTTTAGAAAAATTTTAAACCCCTTGCTTGAAAGTATGCGAGCCAATTTTAACATCAATGCAGATAATATCCGAGAGAAAATTGGGGTAAAGGATAATGATGTTCGTTATCGTATAAAACTGGAAATGGAACATAGGCCTGTATCTTTAAAAGCTGACGTAGCAACGTTTCGTGATCGATCCATACTCGGCTTGAACTTGCAGTTCCCAAGTGATGGAAAAGTACGATTACGCACTTTAGCAATGAAAGAACTAAAAAAGAATCACACTAGTTTCTACTGTTCTTAACCCGAACTATCCTAATGACTACATTTGTAGTCATTTGTAGTCATTATTTCAAATGCATTTTCTAACTAAAAATAACTGTTTTTTTATTATTTTAGATTATGAATAGCTTTAAGATATATAAAAGTTGTAAAATATCTTTACAAACACTGTTTTAAGTTGTGCCATAGAATTGTACAGCCTATCAAAGTTTTTAGTTTTTAGTTTTTTAGTTCTACCCTTGGGTTAATATGGGTTAATGAAGTCATTGAACAATACGGAATTAAGAGCAATCAAATTTATAGCATCACAACGGACAATGGCGTCAACATGCTAAAATGTGTTCGCCTCTTTTCTAAAGAGGATGTAACCAAAAGAACTGGTAATGCTGAGCAGCCAAGATGTAGCAGCTGGCAGAGCGACGCAGAAGAACTCAGTAGTGATGAAGACGATAGCGGTACTGTTAATTGCATAAACGTTGAAGTTTTCCACGGCAACCTCAGTTCTTTGCATACCAGCATAGCTGAAGCAGGAAATATGTGGAACGGTGTTAGGTGTGCTGCCCACACCTTACAGTTGGCGGTAGAAGACGCTCTAAAAAAATCTTCTCTACGCGATGTTATTGATCCGGCTCGATGCATCTGGAAAAAACTTAGAAACCCGTCTGCTTTCGTGCTTTTGAAAAAGCTTAAACTGAAAAAGCTTGTCTCAGACAGTCCCACTAGGTGGCATTCGACATACGACATGCTTCAACGTCTTTTTCTCCTTAAGCATTTTTGCCGTGATATGGCAGCCAGCAACCCAAACTTGCATTTGCCAGAAACTTCTGGAAACGCGTTTTCCAAGTTTGTTGAAGTACTGGAGCCTGCTAAAATAGCAACGAAGTCGCTGCAGTACGAGCAACTTCTTTTGCTGATTTTTTTGGCATTTGGTTGAACCGCAAACTTAAAATTGCCAAGTTAACATCTACGTCTTCTCCACTTGCACAGTTGCTATTATCTACAATGGAAAAAAGAGAGACAAAACTGTTAAAAAATGACCTATTTTTGGCATCTTTGTATCTTGACCCAAGGTATAAAATGTTTATTTCTGAAATTGATCAAATTGTTGCAACCCAGCATTTGCAATAAATTTGGGACCGCTTG
This sequence comes from Diplosoma virens, assembly GCA_963680785.1. Classification (NCBI taxonomy): domain Eukaryota; kingdom Metazoa; phylum Chordata; class Ascidiacea; order Aplousobranchia; family Didemnidae; genus Diplosoma; species Diplosoma virens. The sequence continues at coordinate 2,805,628 of OY796897.1, read as the reverse complement.
AAGCTGTTGCAATAGGAGCTACGAAGCGATTTATCTGGTACAGAGGTTGATCCGAAACTTCAAGCACCGATGATGATTTAGATATACTGATTAAAAGAAGAGAGAAAGCAGCTGAGCGAAATTGACAATCTTTCACTTCAATGATTTTTACTTCTAACTACGCAATGCAAAGGAATTCTCTTATGGTGCTGCTTAACTTCTTTGCAAGCGAACCCAGACTGGAAAAAAATGAAAATGTTTTGCAATAATGGAAACAATTAAAAGAAAGTAAGCGGGAGTTATATGAACTTTCTCATGTAGTATTGGCGGTTCCAGCGACTCAAGCAAGTGTAGAAAGAGCTTTTTCAGGCTTGAAATACATTTTGTCACCACTGCGAACGAACATATCGGAAAACTTTTGGAGGATATACTGCTGTTAAGTACCAATCATTTATTTTTGCAATAAATCCGTACATTTATGTTTTTTGTAACTTGTTAATATGTGAAAAATTTCTTTTAACGTTTCATTATTAAAATTGTGTAGCTATAATTATGACTCTTTTTAATATTTTTTTAATGATGCTGCGAACTCAAACCAGAACTTAATAAAACGGCTTTAAGGTAATTTTTACAGGAGCGAACCTAAACCGGAGCGTTTCAGTTAATCTGAACCCTAATCGGAACTGAACCGAAATTTGAAACAGCTGTTTTTAAAGTTTTTAGTTTGAATAAACTGAAGATTTTAGTTAAGTCTGTTTACCAGAAGAGCATAGAAAAATTATGAATAACTTACCTGGTAACAAAACCAATAGAATATTTGAAACAGCTGTTGAATCCAAACCGAACCGTAACTGATAAAATCAAACGGTCGACTCCCTGAGTTTTTTTGCTCTGCTTACTGCTCGCTTCAATTTTAAGCGCGAAAAGATCAATAAATGGAACAAAGAATGCTCTCACGCTCGTAGTGGAAACGAGCCTTTATAACCTGGTGCACTTTACGCCCGTTTCTACTACGAGCGTGGAATAAAGCATTCTTTATTTCTTTTACTGATCTTTCCGCGCTAAAATTGAAGCGAGCGCTAAGCAAAGCAAAAAAAATCAATAAAACAAAGAAAGGATAATTTTTTTCCACGCCCGTAGCGGAAACGAGCCTTTATGTATGAAAATAAAAGCGTTAAAAACCATTCATTGATACTGCTCCTTAAAATACGGTGCGCCTTATGGTCCCGAAAAAACGGTGTAGATCAAACTTTTGTACAAATCATTTAATTTTTCTCAGACATCTTTCCGAAACTGCTTAAAAATTTTCGAACATTTTTCTAAAAATAGACACAGGTTGGGAGCAAGTAAATTGAAAAACTAAGAAACTGGACATTACACAATTTGGTTCTCTTTTACTTAAATATGCATATTATGCTAGAAACAGGATCCTATTGTTTATTTTCATAAGCAATGAAAAAGATTAGCTACATCACCAAATATTCGAAAAGGTTTTTCAATGTTTGCTTTACAAAAGTAAACATTGGTTTTCCAAAGATTAACAATTTCAAAACTATAATCACGCTTGCAGCAAAGCATCACAAGCAATTGATATTTTAACATTAACACAACAGATTGAAAGAAACCAACATTCATGTCAAATATTTGAAATTAAGGCATTTAAAATTTTTATACATATTAATATTTCTTCAACCCTTTGCATTCCAGAATGTTATCAATAAACTTTATAATATAACCCAGATATTGTAAATAAACTAATGCAGTACATTCCAACCTCATCCCTGGGATGAAGTTGTTTTTAACCTGCCTTTTCAAGTTCATCTATGCATGTAGAATGCACAAGAACAGACACAAGTGCTGAATACTTTCTTTCTTTGTTACAGTTGCATACGACCTTTCTTTTCTTTTCTGTACATTTAGCTGATACTACAAGACTGCAACATGAGCACAGGCAACCAAGTAAATGTGTAGTTTTTCCAAAGTTTGCTAAAAGATAATATGGCACAAAGGATACTTTGATAGTTTGCAAGCAAAATTAACCTGCTAGAGTTTTAAATGGCAGTGAGGTCAAACAGTTGTTAGCAGCATGATTGAGTGGTTAGAGTGCTGTGATTGTAATCGACATGGTCTTGGTTCAAAACCTACTCATGCCATTCTGTTGTGTCCTTGGAAAAGACACTTTACAGCAATTTCTTGGCAAGAAGTTCTAAATTTCAGTCATATTTTTATAAAACTAAAAAACAAAAAAAATTCAAACAGACACCAATATCTCAGCATCTCAAGGAGGTCAAGGAATTGCTTGCCCTCATTGCTTTTCTGCAAGTCAGGAGGGTAGATATAGGGATAAATAAAAAATAAGCTAATTTTTTTTAGATAAATGTTATAATAAAAATATGTTGTAAAAACTCAGTGCCTGTCAACACGGAAGACACCTTGAAAGCTGTTGATAAGTTGGATAGTAAGTCTTCTGATGAATTATCTTCAAGTTGAGTGATTTGTAAATATCTGATAATGGGGATGAAAGTGATGGTGGAGGTGAGAGCAATGATAATGGCAATGGAGATGGTCATCGTTTGAAGGGTATCCACTCCAGGTCAGACACAAGCAGGACTGGGGCTGAGGGTTTATCTTTTTACTACCCCAGACTGCTGCACTGCCTGAATCAGATGCAGGCAGTGGTGTTATTAAGCCAGCATGGATAAATGGAGATGGTAATGGAGACCTTGATTGGGTGTGATAGTGCTCTTAAACATTACCTATTTACTGCATAAACTGTTGAGGCTCATTTTCCAACCACACCAGAATGTTTTCAAAATTACACTCGTGTTATTGGTAGCTTTGTTTATTTTTTGATGGTACAACATAGCAACATTTATATAAATGGTTATAAAAACAATCAGATTTAACAAAACTATGCAGCTAAAAATGTAATTTTGTGCTTTTCTAAAACAGTTTGGCAATTAGAAAACTATTTATGACTTAGGTTAGTTCTTAAAAAAATCTGTTAAATATTTTGATATTTTAAGAAAACTACAACTTTTGTGTTTTACGTTTTATCCCAACATTAATACTTTAATTTTTACATACCATCAAAGAAAGCATAAAATTGCTATAGCAAACCACAAGTTAGAAATGACAGACAAAAAATATTGCACACTTGCTGGTGCTGACACAGCAAAACCATGCAGACCGAAAAAGGTTATAAAACAACACTAAAAGCACCAAATTAAATTTTTTTCTTGCATATGAACTTTAACTGTAAGGACACTTTGACTATTTCCAGTTGTGCCACTAAAATCAAGAACTCTCATGCCCCTATCCTTTCTTAGCTACTACCCACCACTGAATGCAAAGATTGCTAACAGAACAGGGACATGCAAGAAAAGAAAACAGTTAAGCATGCAATTATGAACATTTTACACAACAGTATTTATTGCAAAATATTTGCAGAATTGCATTACCTGACAAAAAATATTGCAAAATTTCAAGAAAAATTTATCTCTTTTTTATTTTCCTTCCTATTTATTCTCCTGACTCACATGAAAATGTTGTCAGCACTATACTTACAAAAAATGTCAAGTGATTACCCCAACCTGCTTTTGAAGATGTCAAGGATACTGCTCACCAGTCGAAATTTTTAATTAGAGATGTGACAAAATTCTGATCTGCTTGCCAAGATTGCTAAGCAGAGGAAAGTGCCATAAAGTGTCTTTGCCAAGAGCACAGCAAATTGAGATGAGTAGGTTTTGAACTACAACTATGTTGATCATATTGTTCACCATCAATACAGTGCTCTTAACCAAGGTTGTGGTATCGATGTCAGCATTTTTAGAGGGTCTCAGCACCAGCATGGTAGCACCTAGTAGTTATAAGTTATAATTACTTGGTGCTGGTGCTGACATCAATACACTATATAACACTGCTATAATCTATTAAAAATTGAAACTATAAATAGTTAAATACTACTAACCCACTAATCCTTAACTTTTATTTCAGACATTTCTTAAATACAAATATTATTTTTAAACTTAACATTTAAACTTTACTTGAATTAAAAGAAAAAAATGTCAGTGTCAGCAAGTTTTAAAAAATGATGCCAGTGTCGGCAAAAATTTTTTTAATATCACAGCCTTGCTCTTAACTACTCAGCTACACTGTCAACTAAAACAACAACAACAAAAATTAATGCATGTCAAAGGTAAGAAGTTAATTCCAAGTAATAATAATTTAGGTTGAACAAAAAGAATTTGTAATTAGCTCTCCTCTTTTATTTCAATTGAAACTTATTATAACTTTGCAAAAAGATATAGCTTGCATTCACACATTTATAAAATTTAAATTTCAATTCAACATATGGCGTTTGCTTTTATAAATCTACAATGATATAAAAAAAATCGATAATCAATAAAAAATTACATTACCTTCTATGTAAAGTAAAACCATCAGGTTTAACATAAATATTAACAGAACAATCTTCTGGATCCCATGCATAGTAAAATGCTCGTAATTTGTCTTTATAAGTTGGCAAAGAAGAAAGCAAATCAGAATTTATTGATTTTTCTCCCAATTTTTTCATATATTGCAACCTGATGGAAACAATTAATTAAAAAAAAAACAAGAGCAGTTTGACCATGATTAGTAAATCTGCTTTTGTCACACACATTTTTAGATTTATCAAGCAGCTAATTTTGTAACGCTAATAAAAAAAGCCAACATAAAAAAATTAAAGTACCTTTACTTTCCTATGAACTACTACCTTACTTACTTACTGTGGTAGGAAAGTTTGCATGCCTCAGTGACCTGTAAAGCTCTATTGGCTGGAGATTTTACCTCTCCTGTTAGGAATACCCATGCCAAAAAAGTTTGCAGATAGAGGCCACACAAAATGACAACTTCCAACCTGGGCAGACTGTGCTCAAAAGCTGTGGCAAGCAAGCAATCTAGAAGGAAATCTCTAATATAAAAATTCCTTTGCAGTAGAGATACACTGCAAAATTATGATATGTCACCTAGAATGTATTTTCATGCTGCCTCACACGTCATGCAGATTAAAAAGGTACTTGGCAGCGATATCTGTTTAAAAAGTATTTTCCGAAATGAGTCAGCCTTGTTGAGGTTAGGACACTAGCAGTTGATTTTCAACCACTACAAATTGGCTCATTTCTGCTTCCTGTCTGATCTCTATTGGGTGGAGCTCTTGCTTTATGCAGTGAGAAAAGACTCATCTGTGGCTTCTCAGAATCAATTTTTCAGTTTACTCACAAACTGGATAATCAGATTGCTGCTTCTTGGGGACAACATACACCCAAACCCTGGACCAAAAACACACAAATGGGTTTCTGACATTGGTCTCAAACTTATTATTAAACATCAAATATCTATTTTATGTAACTACACAAAGCACTAGGTGCATTTAAAATGCTCCCAAATCACAACAAAGGACTACAACAAATCATGGTACTGCACACTTTATTGCACTTTGAAGCACAGAACACAAATAAACACAACATCACTAAAGAACTCTCTCAAAGTCCTGCAACTTAATGCAAATCACAACAAAACAGATAAAATAAAACTACTCATTAAATAATACAAGCAGATGTCATAAAAATACAAGAGACAAAACTCAAATCAATCCCACAAAACACCTAACATTCTTCAGTTCACACCTATCAGAACACAGTGCACTCACAAACAAGGAGGAGGTCTCCCAACTTACACTAAAAACAACATCAGTTTCTCTCAACTTACTTTGTCGAATAAGTATATTAACTGTGTTTCTTTTTACGTTTTTTGTTTCCACAATCCTCGTAAATAAATTAGTCTGTCTGTCTGTCTGTCTGTCAAATACAGGGTGATTCAGCGAAGTGTGCACAAATACTTTTCTTAGTTTTATGTACATGTATTTCATCCATTATTAACTTTCAATTATTAACATTTCAGTTTCTTATTATTTAAGAGTTAAAATTTAAAATCTGGTATTATTTGAAGTACGTAAAAATAAACGATGAGTAAAACGATCAATGACGTGATAGAAGAGTATTGCAAGAAGAAGCTCCCACCAAGTGAAATTTTCTGGTTGATGAAGGAGGTTGTAAGCCGTAGAGGAGTTTATAAAGCCGTGAAAAGGTTCAAGGACACTGGGACTTGTGCTCCAAGAATCAGGAGTGACCCTGAAAGAACCGTAAGGACGAAGAAACTGATCAAAAAGGTCAGAGAGAAGTTGAGGAGAAATCCTGCAAGAAGTGCCAGATAACTTGCTAAAGACTACTCTGTGAGCGTGTCCAGCATGCAAAGGATTCTCAAGGATGATCTCCAGAGCTACCCATACAAGTTCACCAAAAGACATCTCTTGTCGGAGGCCACTAAGAAAAGGCTTGATAGAGCAAAGGTTTTGGTCAAGAAACTTGTCGATGGCACGCAGCCTCAAGTTTTATGGACAGACGAAAAACTTTTCACTGTTCAAGCTGTCCATAACCATCAAAATGACAGGATTTGGCTTCCAGACATAAACATGGTCCCAGTTGAGCGTCGCAGCTCTTTCAGAAGACAAAAACTCGCCTCCGTAATGGTATGGGCAGGCACAACATCAAAAGGGCTGAAAACTCCTCTCATATTCATTGAAGAAGGGGTCAAGATAAACCAGACCGTCTATAGGCGAATGCTGGAGGAGAAAGTCCTTCCCTGGGTCCAAGAAGTAGTCGGAGAACAAGGAGTTACTCTTCAACAGGACGGTGCAACCTCCCACACGGCCAACTCAGTTCAAGCTTGGTGTCGATGCAATTTCAAAGGTTTTTGGGAGAAAGAGCTTTGGCTGCCGTCTTCACCAGACTTGAACCCTATGGATTTTGGGTTATGGTCTATTAAGACAATATTATTAATAATGGTCTATTATTACAATATTATTAATTATGGTCTATTAAGACAATATTATTAAGACAAAAGCCTGCCGTACTTCTCATCCAAATCTGGACTCTCTAAAGCGAAAATTGACATCGGCATGGGACGAAATTGACCCAGAAGTGGTGCGTGCCACATGTGCCCAGGTTCTGCCACCACTTCGGAAAGTAATTAAAAACAAAGGGGGTTATATTGAATAACTTGTATATTTTCTGAAAGCTTATTAAATTTACTATCTTCACAGCATATAACTTGTTTCATTTGACCTAATTATAAGTCCGAAAGATGAGTTTTTATTTGTGCACACTTCGCTGAATCACCCTGTATATACTTTACCAATAGAATTACAAATTGTCAAAATCCACCTTTCAACATTACAGCAATTACATATTGCAAACATGTACATTCCACCCAGCTATCACAACAGAAGACTCAATTATATCCAGCACTCTTACAACCATAACCAAACACAATCATCACAACAGATGTCAACATTCACTCACCATTATGGTATTTGCCAACCAAAGACCATAGAGGAGAGAACTGATCAAAGACATCCTGCTAAACTCCCATCACACCCTAAACATGCTAACACATTTATCACCCAATCAAACACAACAGCCAACTTCACTAGGTATCACTACTGCTTCAGCAGATTTGCATGACTGCACTAAATGCCAACTACCAAACACAAAACAACACAACACCGCTTGTCTGTGGAAAAAAACTTTAGAAGCAGCAGAAATAATCTAAGAGTTGGAATCTAGATAGGCTTCTTTAAGAAATTAGGGATGGCTTCTTCAAGATATCCTTGGAGGAGGCACAACAACAACAGCAAAGCACCTTTATTTAAACTCATGGATAGCTTTTGCTATGATCTTCTAAGAAAATATTACTTAATAGCACTAAGGTTTATAAAATTCAGCAACAAAAACAAAGTTTACAAATGAGCTTTGGATTAATGAAATTGCATTTTCTCAAAGCAAAAGAAAGTTTAGTGGAGATTGAGTTTAGATTTAATATGTACTCAAACTTATATTTTGAAAATTTATAACACATTTTAATGGCATTAAAATTTCCAAATTGTTTAATAGAAATAATTAGAATACCTCCAAACATCGCTGTTTCCATCATTCAAGTATTTAAACCAAGATTTGCATACTAATAAACAAGACTGCAGGTCTTCCCAAGACAAATAAAAAAATATTTGTTCAAGGACACATGTAGGAAGTTGATCAGCAGTACACTGCATTTCAGTCATTTTTTATCAAGCAAGCAAAAAGTTTGTACAAAAATTAATTTTCCATAAGTAAAAAACTATTTAAAAAATCTAAAAATGCTCATAATTAAATACATATTAAAAATGATAACTCAAAAACAATATGAAAAAATTTGTTGTTTGTAGTTTGTTATAAAAACTAAAATTTGGCAATTCAACAATATTAAAAAAGTAGTTATTTCGCATGGTAAATTTTGTGTAATAATATCCACAACCAAAACTGCTAGGTAAAATAGAAAACCTGAATAAAGGGTTAAAACATAAATTTAAACATAAAATCAAAATCAATTTCTAAATATACAATTGTTAGCTGACATAAAATTAAACAAATTTTTTTGTGGACTATATCCCAGTCCTCAAATCTATATAAAAAAAACAGGTTAAATATACAAATTGGTCATTTCCAATGTATCAGTGCCCATACAGTTTTAATGAAAAATAAAAAATACAGTAAACCTTCTCTACTCCACTTTGGTCTAAATCCGGGGTTCTTAACTGGGGGTACCTGTACCCTTGGGAGTACAAAGCACCAAAGCAGGGGGTACAAGATGAGGCATCTGAATAAAGGTTATTTAGAACTATTTGCTAAAAATTAATTTTCAATGTTAGGCTTATATGAAATAAAAAAACAACATTTTTTGAAGTTTTTTTCACATCTGCACTTCCGAATGATTTTTTTTGTTATAAGAAAGAGTTACCATGATGTGATAAATAGCTTCTTGTTTGTCCCAACAGAAATGGTTTTGCATTGTGATGTCATAATAAGCAATACTATTTTTGTTGTTCGTTTGAGAGTTTAAGCTCATTCATATTTACATTTGCAGTTGAATTGAGTTATCCTATGATTGTCTGATAAATTTAACCAAAAATAGTTATGTCTAAAAAGCGTAAGTGAAGCAAAGACTATGTTAAGCATGATTTTACCTGCTTGACAGAAAAAGATAGAACTGAAAGACTGCAGTGCATATTGTGCAGCAAAGTACTTTTGAATGCTAACCTCAAACCTTCAACATTTAAGGAACGTTTCGATAATTGTCATGAGAGTGCAAAGTCGGGAAATGATCTAAATACTTTGAAAATCAAAACAGCACGCTTTCATCAGAGTGGTAACTTAGAAAAGCATGGATTTGTGCTGATAAATAAGCCATTGTTGCATGCATCTTATAAAGTTGCTTTTTTGTGTGCCAAAAAAAAGCCGCACACAGTAGCAGAAGAGTTAGTGAAACCTTGTGCAATGGAAATGGCAAAATCAGTACTAGGGGTAGAAGTGGAAAAAAAGCTAAGTTTAGTGCTGTTATCAAATGACATCATCAGCTCCTGGATTTGTGATTTGAGCAAAGACATCTTGCAACAGGTTATTGCAGATATCAAAGCCAGTCCTACTAAAGTTAGTCTTCAGTTGCATGAGTCAACAGACATCAGTTTGTGTAGTCAGTTATTGGTATTTGTGCGATATGTAAAAGAAAAAGTGGTGGAAGAATTTTTATTTTGTGAACCAATGAAAACAACCACAAAAGCAGTGGATATATTCAATATTGTAAAGTTCTTTTTGAACCATGAAATGTCTCTTGATATGGTTGGCTCACTTTGCACAGATGGAGTGCCCGCCATGCTTGGAAATAAATCGGGCTTTGCTTCCCATGTAAAAAAGGAAGTTCCTCACATTACAGTTACACATTGTATGTTACATCGCCACACTCTTGCAGCCAAGTCATTGCCAGAAAAACTGAAAAATGTGTTATCAATTGATGTGAGAGCAGTCAACTACATCAGAGGAATTGCCTTGAATCATTGTCTGTTTGAAGCTTTTTGTAACGAAATTGGAGTTAAGCACAGCATACTTCTTTACCATACCAAGGTTAGATGGTTTTTCTGAGGCTGAGTTCTCACTCAAATTAAAAATTTAACAAACAAAATTACATTTACAGTGCTGCCAGTTGCAAGGCGAACAGATAATTAAGAGTGCTCTCACTAAAAGATGACATTGATGGATTGCAAGGTCAAGGTTATGACAGCTTTTATTCTACATTTGGAAACTTCAACAAAAACTATTACTGTATGGTTTTTGGGCCTGGATTAAAACTATCTAGAATAAAGGATAATAATGCAAGATCAGAGGCACAACCAGCCTCAAAATCGGGGGCTGACACAATTCCAACATATTTTCAAGCATGGGAAGATTTGCTCCCACATCCATCCTCACAATTTTTCCTAACAAACATCTAATTTAGTAAACTCCATGAATGCCACTCATGCTTTGTGCCATCATAGGGGCTTTTGACATTGCATGATGGCATCATTTGTCTTGTTAGTGGCAATTTTTTTTCTGCAACTTTTAGTGCAATATCAAAAAGCCAAGCACACTATCAATCATTCAATTTTTGTAATAATAGTATTTTTGTAATAACAATAAGCTCAATATCACAAAAACAATGGAATAATTTTTTTTCCTTTTTCTACCATAATTGACTAAATTGTAAAATCTTGGTTTTTATACATCAAGATTGGCCAGAATATATTGGGTTGAGGAATATGTTCATAGGTATTCGTATTTTCTTTTATTTTACAATGATTTTTCACTACTTGGCAAAAGGTATATACTCATTCGATAGAGCTCTTTTTACTGTAAAAAACTGTGCTGATTGTCTTTTTTGAGTATTTTGAGATTTTATTATTTGTGAGGCTTACATATGGAATATCCAGAGGGTAAAACGCCACATTTGCTTTTCATCGAGGCCAAAAAGCTGCTGTAGCGGCCAGGGACATTTGCATGGTATACGGGAAAGGTGTCATAGGCAAATCTACGGCAAGAAAATGGTTTGCAAAGTTCAAAAATGGCAATTTTGACATCGACAACACGCTTGTAGTGCAAGACCTTCTGAATTTGACAAAGACCATCTCAAAGCACTTTTGAAGGATGGAAGTTGTGAATTGGCCGAAAAAATAAACTGCGATCAAAAAATGATTCTCAATCATCTTCATTCAATGGGATCTGCTGAAAAATTGGGAGTCTGGGGGCCTCATGAGCTTAGCGAAAACAACAAAAGAAAATTGCCTTCAAATTGCTTCTCAACATTTTGCCTGCCATCAAGCAACACGTGGTCACAAACAGCACTTTTTGTACCGAATCATCACGGGAGATGAGAAATGGTGCCTATATATAAATATAAAGCAAATAAAGGAATGGGTAGCTCCTGGAGATACACCAAAGCCAAGAGTTAAGCCTGACCTCCATCCAAGGAAGACCATGATCTGTGTTTGGTGGGACTGGGAGGGCATGGTACACTGGGAAATGTCCTTTTAAAATTTGTGTCCTTTTAAAAGACATTTTATGGTACTTTTCTTGATTGGTAAGAAGTTATAAATTTTAGTCCAATCTCCATAAAATAAAACACTAAAAAAAATGATAATAAAAAATTTGTTTCTTGTTAACTATTTACCATGATTGCTTTATAGACCTTTAAATTTGGGGAAATCCTAAAAGGCTGCAAGGTTAGTAATGGCAAAAGGCAAACAAGACACAAAAATTTAACCTGGCAGCAATATAAAAAAATTTGACATTATTTGACATGTAAATATTACAGAAACTACATAATCGAATCAAATGAAATTCAACAAGTTTAACATTGACCAAAACAAGATTTATTCCTGTAAATTTGAAAAAGACATTTAAAGGCACCTGAATTTCATGAAAGGTTTTACAAATGTTCAATATGCACTACCTGTGACACGGCACATGTTAAGTCGGTACTCTGGCTCCTCCTAAACATGCTGCAGCATGTCTTGGGTAACAGTCTCCAGTGGGTGGTGTTTCTTTGCTAACTACCTGTCTCACACAAGAGTTAAACCTGTTGAATTTCATTTGATTCAACTAAGTAGTTTCTGCAATATTTACATGTTAAATGATGTCAAATTTTTTGAAACACCCTGTATTTTGGCATCTCTGAAAGCAGACTGGGGTAATCACTTGACAGTTGCCCAATGTATAAGCACCTCCAATGCTTTCCTGTAAGTCAGTTGGATAGAAACAAAATTAATAATGAAAAACTAATATGTACACAACTGCTCAGTAGTAGTTTGTTTAATAATATAAATAACAAAATTTATGTATAACAGCTAAAGAAAATTTGGACATGACCAGTAAATGCAAAAACCAAGATGGATTATCTTGCCAAAACACTTCTTGATTAAGAAGTAATAAAATACAATTATCTCTATTTACCCTCAGGTTTGCATAAAACATAAAAGGCTTATTTAATCATAATGAATTCAAGCAGTGCAGCAGTCTGGGGTAGTAAAAGGATAAACCCTCGGCCCCAGTCCTGCTTGTGTCTAACCTGGAGTGGATGCCCTTCAAATGATGACGACGACGACAAATTAATACAATTAGTTATAGTTAAGTTAAAAAAATAAAGAATAAAATATGTTCATAAAATATCATCAAAACTTTAATGCTAAATGATATGCAAGAATTAAATTATGAGTAACATAGTATTGCAATTTTTTTTTTGATAAATAAATGATAATAAAATACAGTATCTGTAAAATTACAATCTAAGACACAATTGGATTTACTAAATTATTTATTTGAAACAATCGAGTCAAAAAATAAAAAGTTAAGGAGGAATAAATTAATACCAAAAGTTTTTCAAATATACATTAACTTAAACAAATTAGATGCTTTGTAAATTATTAACATAAACCAGGATGACTTTGATTATTTCAGAGCTATCTTGATAAACACCTACAACACTTCAAATAATAAACTTTTCATAACAAATTGCAGGTACACTTTAGGTTCCAACTTCTTTGGACAACATTGCTTTTTTAATCTGACATCTCATGTTTGGAGCAGAGCACCATTTAATGTGTGATCAAAGTTAACTCAGATTTCAGATAATGTTGATCACTCACATAAATTTATCATTTGATCAAAATATTTTATTTTACAAGTAAAAGTTTAATCAATATACTAGTAAAAAAGTCATATAAAACCAAAAAGCATTTTTTATCAAGGAAAAGATTATGGTTGATCGATATTTCTAGTTGCAGTAAAAACTATACTATCATAATCTTTGTTTTTTAGTCATGGTCACGGTGGGAAAATTTTAGAGCATATGTAATTTAAAAATTATTGGCATAGCATTCTTGGATTGGTAATGTAAATAACTTATTATTGATTGTGTATGGATGCAATATGAAAATGGTTTGCAGACCTACTCAATGCAATGTTTCTTCTTATTTTTGTTGCTAAATGTTAACTTTTGTTTAGTTAAAATGTAATGTAAGATGGATATTTTAGGTTGCTGTACATATAGCCTAAGACATCCTTTCATCAAATTAAAGAAAGCATGGCTTTATAACTATGATTAGCATTAATGAGTGAAGGTGTATTGTGTATGTTGAGATTAAATACTTGATCAAGCTTTTTTTCTAAAAATGGTGAAAATCCATCTGAAAATCTGCCTAAAAACAAAACAATTATAAAACAAATCAAAATTCCACTTTATTCCAACACCCAGTCTTCTTTTTTTTGATGCTTTATCAATAAAAATTAAAGTCATTCCAGTTGATGGTATTAATTGACATCTCAGCTAACAGTTTATTCTTTTGTATGATATGTTTTAGATAAAGTTTTTTTTTGCATCAGAAATATGTGATAATTGGAGTTTATATATAGCAATGTTTTATGATTATATAAATAATTTATTGGCACCAAAAATTTAATTGATGACTTAAAAGGCAAATTGCAATGTGTTAGTGAAAGCAGTTTTTTGATTTATTTAAATTGTAAATATCATAAAATAACTGCAATTAAATAGAGTTTCTACATTAAATTTACCCAGGATCCCAAACATTTAGTATCTAAACACTTGAGATATTAGATCCAAATGCTTTTGCAATGTGAAATGTCAATCAGAAAGTGGTAAATAACCTACAAGCCTACAAACTACAAACTGTAAAAATTGTAAAATCTATTGTTTCACTCTAAATCAAATCTATGTCTGGTTCATAGCTTCAGAAGAAACACTTCTTGGGATAAACAAATAAATAAACAATCATATGTTATAAATAAATAGATAATTTTATCTTTTATAAATACACACAAGAAAACACAAACAATTACATCAACTAAGCAACAAAATTAACATATAATGGTAGGGAGTAAGGATGTGTCAAAGCTTCAGCATGCTGAATCTTTGCCTTCGACAAGTAATTTTCCATTATTATAAGATTCTTACACTTCATAGCTGATATAATTCATTTATCATATTAAATACAAAGCTTATTATAAAATCACATGCAATTCCTACTATGATATGCTATTCATCTATTTTAAAACATGTTTGGTTATACTGATGTACAGTTAGCCTCACTTAGCCCTATCTTTTCTTCTGTTGTGCTAGCACTAAGCAAGGAGTATGGCAGTAAGACGCCTGACTTTCAGATTGATAGTACTGTGTGCTATGTTATCACTGTCTGAACTTTCAATTTGTAACTTTCTATGGCTATAATATACAATTTAAAATTTACTTATGTGTCTGAGTGCTCAAAAAATGTGTGTTGCAAATAATGTTGCTTTATATTCAGTCAGTAGCTAGTTAATTATATTATGAAAGTGGATACTGTATTATATTGTAGCATAGCTAAATTTTAGTTATTTTATTTTAGTCTGATTTACAAAAGGTAAAGCATGTTCTATTTCCTATTGTTCAAACAAAACTGTTAATTCTCAAGCTTGTAATTGTATCTCCTTTCTACAAAATTATTTCAATTATATAAAAGTCCAAACAAACACTTTAAGCAAATTAATCACTGAGCTGCAAATAATGATGTGACAGAAAAAATTTGGTACAAATAATTATGAACAAAATAAAGATAAATAAAAAAATGTGATTTGAATCTAGCAGTCATCACAATATATTTATAATAAACAATTGCATTTTTATAATAAGTGTATAAATATCATCATGTTGATCATTGATGTTCTAGATCTTGGTATTAACAATATGGAGAACTAAGCTAATCATTATTTATAATGCTTAAACAAGGTAAAAATTCTTTATGGGATTACTTCAAAATAAGTAATGAGGATATTAGCAAAGCTGTCTGCATACATTGCAAAAATAATTATCAAGAAGGTTCAAAGACTTTCACAAAATGACAACAAACAAATCTTAGCAAAATTCTGGCTTTGACATATCTTTAATAAGGAGCATCAAAGAGCATATATATTACCAAGTCAGATGCTCCTTAACCCAACAGTCAACAAGAAAAATATAAAAAATTAAGTGCAATAAATAACAAAATCAAAAAAGAAATTCACATTAACATTATACAAGTGACAATAATATTGAAAAATTAAAATCATTATGAATATTTTGATAAAATGTTCTTCATGTAATTTTTAAAACAGAATAATGCTTACTCTTAATGCTATAATGAATATCATTTCATAGTTTTACAATTAAAAAAAGTACTAATCAGCTGATAGATTTTGTAACAAGAGTTAAAAAATAAATTGATTTCAGTTAATTGTGTTTAATGAGAATGAATTTTTCTTTGAAAAAATTTAAGTTTTAAATTTATAATTTGCAATTGATACATACCAGTAAGTTTTCCCATTTGGAGGTTGTAAATATAAGATATTCTTAATGTGCTTAACAATTTGTACAATATTTTAATAAATGTACCAGGTATCTATCGAATTTTAGTTCATAATATGATTAAGTCAAATATCAAAACTTTGTAACAACAAATTAAAAGCTGTGGCTATGTTAAAATACCATATCTGAAACATCGTATACAATTCAAGATTGCCTTGCTGATTTACAGATGTGTTAACAGACTGGCACCAAAATATAATAAAGATTTGTTAGCTTTCAAAAAAGCTTATTAATAACTACAATTAGGTCTTGCTCACTATTTGTCATGAGTGAACAAGACCCCAACAATCTTTGAAATTTTTCAGACAATACTTTGTTAATGCCACAAGAAAATTTAACATTTTTAAAATCAAAAGCAATATTGCAATATTCTGCTCTGAAAGTATGGAGCAATCTGCCAGCAGACATTAGAGAATCTGGAACTTTAACCCAATTTAAATCAACTTAAAAAAGACACTACTTTCATCTTGCTTTTGAGGATATTTCAAATCTTATTCTGGACTGAGTCAAGCTGTTTATTGCATTTAACTTAACCAGCCTAACCTCACTGTTTGTGTTTGGAATGCTTGTTCTTTTGTTTGCCATCTGCATGGACTTTACTATTTAAATAGATACCCTTTGTATATACTATTATATGTGATGTATCCTAAGCTTTAGTAATTGTTAGGCACCCATAAGACAGATGTAAACATAAGATATGTTGTGAACAATCTCAGGGGGTTTATAAATTACTCTATTATTATTATTATTATATTGAAAACAAAAATAAACAATGCTATAATAAAGCAAGCAATAAATTTCCTTGAAGAGGTTTATCCAGTCTTTTTAAGAAATGACCGTGAGCGATTTATGTTTTAATATTCTACTTGACTAGGCATATTGTGTTCCATTTAACTTAAATACGTTTATGAAAAATAATATACCGGTAGTTAGTTTTTGAGCGATTTGGAGACAATTTGATTTATTGAAGCCACAAATTAACTTTATTCAACTAGTTATTTATTCGATTTTTCAATGGATATATATTACAAGCAATTTCACTGCAATGTCATTCCCTTAAAATGTTAAACCAAATTTAGGAAAGGCAAGTGTTAAATACACATTCAAAAACCAAGACAGGATCTTGATGGGATTGGAAGGGATTTATTTTTTCCGTACTAAAACGGCGTCCAAAAATATTAGTATAATGCTAATCAAAGCATCAATATTTAAAAGAAAGCAACTAAACTATACAACATTAAATGGTGGTGAGTAGTGAAAACTCGTCTATAGGAACTGTAGAGCTGCACCACCCCCAAATATCTGTGCAATAGTTTTAAATATTTTCATCAACGCTTACAAATTAATACTTTATAATTTTTTTTGTTTTATTTATTTATCTAAATCAGACTCACGGTCCATTACAGAAAAAAACAAGTTACTTAAATTTAAGTTTTTTTGGGTTTAAAAAAATTTTTTTTAAATTTTAAATTGTCAACTTTTTTAGCTGCTTTAAATTCAACCCAAAAATTTAACGCAGAGTCACACCAAATGACCCATCTGTGAAGTTAGTACAGACCTAGGGAGTGTTACTACGGGAGTGTTAACTCCGCTTTTTCCTATCATGAAGTCAACACGGAGTAGGGCAAAAAAGTTAATCGAAGTAGTATAGTTTATTGATTAGAGATTATAACATTGAATAGTAAGAATATGACTCTTCGAAACTTTTTTTGTGGTTTTAAAACCAAGGCTATGAGCGTAAAGGTAAAAAAACTTCTGAGATGATCGGCTGCCAGTACCGGCAATTGTTACTGTGTAAACACATCTATTTTCAAATTATGATAACAATTTTATCTAATGAGTGTATATATATTAATTAACTAAAGTACAATTAGCATGGATCAATTTTAAACCAAAGTTTTTAGTCTGTAAATACGGTATAGATGATTTGTAGCACTATGGAAAGCAGCTCCAGTTTTGGTTATACAGATAAGTTGAAAACATATACCAGTACTTTGATTAAGTGAGATATTTTTATTCATAACTAAAAACGCTGTTTTTTTATAAATGACTTTCTCAAAGTAAGTTCTCATGTTCTCATGTCTAATCTTCACATGGCTTTCTCTTTACCATCCCCTGGGTGCAAAACTTACAAGGGTGAATTTAGTAAACAAATCAAAAAATAAAATGTAAAATGTTATGTAATAAATATGTTAAACGTTGTTTTTTTTATTCTTCTATTTTTTTTCATGACTATCAATGTGTAATCAGATATAAGAATAATAGTGCAATTTAATAATTTAGCTTTGGCAATTTGGGAAAATTTTTTTATTTTTTTTTCGGAGTCTCAATAATAAAGACAAACTCATAAAAAATGAAAGCATTTATTTAATTTTCTGATTAAGGAATTTTACAGCAGGAAAAATAAAACCTCTAAAATATGAAACCTAAAGTGTTTAAAAAATCAAATTAGATATGAAATTAGCCCATCATAAGCATAAAAAAATTTTTATAATCAAAGTTTTACATGAGGAAAGTACAAAAATAGTTTACAGCAGTTTGACATCAAATGATAAGTAAATTATATATATTTTCATCAATAGCAAGCATTTAAAAAATTTTTTTAAAAGTAAAAATACTTTGAAAGTGTAAAAGAATGATTTTGTAAAAGCAAAGTAAATAATTACTTTTCAAATTAAAAAAAAAGCAAAAATGCTTATGTAAAGTTTTTATTAAGGCTCTTCTACAATATGTGTTACTAAGCACTGTTCAAAAACATAAAAAATTGAAAGATTTTTATAAATAAAACTATTGCATTTGGTTTGTGTCTATTGCAAAAACTTACTCATAAATAACAAAAGCTTTTATTTTATGCATTTTGTCCATTTCTGGTTAGTTAACAAAAGACCTATGACATAATCGTCGTCGTCGTCGTCGTTTGAAGGGCATCCACTCCAGGTCAGACACAAACAGAACTGGGACCGAGGGTTTATCCTTTTACTACCCCAGACTGCTGCACTGCCTGGATCAGACGCTGGCAGTGATGTCATTAAGCCAGCATCGAGTTTCGTCATCCAAAACCGTCAGACCTCGTGCTCCATGTGGTACCCGATGTATAGGGCACGCTGTTAGTACATGGTCTGCGGTTTGCTCAGAGGCGCCACACTCGCGATTCGGTGAAGGAGCGAGACCCCATTTGTGCATGGACAAATGGAATCGCCCAACGCCAGTTCGCAGGCGGTTGAGCTTAACCCAAGCTGCTCGGGGTAAGCCCATCCCAACAGGCCTGGCACCGGTCCGGGGCACAGAAGCACGGAGCCTGGAAGCACCTTCACAGTACTCCGCGTTCCATTTAAGATTTGTCCATTCAGAGGCGCGGATGCCAAGTCTGGCAAGGTTGTCCAAGAGATTCCGCGCACCTGGCACAAACGGGCGTCTGGATCTTAGTCTCACTTGGCCAGTATCTGAGGACCCACTTAACAGACCATACAAGATATGATCGGGGTCCAGAGATCCATGATGAGCCAAGGAGAGTGTCGCTCCCAGTCGGCGAAGCTCAGCTGGCTGGATGCCTGAGAGTATAGGTAGGTGGTCCGTTGGAGTGGGACGCAGGCATCCAGTATCTATGCGCAAGGCGTCATTCAAGACACTGTCGATGAGGCCAATGTGAGCACTGCGACACCAGACTGGCGCACAGTACTCAGCTGTTGAGTAGACTAGAGACAAGGTGGCTATGCGTAGTGTTTTAGCACCAGCACCCCATCCTGAGCCCACGAGTCGCCTCAACAGTGTGACGCGCGAGGATAGCAATGCCACTAAATGGTGACGAAACTGTGAGCGATCTGTCCAGTTTTACCCCAAGGTAAGTAGGGGTTGGACAGAACGGTAAAAGTCTACCGTTGTTGTAGACCTTTAGCTCACGTTTGGCCTCTCGGTTGTTTAAATGAAAGGCTGTCGTCACCGTCTTAGTGTGACTGAGCTTCAACCTCCAAGTCTGGAGATACGCTGAAAGTGTAGACATGTCTTGGCTTAAGGTCCCCTCCAAGTCCTTCCAATTTCCAGAAGAGTGCAGCAATGCTAAATCATCAGCATAAGCAAACTTTCTGGAAATTATGGAAGGAAGATCGTACGTATAGATGTTAAATAGGAGGGGAGCCAAGACCGATCACTGAGGAACGCCGTTTTTAAGACGGCGTAGCCTGCTTTGCTTGCTGTCACCGGTGGTAAGGGTAAAACTTCGATTTCGGACAAGCTCCATGATCATTTTGATCATGTGCTTATCCGGAAGTAGTCTCAACAGCTTGCAGGTAAGGCCACGGTGCCAGACAGTGTCATAAGCAGCTGTCAGATCGACAAATATGGCACCGGCCTTCTTTTTAGCCTCAAAAGAATCCTCAATGTTCTGGGTTAGCAGAACAACTTGATCTACGGTTGACTTCCCGCGTCGGAACCCAGCCTGCTCTTTAGGGAGCAGTGGATCGATTAATGGTTCAACGCGGGCGTAGATAAGCCTCTCGAGAATCTTGTAGGGGACACAAAGCAGAGATATCGGTCGATAACTCTTTGGGTCCCCCACGGGCTTTGTTGGTTTTGGGATCGCGACCACAAGCGCTCTTCTCCAGATCTTGGGAATTTTGATTCGGCGCAAACAGGAAGAAAGAACGTCACGTAACCAGGACTTCAAAGCAGCTCCAGCATGGAGTATAAGCTCGGGGCAGATGGAATCAGGTCCCGGAGCTTTACCTGGTTTTAAATGTTGAAGGGCAGCAGTAAATTCTCTCTGTGAGAAATTGTCAGAGATATTTACTGTGTCTGGTGTTGTGGCCCTCCAAAGGTCAGACACTTCTTGAAAGACAAGTCGAGATGACTTGCGGTCAACAGCCTCGTATTTCCCATTTCTAACCAACTGAGATGCAATAGCATCGGCTGAAACGAGACAGTGACGAGGAGAGTGTCGTGACCTACCAGTAAGGTTGTTCAAAATACTCCATGCTTTTCGACTAGAGTGTGAGAAGTCAATGCTCCGAACTGCTTCGGACCATCGATCCCTCCGCTTTCTATCAAGCTTGGCAAGCAGAGCTGTAGCAGCCAAACTTGAGTCGTCTCCCTGAGGAGACTGCAGAAAGGTTTTATAGAGGGATTCACACTCTGCATCCCAACACGGAATGTAGGTATTTCGATACCCGCGTGGGATAGTCTTTTTGGCTACTTTCTTAATGGTGTTACAGAAGTCCTGGTAAGCCGCATCCAAATCAAGTGTATCAGGCGGCAACAAAGTCTTTGCGAATTTATTCGTCAAAGCAATGTAGTGACTCCAATTGGCCTTGCGGAAGTTCCATCGCTTAACAGGCATGCTTGGCACTGCCATAGCAAACCTTGGTGGTGTAATAAGCGAAGGTCGATGTTGTGACCTGGGGAACTTCTCAAGGACACGTCTATCCGGTAAGCGACTGTTTGGACCTACGCTGGCGAAAGCTAGATCCGGATTGGTGCCAGTGTTCCAGCGGCCGGAATAAAAACTGGCAGCGTCCTTGGCATTATATAGGAGGGCGAGACAATTAATACTTGCCCATCCAGCCAAGCACTCACCGTCCGGACTGTTGTCGTCGTAACCCCAGTCAGCATGACGACAGTTAAAATCGCCAGCGTACAGACAGGGGTGAGGAAACACTGGGAGATCCAGGGTTCGTAATCGCGTTGGCGGTGGTTTGTAGACGTTGACTATTTTATAGCCATCAACGTCCACACACAACCACTCGATCTCCGATGTCGGTGGAGATTGGTCCAAAAGCGTGGATCTCAGTCGCTCGTGGACAAACGTGGCAAGGCCATGCTTCCTGCTTAAAGAAGACCCAGCTAGTTGGTAGTTTGGTAGTACCAACTTCTCTGCATCAGTGCAGTGGGTCTCCTGCAATAGGATGACGAGTGCCTCAGACTGCATAGCGAGATGATGAAGAACGTTCATCTTGCTTGCAGTGAGGCCTTCGATGTTCAGCTGAAGAATAGTGGGTCTTCGGAACTTGTTGGCAATGTGCCCTGAAAAGGGCAGTTTTATCCTGGCATTGCCCCGTCCTGAAAAGGACGTTTGCCGATTAGCAGACCCACACTGAACATCGGAATGGGTGGATACCCTTCAATATGACATAATCAAAACTATATAATCATATCTCTTGAGGCCAACTTGAATCAGATTTGAAACTTAGATCTCAAAACTATTAAGAATATAACAAAATTGTAAAATCCAGTTTTTTTTATTCTTCTATTTCCTTTTTCATGACTATCATCTATGTATAATCAGATATATAAAAAGGTTTTTCAAATAAATTTTAAAGCGTGGAAATTTTAATGTTAACTCCAATGTCATCTTATTGATGCTAGACAGTTAAAAATTGAAACAGCATTTGAGTTTGCCCAAAATTAGTCTTACAATACAGAAAAGTAATTTGTATAATTTTATGTTGTTAAATATAAGTTTTCAACAAGCTTCATTTTATGATTATTAATACCTTACTTAAAATCTGTTTAAAACATTAAAATATTTAAAGAAATAGTAATTTTTTTATTTTATTTTTGTGATCATCTAATGTATAAGTTTATTTAGACTATTTCTTTGAATATGGTATACATTTTCTATGTCACTGGATGTTGAACAAGTTATAAACCTAAAAAAGATAAAAAAAATGATCAAGAAAAAAAATTCCTCTTTTTAAATTTCCTGCTGATAAAGTTTTGATGGATTAGAGCAGTACCACGAAAAAATTCCAAAATTACCTGCAATTCAAAAGTTTGTGCTCTTTGTTTTGATACCAATGATTTTATTACAATATAAACTGATAAAAGAAACAGGTACCAAGATTCTCTTGCTTTAATGTGAACTCGATTAAAACCTACGGCTATTCCCCATATTTTCCCGAATTTGCCTCAGTATCTTTCAAAAAAAACTTTCTCTCGTTCTACGACTGCTTCTACTTCTTCAGCTCGTCAAGAATAGAGTCTTGCAATAGTAATTTATTTGATTCGTTTGCTTCTTTTAAAATCAAAATTGCTGATGAAACCTTGCCAAGTGGGTATAAAGCAATATCTACCTCCAACAGCATGCAATTTCATTACATTGCTTCAAGAAAACCTTTGCCATCCGAATATATATTTGCAGTTGCCATACTTGGGGACAAGTTTTACCATGCAATGATGAATGGTCCACCAACTGTAATGGAAGAATTTCATAAAAGAAAAAATCATCAGCAAGTTTTTGTTGATTCGGTACATGAAACGGTTCGCTCAAATGACATGCTGCAGTGCTTGCTCTAGACGAGATGCAATCAGTTACACTGCAACTTCAAGCTTATTTTAAACTAATATTTAACTGTTTTGCAAAAAACAAACTAAAAAGAATGAATGCTCAGTCTATTGCAAATGAGCCAGTCCCCAAAGCCACTCGTGTTTGTCGAAAATTAACTTCAAAAGACGGTATTTACTTTTCAAAAAACTGTTGATTACTTGTTTTGATATGGTTAAAAATTTTAAACTTAAAACTCAACCTCTTGTAAAACTGGGTACGGCCAAAATACGTTTTGTTGATAAAATTAAATATCTTGGTGTGTTTCTTCACTCTCACTTACGAGATGACGATGATATCTATAGACATAATGTTATTTGTATGGCACTGCTAATGGACTAAGAGGATATTTTTACCTATGCTTTTCTAATGTGAAAAATGTCTTGTTTCACGCGTATTGTTGTTCCATGTAGGCTATGTATGTCATCTGTGGGAAAATTTTTTGACGTCTAACCTAAAACGAGTCCGTATTGCTTCTAATTCATTCCGCCTTTTACATGGTCTACCCAAACGTATAAGTGCTCGTGAACAACAGGTACTGTGTAACGTTACTACTTTTGACGCTCTACTAAGAAAAATGTGTTTTTCATTCATATCTCAATGTTTTGACTCGTGTAATATTCTTATCGTATCCCTAATGACTCTGATTTTTTTCAAAAATCTTCGTATTTTAAGTATTTCACAGAATTAGTTTACTGAAGAAATAGGTTCTCTTTTTATAGCAAACTATTTTTGTCTTCAAGTGATTGTGCATTTTGGCGTGTGTTGATAACTTACTGTATTGCCTTTTTTGGGTGTAATTTGTTTTTTTGTTTGTTTGCTTTCGCTTTGTTTTCGCTTTTTATTATGATATGGGCTGCACTGCCTGAAATAAATAAATTATGAAAAGGTGATTGGGCAGGGAATTGAACCCAGATGTTTAAGATTTGTCTCTTGAAACATATATTAAAGCTTTTCTTGATGCAACAAAAGTTTTCGCGACTAATAGGTGGTAAAATTGTTATCTAAAATTTTTGCCCTACTATTGGCAGCCTCAAAAACAAGTTATCAATCCCGTAGTTACCATACCTATACAGACCACATACCCCTTGGTTACTCACCCCCGTCACTTATCCTGGTCATATATTCTCTAGCAGCCGCACACCAAGAATTTTTAAAGGAAGGGGGGCATACAACCATAATCATATATACTTAGTGGAAAAATATATTCAAGTGGTAGTAAAAAATAAAGGTCTTTAGTTTTAATCGGTCCCGGAATTGATAAATTTTGTCACAAAAAAAAAGTGTTCTTAAGAAAAAAAGAATTGTTTTCACTTTGAATCAGTCCCAGATCTTATGCCTTTTGTTCCCGAAAAAGAAATGTTTTCTAAAAAAAAGGTCTTCACTTTAAATCAATTACGGATTTTATGATTTTTGTCTCTGAAGACTTCTGATCTGTGGGAAAGCAAGTAGGGTCGGCACATCAAATCTGTCTTTCTCTTCTGCCAAAACAATCTCCAGGGAAACATGGATCTCTAAAGGGGGTTTCCATGGCACCAAAATTATTGTCCAACATATGGTAAAACTACGTATTAGTGATCTCCAAGATGGGGAGCATGGCACAACGGCCTACCCTCCTAAATACGCTAATGCCCCTAGTATAGGGTTACCATATCTTAATAGGCTCAATCCCTGACAGACATAGGTGCACCATACAAAAAAATTTGAAGGAGTAATAAAGTTTTGGCCAAATTTTGTAATATTTTCTAACCCAAATCATGATTTTCTATAGTACTTTACTTCATTCATCATCGTTTGAAGAGGTATCCACTCCAGGTCAAACACAAATAGGATTGGGGCCGAGGGTTTATCCTTTTACTAGCCCAGGTTGCTGTACTGCCTGGATCGAATGCTGGCAGTGGTGTTGTTAAGTCAGCATCGAGTTTCGTTATTCAAAATCGTCAGACCTCGTGCTCCATGTGGTGCCCGATGTATAGGGCACGCTGTTAGTACATGGTCTGCGGTTTATTCAGAAGCGCCACACTCGCGATTCGGTGAAGGAGCGAGACCAACGCCGGTCCGCAGGCGGTTGAGCTTAACCCAAGCCGCTAGGGGTAAGCCCATCCCAACAGGCCTGACACTGGTCCGGGGCACAGAAGCACGGAGCCTGGAAGCATTTTCAAAGTACTCGGTTTTCCATTTGTAATTTGTCCATTCAGAAGCGCGGATGCCAAGTCTGGCAAGGTTGTCCAAAAAAATCCGCGCAGTTGGCACAAACGGGCGTCTGAATCTTAGTCTCACTTGGCGAGTATACTGAGGACACTTAACAGACCATGTAAAATATGATCGGGGTCCAGAGATCCATGGTGAGCCAAGGATAGTGTCGCTCTCATTCGGCGAAACTCAGCTGGCTGCGGATGCCTGAGAGTATAGGTAGGTGGTCCGTTGGAGTAGGACACAAGCTTCCAGTAACTATGCGCAAGGTGTCGTTTAAGACACTGTCGATGAGGCAAGTGTGAGCACTGCGACATCAGACTGACGCGCAGTACTCAGCTGTTGAGTAGACTAGAGCTAAGGTGGCTATGCGTAGTGCTTTAGCACCAGCACCCCATCCCGAGCCCACGAGTCGACTCAGCAGTGTGACGCACAAGGATCGTTTTTTGCGCAATGCCACTAAATGGTGACAAAACGTGAGCGATTTGTCCAGTTTTACCCAAAGGTA
This sequence comes from Diplosoma virens, assembly GCA_963680785.1. Taxonomy (NCBI): domain Eukaryota; kingdom Metazoa; phylum Chordata; class Ascidiacea; order Aplousobranchia; family Didemnidae; genus Diplosoma; species Diplosoma virens. Next base: position 2,779,787 of record OY796897.1, on the reverse strand, counting down.
ATAATATTGTAAACTTTTAGCTCACATTTAGCCTCTCGGTTATTTAAGTGAAAGGCTGCCGTCACCGTCTTAGTGTGACTGAACTTCAACCTCCAAGTCTGGAGATACGCTGAAAGTGTAGACACTTGGCTTAAAGTCCCCTCCAAGTCCTTCCAATTTCCAGAAGAGTGCAGCAATGCTAAATCATCAGCATAAGCAAACTTTCTGGAAATCATGGAAGGAAGATCGTATGTATAGATGTTAAATAGGAGGAGAGCTAAGACCGATCCCTGAGGAACGCCGTTTTTAAGACGGCGTAGCCTGCTTTGCTTGCTGTCACCGGTAGTAACGGTGAAACTCCAATTTCGGAGAAGCTCTATAATCATTCTGACCATGTGCTTATCCGGCAGAAATCTCAACAGCTTGCAGGTAAGGCCACGGTGCCAGAGAGAGAGGTATTTATTTGATTGTTTGGTGTAAAAAAAAATGCCACACAAACACGTAAACAATAAATGAAACAAGACAATATATTAAACATAAAAATTCGATTAAGCTAAATAAAATAATGTTTTCACGTCAATCAGGAGACTGCGAAGTGCCCAATTACGGTCTTTGGGTCAAGCAGCCACCCTAAGGAAAAATGAAGGCGTTAATGGAATATTATGTAATTGTCATGAAAAAGTTAAAAAAAAACAGCAAAAAAGAGGGAAAAGAAAGCATGAAGCAAACTGAATAAAAAATTATGGTCATTATTAAGATATGAAATCAAAAATAATATTGTAACAATAATTGATTTTTGTAATTTTCTTTAAATTTATTAAACGAAAGTAATTTAATATTTAAATCAATGTTATTCCGTATTTTTACTCCAATATATTTAAACGATTTTCGTAATCTAACTAGCCTGTATTCGGAATATTATATTTCAGAATGGTAATTTCTGGTAGAGTAATTGTGTACAGCGGCATAGGTCACAAAATAATTATCAAACGTAATTGGTAAACGAGAATCTTCTTCTTCTTCTTCTTTCGGCTTCTCCCTACTCGGGGTCGCCACAGCGCGATAGTAATCTCCATTTCACTCGGTCTACTTCATCTCCTTCCCTAGCTCCAACCCTTTCCATGTCTTCTCTCACCAAATCCATCCACCTTCTCCTTGGCCTTCCTCTTTTCCTTCTGCCTGGCACTGCCATCTCCATCATCCTTTTCCCCACGTAGTCTTCTTCTCTCCTTTTTACATGTCCATACCAACGTAGCCTCACATTCCGAAGTTTTTCTCCCAGCTTTGCAATTTTTGCAGTCCCTCTCACATATTCATTTCTTATCTTGTCCTTTCTTGTCACTCCCAGTGCCCATCTCACCATTTTCAACTCTGCAACTTCCATTTTTCCCATTTGCCGTTCAGTCACTGCCACCGTTTCCATTCCATAAAGCATGGCTGGTCTAACAACACTCTTGTATATTTTACCCTTAACCTTTGCTGATAGCTTCCTGTCGCACAGAACTCCAGATACCTTCCTCCAACTCATCCATCCTGCTTGGATCCTTCTCCTTACTTCTTCTTCACATCTTCCATCATTACTAACTGTTGACCCCAGGTATTTGAAGTTTTTGGCTTTCTTTACCTTTTCTTCTTGCAACTTCAACTCTTCTCCATCATCTACACCCCCAACCCTCATATATTCTGTCTTGCTCCGGCTCACTTTCAGGCCTCTTCTCTCCAGTGCCTTTCTCCAAATCTCCAGGTCCTCCTCTAGCTCCCTATGATTTTGTCTACACAGAACTATGTCATCTGCAAACAGCATATCCCATGGTGCGTCCTTCCTGATGTTCTCCGTCAGCCTGTCCATAATGACAACAAAAAGAAATGGGCTGAGTGCTGAACCTTGGTGGAGTCCAACACCTACCAACCCTGCTGCACTTCTCACAGTTGTTGTCGCTCCGTCGTACATATCCTGGATAATCCTTATGTAGCACTCTGATGTTTCAGCTAACCGCAAGCATTCCCACAGTTCTTCTCTGGGTACCCTGTCGTATGCTTTCTCCAGGTCAATAAAGGCACAGTGGTAAACGAGAATAATGATAAAAAATATTAGTTTAGCTATTTCAAAATTACAAAGATCCTTAATTTTTAAATATCCAAGTCACGATAAGAAGAAGTGATGTGTTGAGATTTCTTCAGACCAACAATGGCTCTACTGCTGTTATTTTGAAGCAATTGAAGTTGATTTAAGGTATTTGACGAAACGCTTGGTCCCCAAGTCACAATGCCATACAATAAATGTGATTGTACGAAAGTGTGATATAAGGAAATGAGAGTCTTCTTTGGCAAAAAGTTTCTTAATTTCCACAACATACCAACACTTTTTGCCATTATTTTTTTGCAAGCATGCTAATATGGGGTTTGAAATTTAAATACTGAACTAAATTAATCCCAAGGTGATTGACATATTCACATGAAGAAATGTTATGATTTTTAAACCTAATTTTAAAATTTAGCGGTATGTTTTTTAAAGTAGATTGCATTAAAAGAATTGTTAACTTTTTGGGGTTTATTGCAAGTTGATTTGCATTCATCCATCTGTTAACCAGTAGTGGTAACGGTACTTTTTAAAAGTACTGCGGTACCGGTACTAGGTACTTTTGAATAATCTAATTTAATTGTGATGACTAGAACTTCTCTGTCATATATTGAATTTCAATTGACATTCAAAAATAGTCTATTTGAAGACAGTTCAAATCAATCATGACTAAGCATGCAAGTTTTTTATCATTAATAGCATCATATACAGTAATTGTTAAATCTAAAACAGCATGGCTAGATGAATGATCTTTTGGAAAACCATATTGATATGGATATAAATTATGAAAAACATTATTCTATCCTAGGGAGATCCCTATTCTATCCTTGATCAATTTTTCTAAAATTTTGGAGAGACATGGCAATATGGAAATAGGACAATAGTTGGCCATATCGTACTTTGAATCAGTTTTATGTATGGGTATGACGGAAGCAATTTTTAAAAAGTTAGGAAATATTCCAAAATCAAAAGATAAAAAGAAAAAATATGATAAATACGGTGGTAAAATATCACCCGCCACTTTTATTAGATATGAAGGAATAACATTATCGTCACAATATTTTTTTGATTTTAACTAATTTATTATATTGAGAATTTCGTTGACTCTTGGTGGTTCCAAAAAAATCGTATTTTTCACTTTATCTAGCATAGACTAGCTAGATTCTAGTCTATGCTTTATCATTAAGAAAAGATTTACATTGTGAAGTTTCAGATGAAGAGATTTCATTTGCCAATTTTTGCCGGATGTTAACAAAAAAGTCTTTTAAATGTTCTGCAACTTCAACTGGTTTATCCTAATAATTACCATTTACCTTCAGATTGATTCATTAGCCTACTTATTACGGAAGGCAAAATAGTCTAAAATTCAATGTTTTCCAAACAAGATTGGAATTACTAGCGTTATTACTAATTTGTTCATGAAAATATCTCTTTTTACATAAAGATTTTAAATGTGTGAATTTATTAGAGTATTTTTTGAAAAACATTATCTTTTCAATATTATTGCTTTTAAAATGAGTTTTGTGCAAGCTTTGCTTATGGCGAATTGAAACAAACAGCCCTTTTGTAATCCATGGTTTTGACATTAAACGTTTTTGCTTTCTACTTGCAGTGGTGATTGGAGGATGTTTATCAATAATTTGTAATATTATATTGTTAAATGCCTCAAATTCTGACGTGTAATTTTCAGGGGTAATGACAGGTAAGTGATTCATGTAGGAATGAAGAGTACAATCAAGATTGTCACGGCAAGTAGCGGCATCAAAATATTTTATCTTTCGAAATTTCTTTTGGGGTAGTAACTGCTTTTTTGTTTTTATCTAGATTATAAAATTTGTTAAATTGCAAGACAGCGAAGACAAATAGGTAGTCAGAAATATATTAATTTATAGTGCCAGTAATAATATTTAAATCGGAATCGTTTGTTAATATGTGATTGATTGAAGTTTTAGAACGCTTCGTGGGACAAGTTGATTTGTTAATAATCAAGTAACAACCATTGCTTTTTAAAATTAATTCATACCTTTTATAAAAATTAAGTTCTCTCAAATTACACAATTAATGTACTGACGTTGATATCGCCGAGGATGTAAAAAATTTTACGTTTTGAATTGAGAATTAATAAACAATTGTTTAAGTTATTGAAAAAATATTCTAAATTTTTTTGTGAAGGATGTCTATAAGCACAACAAATTAAACTTTTTATATTAGAATGAGATTCTCTACCTGAAATTTCAGCCCACAACTCATCAACCCCATCAACATTAATAGAAAATTCTTTAGTAATTTCACATTTTAGATCTTGCAAAACATGTAGTTCCACACCCCCTACTATTGTTACATACGCGTTTCGGAAATACATAGTACATCTGGGCTATACGGTAAACAGACTAAAAATGCATGCAAATCATCAATATGTTTCTGCAAAGAAGATATATTATGGTGCATAATAAGTGAATTATTGGATTTATCGTACACAATATTGTTCAATGAAACGTCACACAAGAGACAGAATTGAATGTTATTGGGAAGTAACTGGTCAAAATTATGAACTATGCCATCAAATTTAGATTTGTTGAAGCTAGTTTGGCGAACTGCTTGACCTGTAAAAAAATAAGCATTTTTACTCGTGGTTGCCAATAAATAAACAGCATGCAATTAAAAGTAACTCTGTAGGCTTAACGTTTTCATGTAGTGTAGAATAAGCATTTCTACTCGTGGTTGCCAATGAATAAACAGCATGCAGTTAAAACGTCTTTACTTTGATAATTTTTTTATTTTTCTGCTTTAGCATACCATTTATTTGAAACTGTGCTTTCTTTATTTAGGTCACTTGGCCAATTTTTTACTTTAACGTATTGCTTAGAAAGTCGTTTATGACGTAAAATTGAGAAATTGGAGGCAGATCCAAGACCAAGATTTCCTTTTTCTTCCTCCTTTTTGCTTTTTTTGGTCTTCACCCAAAAATTTTAGACAAATTTTTTTCTCGTATCCAAAAGTACAAGAAAATTGTAATTCGGGAAAACGTCAGAAAATTTGGGCAAAGCTCTATCCCTCTCCAAATTTTTTTGGCTGATCACGCCTATGATTATACGAATCTACAATATAGGCTAAATAGAAGGATCACTACCAAGCAAAGGTTCAAAACCGAGACAACTACTTTCATCTACGTAAAGCAATGTCGGCTTGAGGTTAGTTTGCCTATTTACTAAAATTTTGTCCACTCCGTATATACATTTTTTTCATTATTTATTGTGTTTTTTACCGGTTCCCTTTTATTTATGTCTTTTATGTTGTATATAAGATGACTGTAGACTTAATGTCCTTATGGTCCCTTCGAAGCTTGCCTATCATTAGTTAAAACCTTTTTTGTGTGAGTGTGAGTCCCAGCCAACATTGCAATGCAGGACCCGCAAGGGCCCTGTACGGGCAACTGTACGGGCCCTGTGAGGGCAGCCCGTACAGGACCCGTATCGATTTGGCCGCGGGCCCCGAAGTGGCCCCACATGGGTTTAACCGCACGGGTTTCGTGGCGGCTTAATGCCGATTTCCTGCACAGTTTTCATGGTGGTTTAACACCGGCTTTCTGTACGGTTTTCACGGTGGTGTAATGCCACTTTCCCGCACCGTTTTCATGATGGTTTTATGCCGACTTCTTGCACGGTTTTTATGATGGCTTAACGCCAATTTCCTGTACCGGATTCGCGGTGGTTTAATGCCGACTTCCTGCATGGTTTTCATGGTGGTTTAACGCCGATTTTCTACATGATTTTTATGGTGGCTGATGCCAATTTCCTGTACGGTTTTCACTGTGGTTTAACACCGGCTTTCTGTACGGTTTTTGCGGTGGCTTAATGCAACTTCCTGCGCGGATTTTATAGTGATTTTAATTAATCTTGCTTGGAAAATTACCACATTTTACACAATGTTAAAGACAAGACTAAAAAACTATAAAACCATGCTTTGTTTAGTGGATTGCCTATTCCTTATTAAAACTTGTTCATTTTTATAATCCAATTTTTTGATATTTTTTATTTTTAAAACTTTTGACAAATCACAAGTTACTTTTTTATTTTTAAATTTAAACATTCAAAAATTATGACAAAATATCAACAGTCGGAATTTGCTTTTGATCTTTTTATTCTTCTGCCGTCGCGGTCACGGCTGCCGCGAAGCCACTTTGCAGCGAATTTTTCAATTTTGTTCCTTTTAGCATTTTTCGAAATATATTGCTTCTTTAGAGCTTCTAAAAAAAATAACAACAATCTAAATTAGAACTAATTGTTTAAAAATTTTTAATATTGGACTTTTATAAATTTTTTTTGTTTTACAAAAGTGCATCTAAGGTTAAACTATTAAAAGGTTAAAACAAAATATCAACATTCTATTGAATTTTTGTTCGACGATCATGAGAAAAATACAAATTAAAATTTTTCGTTATTTAAATTCTTCGACAAAACGCCTGATCGGTTAAAAGACTCGACCAGTTGATCGGCGTCTCTCAACCTGAGATCGCGACTCGTAAGAGTTGCCAAGTTTGTTTTGGAAAGTTGCCACGATACTTTATGCAATTTTTTAAATCTTTCTTCTACAGCAGGCCTGTTTCACTTTTTACCCATTGTGGGTCCTTTTTTATTGGCAAGTTTATCGCGGGCCGCAGACACATGTAAAATGAAAGTGAAGATGAAAAAAAGTCTTCGTTAGTTGGCGAAGCAGAATCAGAGTATGATGATTTTTTTTAGGCTTTACTTTAATTTTCCTTTTTTTTAATTACCATTTTTAATAGTGGAGTTAAAACCACAAACTTTGTTAAACATCAAAGAAAAGTCTTTACACCCTTGATTTTACTTCGACAACTAAGGAAGACCTTCTTTTTTTTTCTTCACTTAAATTATGTATGCTTGTGTTTGGCAAAAACAAGGAAAAGGCCTCTATGAACTGCAATAATGGTATTTAGAGGTTTTGGTTTGCAGTAAAAAAGTTGAGAAGCACTTTAGCAACAGATATTAAATGTAGAAAATATATTTTTAATTTTGTAAGTAAAGAAAATATTGCAGTTAGCAGAGAGTCGCAAGCTGAATTCATCTTCCAAAAGAGGTCATCAACCACAAAAAGTTGAGAAACACTAAATTAGATAGTAAAACGTAATGCAGAAAATTGAGGTACGTAAGATCAACTTGGAAGTAAGGTGGCTTTTAAAGAGAACAGCTGTGTAATAACAAATCCTTATTCCTTGTACACTTACCCAAAAGTAAATTTGAAAGAAAACACATTTGAAACAGCCAGAATCAGGATAATTTTTTAGTCACATGCTGAAAAAATTTTTTTCTGTTGAAATAGTGGATATTGACGTTTCGACATTGTTTGATGTTCCTTGGTGTTTGCATTAATTAATTGTTTTTTTAATTGGACAGCTGTAATAATCATTTTTGATATAATTACCGATTACCGATAAGCCCAGTGCTCTCTTTTTTGATCTGACAGTTTTATATAACATTTATCTGCTGTCGTTGCTTTACCAACATATGCTTTTAGTACTTCTACAGCATTAGCACACACATGTTTCAAACAGCAGCGTATTTAGGGGGGGTATTATGCCATGCCTCCCTTTGGAGATCAGTAATATGAGAAATAAGAGATGGCATTAAAGTAAAGACTTTTGTTTATACATCACCGTGTTTTTCGGACAAAAAACTAACAAAACCGAGATAGATACAAAGTGAAGGCTCTTTTCTACCACTTGAAAAAGTGATTTTTCGATAAGTAAATTTGATTGTGGCTGTTATACCCCCATCCCTTTCAAAAATCCTCGGTACGCCTTTGGTTCCAAATGATAATGAATCTTGTCTGGAAAAGAAGTTTCGCCGTTGCTACCAGCTACAACAAGCAAAGAAAGCTCCACTGTTCAAAAAATTTCTATAGATCAGTTTTGAATCCCTTCTGTTTTACTTTTATACATACTCGTACAATCTGTCTTTTATAACCAATGGAAAATACGCTAATTTGACAACTTGGTCACTGCGCAAACTGCATACCAGTTTAAATGAACTTAATTTAAACCTTTTTTAGTCATCTTTATTTCACTATCAACCAATCCAAGTTCTTGACTCCTGGAGGTTGCTTTTAAATTTGTTATAATTTTTGGGTTGCATTTGATTTGAAACTGTTCCTATAGAAGATTATAAACTGTGGTTATTTACATTTGTAAACATAAGTAAGGATCAAAAAAGGTTCGGATTGGTAAGTGAGAATTTTTTTAGCTTTCATGTGGTATTTGAGTGCATTGAATGATCAAAAAAATCAAATTTATGGCTCAGTGGTATAGAAATTAGATTACTTTTATTATAGAGTTCTGGTACTACTCAGTTGCACAAAATTAATGTGAACCCTAAAAAGAATGTGAGCAGTGAAGGCTTTACGAAAGGAAGGCCTGGTGCAAGAAAAAAAAGGGAGCCACTTTTTAGTGTGTAAATTTTTTTTGTTCCAAAAATCTCTAAAAAAACGTCAACACTTTCAATCGAATCTATACTTTTGTCCTAAAAGTTAAGGTGAAGATAAGGGAGCCACCGTCATGGTGCTACTATGAAAAAATAAAGCAATGTTTGGGTTAGGGCGGTCACTTTTTGACGTTTTTTAGGGGGTCCGGCTGGTGCGGCCGCTCCGTTTGCACCATACTAAAGCCATTATTAAATATAAGAAATTTTCAAAAAAATTGCAGTTGGCGTCACTTAGCGTTTGTTTTATTGTAATACCGGTAACACTTCCATAAAGAAGTAGTATATATACAATGCATTAAAAAATAAATGTTTTAACCTACAATAAATAAATTTTTGATCGCTTAGTGAAATCATTTTTATTAAAAGACTGAACCTGTAAGAGTTAAAAAAGCATTTAGGCAACCTCAAAAATCGTTTGTTGGGATTATTATAAAGCTACTACAAAACCTTGCTTAAAAAGTTCAAAATTGTTAGATTGCATACAATTGAATGACGGGACTCGGTTGGACCAACCAGATATATTACGTTGTTCCGGCGCGCCCCATAGATCGGACACCAAAAAATGCAAGATCTGATAATTAACTATGATTTATTGAATTAATTGAGGCTTGATGATAATTGTTATTCTAACGAAACATTTTTTTATTCGATTTTTCTTCGTCAAACACGACTTAATAGAAAGCAAAGTTAAAAGCCGTAAAATTTTAAGTTTCGAAAATTCAAACAATTTCAAGCAAAAAGTACTTTGACACCCAATTTAAAAATATAGAATTGATAAAACTTTAACAAACGTAAATACTATTAGCCAAGTTTTTACACTTTGCTTGTGACAGGCGTTATAAATGACCTTAATTTGAGAAACGGCGTCATCGCGAGGACGTTAATCTTTATGTAAGTGGGCGTTGTTCAAACTGCATATTCACCAATAACCGTTTAGCACGCTATAAAACAAAACGCGGTAAAATAGTGCTGAATTTAAATCCCAACAACTTTTCAACTGTTAAAAAAAGTTCTGATCTCGCACAAACAATCGAGATTGCAGAGGTGAGTATTGGAAGATGTTGTAGCGTCGTTTCTTTTGTTTTCATGCGATATAGGTGCTGTGGCAGTGTTGCTAGATTTTATAAATAAAGCTATCCCTGCTTCTTGCTGTTGTATCTTTGCACGAATACACAGGTTTATTAAAAAAACAATAGTAAATATTCACAAAAGTACTTAGCCAAACTAGTAGCTTGATAACTCGAACTGACTGCTTAATCAAAATAAAGGCGCATATTTAACTAGCAACAATTATGCTTGGAGATGCGCGTGTCCAATAATTGTTTGAGCAGAAGGCGCTGATTAAGATTAGAGCGTTTCAGAAAACACTACGTCATCGATTGCACAATATCACAACACCTCCCCAAATAAACTACGACAAAAAAAAATATATATACAAATTAGCAACAATATTTTTTTGGAGGTCTCTTTGTTCTCGCTGATCGTCGTAGATTGTGTCGCCCGTACTCGTCTCCGGTTGGTAGTCTCGGATTGTTGCGTTGGTTCATCGAAGAAGAACTAGATGCGTGGTCAGTCCGGGCTGGAAGTGTTTCTGTAGACAAAACGCTCGTTGGGATTTCACAGGGATCATCATCTTGATCCGAACCGTATCGAGGTCGAAGTTGATCAAGGTGTCTTCTCCAAGTTGGTCCTCGAGGAATGACTCGTACATTGACGCTTCGTGTACCATGGACTTTCGTAACTATTGCAGGCACCCATCGTGGGTCACGATCTCTTCTAGGGCCGAAGTACAGTGCGTAACAAGGGTCTCCTAGTGAGTAATGATGTTCGACTTTCGAAACCACTTCCGAGTCTTCAGCATTTGAATGCTTGCTCGCTTGTCTTGACTGTCTTCCCTGCAGGAGATGCGGAATGGATGGAACCAAAGTGTCAATTTTGGTGCGTATTCTTCTTCCATTCAACAATTCGCTTGGTGACAGTCCCGATGCAAAAGGAATTCTTCTATACTGCATTAGAAATTCTTGCAAAGCTTCCTTTGGAGGTAACGAGGATTTTCTCAATGCCTGTTTGAACGATTGTATCAAACGCTCGGCAGCACCGTTTGTTGCTGGATGATAAGGTGCTCCGGTGAGATGTACAATGCCTCGTTGTTTGCACCAAGCTTGGAACTCTTGAGACATGAATGTTGTGGCATTATCGGTCACCAACGTGTGGGGATATCCGAAATGAGCAAATTCTTGTTCAAGTATAGCAGTAGTACTTTTCGAAGACGTTGAGGTTGTTGGATGAATGCAAGGATATTTTGAATAAGCGTCTACAAGGACTAACCAGTTTCTTCCCAGAAAGTTGATCTCATGGTCTAAGTGGAGTCTTGACCATGGTTTTTCTGGCATCATCCACGGATGGATTGAAGGTTTATCCGGCTTATTTTGAAATTGGCCACAGGAAGTGCATTTGCGACATAAGTTCTCGATGTCAAAGTCAATTCTTGGCCAATAGACAGTTGACCTGGCAAGTTGTTTCATCCGTTGCATGCCGAAATGTCCAAGGTGTAATAATTTAAGAATATGATTACGTAGGGTTGAAGGAATTATTACCCGTAAGCCGTAAAAAACGCAACCATTCTCTGTTGACAACGAATTTTCCAACTTTTTGAAGTCTTTAAGCTCTTCCAAAAATGCATGCGGCCATCCTTCCTTCACAAATCGCATTAGTTGGGAAAGAATTGGATCCTTGGCAGTCTCTCTGACCACAAGCAATGGATTGTCAGGATTGATTTGACGACTGATTGTTCGAACTAAACAAACGCTATCGACATCATCTTCCATCTCCTCCCCATCAAAACTTGTGTCAGCTAAGTGATCAGTTAAGTTGGTGAGTTTCAACTTCATCATCGCCAGACGACCTAGTAAATTTAGATTGGGCACCTTAGTGACAATTACAGGAAAGGTCACGTCAGGTGATTTTCCATCAATACTTGCAGTTGATTGGAATTGTCCCACGACGGGTAGCGGGCTACCTTCAGCAACTTGATATTGAATTGTTACAGGTTGTAGAGTGGGTTTACCCAGCGTTTGCCACGTCGCTTCACAGGAAAATGTGTCACTGGCTCCGCTATCAATTTCAAACTTAATTCTGTGGTCATTAAGTCTAATAGTTTGATAGATGGGTGAAACAGAACATTGGATTTTGTGCACCAATTTCATCTGTTGTTTCACAAGCTTATTATCTCTTAGTCGAGACATGCATACAGATTGCAGATGACCTGTTTTCTTGCAGAAGCTGCAAATAGCTTTAATGTGGGGACAAGCTTTGCTAAAATGTCCAGAATTTCCACACCTGAAGCAGGCGGTTTTCTTTTCTTGCGTTTTGGAAGTTTTGGACTTTGCGTGATAAACTTTCTGCACCGACGTAGAAGGTTGACCGTGTACGGTTTCCTTTGCTACCTTGGCTGCTTCTTCCACTTCTTGAGCCACTCTGATGGCGTTGCTAAACTTCAGTTCATCGTCCTTGAGCTTGAAGAGTGTCTTCAAAACTGCTTCATTGTCTACTGAACAGATGAATTTAGTTCGCAAGGCTTCATCTAAAGGATCTTTAATGGATTGAAAATCACATGTAGCTGCATCTTGTCGTATTCTGCTTGCCAGTTCAGGAATAGTTTCGCCAGGTTTGCGTTTCATGTCAGACCAGAACTTGAAACGTTCTCTGACAACAAATCGTTTTGGGTCAAACTGCTCTGCCATAAACGTCTGAATATCATTCATCGTTAGCTCATGTATGCTTTTGACAGGTTGTTGCTGAGCCGCTAAGTTGCTAAGCATTTTGTAAACCGAGTTAGATTGGTTGGTAAAAAAAATTTGTGCTTGCTTGTTGTCGGGAATAGAGTTAGCAGTGATGAATGTTCGGAACCTTGCCAAATAATCAGTCCATAACTCAGATGTGGAATCGAATGGTTGAAAACTTGCCATCGGTGTTGGAACATTTTCTCGCGGGTTGTTCAAGCTGCTTTGTAGAATTTTTATCTGCTCTTGAAGCATTGTCATTTGCTCTTGATGCTCGCCGCGTAAAACTGCCATTTGCTCTTGGTGTTGCTTGTTCTGCTCTTGGTGTTGCTTATTCTGCTCGCGATGCTCGTCGCGTAAAACTGCCATTTGCTCTTGATGCTCGCCGCGGAAAACTGCCATTTGCTCTTGGTGTTGCTTATTTAACAACAAAATTAGTTCGGAAATTTCACTCATTTTGACAATTCAAGCTGTTAATGCAAATTCAACAAATTTTCTTTTTTTCTTTCTTGACGCAGTTGAGTTCCTTGAATCCTCGTCGCCACTTTTGCCTGTTGTATCTTTGCACGAATACACAGGTTTATTAAAAAAACAATAGTAAATATTCACAAAAGTACTTAGCCAAACAACAACCGTATTGAAAATATAATGCTTTTAGTTCGTTTGCTGTAGTAGCTTGATAACTCGAACTGACTGCTTAATCAAAATAAAGGCGCATATTTAACTAGCAACAATTATGCTTGGAGATGCGCGTGTCCAATAATTGTTTGAGCAGAAGGCGCTGATTAAGATTAGAGCGTTTCAGAAAACACTACGTCATCGATTGCACAATATCACAACACAAGCTTAAAATCAAACTGTTTTGTAATTTTCCGTTGAAACAATAGCTTATAATTGTCCAACCGAAAAGCAATTAATTTTCGCTTTTAATTTTAACATTCAAAAAAACTTGGTGCAATTAAAAAGTACTTAAGCCAAATAATAATTGCAAAATATAACTTTTGTTTGATCTACATTAACCCAATTCGCACACTACATGATCTTTTACAGATTTTTCGATCCTGCTTTTTGTTTTAATAAATTTAGCGGCGCTCTCTGATAGCTACTTGCAGAGACGGAGTGAAACGGCTTTGAACTGTTTATAGCTTAAACACCACTAAAAAACCAACTTTAGAGAAAGTAACTCTTGCAAAGCATTTTGTCTGTCTGTTAATTTAGTTCACCAATTTTTAACGTTTGCAGGCATTCCAAACCCTTACCATAGTTTTCAAGTTTTTTATTAATTTTTTTTAAAGTGTTCTTTTTTTGTATGTGTCTCTTATTCCGTGTAGTTTTTGCTGTTTTGTTTTGTTTTCTGTTATGGATCGTGAGTCTGATTTAAATGAATAAATAAATAAAAAAAATTAATTCTATTCTTTAAAATATTAAAAAATATACTTAATAAACAGCATGGAACCCGCACAGAACCTGTACAGTTTTTCTACTTGAATGGTTCACTAGAAATTCGCATAACTCCTGCATAGCAAGTCTGCATGGGACCCTCACAGTTCCGTCACATGATTTCTACTCGCAAACTTCTAAAAATATATTAAAACTTTATCTGATAAACTGTAAAGGACCTACACAGTTCTGGCGCGGGCTTTGCACTTGCATTGGTGTTTTTCAAAACCTTATTCAGACAACATGACTAGCTGCATGGGATACGCAGAGAATCTGTACAGCTTTCCTACTTTAATTGCCCGCTTGAAAGCCGCATAAAAAACTGTTCCTGCACATGATTTTTACATGCAAACTTTAAATAATGTTTAAAAATTTTATCTGTGAAACTGTGAAGGACCTGCACAGGGCCAACAAGTTTTTTTGTATTGCTTTGCATTCTTGAAAATATCAAAAAATACACTTAATAAACTGCATCGGACCCGCAAAGGACCTGTGCAGTTATCATACTCGGATTGCCCACCTGAGACCCGCACAACTCCTACATAGAAAACTGCACTGGACCCGCACAGTTCCTGCACATGATTTTTACATGCAAACTTTAAATAATGTTTAAAAATTTTATGTGATGAACTGTGAAGGACCTGCACAGTTCGGGCACGGGCTTTGCACACGCATTGCGTTTCAAAAACCTTATTTGGACAATACGACAAACTGAACGGGACCCGTACAAAACCTGTACAGGTTTTCGGTTTTAATTGCCCACTCAAAACCCGCATAACACCTGCACAGCAAACTGCACAGGACCCGCACAGTTCCTGCACATAATTACTACACCAAAATTCACCTGAAATTTTTGGCACTTGCTATTCACCAAACTGTACAGGAACCGCACGGTTCATGTACACGTCTGCTATTGACGATAGCCCACTTGAAAACTGCACTTTACCCTCGTGACAACTGCACCGGACCTGTACCGGGCCCTTACGGTTTTGGCTTGCCCGCACGAGCCCACATTGCCCACATTTTACCCTCAAGGGCCCTGCACGGGCATGTTGGCTGGGGTGTGTGTGGGTGTTCAGGGTCAGCGACCATGCATTTTTAAATAATTACTCTTGTAACCTTGAATTGGCGCATGTTTCGTTTTGTCGCTGATTCTTTTTTTTTCGACCACATGTGTGCATTTTTAATATGATTATCTGCTGTGTAACGGACGAAAAAATAAAACCATGATTGATTGATTAATTGTATTGATGTTAGCGCCAGTTGAATGTATGATTTTTTTTCGACTGAAGTAGATTGAAACTGAAACAGTTTTTTTAAAAACCGTAGAATCACACACAAAATCATACACCGGGTTTTTTTCGATTTGTTAATTTTAAACAACGAAAAGAGTTTGGATCATATTCTTTCAAAACTAGCAAAATTCAAATTAATTTTTCGGTTTTTTTTTCTTATAAGAATAAGTTGGAGTGTGACAGTCGTGGCGTTTCAAAGTTCTATAAACTGTTTATAGGAACTTTTGCTATCTGGTTCTATAATCTATATAACAGACCTGGACACTGTTATGAGTTCCACTAGTATCTGCAGTTAGCTCTTTTATTTATACGGAGTTACACGATAGTTATACGACTGAATCTGTAAGTTATACTAATAATTTATCACGCGGTTAACCACACTTAACAAACCAGAGAGAAGAAGGCAGTAGAGCCGTGCGCTATGACGTCACATACTATAACAACCCCCTTTTAAGAAGCTTTTTAGCGAAAAGGTTGTCTAAGAAAAATATTAGTACGTTGTACGAGCCCGATTAATAAACATGCAACAAACTATATACAATACGGCACAAGCGCTATGAGTTTTACGCTACTTCATACAAAATCCCTTAAATGATCAGGAAAGCGTTTTTGTCTCACGCTTCGCCGCGAGGTTGGAGATGGTGGGAAGACTTCATCTTCAAAATGGACGTGACGTTCGTCTGATGTCATCATTTCCTCTTTGGGATCACCCCCTTCGGTGGGGAGAGGGCGAATAAAACGTCTATTGCGCCAACAGACTCGACCGCTCGGTAGTTTTATGTGGTAGTCGCGGTTTCTCCCGACGCCGATGATGAGTCCCGATCGCAACCATTTTTTTGTAATATGGTCTTGAATTCGAACATGTTGTCCGATTTTTAATGGGCTGAGGTGTTTTGCTCGTTTATTGTATTCGGTTTCTGCAGCCACTTGTAGATTTGATAAAGCCGCGTCCCACTTGTCGAATTTGTTTTGCCAATCTTCCTTGAAATATTTCAGTTTAGCTGGGACGATTGAACGTAGCGGGGCGCCGTATAAAATTTCGGCTGGTGATAACCCATGGGCCTTGGGTGTGTTAACCCATTCGATTAGGCCGCTGCTAAACTCATCGCAGTCGAGACTACCATGCTCAGCAGTTTTGGCAACAAGGTGCTTCATGGCTTTCACTGCTGCTTCTGCGTGTCCGTTTGACTGTGGGTAATGTGAAGTACTTATGGTGGAAGTTACTCCCCATTTCTTGAGAAACTGTTGAAACTTGCTTGATGTGAATTGCGGTCCTCCGTCAGTTCTGATTCGTACTGGTACACCTGTGTCCACGAAAAATTTTCTTATAGTGTTGATTATCTGATGTGAACTAGGGTCATGAGAGAACTCGCTGAGCTTAATCCATCCCGACAGACGGTCTACATAAACCAGGTAAGTCTTACCGGCATAATAAAATAAATCTGCAGATACGTCTTCAAAGGGTCTTGATGGGAGGGTATCGCGTTGTAATGGTTCCTGTTGCAAGCTTGGTTGGTGCTCTTGGCATTTCGTGCAGGCTTCAACGGTATTTTTGATGTCGCTATTGATTCCTGGCCAGTACACTATTTGACGCGCTCTTTGTTTTGTTCTTTGGATGCCTTGATGTGAGGCATGTAGCTTTGTCAGTATTTCTTTTCTTTTCTGTACCGGCACCACAATGCGATGGCTGTTTAGGAGAATTAATCCATCTTCGAAAGTAAGCTGATCTTTCAGCTTTTTGAAAGGTTGAGCTAATGGATATTCGTTTCCTTTTGAAAAGTTGCTTTTAATAGCAGTGATTAATTGTTGTGCTGCTTCGTCCTGCTGAGTACTTTCTTTTAAGTCTTCCAGCATTGGATCGATAAATGTTTCTTTTGTGACCTTTGGGTCTTTTCCTCTCAGAATTGTAGAAACGTTTTTGCAGATCATTCTGGTTGTGTCTACGTTTATGATATCTTCTGGTTCTGGGTCGCGGCACGGTGCTCGTGACAACGCGTCGGGGATCACATGGTCTTTGCCTTTTCTCCAGGTGGTGTGGAATATAAAAGCGCTGAGTTTTTCTTTAAGTCTCTGAATCCTGGGATTATCTACCATATCGAGTGTCTGGGTATTCAGGATTGACTCTAATGGCTTGTGATCTACTATCAGCTCGAAATTGGGTAAGCCTTGCAGATATATGCGGCATTTACGTATAGCCCAAACAACAGCGAGCAATTCCAGTTCAACCATAGCGTAGTTGGCCTCAGTCTCAGTTATAAAACGTGATCCTGCTTGAACCAATTTCCACGTTTCTTGATGTTTTTGCAAAAGTGCAAAACCTAGACCTTTCAACCGAGATGCATCTGTTTGCAGCATCGTTTCCAGATTGGGGTCGAATGCAACCAAAATATGGGGGCTACAAAGAATTTCTTTTGTCTTTGTAAATGCTTCTTCATGCTGGGGTGACCAGAGAAAAGCATTTTTTGGTTTGAGCAAGTCCCGAAGTGGGCCTGCTGCTTCACTGAGTAGGTGAGTAAATCCGCCCAGCTGGTTTGCCATACCCATAAAAGATCGTAATTCAGTTATGTTTGTTGGAGCAGGGAATTCGGAGATTGCTTCAATTTTTGTGGGGTCTGCTTTAATACCGTCGCTGCTCACTATATATCCGACATATCTCACAGCACTTTGTAGTAACTGCACTTTCTTCGGATTAAGAGTAATACCGTGTTTTCGACATCTGTTTAGTACAGCCACTACGGTATTCAAGTGCTCCTGTGCGGTTTCGCCTTGAATAAGAATGTCATCTACCACTTTTTCGACTTTTTTAATGCCTTGCAGAGCTTCATCGCCTCTTGCGCAATATTCGTCTTGAGAAGAAGCTAGTCCCATCGGAGCTCGAAGGAATTTAAATCTTCCGAACGGCGTAATGAATGTGGTGAAGTCTTGACTTTCTTTTTCTAAAGGTACTTGCCAGTATCCTTTAGTGGCGTCTAATGTTGAGAAAAATTTAGACGAAGAAGAAATATTCGAAATAGCTTCAGCAGGTGATTTAGATAGATGATATGGACGGCGTACGTATTTGTTCAATTTCTGCAAATCAATACAGAGACGAATTCCACCATTGGGTTTTTGTACAACGACCATAGGGTGCACCCAATCAGTTGCTTCTGTTACTGGTGCAATGACTCTGGCTTGTACAAGTTGGTCAAGCTCTGTCTTCACCATCCTTCTGAAAGCTAAAGGTATTTGGCGTGGAACAGGTAAAGCAAATGGAACAGCATCATCTTTCAAGGAAATTTTCATGGGTTTACTGTTCATTTCCCCTAATGTTGTGTCTTCAGAAAACACATCGCTGTACGATTTTATCAACTTGTTCTCAATTTTACTAATTTCTGCTTCAGTTGGGTTCTCTGATATAATGAATCTTGTGTTCTCTGCTTTTAATATGCTTGCTAATTTTCGAGGTGTTTTTGATGAATTTATCGGTTGAGGATACGTGTCAGGTAGAATGTTAACCTGTTGACATACGTACCAAGCAAGCAAAAAATCTTCTACCTCAGGACAGACGTAAATGGTTTCTTCCACGAATCGGCCGCAGTATTCGATGATGCATGGGAAGGTCCCTACGCATGTTACGGTCTGCCGGTTTACTGCACTAAGAGTGTCTTGATTTGGCGGCATTAGATTAGCAAGGTCTATTCCGAGCCGTTGAATGATGTTTACCCCAACAAGACTTGCTTCAGCACCTGTGTCTGGTGTAGCTTCTGTGGAACCTAACGGGTTACGATGTTTAAGAGAAAAAAGATTAACAGTTATTTTGGGCGCCGCGGAGTTAGCGAAATTTGCATTAGCATTGCATCTACGCTTTATTTGTCCCGTTAACTTTTTCTTCGTTTCTTCGCGTCTGTTAAGCCCGGGTTTGTTGTGAAAGCACGTTGATGTAAAGTGACCTTTTTTGCGACATATTAAGCACTCTGTATCCTTTGCGGGACAGTGGGTTTGACCTTTTGGTGGGCAGGTCTTTTTACCGCATTTTGTACAGGGCGTTTTAGTGCGCTCTTTAGATTTAGAGAAATTTCGACGAAATTTGCTTTGGTACGCTCTTCTCTCATTCAGCTGTCGGCTTATTCGCGCGTCGTCTAGTTTTGCTGACTCTTCCGATCTGCATAAATCAGTGACGGTCTGAAGATCAGGTAATGGGGATATGGCTAGGAGCTTTGTTCGAGTCTCTTTGTCATATATTCCCGACATGATTTTTGTGACTAAACGACGATTTAAACATTCATTGCACAAGTCTGCGTCTCTCGCCAAAGTTTTAATCGCGATTAAAAACGAATCGAAGTTTTCGCCAGCCGCTTGCTTTCTCTCTTCAAATGCGACGCAATCTAACGCTATATTTCTTTGACTCCGGATGTAATTTTTAATTTTGTCTAACACTTCGTCTGGTTTAAGTGTCGTATCATCCGGGATAAGAAGTACGTGTTCTACGGCTTCTCGCATGTCCATCGAAAAAAAACCGCGAAGCAATGCCAACTGACTGCTCAATGGCAGCTCTGTTGCAAGCGAGACCGTAGCATAATCGTTGTACGATTTACGCCATTTCGCAAATTCAGCTAACGAAATTCCCACCTGCAGTGTGGAAGACTTTTGTGCGTCCGCTTTGGTTCGCCTTGCCTCGTTGTTAGCATTGTTGACGTCAACCGTTTGCTCACGTGATTCGCTTCTTTCGCTGTTCGCGCTTTGGGCCAGCTGCTGTTGCGAAAATCGTTCAATTATTTGTTGCATTTGTCGCTGACTTTCAAGCTGCATTTGTCGCTGGCTTTCAGACTGTGCCTCTAAAAGAGTTTTTAACCAAGAGGGAGGTTCCTCGTTATTAATATTACTATTCGCGTTTTGATTAGATTGAGATAATTTGGCTATACGTTTGTTTGCTGCTTCTAATTCTGCTTGCAGCTCTCGCTTGTTTTTTGCCATGTCTCTTTTATCTTCAATCTTTTACAAATCTCCGATAACGAACTTGCAGTATACTTTTATAATGGTTCGTAAGCTTATTTTCTTCAAACAAATTTATAAGCTGACTGTCGACGACGCCATGTTATGAGTTCCACTAGTATCTGCAGTTAGCTCTTTTATTTATACGGAGTTACACGATAGTTATACGACTGAATCTGTAAGTTATACTAATAATTTATCACGCGGTTAACCACACTTAACAAACCAGAGAGAAGAAGGCAGTAAAGCCGTGCGCTATGACGTCACATGCTATAACAGACACCCTGCGACTTGACAAGTTGTGCAGGCTTGATAAAGAGCACCACGGTCACAATGGTTAGACTTGCATTTTTTCCTATTATATGTATTCTAGAAAAATCAAAGTTTATATTAGGCTTATATTCTAGTTTAGTGGTTCTTAACCTTTAATTATTATCGCGGACTCTTTGATTATCTTTCAAGCAATCATGGACCTCTTGACCATGAGCGCCGATTGAACTAATTTTAGAGCAAGATAGGTGTGAAGTATAGACTATCTAGAAAGAGGCAAGATGGTAAAACTTATCAAAAAGCTGTATTTCACATAAAATATTCAAAATCCAGGGGCATCAAGACCTCTTATTGCTCTACCACAGTGCCAACGTCCGTACCATCACATTTTCTTTGACCTTCATTTGAAAACCATATTTGCATAGAAGCATAGCCAAGGCTCCATCCGTACATACGCCACAAAGCTTTCCCACTGTAAACCTTGAATTTCATAAAACTTTGAGATGCTGTTCATTACATCTTGAGCTGTTGCTGTAGTTTCCAATGAATTGCAATACAAAAACTCTTCTTTAGCATCCTCCTTATGTATGTATCGAACCAATACCAAGAGCTGCAAGCATGATGCAACATCTGTTGATTCGTCGAGCGAACATGGGAGAAGATCTGATTTCCGCTATAACTTGCTGTTTGACGTCTGTTGACATAAGCGGATACGCTTCTTAATTGTGTTGTTGAATAAAGGCACCTTTTGAATCTTTTTTGCACTTGTTTCTTCTAAAAGTAGTTTCACCATATCTACCGCACATGGTTTTAAAGGTATGAGGAATGTATGGGGATTTTTTTGGTATGGTATGGGAATTTTTTTGCTGAACTATATGTAATGCCACTTCAAAAATAAGCTGTCAGTTTGCAATGATCTGTTCTTCATCCAATTTTTGCCGTTTCAACAAGATTTTTAGTTCTTGAAAAAAATCTAAGTCTTTTTCTACATGCTCTGGGTGCTTCTACTCCAGGTAATGCGTAAGCTTTGATGGCTTTATTGCTTCATTGCTGAGGACAGAACAACATAAACGCATTGTGGTTTTTCATTGCATTGTCGAACACAGAGATAAATCTCATTTTAAGGTAACTTTCTGAAAACTTTTTAGATTTGGCCATACCGTTTCAATTCAAGTATTAAGCCTTTCTCACAACAACTATGTGCCACCAACTGAGAAAAAGACTATTTTGCTTTCTCGCATCACTTAGCGTTATAGTAGCCCATCCAGCTCCGTTGTTTTGTATAAGTGGCGATAGGTTTGATTAATATGAGATCACAATGCGGATAATCGCAATAGATTTCTTGGCGACATCAAAAAACGGTAATTAAGCAAATGTTTTAAAGAAAAAATGATGATCAGAGCGCTATTAAAAAAAAGCATTAAAAAATTAGTAAAACATTTAGAAATTTTTAATCGTTCACGGACCCCCGGTTGAGAATCACTGTTTTAGTTCCTGAATCGCAGACAATTTAAGGACAAATAGATCATTAAAAGTTCCCATTTTAGAGTTTTAATCCTTATTTTATTTAAGCACAGTAAGTTTTTTACAGTTCAGCCAGTTAAGCACCTACAAGTTGCTGGAGTATCTTTTTTATTTTTTATCGGTTTGTATTATTTGTAAGCACTGTTTTTTGCTTTTTTTTGTTGTTATTGTATTTAATACTAATTTTTAAAGATTTATTTGGTTTAAAATATTAGATTGTTTTTTCTATTTTAGAATTTCTTATTAGATTATTTTTTTGAAGTTAAATTTATTTTTCTTTTAAAACTTGAACAAGTATTACCATGTTTAAATAATGTTAAGCAGGCAACAAAAAATTATGTAAAGGCTTATGTTTAAAGGTAGTGGTACAAATTGTCTTAATTCTTTTTTGCTTCTTGAATAATTATTTAAAAGCTTTGACCTTGTTTGTCTTTTTACTCAATTACCAGTATTTGCAAATTTGTATTGTATACTGTGTACTCCCAACAAAGGTTTAAGTCAAAAAACTATAAAGTTTATTTAATGTCAATTATCTATTTAATTTAATTCAGCATTCCAACTTTTTACATTTATTCAAAATTAAAAAACTATATTTTTATTACCGATTTGATTGATAAGCTACTTTTGATTGATAAGCATTTTTAAAAAATATAATTGCCATAAATTTTTAACTTAATCGCAATGATCCAATTATGACATTTCTTGTTTCATTAACTACAGTCTCATTATTAATGATATGAAATTTAATGATTATGTAATGACACAGTGATTAGAGCATAAAAGCATTTTTGCCTGGTTTAATAAATGCTCAAGTTGTTATTCAATTAAATACCGTTTTATTAATAAGGTTGTTATTTAAAAAATTTAAGATTAAGACTTGGTTTAAAGGAGGTTGAATAAGTTATAGTGGTTCTTTTTAAAAAGGTTTGCGACTGTTTTGTTAATGTAACTAAGGAGGAATCTCTTTGCAACACCAGGAAAAAATTTAAAAAAAAAAAGGGAAAAATTTTTTCAATTAGTGATAGTAACCACAGGGAGAATTCTGAGTTAGTTTTACTCACTATAATTGGTCATGGTTGTGTTTTGAAAATACCCATTATAGTTAGGTTATATAGGTTTAAATTTTGATTAGATTCATGTCAGACTTAAGTGAAGCTAGGTTAGGTAAAGTTTGTATTAGTTTATAAAGATGTGGTTATAGCATTAAAAATTTTTAATTTTTTTTTTAAATTGTCACGTTGTAATTGCATATCTATGAAAAAACCTTTTAATCTAAAATAAAAGAATGCTTTTAGTCAAATTATTATATTTATTTTTTTTAAACATTTAGTATATGTCTAATACTAAATCTTAAATATTTTTTAGCAAGAATTTTATATAACATAATAGAAATCATAGGTTTATTAATTTCTCTTTTGTAAAATTCAAAAAAGTAAATTTAATTATATTATAAGAATAATGATATCCAAAAAAGTAGTTAACCAATATAATAAACCAAATAAAAGATTTGAAAGATTTTGAAATAAGGTTCTAAATCAGTAGTTTTTAATTTTTCTGGTTTATGGTCCCTTTCTATAGACTCTTAACACCCATGAACTCGTGCTCATCAATAAAAAATTTTAGTTATGTTTTTAAGGTATTCCAATCTGTTAATTTATTTTTCCCATGTAATAATAAGAAAAAAACAGCACTAACAAACACATTATTAAAGAATCTGTGCAATTTAAGCAATCATCATTTTAGATAACATGATATCCAGATCATCAGAATTGATTGAATAACTAAATCTATAGCTGAGAATAGCAAAGCCAATAATAATTTACATTTTAGAATGTGGTTAATTAATTGATATTGTACATTTAGTGTTGATTAATTTAGTTTAAACTTATAATTTGGCAATCTGCTATTTGGCATCATACCCCATGGAAAAAAGAATGCCAGGAGCCACAAGGCCTTTAGATATTTAACATTAAGATAACATTAGACATAATATTTCATTTAACCTTAATGTTATATATAACAAATTTGCATAGAATATACTAATAAAATTTAGCTTAAATTTAAGCAATTATAGTTTCCAAATAACTGCTGTGTTGAGTTCTTTACAGTTTTTAAATCACTTTTAAAAGCCTTTTTAGTTTTATCCAGTGGCTAAATTAAATCATTTGAAAATAAAACCAAAAAAATATTAACTTTAACCCTTTGTAGTCCAACTTACTGTCTGCAATACAAAAACAATTTATGTTCTTTGGTCTAAACTCATGTCACACATGTATTGGACTTTAAATTGATTAGTTCAATTAACTTAGGGGAATTCTTGCAATGCTTGAAAATTATTTCATAAAATCAACACACCCATAAACATCTTTTAAAAAAATTAAAAAAAATAATTTGGACCTAGACTGATTGAAATAGTAAATTCAACTGGACTGCAAAGTGTTAATATTTTCGCAAGTAAAAAAAGTGGCCATAAGGGGCTAACAAAAAAAACATATGAATATATGCCAAATAATAGTCATTTGATAAAAAAACAACCAACAAACACAATTTTCAACAAACACAACAAATATTGCTGATAGAAGCAAAATAAGATGAAAATAATCTACTGCATCCCAAAGAGCTTGTAAGTTATAATGAGCCTTTTTTCCCTTACAGCATCATGTAAAATAAAAAAAAATCAAATCAATAAATAAGTTTTAAAACAATTTTCAAAACAATTATTTGGTATTTATTTTTCAATGTATGCCTGTATCATGTAATTTGTAATTTCACTGCTATACATGTAATTTAAAAGAACTGATTTTCAAACAAAAAACAATGGAAACATTGCAGTTTAATGAGGATTAAGATTTATAATGCTTGATTAAATTTGCACTTGCTTTTTGATTGTGGCTAAAATAGTCACAATGCAAACATTTTCAAAACTTAAAAAAATTTTTGTTAAAAATGCCTAGCTTTGCTTGAAATGTAACAAATTTGAAGACCTTGGGAGTAGAGAGTAGAGTTTATATTTCTGGATCCCTAAATCTTGGGATGATTTTTAAGTTTAAAATTTTATGGGATCCTGGAAAAACTTTACAGAAAATCCTGGTGTATTGCATTTAAGTTGAAATCAATGATTTAAAAAGCAGGGGTGCTCAATATGTTGGTTGATTATGACTTAATTTTTTTGATCAATTGTTAAGTCAATTGTGACCTAATTTTTAAAGGAAAATTTTTTTCCTGGAAAATTCTAGGTTAAGAAAACAAACCTAGAGAGTATGTTAACTACTCATTTGTTTCCCAAAGCCACATAACATAAAAATTTATAAAGTTATAAGAGTTTAACCCAAGTCACTTTTTACAAGATTGTGCATAGAAAATAGCCATTCAAACATTTTTTTATTAGAATTAAATGCAGGGTTGTGTTTATTGCAGTTTATAGGGAATTTATTTTGCATATTTGTCCTAAACTGTCTATTGGAGTTGGATAGCCAAGTTTCATCAATCCAATTCTAATCTGGTTTAAATATCCCCAATCAATTGAGGTGGCCAGATGCATCTCACTACTTTTGCAATTTTTCTTACACCTTCTCTGATACTCTTTCAATCCTCTTATTTTTTCACCAATACCAATCTTCATTTTACATTCCAATAACTTCACTCCTCTATATGCTATGCAGTTAATCAAATTTTTTTATCTTGCAGATTGGCACTAACACACTAGTCTTCCAACCTTCCTATCTGAAACTTTGTCAAAGAGTATTGATTCCTTTTCCATCAAATACTCTTTGACAAAGTTTCATCATCACATCAGTTTCAACTTTCCCACTTGCATTTACATGTTCATGTTTACTTCTGAAAGTCCAGGTGGTTTTTCCAATTTTCTTTTCTTCATTGCACTTGTTACTTCCCCTAAGGAAACCTTTTCCAGTGGACCTTTTACTATACCAATCTCAGTCTTTTGATCCGTGTAATCTCTTATCATCTTTTTGATATGTTCTTTCCACATTCTCTTTTGATCCTTCTTGGTGAATGCAAATTTGCCATTTCTCTTAAACATCGTCTAACGTTTGCATCTTGTCCTTTTTAAACTTTTCTAGTTCAAACATATTGTTTGGTTTATCACATAAATCATTTAGCTCAGCTTCCTCATTTCTCTACTGACAATTTCTTTGTTAGATTTTTCTCTTTTGTAATTTTTTTTTATTAGATCTTGCACTTCTCTCTAAATATGTTCTTTTTTCTCTTCACTGCTTCTAGCACTTCCTCACTCCACCATGTGCTCCCTTGCTCCCTTCATTTTCTCTTTTCACAAAGTTCTCACAAGCCTCAAACACTATCCTTGAATAAACCCCACAAATCTTTAGCTTCAGTATTAACTAGTTCTTTCACCTTGTCCTTAAATTTTTCCCTTGTTTCTTTTCCTTATAATTTTTATATCCTCCATTACATGTTCCGTTTCATGTTCATGCACTTAAACAGGATTTTTTTCTTCATATCAACAACCACTAACCATTGTTGCAGTTTCTTAGGAATCACCTTGAAATCTTTCAAAAACTTTCTGCTTTTTCCACTGAAACAAAATCAATTTCAGTTTCATTACCACCTGAACTGTAAGTCACCTGTCCTCTTTCTTAAACCATGTATTTGCCACACATAAAATCATTTTGATAACAGAATTTCAACAGGATTCTACTTTCCCAATTTCACTCCCAATTTCATTACCCCTGTGTACACCCACAAATCCATCTACCTTTTTTTCAGCATGACCATTAAACTCTCCAATCTCAAGTCAATTCTTTTCTACCTATCATATCCAATTCATGAACCAGTTTATCATAAAATTTATCCTTCTGTATCTCTTTCTACTTTAAAAAGCATAGACTCATATCATCATATCATTTTCTGCCCAAATACAGGGTGGGCCAAAAGTCACTGACCCATTTGAATTTTAAATAACTTTTTTATTTTAACAGTTATATGCATGAAATTATAGTATCATAAATAAAGGCGATAAAATTTATTTTCTATCACAAATTTACCTTAGTAAGGTTGTATTGGTAAATGTAAAAAATAACATCCTGCATATGCTTTCCATTTTCTGCTTCACAAATTTAACTCTTTTGATTACCTCTGCCATAACCTTTTCCAAAGTTTCTGGCCTTATTTCTCTTGTTTCTCTAGTGATATTTTCCTTTAGCTCTATTAAAGATTGGGGCTTGTTGACAAAAACCTTTTTCTTTAGATATTCCCACAAAAAAAAGTCGGGGCTAGTGAGATTAAGAGAACGAGATGGCCAATTGATATCATTTTGATAGTAAAATTGTACAATTTGTATACATTGTACAATACTGAAGTTTTCCATAATTAATTTTAAGGATCTAAAAAAATAAAAAAATATTAAGAAATTAAAAAATATTACGAAATAAAAGAGTTATTTAAAATTCAAATGGGTCAGTGACTTTTGGCCTACCCTTTATAAGGTCATTTAAGTTTTTGTGAGCTTTAAAAGACAAATTTTAACGTGTCATTTCTTCTCAGATGCTGTTTCCCTAACTGATTATGCACAGCAATTATTTTGTAATTTTTGACCAAAAGTAATTTTGTTTTAACTTTTTATGAAAAAAAACTCTTTATTAGTGAGGCTATTTCACCATATACATACCAAGTATGATTTCATTGTCTAGGTTATGCAAAATTTTGACTCTGCAAACCTAAAAATCTTTTCAATCAAGATCAATTGTTTATTAATAAACAAAGCTGAAAACAAATCAAGCTTTTTAACAATAAAATTATAAACTTCAAAATAAGTAAATGCTGATCTTGTATATTTTTTTTCATGTACCAGACATAGTCATTCATTTTAATTTACTGTATTTTTCACACCATAAAGTGCACTTAAAAGCTTTTAATTTTCCCAAAAATCCACAGTGCACACTGCAATCTGGTGTATTTTGTGTGTGAACTGAGTTTCAAAATTTCTGTAAAAGTGTTTTTGTCTGGATTTGGAGGCACTTTGCTTAATTAATTGCTGGATCATTTCTCACTGACCCAAGACAAGAATATAAGGGACAAAATACATACTTATGCTGGCAGTGATAAAACCAATGAAAAAACAATGCATACTGTGCCCTTTAATATGCTGTTCTCTCTCTTTATATATATTGGTTAAGTGCAGAATATACCTCATAATTTATAATGTGCCTAAAATACAGTGCACCAGATGGTATGCAAAAAACACATTGTTTAAACCCTTTTACTGTGGAAGAAAACCAAATCACGCATGTATCACAGCATTCAACCAAGTTTCGGAAATAAGAAAAACGTCAGTAGATGTATGGCCTAGTGTTACATATTTGTTAAGAATATCCAGTTTATTCATAATAGATCTTGAGTTTAGATAACATATTTTTATTGAGCTGTCTGTCTCCAGTCTGTCATAATTTTTTTTAGGTGAACAAGGTTGACCAAAATTCCTGATGCTTCCATTGAAAGAGCTGATTAGAAACCAATGATTTTTTAACTATGCGATTCCCTTTTATTATGAGATTAGTTTCACCATTGTTTCTTTGTGTTAACTCTGCAAGTAAAGTTTTACGCTCTTAAATTGTTTTATCCCACGTGATGCTGATCAAAGTACTAACACAATTTGAGTCTAAATATCTCAAATTTTTTGTTGCTTTGATAATATCCCACTTGGTTTTTTCTGATTTAGTTTTGATGAAAACTGGTCTAGTTTTGTCTGGAGCTTTGTTGCTGATTTGATATATGTTGATTACATCTTTGGGATCAAGTTTTATCCTTGTACTGATAAGAATTTTTATTGTTGTGCAGTCTTCTTTAAGTTGTTCTTCTGGAAGAGCAGCAGAAGATTCTGGAAGATTAAACACTACCACGTTGTTCTGTCTTCTCTTACAATCATCTTCTTTCTTATTGTGAATTTGCTCTGAATTACTTGAACATTGTTCTAGTTTCTCGTGTAAAGTAGAAACAGTATTTACAAATTTATCAGTGGATTGCTGATTAATGTCTTTAACTTTGATTTCTTGTTCCTTCATTATTTCAACTGATGAAGGTTTCATGTAAATGTTTTGATATTCAGTTAAAGATTCTTTGATTAGCCCAGGTAAGGTCTTTGTGAGTTCTTAATTAATTTTCTCAGTAATCTCTTTTTTACCATGGAGTTGACAGTACTTGTGTTTTTGCTACATGTATCACAAAGCCATAGTAAAAATTTTACTCCCAAAGATAGGCAAGAGTTCAGAGCATAATAGTGGTCCGGTGGCATTTCAATACATGCTGTATGATGCCATTTCAGACAATTGTCACATTCGATGGCTTTATCTGATTTTCTGCATGGTTTTTCACAGAGTCCACAACTGTTAGAATAATGAGTATGCATACTTTCTTCAGAAATATTCTTCATTCAAATGGAATATTCTTATTCAAACAGTTAAATAATTTATTTAAAATATCAAATTATAAAAATATTTATACAATTACTTAACCCTTATTTGTCTAGGCTGTTTTTTTCTGTTGACTACCTAAGGGGGGGTCTTCAGAGGACCCTAAGTTTACATCTCCAATACTCTTCACAGACAATAGCTGCGCAATTGATTTTTTGATATATTGGAGAAAATTTTAGTTTAGTCAAATGTCTTTACTTTTAATATATTTGCTATTAGTTTTTTCTTATTTTGCATAAAGCTGAAAGTCCTCAAATTTTCGTTGATTGTTTTGTTTTGCGACATAGTCCGATTAATCACATTCTGCTGCAAAAATAAATAACTACTACGTGAGGCAGTAATCTTGACAACACAGCAAGACATTCAAAATGTTTTTTGACTTATTTCATGATTTTTGCACACAAAAAGTATACAAAAATCAAGAGGTAAGTAAAAAAAAATAGCTTGCTACACTAAAGTTACGCATTGGATTTGCTCAAGTAAAATACCAAAATATTCCAGAATAAATTTTAGGAAAAGTCATAAAATTTTAAGTTTTTATCATCCAAACTTTACGAGTTATATCGTTTTTTTATAAGGGGGGGTCCTCAAAGGACCCCCCCTTAGGTAAATTAGGGTTAAACCTTATTCAAATAGAATTAATTAATACAGTTAATTAATTACAATTAGTTAATTAATTAATACAGATAAATTCAAATTATTTAAATATATTTCATATTAACATATCTTATATATATATTAAAATATTTCAGGCTGACCCAAAAAAATTACTGAATAAGCACTCAAATTTGGTCTCAAAATGTCAACGTTGAAGTAAATTTAAATTACGAAGATTTAATTATGCTGGCAGTTAATAGATATATTAGCACACTCAGTTTGCCTTATTTTTACATCTCGCCTTTATCCACTTTCTTGATCAGGAAATAAAATAACCTATCTCTATGCTACATACTGATCAAACTAAAAATATTCTTAAATTATACCTTGTAAAAAAAATTTACTGTTTCAATTTTTTACTCGTAATTTGTTTCCTGATAATTGTCATTTTTAAACACATTTCTTGAGCAGCTTTTTATTGTATTTCCCAGTGCAGACTATTTACTCTAATTTTAAGGTATTTCTAATGCAAACTTTTAAAATTTACCCATTATTTTCAAACAATAGAGCAAGCTAGGTAAAAAAAACTTTCCTTTGGCAATAAAATTCATTTATCTATCAATATTACAACCATAGTTTTTCTCTTGTTGTTGTTTTACACTTTTTGCTGGCATTCAAGTGCTTTATTTAAACTGTATAGCAATTGTACGAATGCGCAGCGGTTATTATTGAGTACGAATGTGCATTGCTTAATTTGTAATAAATAAACAAACGAAAAAAAATAAAGTAAAACTAAAAATATGTTAAGGAACAATGCAAAAACCTAAAAACAGTCCAAGTATATCGATATCATAATTCTATCAAATAATATTAGCTGTGATTTTGATATAACTAAAATGTACTGCTTTTAGGTTACACAAACTTTCTTCAACTTTATTGCTAAATCAGTTCATTTGAAATTATGTTGCAACTTCTTGTTATTTTCTTGTTCCGCATGACAAGAGCAACTAACTCGCTGAAAACCAATGAAATCAGAGCTAATTTAGTAATTGTACAAAGCAATATGTGCATTCGTACTTGTTTAAAGCTTTAAACATGGAATGCACATACACGTTAAAACTTGCAATAAACAATGTTTCCACAGAAAAATGGTGATTTTTACTTTTTTTACTTTTTTTACTTTGAAAGATTGAAGTTTAATAATGAATTTAACTAAGTTGTTTGCTTGGAAAAATAAAAAAACATGCTTAAGGGGAAAAATAGAAGGTTTAAATGCAGAAGCTAACTATTATTAGGCTTACCTTACGTCCCGTTTTTTAGACCTTGTCATGGACTATTTAATATGGTAAGCCTAACTATTGTTATATTTAAGAGGTTAACTTTATTATAATGGTAAGTTTTGGTCGACAATATTTAGAATCAAGTAACCTACACATGGAAGATATGACTATATTTACGTCTTTGCTTGACCTACATCCAGGTACATTCTGGTTTGATCATATGATTTTCAAACATACGGGTGTTTGGAAATAAACATAATTGTTTATTAAAAAGACATTTGAAAAGAAAAAGTTCTTTGGTCATATGACTTTTCCTAAAATAAATACTCAGGGCTTAGGCAATTACTTCTTTTCAACATCAGCAAGCGTTTCATTCGGATTTAAACTACAAATTTTTTGTGCATTTATTGCATTCAAAACAATTATATATATTACTGCAAAGCAATTACAAAATATTAATTTAAGTGTAAAAACATCTATACAAATTAACTTGCCATTGATGGTACTTTGTATCCTAATTTTTTTGGAGTTCTTTGAAAAATATGCGCATTCGTACAAGATGATGCACAAACATGCAAAACGCATGCAGTGCGTAATTTTGTTGGATGCATATAACTCAAAACGTGAAAACAATTCAAGTTAATTTTTTATAGGAGAAACTCCTAGTAATAGATGAACAAAGTTTTCAAAAAAAATATTTATTTTATGTTTAATATGTTTTATTTATAACTCTTTACAAAGTTTCCTGCGCATTTGTACAATGCCTATAAGTTTATACATACATTAATATATAGACTTTTCAAGAAGAAAAATTTAAAATTTACTTCACACCTAAAACTGTAAGAACTTTTTTTTATTTTTTTTTTTTTATTTTTATCTCTATATTTATCCTCCTGACTCGCAGGAAAGCGACGGAGGCGCTATACATAGGGTAAGAAATTACCCCGACCTGCTTCCGGAGATGCCAAGATATTGCTGTCCGCTAGTAATTTAGTAGAGATATTACTGTAATTTAGAACTGCTTGTCAAGACCACCAAGCAGGGGAAAGTGCCGTAAAGTGTCTTTCCCAAGGACACAACAGAATGGCGCAAGTGGGTTTTGAACCGAGACCATGTTGATCATCAGTCCGGCGCGTTAACCACTCGACCACGCTGCCGACAACGCACGAATTTAACGTGCTGTCATAGAGTCTTAAATAAATTTTTTTAAAAGAAGAGGGAGAAGCAAACTTTATATATATAAGAGACAAAAACATTACGTCACGTAGTGCAATAGCTGGGAATCTTACCCCTTCAAGTTGTGACCTAAAATTGTCCCTATTGTAATTAAGCCACTGGATAATGACAACTGGCTTGCAATTTTATACAAGTTTACCTATATATAAAACTAAACTGCAATTAAAAATCATTTCTAATCAGTTAAGAATCTATTTTGTTGTTGCATATCCAAACAGCGATAAAAACTTAAAATACATATAAATACATGCATATAGACTACATATAATATGTTTTGTATATAACATTAATAACTAATCATAATCTTTATAATTAATCATAATCTTTATAATATATCACAACAAATAATTGAATGCATGTCATCCCAACAAAACTTTTGGAACTGAGTGCATAGGTGTGATTTGGTTTTCCAGATTAAAATCCATTTCTATTTTGATAATCATATAAGCTATCACTGCAAAACAATTACAAAATATTAATTTAACTGTAAAAACATTTGTACAAATCAACTTGCCATTAATAGTACTTTGTATCTTGATTTCTTTGGAGTTCTTTGAAAATATGCGCATTCGTACAAAACGTGCGCAGCGCG
Organism: Diplosoma virens; assembly: GCA_963680785.1. NCBI lineage: Eukaryota > Metazoa > Chordata > Ascidiacea > Aplousobranchia > Didemnidae > Diplosoma > Diplosoma virens. Next base: position 2,746,796 of record OY796897.1, on the reverse strand, counting down.
TAATTTTGTTGGATGCATATAACTCAGAAACGTGAAAACGATTCAAGTTAATTTTTTATATGAGAAACTCCTAATAATAGATGAACAAAGTTTAGCAAAAAAATATTAATTCTATGTTTAATGTTTTATTTATAGCTCTTTACAAAGTTTCTTGCGCATTTGTACAAAGGCTATATATTTTTTGTTCAAGTTTAACTTGCTGATTTTACCAGAAGAATAAATGAATTTTAAACTAAGTAATATCCCTGGTAACAGTGCTTACATAAACTGTATTTTTATTTTTTTATTTACTTATTTTGTTTTTTCAGATTTTTAACTGCCCCCTGACAAGCCCAGGCAGGCAAAACAGTCTGTTGTGACAAATAAAAATAATATTAATGTTAAATTAAAACATTTTGTGGTCTGATAATTAATTATATATATACGAGGTGCGGCAAAAAAGAAACCAGACTGTTGTTATAGAAATTTTAAATTTTCCATTTCAAAGTAATTTCCTCCAAGTCAATGCACTTTTGCATTCGATTCTGCCACTCACAGAAGTACTTGGTAAAATCCTCTTCTTTGAGTCTCTTCAGCTCCCTCATCACTGAGGCCTTGATTTCTTCTAGAGATGGGAAATGAGTTCCTTTCATCCCAACCTTCAGCCTGGGAAAAAATCAAAAGTCACATGGTGTTAAATCTGGGGAATAGGGGAGGGTGGTCAAGAGCTGTTATTTGTTTTTTGACCAAAAGCTGCCTCACATTAATTGCCTTGTGTGCAGGTGCATTGTTATGGTGGAGAAGCCAAGACTTGTCACTCCACAGTTTTCATCTGCTGCATCAAACTAGGTTATGGAGGCGAATGAAAACCTGCTGGTAGAAGTGCTGATTTACTTTTTCACCCTCAGCCACAAATTCATGATGAAGCATACCCTTCTGATCAAAAAAAGTGATCAGCATGACCTTAATTTTTGATTTTGACCTTTTTGGGTATGGTTGATTCTGCAGTCTTCCACTGCATACTTAGCCTCTTTGTTTCAGGATTGTATTGGAAAACTCAGGTTTCATCTCCTATGATGATCTGCATAAGAATATTTGGATCATCTTTAATTTTCTCCAGAATGTCTTTACAAAATTTGACTCGGTTCTGCTTTTGGTCTTCCAACAAAATCTTGGGCATCATTTTGACACACACCTTTCACATCCCCAGATCATGCAGCAAGATTGTCCGCACTGATTCTTTGTTTAGGCTCAGTTCATTTGATATCATTTGTACTGTCAGCCTGTGATCACTTCGTACCACCTGCTTCACTCTGGTGATGTTTTCATCTGCCCTCATTGTGGAAGGTTGTCCTGTCTTGGGATCATCCTCCACTGCTTTGTGGCCTTTCTCAAAATCTTTGTGCCATTTGAAGATTTGCATCCTCAACACCACATCTTCAACATAAACCTCTTTCAGAAGTTTAAAACACTCAGTTGGGGTTTTCCTCAGTTTTACTAAAAACTTCAAGTTGATTTGTTGTTTTATTCTTGAGCTACTAACAGTTTCGTAACAAACAAACGTGACACAAAGTAACAAAATTGTGAAAAAGGCTACCGACATTATGTTACATAAAAGCACAAAAACAGAAAGGCAAAAACAGAATGAAACACAAAAACATTAAAGAAATTGCTACACAATAGAGCTAAGAAGTTGTGTTTCATGGTAAGCAAGTGGCTTGCCGATTGGAATTGTGCCAAGAGTGTGGTTGATACAGTCCAGTTTCTTTTTTGACACATCTTGTATATATACACTCTCATCTATAAATATATATATATATATATTAAATTAAATTACAAAAGCCACAAAAGAGATTTTATTAAAACCTCAACAGTCTGTTTCGCCTTTTCGGCTCATCAGGAGGTGATTCTTATTTAAATAGAATTCTATTTAAATATAAGATATTTGAATAAGAATTTGATTCTTATTCTATATATTTCTATTATTTTAAATATAAGATATTTGAATAAGAATTTGATTCTTATTCTATTTGAATAAGAATCACCTCCTGATGAGCCGAAAAGGCGAAACAGACTGTTGAAGTTTTAATAAAATCTCTTTTGTGGCTTTTGTAATTTAATTTAATTTAATGCTCTGAGTTTTTATTGAGCTCTTTACTGACAGTCTTGTCACTTTTATTATTATATATATATATACGAGGTGTGTTTGAAAAATATCGGGACTGTATGCTTTGCACAAACAACCCTTGCAACAGTAATAAAAGCTTTATTTTTTAAGATGTCACAATGTCTTGTGGTTGTAAAAATGTATTTTCAGCATTCTGTAACAACCATATGCTTTTTTACAGGCTTTTCTTGAAAGGTGCTTTACTGTAGTTCGTTTTGGGATAATTTATTTAGTAAATATATATATTTTTTTTTTCTTTTGTTAACAAATAATGAGCATTGAACAAAGAATCAACTTGAAGTTTCTCGTTCGACTTGGAAAAACTCCAACTGAAACATTCAATTTGCTCCAAGAAGTTTACGGAGATGCTACGATGTCAAGAACTCGGATTTTTGAGTGGCACAAGAGGTTCAGAGAGGGAAGAGAGGATGTGGAAGATGATCCTAGGAGTGGAAGGCCAACAACAAGCAGAAGAGCGTGTGAGAGAAAAAGTGCGCAGTGACTGCCGCCTTACTGTTAGAATGATAGCAGATGAGTTGAGCATGAATAGTGAGAGGGTGTGGAGGATCATCACAGAAGATCTGGGGATGAGGAAGGTTTGTGCAAAAATGGTACCAAGGTTGCTGAATGATGGGCAAAAGGAAAATCGTGTGCAAGTGTGTCAAGACATCCTGAAACAACTTGAAATTACACCAGATCTGCTGAGTAGAGTTGTTACCGGTGATGAGTCATGGATGTTCAAGTACGATCCACTCACCAAACGGCAGAGCCTTGAATGGAAGAGTGCATCCTCACCAAGACCCAAGAAAGCAAGGCTGTTCAAGCCCAAAATTAAGGTGATGCTGATTGTTTTCTTTGATGTTCATGGAATTGTTCATCTAGAATTCTTGCCACAGGGCCAACCATTAACCAGAATGTTTACAAAGACATCTTGCGACGTTTGATGCGTTCGGTAAGGGAGAAAAGAAGAAAATTGTGGGAGACAAAGTCATGGCTGCTTCATCATGACAATGCTCCTGCTCACAATGCCTTAAGCATACGACAATTTCTTGCAGAAAATAACATTGCCGTGCTGGAGCAACCACCCTACTCGCCAGATCTGGCTCCCTGTGATTTTTTCTTGTTTCCTAAGCTCAAGGGAGTCAGTAAAGGAACCCGTTTTCAAGACTCAAAAGCCATAACAACAGCCGTAACGAAGGAACTACGAGCGATCCCAATGGAATCTTTCCAGAAGTGCATAGAAACATGGCGCAGAGATTAGAAAAGTGCATTCGAGCTCAAGGAGATTACTTTGAAGGGGACAAGTTGTAATTTTTACGTGGCATTTCAAATAAAATAATTATTTACACAGTCCTGTTACTTTTCAAACAGCCCTCGTATATATATATATATATATATATACACTGCAAGAGTGAATTGAACTTTCTAGCATAGTGAACAATGAAAAGATCAGAGCAATTTAACAATGTTTAATGTACACAACAGACTGTTTCATCATATGGAATCTTCAGGTGGTTGCTTTATTTAAATAAGTAACTACCAGACAAATCATGTTGTTATCTAATTTTTATTCATATTAAGATAAGAGAAGAGGAACCAGGCCATCTTAATATGAATGCATATCCTCTGTATGTGCATTTACTTAATTTTAAGCTATTTTTTTCTTATAAAACATCACAAAAATTGCATTATTTGCTTGATTTATGTAACAAACTGTATATTTCAGAGCATAAGATTTGAAAAGCCTAAATAATATTTTTTAGTTTTAGGAATGATTTAAAATTTTGAAAAGTCCTTTAATAAACTATATTTTGCAGAACTACATATTATTCATTGATTAAGTACTATGTTTTCATTACTAATGATTATACTCTTAATTTTTCTAGTGATAATGTGACAATTTTATAGAATAAAACAACCTGTTGTGGTTTTTTAAAAATTACTTAAATAAATTTTGTATTATATTTTCCAATATTTTTTCTATTTGAATAAGGATCAAATATCCGAAAAATAAAGATGCAACTGTTTTTTTGTTTTTTATATAGTGATTAAATAATTTTTGTATTAAAATATTGCTCTGATCCTTTCATTGAGCACTGTGCTAAGAAGATTGATTCCCTTTTTCAATATGTATAATCTTTAATTTACAGTGGCTGATGGTGAAAAATTTAAGACAATTAAGGGAGAGACACTGTACATCTATTATCCAACTGATTAAACAAGATGCTTTAAAAAAACATTTTATTAATCTATTAGAAAAAATAAAATGAATTTTAAATACAGACGAAATCGGTTAATCGCATATTCAATTTGCAAAACATTTTTATTCGATTATCCGATATATACATTTAACCGATTTGTGTGATTACCCTTCGACCACGTTGTAGATTGTCAATTTGGTTTGCAATGTTTCTACACAATTAAGACATTGTACAAACTGGCAAGAAAATACGCAATTTTAATGTTTGTTTATACTCAAATCTTCAATTCAACTCAACTCAACTTTGTTTTCCTGATTTTTTCCCGAAAATTCTCCCGAAAAAAAAAAAAAAATAAAAGGCCTTCACTTCCATTTCGTCTCCAATTTCGCTATTTTTCTCCCGAAATCATGGTGATCTCTAAAAAAAAACGATCTTTATTTCGATTTCGTCTCCGATTTTGCTATATTTCTTCCGAAATCATAGCGATCTCTAAAAAAAAAAAAACGATTTTGTCTCCGATTTTGTTATTTTTCTCCCGAAATCGTAGTGATCTCTAAAAAAAGGTCTTCACTTCGATTTTTTCTCTGATTTCGCTTTTTTTTCTCCCGAAATCATGGTGATCTCTTAAAAAAAAGTCTTCATTTCGATTTCGTTATATTTCTCCCAAAATCATGGTGATTTCCAAAAAAAAAAGTTCTTCACCTTGACTCGAACTTGTATTTCCCACTTTTCATCCCAACTTCATATCAATCCCAACAAAAAATTGCCGTTTCGTAAGACGGTCTTTTGTTTTTTGTTTTTTGATAGGCATTGTAAAAGGGAATGGCATGCCGTCCAAACATCCCCCCTAGTTGCGCCCCTGTTTCATGACACATCTTGAAGTTTGTTTTACTTCTTTTGTTTTGTATTTTGCCGCAATTGCGCTTCTTTTGTTTTGTATTTTGCAGAAAATAGCAGCCACTGTGACAGATTAAGTTACCGCTGTTTACTTTTTCGATCCCATTGTAGATTGCATTGTTGTTTTGTAAATGTTCCCTCCCCCCAGGAAATAATGCGATTAAGTGAATGAAGATAGCAATTGTTATGAAAATCTTATGCGATAATCTGATTTATTTCTTTAAGCGGTATGCGATTAACCAATGTTTTTACTTAATGAGAGATAGGATTTGGTTCAGGATTTCAGATTTGTATCAGATAAAACGATATATACGTTTAAGCGGTATGCGATTAACTGATTTCGTCTGTAACTAGAATTGGAATTAAAATTATCAAAATTGAAAATTTTTGTTTGAATTGGCATCAGAATCAAAAAAAAAAGTTGCATCATCCCATCACTAGAAAATACACTGCTCTAGTGTATTTTCCACGACATCTTGCTTCCAAGCTTGCCGTAAGTTTGCAGTAATGTTTCTGTATAATGTTCATATTCTGCTTTGTTTCCAAGAAAAACATGCACAGGATTGCAAAATGACTGCCAAGTTTCTAAAGCAGTTCTTTTGTCTTCCAATTTCATGGGGCCAAGCATTTGTTGATTCTGTGGTCCTGTAATATACCACAACTTTCACCTTTGCCTCTGAAACTCAAATTACTTGTGCATCACTGAGAGCTTTACTGTTTGATTCAAAGCTTTTATAATTGCTTTGCAAGCCCAAGCTTGTGTAGGGCATGTGGAGGGTTGGCAACAAAATCGTTTTTCAGAACTGGGGTTGTTGAATCACAATGTGTGTATCAGGATTTAATTCTTCTCTGTGTGGCCACTGCTTTCTTGAATAATGCTGATCATCAGCTCTGCTATTTCACAAACAGAGAAAGCATGAATACTTTGTATACCTTCCCTGCCAACCAAGTGAGAATGCTAACATCTTAAAGTCACTGCACAGCTTCCAATTATGACTAATATAGTTGATCATACTCTTCTGTTGATCATACTCCAATTATGACTAGTATAGTTGATCACACTCTCATTTTCATACTCTTTTGTCATGTGCACAAAGTACCAACAGAAACTGATGGAAATTCATTGCCGTTGTGAAGCAATACAGCTTTTAAATTTTTAACTGAACTGTCAATAAACAAGTGCTAATCTTAGGGTTTGTAGTCTAAATATGTCTGAGGAAAAGCACAAAGAATAAGGGGTGCTACTATAGCGTGTGGTCTACCACTAGATTATTCATCTCTAAATCACGTGGTAGACCTCTCACACGGTAAACTCACCTACTGAGTGGCAGAGTGATGTCTACCGCATTCATATGTCACCTACCGAGTGAGGAGTGAGGTCTACCACATGATTTAGAGATGAATAATTTAGTGATAGACCGCATGCTATAGTAACACTGAATAAGGTTGTGAAAACTACAAAAATGTGCAAAGCTTGTATGACATTTTATATACTTGGATACCTTGCTGGTAGGATCTAACAAATACCACTCTTTCAGTTGTGAAATCAAAAATTCTGCATTTTTCTTGGTCAATCACATCTTGAATCAAGTTATCCATTTCTTGCTGATTAAAAAAATGCAGTTTTTTGCTTGTACCAGCCTCATCAAACTCTGTATTTGTATTTTTTTCAGAAGAGATACTGGCACTAAAAGGTGATTCTAACATGGGTGGCATTGGAATTTACATCTTTACAATGTGACATTGGAGCAATTGAAGATGGTATGCTCAGTAAACTATAGTTTTTTGTCTTTGCTCTTTCTGTAATAAGACACATCAACCATGCAAAAATTGTAATAATTTTGAGGGTCAGAGGGTTTCTGCCAGAGTCCAGGAATTGCAAATGGCATACACTTTGTTTTGCCTCTTAGCCATTCCTCCAATGTCCGCCAACAACTTTACAGCAAGCATGTGGAAACTATGCTTTTTCTTGATTGCCAATAGGTGTATCAAAGTAAGCATCATATGCAGTGACAAGTTTTGTGCCAGAAGAAATCTTATGTTTTTGTTCCTAGGATTTTTTCTAGCATCCACATAAGCAACAAAACAAATCTGGTTGCAGATTAAATATTTATGATATTGATATTTTAAATAGACAAAGTAGTTCAAAGAATACATATGTTGTTTTTAAGTTAGCCCAGGTAGATAAATGGTCCCTGGCAGGCAGGATACTTCATAATTTCGGTTCTCAATCCATCAGTTCTTAGCTGTGCATTTACAGCACTTAACTAGCTTGTGATCTTACAAGTACGAGGAGTGTTCAGAAAGTAATGCAACCAGGTTTTTTTTCATGACATCAGGTTTTAAAGATACACAAATCGTGCATCACAAGAAAGTATATGGCATGAGCATTTCATTGTTACTTCTCAATGTAATCCCCTGCTTTCCAAACTGCCTTTTCCCACCTTTTAACAAGTGCACATATTCCTTCACTGTAAAATTCCACAGGCTGTGTTTTTAACCACTTCCTATAACAGCAGTTTTTTACCTCTTCATCACTTTAGAAATGTTGCCCCTCAAACTTTCTTTGGGGAGCCCAAACAAATAGAAGTCAGATAGTGCCAGGTCTGGCAAATATGGAGTATGTGAAATTGTTGTCTAGCCAAAGAAGCTAATGACCTTATGGGTTTTGAAGCTGGTGTGAGGCCTAGCATTATAATGTTGCAATAAAATCTCAGACATTTCCAAAGCAGTTCAAACTCTTTGTATCTTGCTTTCAACTTTTTTAATGTATCGATGTAAACATCTGAATTGATTGTTGCTCCTTTGGATGTGAAGTCTACTAGTATCATACCAACACTATCCCAGAACACAGTCACCATCACTTTTCCTGCAGACTGTTGAGATTTGAACTTCTTCGAGCATGGTGAGTTGGGACGGTGCCACTCCATTAATGCTCTCTTTGACTCTGGTTGAAAGTGATAAACCCAAGTCTCATCTCTGGTCACTATTTGCTGCAAAAAGGTTTTGTCACTATGGCAATACTCCAGAAGTTCAGACAAGCTTCTAGCTGGGATTGTTTATGATCCTCTGTGAGCTGCCTTGGGACCCATCTTGCATACACTTTTGAATATCCCAGGGTATCCATGATCTCTACAGCACTCCCTGCACTTACTCCTAATGACTCAGCAAGCTCATTAATAGTGATGCATCTGTTTTCCTTAATCAATGCATCTGCCTGATCAATGTTAGCAGAAGATGGCCTACTACTTCTTGGCCTATTGCAAAGATCGCTTTCAGCAGGTTCTTCCTGTCCATCATTGATTTACTTCACCCACCTTGTCACTGTGCTGTAGTCTATTGCACCATCACCATACACTTGCTTTAGCCTTCTGGGTATGTTCTGAGCTGTTTCTCTCTCTAACAGTAGAACTTCTATAACAACTCTTTGCTTTTGCCGAGATTGCTTTGGGGCAATCATGCCAGTTTTACCTTCTAACAAAGAAGACATAGGGGGATTGTTTAAAATTTGAATTCAAACCCTTACAATCTATACTCTGTAAAAGAATCAGATGTTAGTTAAATGAATACTGCAAGAAATTAAATCAGTTGCATTACTTTCTGAACGCTCCTCATAATTCTATAATATTTATCCTTTCTGAGCAATAAATTTTCACAATTTAAGCCAGGTTACTGTTTGCTTTACTGGCATGACTCTGAGCACACTTAACCAGAAAGTTTTTGACATTTAATAGTGTTGCTTCCTAAACTTCAGTCAGTATAAAGGCTTAATTGATTTTGATGTAACAAATCAAAGCTGAATTTTATACTTAACCATGGAACAAAGTTGGTGTGACACCATGAATTTGCTAAATTTTATGCTTATAGTAGGGGAAGATGAGGTAAGTTGAGCCACTTTATGAAGAAATGCATATGGCAAAAAACTTTTTGCTTTTTGCGTAAAATTTTTAATTGTATGTTAAAATGTTTTCATTTCTCTTCAACATGGAGAAAGTTTCATTTGCATATGTTGAAAAATCATCGAATTATGAGTGATTGCAATCAAGGTCTCAAATGGCTCAACTTACCCACTCCATGGGGTAAGTTGAGCCAAGCTATAGGGTAAAATGATCCATAATTTTAAACTCAGGTTTAAGCAATACTATTCATGACACGCAACACAAATCAGCAGTACAATGGTTTATTTACAATATTTAGCAAAAAACAGCAACTAGACATTTTTTTTCCTTAAAGACTTTCTGTTGGCTTTTTGTTGACGTTCAGTATGTCTTTGTTGGATGACATCTTTTTCAGGAGTGTCAGTGAGTATAGCAGTTTTTTTGCGTTTTTTACTACATCTGGTTTTTCGAGCTGGTGCATTTGGAACAGGCAGTATTGCAGATGGAGGAATGTAGTTGACATTACTTATTCTGTTTAAGCAACTCAGTGACTGTGGCATGCTGGCCAGATCACTAGGGTGCTCTGACCCATCACTGCTGGAAGTTGCTGGAGCTTCAACATCTAAAGGTGGATTGTCATCACCAGTAACAAGTGCAAGAACTTCAGGCACCATTAAAAATGGTGTAGTATTTTGTACAGTTTGTGGTGCTGTTGTTTTCAGCCCCTTAGCAGCAGATATAGACATATCAGTTAACTCACTTGAAACAAATTCTGCATTAGCAAAGATATCAAGATTAATCGGACATATTCCCATAGATGTGTCAATACAAAGGTCTGAATAAATGTAGGTGTAGCCTAAACTTAACAAAAACCCTGGTAAGTGCAGTGGGGCAAGTTGAGCCACTGGCACAACTTGCCCCTACACTACTGGCTCAACTAACCCCAAAGCCATTATGCTAACATAAATGCTTTTTTCTGCATAGTGTTTTTAAGCACTTTCATGGCAACAGTTTACAAATAAGCTAGCCTTATACCTTTTACTCATATATTTCAAAGCTGATTAAAATTTAAGGTCTTTACTAAAACACAAAAACTTCTCTGAACAAAGTTTTTACAAAAATTGCTGAGTTTTGCTAAAACCTCTTTCTCTCAAAACCAAACAAAGAAAGAACTATAATCTCAATACCAAAACTGTAATCTTGTTACCAGCAACAAACATGTAGCATTTAAAAGTTAAATTATTTTTATTTTGGGAAATATAGGGGCTGGCTCAACTTGGACATGGGATCAACTTACCCCATCTACCCCTGCTGTGGTAATATGGACTTCAAAAAACATAATATTTCAAATATCTTAAACTACTGACAACAGGATAAAACGAATGACAAATTTGGATTCAGCAGCCTGAAGTTACCCTGGAAATGTTCCAACCTTGACATAAAAAAGTTTTGTTGCATAGTGTTATTGAAACAAAAATACAAAATATGAACTATATTTCAAATAAAATTTATCCTCAAAAAACCTATATTGAATTCTCATTAAAACTTTTTTCTTAGTTATTATTTGAGTTATATCTTCACTTGTTTTCTATCTTCGAATTTAAAGTTTGATGAACTTCTTATAAAGCAATCAACAGCAATGATTGTTTTAAATAGTTGAAATTGAGATGTATATTTAAATCACTGCACCTATTCCTACTGTAATAAGATTAGGCAATTAAAATTACGCAAATATTAGGCATTAAAATTAGGCAAATACTCATACAATAAAATCATCTAGTGTTTGTTAGTTTGTTAACTTTTTTTGCGTCACTAAGTATATTTGTAATTTGAATTTATTGTTGGATGACATAGGTTTTGTGTCACATCAATTGACATCACTTCCTAAAACTTTTCAGCATTATCAAGAATATTGTAGTCTTGTGACATCTGATGATGCCAATACAGTTTAAGCATAGTTATTTAAAACTTTGATTTTTTAAAAGAAAAATTTACTTTCTAATTTTTTCACAAGTCTTGATGATAGCCAAATTACTTATACCTCAAAAATAAGCATCACATTGTGCTGAACTATGTCAGGTCTTCATGTGTATTTATAAATATATTTTAGATTTTACATTAAAACATTACAGATAATCAAGTTTAATCTGTAGCAGATAAATAAATTGTAGCATTATTTTGTAAAGAAATTATAAATTGTTGCACATCCTTTAACAATCTAAAAAATTTCTTGAACCTACCTGTTTGTATTAATACTTTCGATTTATAATTAGAACCATTTCTTTTTGTGACATAACAATTTATATCTGATAAATTGTAAGAAATTCTACTGACCTTACATGTAATTGTCATTTTCTAATTATACGTTTGTTATTTTGCTTTCAAACAGAAAAGATCTGAAAAATTAATTTGTAAATTGTAATCGAGACCATAGGATCCAGATCGTTTTTGATTTAAAATTTGAAGTTGTAACAAAAGTAAAAAGCTGTTGTTGTTCAGATATAGTTAAACATTCTGAATTGATTGACATTTATTTTTATTATTGAAAGGGTTGATGTTAGTGAAAAAGAGTTTGGTGTGTCCTTCAGGTTATTTCAAATAAAATTTGTGTAGTACAAAAGAACTGTGTTTACACAAGGAGACAGAGTTCTGCTCCAAGTGTGTAATTAGTGTTGAATAGAAATTCTTACACTTTTCTGTTGTCATGTGGTGTTAGTAAGGCATTACATCAAAATTTCAAGTTTGACTGTAAATTCTTGTTGCACAATATTAATTGTCAAGTGAACATCAACACTCATACTTACTGTTATTAATTTCATTTAAGTAAATTGAAAAGTTAATTTTTAAAAGCATTACAATATAATGTAAATTTTAGCAATGCATTATATGAGGTCTGTTCAAAAAGTATCTGACCTTACCTCCTGTCAAAAATAATGCAGCCAGCAAAGTGGTTTTGGCAGATTGTAACATCACAATTACTGCCCATGCATAAAAAATTTCAAACCGATAGTTGGTGTCATTCTCTTTTTTTGAATCATTCAGTGCAGTTGTATAGTGCATGATTGTCAATTTTTTGCTTGCAAGTGTAATGACAGAAAAGCATTGAACAAAGATATTGTATCAAGTTCTACCAAAAGCTAGGTATTAATCAACCTGAAACAATTCAAAAGATTCAGCAAGCTTTCGGAGATAAGGCCTTAAGACAAACTCAAATAAAGAAATGGTTTAATCGCTTCAAAAATGGTTGAATGTGAGTAGAGAGTGAGGCACACTCTGGCAGGCCATCCAAAAGCCTAAATAAGGAGGTGATTGAGAAGGCTCACCAAATTGTGATGGAAGATCGCTGTCTAACACTCAAGAAAATTTTGCAGATAAAGTTGCCTGAATGCTCTGGTAAACTACCAGAGAATACTCAGGAAATTGTTGAAGAAATGGGAATGAGCAGAGAATCAGTTCATTCCATTTTAACTGAAAATTTGTGAATGCAGATAGTGTCAGCCAAATTCATTCCCAAGCTGCTGACAGAGCAACAAAAGGAGCTCTATGTGGAAATCGCCCAGGACATGCTGGATTATGCAAACAATGACCTAGAATTTATGAAGACTATCATAACTGGTGATAAGACCTGGGTTTATGGTTATGATCCAGAAAGCAAGTTTCAATCTTCACAATGGAAGCATCTGGAATCACCAAGGCCCAAAAAAGCATGACAAGTTTGCAGCAATGTAAAAGTGATGCTGACCTGTTTCTTCGATTCCTGCAGCATGGTTTATCATGAATATACACCAGAAGGCCAAACAATCAATAAAGAGTACTACTTGGAGGTTTTACATCATCTTTGTGATGATGTGCAAAGAAAGCAGTCAGACATGTGGACAGGGAAGAACTAGCAGCTTTACCATGACAATGCTCCTGTTCATTCCGCCCATGTAATCAAAGGTTTTTTGGCCAAAAACAATATAGCTTGTGTGTGACAGCCTCCTTACTCTCCTGATTTGGCACCATGTGACTTCTGGCTATTTCCCAAGTTAAAAATTATGCTAAAAAGGACATGATTTCATTCACATAAGAACATTATGGAAAAAATGAAGGCAGAGCTCAGGAGCATTCCAGAGGAAGAGTTCAAGAGGTGTTTCCAAAAGTAACAGAGGTGCTGGGAAAAGTCTGTGCACTTGCAAGGAAAATATTTTCAAGGAGATTAAATAAAATTTGTGATATACATTGTGTTGTGTGTTTTATGCCCAAAGGTTGGATACTTTTTGGACAGACCTTGTATTGTTCTTATTACAAATATATTACTAATTTAGACTTCACAAATTTGTCAGGCTAATGTAATTAGTTAGAATAGAATTAAATTGTATGTTTTTTTATCTTTAATGTACTAATGATATATCTTGAATATTTGATTTAAAATTTAATCAAATTAATAAATAAAAAAAAAGAAAATTATTGAAAATTATTAAAGATGAAAAAAAATTGTTTATTTAAAAATTGTGTTTGCCTAATATTGTGATTTAGTTTAATGTTGTCTTTGTCTTATCATTCTACCAAGATTTTGATTCATATTTGTTTTTAGCAAATTGATTATTCACTCTTTGACATAATATTTTATCATAACTGAAAGCTGAAAAATGTCTTCTACTGAAACTTTAACTTTTGGGCCAGAATGGTTAGTTACATATCATATAAGTCTAGATGGTTTCTTTTGTGATTACCAAGTCCTATTTAGGACATCTAACTTATATTTATATGTGATGTATTTTAAATTAAGTATGAAAATTAAATTTATGGATATATTTAAATTATTGATTAAAATTTATAATATCTATCTATGGTTTGACTTTCATTGAGTACTCTACAAAAACATGTTGAATTTTTTTGTATAAATAGAAAGGTTATAGGCAGTAGCTAGAGGTCCAGTACTTCACTCCAAATTTTTTACAATTGCCAAATTTTAACAAATTAAAGGTCCAGTAGTGAGTTTTTCAAATCAATATAATCATTTTTATGCCGCATTCTTATGATTAGTGTGGTGCAACAAAGAAAGCATTGGTAACTAGATTGTGGTATTTAGGTTTGATTTCTGGTGAAATCATCTCTGTTTATATTCTATGTTATACCAGTAATATAAATACTTGCAGGTTTTGTAAATGTAACACATATATATATTAAGCTTATTGCTAGAAATTAGATAAGGTTAAAGAACTTAAAGCTAAATTAGCATATGGTAAATTGCATTGGGTTAAATATAAATTGTATTGGATTGCTGGTATTATTTTTGAATGAATTTTAACAAGTCTATGTATGCTAAGCTACACTTAAGCCAACTCAAATTAAGTGATTTTTACTCTAACTGGCAGTGTGCTTGAGTGGTTAAAAAGCACTGTTATTGTGATTGACAATGTCTTTGTTTAAAATCTACTTCGACCATTCTGTTGGGATTTTGGAAAAGATACTTATGGCACTTTCCTTGCTTGGCAATCTTAACAAGCAGCTCTAAATTTCAGTCATATCACATTAAAACTAAAAAAAAACCATAAAAAAATTCCTACCAAACAACAATATCTTATCATCTCCAGAAGCAGGTCAGGGTAATTGCTTGCCCTATGTATTAGTGTCTCTAATGCTTTCCTGCGAGTCAGGAGGATAAATATAGAGTTGAAATTAAATAATTAGCTTTTATACCAAAATTAAAGCTAGAACTAAAATTAAGGTATGGTTTAAGTTTAATTAGCAATTGCTTTTTCATATGGGTTTTGTTATTGTCATTTTTACACGTAGTTTTTACAGTTGGTGTGGCACAACAAAGAAGGCATTGATAGATTTCTGTGTTTGGTTATGATTTCCAATTGTAATATGTTTCTTTTTTTTCATAAAATATAGTAGATTTTTAATATCAGTGTCAATATGAGAATCTTTTATTTCAGCCCTGCCCTAGAAATAAAATGAAAAGGAAATTAAAAAAAAAATATTTAAAAACTTAAAAAACAAGACAAAATGAAGGCTTGGAGTATTAATTCACATGTGGCTAAAGCTAAGTGAGAGTAAAAATGACTATTTGAGTTGGCCTAAGTGTAGATTGATATATGTAGACTTGGCAAAATTTATTTAAAACTTAATGTGTTTCCAATATAATTTACACTTAAGTCAATGCAATTTAAGCTTAATTTAGCATTAAGTTTTTTAAGCTTGTCCAATTTCTTCTGCAAAGCTTAATTTTGAATATTTACTACATTTACAAAATCTGCAAGTATTTATAGTGCCACTGCCAGTACATCTTACAGGGTGAGGCATAAATATGGAATCAAATAAAAACAATCGTAAAAGTAGAAATATAATATATTTTGGTGTATGATGATTATATATGAATACATAAAGATATAGAGATAATAATTTCGGAAGTTTACTTAAAATGGCTTTTGAAGTTACAACAGACTTTAGTCTTCTTTCATCATCTTCTGCTGCATGCAGCTGACCCTGAGGTATTTCTTGTCATGTTAGCTCCAAGTAATGCTTTAGATCCTTTACTGTGCAGTGAAATTTTGAGCAAGCTTTTGTCTCAAATATCAACCATATGGAGAAGTCCATCGAGTTAAGGTCTAGGGAGCAAGGAGGCCACACTTCTTTAGATTAGAGCTGAGGAAGATTGTTTCTGCATCAGTTTTTAGTGACATTAGTGATGTGGGCAGTAGCTCCATCTTGTTGAAGCGTCCACAAGATGTCACAATCAAAGTGTTTTTTGCAGAATAAATCTTAATAACCACCTCCAATCTACAGAACAATATATTAGCTTTAATATACACTTAACATTCACAATATAATAATAAAGAATTATAAGAAACAATTTAATTTTATATCTGTTTTCATAAATCTGTTCAGTAAATCTATTTCCCAATTCACGCCTCACCCTGTAGAAAGAAAACAGATGTTTCCACCAGGAATTGAATTTGAGTATCACAATTCATTCACCAACACCATTTTTATTGTGTTACTCTTGATTAGAGACACTGTTTACAAATGTTAATATGACAATTGGTTTGAAAAAGCCATTGCCGGACCTTTAATTTTAAAAATTTGAAATCTGATGCTTGACCTTTAGTCTTTGCTTTATTTGAAGTAATACAAGTTTCTATCCAATACAGTAGACCATGGTTAATCCAGATTTGATTTGACAGATAAAATCATCTAAACTGGGCCAAGTTCAAATAATCTGAAGCTTTTTGTTAAGAATTACAGTAGTTTTATCTGAGTTAAGCAAAATTCCACATTAACCGAATCCAGATTAATTGAAGTCTATTGTATTTTAAATGTTATTGCTGCTCAAACTTTTTCATTGAGTTCTTTACAGACAAACTTGCTGCCTTCTGCTAAATTAATTGTTCTATAAAAATTTGAATTGTGAAAAAAATTAGAAAACTCTTTGTTTACAAATGAAAAACTTATATAGCTGATTCAGTATGTAATAAGATTCTTTGAGTTCCATAAAAGTTTTTTTTTAAACATAACAAATACAGGGTGGGGACTTCAAATTGTCGCCGTAGCTCACTTTTTAATTAAAAGGAAATAAAATGGTCAATTTTCAAATAAAAAACAGTATAAGGATATGATGTGAGCAACACATTCTACTTGACATAGTTGCCCTCAGCCTTGATGATATGCTCAATCCTGGTCCTGAAGCTCCTGCAGGCCTTCTTCACCATCTTCCTGTCTATGGAGACGCATTGCTCCTTGATGGAGGCAATGAGAGATGCCTTGGTGGTATGACGGCATTGGTTAGTTTGATTCTCCAAAATTCCCTAAAAGAAATAATCCATTGGGTTCAGATCTGGGCTACTAGTAGGCCATTTTTCCTTGGTTATGAAGTTGTAGCAGTGCTCCTCAGTCAGGCAAGGGAGCGTTTGGAGACATGACAAGGCACACTGTCTTGCTGCCATATCCAGAGCCTGTCCCGGGCCACCTGCATGATCCAGGGTAACACCACAGTCTCCATGACCTGCAAGTAGATCTCAGTATCGACCCTAAGACCCATCTCAAAGGTGTGCAGCGGCATCACATCCCCGTTGGAGCTGATCACACCAAAGACCATGACCATGTTAGGGAACTTGGTCTTCATCACTCTGGCACATCGTTGGGGCACATAGCAATCCATCAATGGTTCTGCCTGTTGTGGGCCTGGTCCTGGCAATAATCCATCAAAAAAGAACCACAGCATGTTGGTTCTTCGAGTGTTTCAGCTTGTTGAGGAGCTTGGTGGAGTTAAGCAGCCTTCTGTCCTTGGTCGCCTGGGTCAAAAGCTGGCCAGTTTGTATTCTGTAGCTTTTGCAGTGCAAATCCTTGTTTACACATCGTTGAATTGTCTTTTTATCAACCTCCAATTCAGCTGCCATGGATCTCATGGACTTGGAGGGGTTAATGTTGATCATGGCCTCAACCCTTTTTTACAAAACCTGCATCTCTCAACTTCTGGCAGTCATCCAGAGACTTTGGAGCTCTTGTGATAACTTGATGTGGATCTTTTCTCTCCTCCAACTTGTTATGAGTACACTGGATGGTTTTCATGTCGACCCCAAGGGTGTTGGCGATGGTTTTGTTGTCCACTTTACCATTGTTGTGAACCAGGGCCATGACCACAGCACATTTCACTTCCGCTTCAGGGAATGATATTTTTGATAACTCCCGCGTATGTTCTCTTCATAGTGTCAAACTCAACATTGGTGATTACCTTATTTTTGTAGCTATCCAATGATATATTACACTTATGTAATCTGAAAAGTAAAATAGAATATATCATGAATATGTGAGGATGACAATTTGAAGTCCCCACCCTGTAGCTTAAAAATTTATTAGGTTGAGGAATATGTTCATAGCATTTTTATCTAAATTTTTTATTTAAACAAAAATGAAAAGTTATAGCTATAAATTAATAAATTTTGTATTCTCTGTTGCTGTTTACAACCTCCTCTCCACCAATTTTTCGATGCCATTCCGCCAAAAATCCCTGGGTCTGGTATCGAAGAATTTGTTGAGCCAGTTTTTAAGGTCCTCATATGGTTCGACAAAGAGCAGAAAAGATAGTAATCTGTGGGTTCAAGGTTTGGAGAATATGGTGGATGCTGAAAAACCTCCCATTCAAGCTCTTGGAGTGCAGCTTTGATGACTTGTGCAACATGAGGCCTGGTGTTGTTGTGAAGAAGTATGGTTTGGCCTTGTTGATGGGATCTTTTCAGTCAAATAGCTTCATTCACGCAATGTAGCTGGGCTATGTAGAGCTCCTTGTTGACTTTGGCATTCCTTTTGAGCATTTCTCAGTGACCATGCTCTCCCAGTCCCACCAAACACAGATCATGGTCTTCCTTGGATGGAGGTCAGGCTTAATTTTCAGCTTTGGCATATCTCCAGGAGCCAACCATTCCTTTCTTTGCTTCATATTTATATATATGCACCATTTCTCATCTCCCGTGATGATTTGGTACAAAAAGCGCTGTTTGTGACCACGTGTTGCTCAATGGCAGGCGAGATGTTGAAAAGCAATTTAAAGGCGATTTTTTTTGTTGTTTTCGCTAAGCTCATGAGGCCTTCAGGCTCCCAATTTTTTAGCAAATTCCATTGAATGAAGATAATTAACGACTTGTTTGGCGACTTTTATCCTTCAAAAGTGCTTTGAGATGGTCTTTGTCAAATTCAGAAGGTCTTCCGCTGCAAGGCATGTCGTCATGTCAAAATTGCCATTTTTGAACTTTGCAAACCATTTTCTTGCCGTAGATTCGCCTATGACATCTTCCCCATATACCATGCAAATGTCCCAGGCTGCTTCAGCAGCTTTTTGGCCTCAATGAAAAGCGAAGAATAGCAGGTGTTGAAAATGTTGATTTTTACCCTCTAAATATTCCATATGTAAGCCTCACAAATAATAAAAACTCAAAATACTCAAAAAGACAATCAGCACAGTTTTTTACATTAGAAAGAGCTTTATCGAATGAATATATACATTTTGCCAAGTAGTAAAAAATCATTGTAAAATAAAAGAAAATATAAAAACGCTATGAACATATTCCTCAACCTAATAATTTAAAAGTTAGAATTGCATTTAAATCACATTTATTTTTTATGATAACAAAAACATTCTTTTACTATTATTGTGTTTATCTTTGTCTTGAAAAATTGCACCAACAAAAAATTTGATATTTAATTTATTCACACAATACTTAAAAAAGTTAATTTGTTGCAGGCTTCGTAATTTATCAGGAGGATCAACAGTCACCACCTCGCCTGATTCACCTGCCATTACTGCACCTGTAAAATTTAAACTGGCCCAATATCGGTAATGATTTTCAACTTGGTGTACTGGTCAATGTTATATTCTTTATGGAGCTAAAAAATAATGAAATGTTTCATATTGTAAATTTATATTTACTTAAAATTAAACTTTATTTCAAACTCTTTTGTTTTATAGGTACTTAAAAATTATTCTAGCCTTTAGGAAAAAATGTTGAAATAAAATGTCAAATCAAATTGTAAATTTATACAATTGACTGAAAAAAATCTATTTGATTAAAGTTTAAAACAGCAATTAAATCTCATTGACAGCAAAATAACTTTATTTCTTTAAGCAATTTGATTATTATTTTCATAGAAACATATTTTAATTATTAAACTTGACAAAGGTTATGTAATTATTATTCTGGTTAGATCTGATCATGATTAAAAGATAGAAACCATTTTTTGAAGCAGTAATAAATTTAAATACCCTGGCTCTGTAAATGAATTCAATCATGTTACAAAAAATAAAGCTAAACTCAAACTTAACTTCTTAGACTAGTAAAAACTAATGATTTTTTGCCAATTGATGAATTTATTATAATTTTTGCTTGCAACAAATCAAATTCTACGGACTCTAAAAGATTCACAAGAAATATTTGACTTGTAATCTTTTTCTTAATTGGATTGCAAATATGAACTCATTAATTTTTTGCTGCCTGTAAAAACAGTTATTAGAATTGTGTATAGCCAACCTATGGTGTTGCAGATACCTTTTTATTTTCTTTAAATAATGCAGCAGGTTGTAAAAAGAGTATCTTTATTAATTAATTTTTATCTGTTGATTTTTTTTGCTTGTTTCATCACTGCAAAAACTTGAGTTTTTATTTCTTCTACTCATAATATATTAGATGTATTAACTTATTAAAACCAGCTTGGCAGTCTGTTTAAATGATATAAAATTTAAAGTTATATTGCAGATTAAGACCAACTGGTAAAAGCTAACTCTATTGCCTGTGCCATATACCTGTGTATTCCATTCTATTGGTTTTTCTGATAAAAACTATCTTTTTTTATGTTTGCTGCCTTGGACTGCAGCTTTGTTTACTTCAATTTTTAAAAAACAATGTAAATTTACAAAACATTTGTAAAAAATTGCTTTTGTAAAATGTGGGTTATTTCACTGGTCATTTTGTTGATTTAGGTATTTTATGTTTTCCTTCTCTTCAAACATGTTTTGATATCATTCTAAATAACCCATTTTCAACAAGTTTTCATAAATTTAGCTTGTTTCCTCTTTAATCACTGCCTTTTAGGCCAATCAGAAAATCTAATATTTCTTATATTGTCTGATGATGTTGGCAGCATGATTGAGTGGTTAAAGTGCCGGGCTCATTACCAACATGGTCTCGGTTCAAATCCCACTTGCACCATTCTGTTGTGTTCTTGGAAAAGACACTTTACAGCACATTCTCCTGATTGGTAGTTCTAAATTACAGTCATATCTCTATTACATTACAAGTGGACAGTAATATCTTGGCATCTCCAGAAGCAGGTCTAGGTAATTGCCTATCCTATGTATTGGTGCTTCCGTCACTTTCCTGTGAGTCAGGAGGATAAATACAGACATAAAATAAATAAATAAAATGAAATAAAATTTTTTGGATGCAAAAAGGAGAATAATCAACAAAAAAATTTGATAAGAAATCACCTGTTTAAAGTTCTATTCTTGGCACAACCTGTTTGACAGACATTTGGTGTCTAATCTCTCTTTTTAAATTGCTTGAAGCTTCAATTTTGCAATACACGGAATAAATTGTTTGTTAAACATATGCTGTGAACCATTGCTTGTTGATACTCTTAGGTAGATTCTAAAAGTTTAATTTTCTCTTTTCTTGATATCTCTAGTTTATTACCTTGTCTACCCTTAGCTGAAACTATTTGTACTGAAATTCTTAATAAAGATCATTTCCCTACTCAACCATTTCTGAAAAAAGTTTTATCAAACTGCAACTAATTTTGTATTGATGTTATGTAGTGGCAAATTGATGAAGAATCTAGATTTTTAAGAAACAGCAAATTGGTATATCTTGCAAAAGTGGGGTTGATATTGCATTAAATTTTATTGTTGAGAGTGGCCAGTCTTATGTAGCATTGTTGAGTTGGAGTCCCCAGAGTTACATCGTTTAAGGAGGAGGCAGAGTTTTTTTTAGATTTATTAGAATTGGAGTTGCTTTTGGGTTAGTCAGAGTCGGGAATTGGAGTTGTTTTTTAGGTGTGCTGGAGTTGGAAAATTTTGAATAGGTGGAGCTGGAAATAGTTTCTACACCCCATACCCTGGTCGTACACCTGCAATTTAAGCCTATTAGCCAACCCTTTTTAGCATTCATTAAAAAAATCAATCAAATATATTTTTTACTTTTATTAAGGATCTTGCATAAATTCTAAACAGCAATGAAGATGTTCAATGTGTGTCAACTCAAATGTAGACAGTAATGTTTGCCAATCAGAAAAATGGAGATTAATATAAGATATGCAGTGAGCCCCAGTGGCAAAGATCTAAAAGTCTTTAAAACCTAATTTAAATTTGTAAGAAATTCTTAGAAAAATCTTGTTCTGATGTTTTAACCAGAATGTAACAAACCATTAGAGTGATTAAAATTGTATAACATAACCACTAATTAGCTGTATATTGTATAAAGACAGACAAAACTACTTCTACACTTTTATATCAGACCTAGCTGAATATGGCCCAACTTTATCACTTAAATTAAATGATCACGGTCTCAGTTCAAAACCCACTCGTGCCATTCTATTGTGTCCTTGGGAAAGACACTTTACGGCACATTCCCCTGCTTGGTGGTCCTGGCAAGCAGTTCTAAATTACAGTCATATCTTTATTAAATTACAAGTGGACAGCAATATCTTGGTATTTCTGGAAGCTGGTTGGGGTAATTGCCTACCCTATGTATTAGCACCTCCATTGCTTTCCTGCGAGTCAAGAGGATAAATATAGAGATAAAATAAAAAAATCAAATTTTCAGGTTTTTCAGGATTTTCATGAAAACTTTGGACAAAAACTCTTCTAATAATAACTACTAGTACTATCACAATACCTCTGTAGCTCTTCAAAATAACTGCATTAGATATTAAAAAAAATCTTATTATAGTTCTTAATCAAAGAAATTTTAATGTGTCAGTTTATTAACTTGTTCAAGTTACAAATGTAATAAAAATTTCAGCAGAACCTTATTTTTACAATTGCAAAGAAGATATGAAAGATTTAACATTTTATTAATCAGAACTGCCTTGCTGGGCATTTCTTGAGTTTAAAACTTTAAAAAGCATGTATAGAAGTCTTATTAGTTTAGTCTTTAGAGTAATAAAAGGTGCCACAGGTGTCTTGTTTGAAGTGTGTTTGTTAAATAAAGGTTGCTGCTTGGGCTGGTTAATTGCATGTCACAAATCTGCTTTGGTGTAATATCTACACTGGTTTGTATCAACATGCTACATAGTCGTTTAAATTTCATGTGTTAGGGTAGTCAACTTGCAGATAATGAGATAATATCTTGAAGTTTTCTTGAACACTTACTAGTTTGGAGAGTTAATTTTAACTAAAAGCTGCCAGTAGTTAAAATAAATTGTATATTGTAGATATTTCGTCATGTAGATTACCAGCTGAAGTAGCACCAAATAGGGTATGCAGAACTTGGCCGCAAGAAGATCCAGCAAACAATTTTGAAAAACTTTGTTGTGTTCAGTAATAGAAAAAAACTATTTGCTTGTTTTTCTGTTTTGATCAATCAATCAATCATGTTTATTTTTTGTCACAACTCTTAAAAACAATGAAGAATATTACAAAAAAACCTGCAATTAAATAGTAGGCTGACAGGGAAGATCAAATAGACCTCACAGTCATCAACTCAAGTAACTATCCAATATGGGACTTTTTTTTTTTTATTTAATCAACATAATTATATACTTCACCTAACTGAATCATCATATATGATTTTGTGAATAATTGTAAAAAGTTTACCGTTTTCATTTAGTGAAGTAAGATAAGATATTGCTTATAGTTATTTTTGAAAAGATTAAAAAAACGTTTTTCTTTCATTTGGTATGGAATTCCAGATTTTCACTCCATCATATTTTACATACCTTTGCAGTCTATTATTACAATATCTAGGAATATACAAATTACTGTGCTCTACCAATAGCCTTGTGCTTTGGTTTGATATTTTTCGTTTTTTTTTTTAATTTGATATTTTTCGTTTTTTTTGATATTTTTTAATAATTAAAAAATGGGTTCAGAGTTAATATTTTGTACAGTAGAACATAAACTTGGCATTTTCATGTTTATAAATGTCTTAAATTTGCAAAATGTGTAGTTGGGTATAAAGTAGTTTAGCCTAGCCTTGATAATACACACAACAAATAGTTTAACTGCTTTGTTTTGTAATATTTGTAGTTTTTGAAGATGGGATGGATATGTTGATCCTCATATAGTGATTTCATAAGTTAAGTGTGAATGGATGAAAGTATAATCTAGTTGTAATAAATTTTTTGTAGGAATGCTTGTTTATATATTTGTCAGTATCCCAACCGAGCAGGCAATTTTATATTAAGTACATTAGTGTGTTTGCAAAAGTTGAACTTATTATCAATAATTACTTGCAAGTACTTTTACTGCATGAATTTGAGAATAATCATAATTAATTGTGATGCTCAGTGATATCTTGGATCAACTTGGAAGAAATGATTACAACATTAGATTTAGATGGATTAACAGTTAATTTAGATTTGAAAAATACCGCATTTTGAATTTTTCAATTCTTCATTAATTAATAATTGGATTAGATGCCTTGAAAATTAAACAGTTATGTAAATAATCTAGGTTTTCAAACAACAGCTTTTTGTAAATCGTTTACTTATATTAGAAATAGCAAGAAACCAAAAGAATTTTAAATTATTAAAAGTTGGGTGAATATAATCATGTAATGTTCTCTTAAATTTTAAAAATTTAAAGATACGGACGTGAGGAAATGTTGGCATTGTACGAAAAACAAGATGAGATTCACCCAGAGTTGATCGAAGCCCCCAATCTTATTAGTAAAGAAGCTCTTATCCCAATATCATTGATTCCATTGACAGAAGACGACCAGGTGCTGGCCTGTGTTTATTTCACGCAACACATTTATTGATTGATCAACTCAATTTTAGAGAGCGTTTTCCGGTGGTGTAAACAGCGACACCTTCATGCGGGGTCGTGGTGGGTCTGCATCATTACGGGGGCGTTCAGCGCCCCCTAGAGGCAGAGGTCGAGGCAGAGGTGATGTCTACTCCCGAAGCATGAGTCAAACAGACGACGGTTCTGGGCCGCCTTACTCCAGGGTCGGACCTCGTGATTACGGCCGTCGTGAGGGCTGGGAAGACCGGGGGTTCGGGCGGGGTAGGAGGCTTGGTTGTGGTGGGGTGCAGCTGCGACACCGCGTGTTGTCGTTGCAGGTCGCAGCGCTTTTGACGACGGCTCGAGCCGCAAATCTCTTCGCCGTTCCGATGTCAGCGAGGATTGGAGGAATGACGCCAACCGAGCAAGCGGTGACGGAAACGATGGCGATGACTCGCGGCCGGAATGGAGGCCGCCTGCCCCATCACGAAGGGACAATTGGAGAGGTCAGTAGGTTTTGTTTTAGATTATTTTGTTCTTTGAAGCAGCGTTGCCAACTGTTGCTTACGTCTTGCAAAGTATTTTAACACTTTACTACTTCTACTTATGAAGCCACTTGTCCGCGACCGAACTTGTGTTTATCTACTGGTCTTCAGGGACTTAAAAATAAAGTACCGCTCGGAATTTGCTGATATCCCATCACTATAAACTCATCTTTGTTGTTCTTAGTTTGTTTTAATCATTTTCCAAAAACTATGTATTAACTTAGATGGAGGACGGCGGAGGGCCGACAGAGATTGGGGGAGTGACGCACCAATACGGCGGCCGATAAATCGAACTCGGTCTTTAAGCAGCAAATACGATGTAAAGTAGTTTGTTGCTTGTTTTTTTAAAGCAATTTGTACCTGCTTTCTACAACTGTTTGAGTTAAATAATCGAGCAATCGACTTAATATTTTGCCATAAACTTTGATACTTCGCTATTTTTAAAAATCTTGATCTTGGCTTTAAAATTGACTCTGCTTTAATGGAGTTTTGTTTGCAAATAGTTGGTTAAGCACATGGGATTTTTCTCTTATTCCTCTTTCAAGTTTGCACGTAGTGACGAACAAGTCAAAAACGAGGTATTTAAGGTTAAATTTGTGCGAACGATGCAGTACTAACTCCATCAAGACCACATCTACAGTGTAGAACCAATGAGCCTAGCAAGGGCAAAGCAAGGTCTTTTAAAGTTTGCTTCTTTGGTTAACCCTATAAATTAAGTTGGTGGGGGAAGACTGTACTTGACTGGTGAGGAAAAGCGTTTTAATTGACAGCAAATTGTTGTGGTTTTGTAGCAAGGAGACTCTGGATTGATGCCAGAGTGGGCCGAAGACTCCGACAATATCGAGATCGGGATGTTCAGTTCATCTGGAACTTTCCAAACAGTAGGTTTTCGCTTAACTCTTCACTTGTTCGCACTTTTAAGTATCAGGTCGAAAATCTTTCAGTAAAAGTCAAGTTTTTTTACAGAAAAAAAGCGAGTCGTCCAACAAAAGTGAATCAAACGCGAAGCCTCAGCGCATATCCTCCGGTCAACCTGTTCTGAAGAAGATAGAAGAGCGCGAAAAATGCAGCGACTCAAACGGCGCTGAACAAAATGAATCAGATCCTGGTGAGATTCTCGTGTTGCTTCTAGATTAACATAATGGAGCGATGTTCATTTAGCTGTCAATTCAACCACCACTTTTATTTTCAGAAAGCATTGAAACAAAAGAGACCGAACCTCCTGAAGAAATCCCCTCACCATGTGAAAGTGAAGAAAAGAAAGTTGAGGAGGAAGACATGCCTCCTTCTTATGATGACGCCATCCAAACTTCCTCCCCATCGATTGTGCTGACATCAACAAAAGCACCGTTGGAAACCATTGAAACTCCACTCACATTTGAACCCCTCCCCATTTCAACCACAAGCAAAACTCCCACCCCGGGTGAGCCCTTTATACTCTGACGTTGCTTTCATTTCAAAGCTGCTTGTAGATAACGGTGTGTGAGGTGAACGAGTTTTTCTTCCTTTGGAAAGCAGAACCAACAGGTTCGCCAGCACAGACATCCAACCCATTCTGTTTCCACTGGGTGCTGTTTCAACGTCACTGCACTGTACAGTTTTGATTCGTAATATTCCTCGAAATTTCATGCAAACGTAAAATGATAAATAGTATACTTTAAGCTTAGGAAATATACGCAGTGCAATTAAATTTGCATAGTTTCTATTAATTATCTAAAATTACTTCTAACATGAAAAGAAGTTAACTGCATTTCACTTACTGAACTGAACGGCAGTAAATCAGTAAAGAAAATAATTTTAAATTTGCACTGTGTGTAGAATGTAACAATCGGCTGTCTGATTTGTCCTTAGAAAGTCACTTCTCAGTCACACAAGGAGTGCACTCCTATTATAAATCGGTCGTTTCACGGCGGGAGGCATTTATCGCCTTGTATAGTTAATGTTCGTAGTTTTGATGTAGCGGATGTCAACAATTTAACTCTTAAAAGGGAAAAACGATTGTGTACGAGACACAGGTTGCCCTCTAGTGATTATCATTAATTTCCATCCGAATTGAATCAAGAAATAAAAAGCACAACTTTATCGAATACGAGTAATTCGAGCATCTTATTTTTAAATGTTAAAAAGTAAAAACTTCGTGAGAAAGGGTTAGTAGTGCTCCCTCTTGCGATATTTCTTCACCACCAGCTCCCACTTTGTTCACTAGAATGGCTTTACAGCGCTTCTTCCGTCTTCCGCATAGCAAAATTTATCACGCCTCCCGCCAACTCCTGCTTTTTTTCTATTCTCACCCCTTGCCCGGTGTATTATCCTTGTTGCGCCCAGACCCTTTTGCTGATTTATTAAAACATTTTCCAGTACCCACAACAACAAACATCCAGTCAACTAACCAGCACGATGAAGAACACCAGCTGTTACACATTGAAGAGGTAGGGTATTGTTTTCTATGGATCAGGTTAAAAAGAGACTAGCATTTGATATTAAATGCGAAGCGGTTTCTCGTCAGATGGTTTCTTCTATTGTTCAAAAAAAAAAAATTCGATCAAAAAACAAAGATGCGAAACAATAGATTGCTGTTCAGGCCGCGTTGAAACTGGTCGACTCCATATCGGAAACTGAGGAAACGTCGGATTGGGATCGTGCAGTTGGAGTGGATCCTTCCCCCGTAATAAACCCGGCCATTCCCGACCTAGCGACGAAGTGGTTTTATAAAGATCCCCAGGGGGAAACCCAAGGTGATTTTCTTGCCGCGTCGGCTCTGATGTTTGTGATGACGTTTTTATGCTCAGGGCCGTTCAGCGCCATGGAGATGAAGGAGTGGTTTGTGGCAGGCTACTTCACCCTCAACTTGTTAGTGAAACGCGCTTGCGACCCCCAGTTTATCGCCCTAGGAGACCTGATGTCCAAGTGGGGCGGAATGCCTTTTGACAAAAAGCATGGTCTTTCTCCTCAGGTCAGTTTCCTTGTTTTGCCTCCTTGCTGGCGGTACACAGTTCGGTGGCAATGTGTAGATTCAATCAAGAGAGCGCAAGGGTGCGAGGTCAAAGTTATTGAAGTACAAATGTTTTCGCTGCTGAAGCTTGTGATTGATCGCGTGATTATTGTTTGCAGCCGAGTCATTCTGATTTGCAACTGCTGGCGTTGCAGCAGCAACAACAGCAACAGCAACAACAGCAGCAGCAACAACAGAAACAGTTACAACTTCAACAACAGCAACTATTACATCAACAACAAATGCTGCAACAACAGCAACTTTTAAGGTTGGGATATTTTCTGAGTAGCTGTCCGTAAGTGTATCAATTATATCAGCAGCGCATAAAGTAATTTTGATAAGGAGCGGCGTGCCCCTCAGCCCTCGCGCCGCCAGAATGTTCCTTTGCCACTTTGCGATTTTTTCACTTCCAGCTGTTTTCTATGTTTGCTTTAATGATTGCTTGACTTTTAGAAAGGTTTTTCTGGGTTCTCGTTTTTAATCCTTCACTTGACTTTCAAAGACAAAAAGTTTTTTTGAAGAACCAATATTTTTTTCGGTAGTGGGTATGTTAATATTCGATTTTGTCTATTGGATAAACAATATGTAAAAGAAAATATTAATATTTATAGTAGAGTAGAGTACTCGTGTTATTGTCGCAATCACTTACTTAATTGGATCAGTTTTGATATTGGTCAGATTGCAGCTTGTTTTAAACGGAGCTATTGCAAATTGACAGCATAAGAACCTATTTATGAAATTGTAATGAAATTTTTTACCCAGAGCACAACGCAAAGCACCCAGGTAGACTAAGCGTCGAACCTTAGTCTTTCTGCTCGCCAGTCAATGTTTAGCACATTGACTTATTTCGCTGACAATTATAAAACACAATAAAATAATGTAATTAAACGATAACTTAAAGAAACATATTAATTGTCAACGGGAAGCATTTTTGATTTTTTAATGGAAAAATAATGTGTGGTGGTGGTGGTGGTGGTTTTACTCGACCCGTTCCTAGGGATGGGGGCGCGGATCAATTCCGCGGAGTCCCAATAGTCGGGCGACTCCCCACGGACGGGACCAGAGGTCCAGAAGAGAAGGGGTGTGGCCGAAAATGGCCCGACGCAGAGGGTCTAGTACAGGGCAGTCGAGCACGAGATGTGAGAGATCCTGTGGTTCAGAACCACAGTTGCTGCAAGAAGGAGTCTCGGCTCGACCAACCCTGTGGAGATAAGAGTTGAGGAGAGTGCTGTGCCCGTTGCAGCGTAAACGGGAGAGAGCACAGCGAGCGGAGCGAGGGAGAGTAAGCTCCTCGGGAGATACTGTAGGGATTTGGTGATGAAAGAAACCAGATTGGACACTGCGTCTCCAACTGGTGTAGAGGGATAGTCGTTGGGAGGAGATAAGGGGTGTGAGGGATACTGGTATACTGGAGGGATCGAGAGAGGCACCGGCTTTAGCTAGAGAGTCAGCTAAGTTGTTACCTGGGAGGGAAGAGTGACCAGGTATCCATTGAAGATGGATAACCTTGGATTGAGATAGGGAGTTAAGAAGAGATTGGGTATTGGATAGGGATTGTGGGGTTAAATATGGTAGGGGGGTAGAGAGAGTTGAAAGGACAGATAAAGAGTCGGAAAAGAAGGTGATAGAGTCGAAATTACATGCCTTGGAGTGAGAGATACACCACTCAAGAGCATGTAGGAGAGCGAAGGTTTCAGCGCTATAACTGGTAGCCCAGAGACCAGTCGAGAAGGAAAGCGAGGTAGCAGTGACACACTTTGTACACTTGATGTGTATCCCTGCACCACCTTGTCCCAGCCCGCCAGGCACCAAACCGTCAGTCCAGGCAGAGATATCGCTGTGAGATAGAGTGGAAAGGTGGGAGGTAGCTGCAGTGTTGCGAAGGGAGGGGGGTCTTTGCGAGAGCATGGGGATGAGAGGTGGAGTGA
The DNA here is from genome assembly GCA_963680785.1 of Diplosoma virens. Classification (NCBI taxonomy): domain Eukaryota; kingdom Metazoa; phylum Chordata; class Ascidiacea; order Aplousobranchia; family Didemnidae; genus Diplosoma; species Diplosoma virens. The sequence continues at coordinate 2,716,785 of OY796897.1, read as the reverse complement.
GATTGTGTAATTAGATGGGGTAGACCAGGCGGGTTTAGGAGGGCAGAGGATTAGTGGTTCACGGGTGAGATGTAGGTTAGGGGTAAGGTTATGTGATCTGGAGAAGGATCTCCATGAGCACTTTTTGAGACGTGTACGGGGGATAATGTGTGGTCGGCACCATGGTCGAATGATTAGAGCGTCGTGATTGTAAGTTTTGCATCGTTACTGTCGGCAGCGTGGTTGAGTGGTTAAAGCGCCGTGCTTATGATCAACTTGGTATCGGTTCGAAACCCACTCGCGTCATTCTTTCTGTCCTTGAAAAAGACACTTTACGGTATTTTCCCCTGCTTGGTGGTCTTAGCAAACAGTTTTAAATTACAGTCATATCTCTATTAAATTACAAGCGGACAGCAATATCTTGGTATCTCCGGAAGCAGGTCGGAGTAATCGCCTACCCTATGTATAGCGCCTCCGTCGCTTTCCTGCGAGTCAGGAGGATAAATATAGAGATAAAATGAAATAAAAAATAGTAATCGACACGGTCTTGGTTCAGAACCTACTCGCGTCATTCTTCTGTGTCCTTGGGAAAAACACTTTGCGGCACTTTCCCCCGCTTGGTGGTGTTGGCGAGCAGTTCTAAATTTCAGTCATATTTCTATAAAACTAAAAAATCAAAATAAAAAAATTTTAATCGGACAGCAGTATCTCAGGAAGCACGTCAGGATAACCGCTTGACAGTTGCTCTATGCATAGCGCCTCCAATGCTTGTGAGTCAGGAGAATAAATATAGAGATAAAAATAAAATAAAAAAAATTGAAAAATGAAATTATTTAAAAATATAAATTTGTTGTTGTGGTTCCTGTGTTTGGTCGATTTTTGTGTCTGAATATTTTGATAATATTTTCTACCATATTCCTGCTCTTCAGCAAAACGCGCCTTGTTTTGCTTTGAAGCAATGAGATTTCTGGGTTGATTAATAAACTGAATATTTGTTTTCACTCTTGACACTGCGTGGATTCCCCTGCTGCTGTGGAAACCTGTAGAACGGTGTTTCTTACTGGGTGAATAATTTTTTGCAAAGGTAAACGAATAAAGAACGGGTAAATAAGGAATAAAATAATTTCTGCTTTTGTGTTTGAACACTGATGCTTGATGATATGTTTTGTCGCTCTGACAAAATTTTGTACAAGTAAATTTTGGAATCGAGTGTTTGTTACCAAAGTATGTTTGATGTTTTTGTTAAGGCTCGTTTCCACTACGAGCGTGGAACGAGCATTTTTTGTTTCTTTTATTGACCTTTCCGCACGTAAAATCTGAGCATTGTAAGCGAAGCAAAACGAATCAATAAAACAAACAAAAAATATTCCATTCCACGCCCGTAGTCGAAACGAGCCCATAGTCCTTGGCCAGAAATGCAAAAATACGGTCATGCAGTCGCAGCATCTTGCAGCGACCTAATAGTAGCTGATTTATGTTTTAAACAGTAATATTCTCAAGAGTAATAATAAAACACCAAACTCGGAACATATTTTGGCTATAAGATAGTTTTGTAGTGTAACAACTTAAGCAGAACTGAATATTTCACCCATAAAGTAAAATTGACTGTAATTGATTATATAATTCAGTATCGTGAGCGTAGTAATATCGTTCTTTTAGCTACATACCTTTTTAGGGAATATCGGTAATATTCCTTTCAATTTTTGAAAGTAAAACATGAATATTTTTTTGGCGGCCCAATTTTTTGACCTTGAGTTATACCGACTTTTGTGAATAAATACGGGAGCAGTTACCAAGCATTGTTCGTTCAATATAAGAATACTTAAATCTGTTACAACGATGAAGAATTAGAATCGTTAATTTTTTATTGAAACAGCAAAGCTGAAATGTATGTACTACTAAAAAGTTCTACATGCTACCGAGCACCACAAAACTTTTTGCACCCCTGTCAAACAAACAGAATTGTGTACGAAAGAAAAAAAACTGTGAAATCCACCATAACAAATTTTTCTGTGTGACTGTCTTTCATGCGTCAAAATATATTTTTCATTAATACTATGATGGACTTGTAATTAAATGTGATTGGTTCTTCTATTTACATCAGGGCGCTTCAACAACAACAACAGCAGAAACAAGTTCTCCTGCTCCAGCAATTGAGCAAATCTGAAGAATTCCAAGCACTTCCTCTGCCTCAACAGCAGGTGGTGCTGGCACAGCATGTGCAAGCACTGCAGCAGCAAGCGGCCGCCCCTGCACCCTCCCCCCTCAACATGTGAGTCAAAATCTGGCCTTCATTGCGCCTGCAAACCGGCTTAAAGTTGACTATCACAGTGGCTCATAAACACTGTCCGCGACTTCAAACGGGATTTGTTTTTGAATCAATGTAACATGAATGCGGTGATACTATTCACGAAATGATTTTCAGGGGCGCTTCCCCCGGTTTGAACCACCCCTGGGATAACGACCCCGCCATTGTGCCCCGCCACTCCCCCGTGCACATGCCAGTTCAGCAACAACAACAGCAGCAGCTACTTGAAATTTTAAAACAGAAATCGCAGGAACAGGTAGGCAATTCTTCATGTTGGGTAGGGTAAAATCATTTTCAATTCGTCTCTAAATTTATCCTCCCAACTCGCAGAAAAGCGTTGGAAACGCTGGCCGCTTAAAATTTTTTATTTTTTATTTTTAGTTTAATAGAGATATGACTGTAATTTAGAACTGCTTGCCAAGACCGCCAAGCAGGAGAAAGTGCCGTAAAGTGTCTTTCCCAAGGACACAACAGAATGGCACGAGTGGGTTTGAACAGAGACAATGTCGATCACAATTACGGGGCTCTAACCACTCGACCAAGCTGCCGACTAAATCAACTCTTGTCAACAAGATTTATTGCTGAACTTTCCACGCACAGGAGCAGGCTTTGGCTAAAAAGAAATTGGAAGAAGAGCTTGAAGAGCAGAGAAGACGGGAGAAACTGGAGCAAGCTCTGCGTGAGGAGGAACAACGACGTCGTGAGCAGGAAGAACTCCAGCGAAAGGTAAACGTGATCCTCATCTTCTGTCAATTTTGATTGGATTTTTATGGTGTGATTGGGCGCAGCATGAAGAGACGCTAAGGATGATGGAGGCCAGGAGGAAGGAGGAAACCCGGTTGGCACAGGTGAGCGTTTTCTTGCTTTCGACTTAATTTATTCGATCGTCGTCGTTTGGAATAGCATCCTCTTCAAGTCAGATACAAACAGGCTGGGGCCGAGAGTTTATCTTTTACTGCCCGGATCAGATGCTGGCAGTGATGGTGTAGAGCCAGTATCAAGTTTCGTCATCCAAAACCGTCAGACCTCGTGTTTCATGTGGTGCTCGATGTGTGGGGCACGTTATTGGGACCTGGTTTGCGTTTGTTCAGCGGTGCCGCACTTGCAATGCGGTGAAAGAGCCAGACCCCATTTGTGCATGGACGAATGGAATCGCCAAACACCAGTCCGCAGAAGATTGAGCTTGACCAAGGCTGCTCAGAGCAAGCTCATTCCAACAAACCTGGCACTGGTCCTGGGTATGAAAATATACTTTACGTTTCATCTATAATTCGTCCACTAAAAAGTGCCGTTGCCAAGTCCGGCAAGGTTTTTTAATACAGTAGATTCTATGCAGCTGGCACAAACGAGCGTCTAGATTAGGGATGTCCAACCATAGCCGTACGTGCTGGGGGGGGGGCAATTTCCCCCCCAAGTTTCTAAGATTTGGGCAAAATTAAAATTTTTCGGGCAGTGAGAAGAAAATATTTGGGCAAAACCATAATTATTTGGGCAGCGATACGAAAAATTTGGGCAAAGTCAGGAAATTTAAGGAGGTGACGATGATCAACTGCAAAAAATAATGACCAATTTAGGTGAAGACCTTTTTTTTTTAGAGATCACCATGATTTTAGGACAAAATTGGTTTTTCGTCTGAGAATCTCAGACAATTTTTTTGTCATATCCGTAATGTACTATAAAATCATGATTTGGGCAAACGTCACAAAATTTGGACAAAACTTTATTGCCCCCCAAATTTTTTTGGGCTGGTACGGCTATGTGTCCAACCTTTTTTCATTATGGGCCAAATTAAAGATTAATTACATTTAGCGGGCCGCAAAATTACATCTATATGAAATTTCTTTTTAGTATTAGATGTCCATGACCAAAATCACGAATATTGAAATATAAATTTAAATTGATTAACTGATTAAAAAAGTAAGTAAAATGTAGAACTATTAAAATCATTACTTAATTAATATTAAAAATGTCCATGCTCTAGGAGCTGCTTTGAAGTCGTGGTTAGGTGAGTTCTTCCTGCTTGCACCGACTCAAAATGTCCAAGATCTGAAGAAGAGCTCATAGTCGCGATCTCCAAGCCGATGAAGCCATTAGGGGACTGAAAGAGTTATCGAAGGATATCTCTGCTCGGTGCCTCCTACAAGATCCTCGAAAGGCTTATCTACGCCTGCGTCTAACCAATTATTGATCCATGGCTTTCTAGAGAGCAGGTTGGGTTCAACCGTGGATCAACTCATTTTATTGACAGAAAACATTGAGAACTTTTTTATCGATTTGTCCATTTGATAACGGCATATGACACTGTATCTGGCACCGTGGCCTTACATGCAAGCTGCTTGAGACTTCCGCCGGACAAACATTAGCACATGGTCAGAATGATCATGGAGCTTGACCGAGACCAAAATTTCATCCTTACTACCAGTGACAGCAAGCAAAGCAGGATTCGCCCTCTGAAAAACGGCGTTCCTCAGGGATCGGTCATGGCCCCCTTTTTTTTTTAACCTTTTTATATTTACGTCTACCTCTGCCCTCCACGATTTCAAGAAAAAATTTGCTTATGCAGACGACCTAGCCTTGTTGCAATCTTCTGGAAACTGGAAGGCTTTTGAAAGGACTTTCAAGCCAAGACACGACTAAACTTTTAGCATATTTTCAGACTTAGAAGCTGAAGCTTAGTCACACAATGACGGTGACGGCAGCCTTTCTTAAATAACGAAGAGGCCAAACGTTATGTAAATGTTTACAACAGCATTAAGCTTTTACCATTTTGTCCAACCCCACTTTTTTATAGACAGATCGCTCGCGTTCTGTCACCATCTCGTGGCATTGAGTGTCACAGACTTTGTTTGGGAATCCTAAAGGATCAGTTGAGCTAGGTAACCCAAATACCTGCGCTGAAACAAAGCTGTGTCTAATTTTATTTTATTCCGACTCAAGAAGTAGTTCTGCAATGAGCCTGAAGCTTTTATACAGTTGGTTTGAACGAAAGCTCGGATTGGTTCGTTGAAGACAGACAAACAGACAACACAATCACTGTCTCTAATAAGAACGAATGTATTACAAAATTCACGACCGACGAAAATTCTATTCCACGCTTTGCCAAACTGCAAAGCGAAATCAGCGCTATAACATGATTCAATCAACACAAATGATTCTACCTCTGTAGAACACAACTCCAAAACACTGGCGCAAAATAACTTCAACACTCGCCACAAATTCTACTTTCTCACAAACCGACACTTTTCGCTTTATGCATCTCTCTCGTATTCGTCTCTCTTTCGCCGTCTCATTCCTTGTATATATCTCGCTTCGGATATATATCGATAACAAGTCATATGACACAAATTATCTGGAACGGTCTCGAAAGCGCTTCGGTCACGCGTGTTAAAATTAGAACGTATTTCTATGGTAAGCGAGAACATTCCAAATCATACCATTAACTCGGTGACGCAATACAGACAAAGCCCATTACGTCATCACCGTCTGGCGAAAAAAAAAGAAAGTTGTATTCGAACAATTGCAATAGCAGATAATCAAATAATACAGTACGAAAGCGATTATCCCTTGCTCAAGCGATTTCTATGTTATAGCAAAACTTTAAATTATTTTAAGGCGGAAAATAAGCTATATCGCCATGATAAAAATTATTAGGAATGAAGTGTGACATTGAGAAAAAAACTATCTTCGCACGTCACACTGCTGAAGTTACTTGCAGGCACAGGATGGGGTGCTGTTCCCAAAACACTACGCATAGCCACCCTATCTCTGGTCTACTCAACGACTGAGTACTGCGCACCAGTCTGGTGTGGCAGCGCTCACACTCGCTTTATAAACAGTGTTTTGTATGACGCCTTGATCATAGTCACTGGATGTCTGCATCCCACTCCAATTGACCATTTACCAATACTTTTAGGCAGTCGCTGAGCTTCGCCGACTAAAAGCGAAATATCTAAAATCTTTAAAAATGTCTCATCCTCATATTACCCTCCTAATAAATTCACACGATTCTTTTTTTTATCACAAGCAGCATCGCCGACTACTATAATCTTATTCCAAATCACTCCGTATTGGTTCAATGTTGCTATCTTTACTACCACTAAAGTCATTAACAACTCTCACTTGATATGGTAAAAAACGTTTAGTATTAATTCGTTTAATATTAATTTAATCGCAAAACAATGTGAATACTGAAAATGATGCTGGGGGCAAGCGTCTTATTGGACGTCACCCGACGAAACAACCAACTGAAGTATTCAGTTTGTTTCCTATACGTTGCTATGACACCAGTGACATCAAGTTTTATAAAATTATGAAAATATAACTAAAAAATTTGGGTAAGCAATGGGCCGCATGTTGGACATCCCTGGTTGGCGAGCATCTGAGGACCCACTTAAAAGACCATACAGGATATGATCAGGGTCCAGGGACCCACGGTAAGCCAAAGAGAGTATCGCTCCCAGTCGGCGAAGCTCAGCTGGCTGAATGCCTGAAAGTATGGATAAGTGGCCTGTTGGAGTGGATCGCAGGCATGTGCGCAGGGCGTCGTTCAAGACACTGTCGATGCGGCGAGTGTGAACGTTGCGACACCAGGTGGTGCGCAATACTCAGCTGTTAAGTAGACCGCATATAGGGCAGCTGTGCGCAGTGTTTTGGCATCAGCACCCCATCCTGAGTCTACAAGTCGCCTCATTTTTGTGTGACGCGCGAAGATAGTTTTTTTCTCAATGCCACTAGATGGTGACGAAACGTGAGCGATTTGTCCAGTTTTACCCCAAGATAAGAAGGGTTGGATAAAATGGTAAAAGTCTATCATTGTGGTAGACTTTTAGCTCACATTTGTTCTCTCGAGTATTTAAGTGAAAGGCTGCCATCACCGTCTTAGTGTGACTGAGCTTCAACCTCCACGTCTGGTGATACGTTGAAAGTGTAGTCATGTCTTAAAGTCCCCTCCAAGTCCTTCCATTTTTCAGAAGAGTGCAACAAAGCTAAATTGTTTGCATGAGCAAACTTTCTGACGGTCGTGGAGGGCAGGTCGTACGTATAGATTTTGAATAGGAGGGGAGCCAAGACCGATTCCTGAGGAATGCCGTTTTTTAGACGGCGTAACCTGCTTTGCTTGCTGTCACCGGTGATAAAGGTAAAACTTCGGTTTCGGACAAGTTCCATGATATGCTTATCAGGCAGAACCCTCAGTAAAGCAGTTAAGGCCACAGTCAGACCGTGTCATAAGTAGCTGTCAGATTGACAAACACGACATCGCCCTTCTTAGCTTCGAAGAATCGTCGATGTTCTGTATCAGCAGAACGACTTGATGCGCGGTTGACTTGCCTCCTCGAAGCCTTTTATTTAATCAGTCGTTGTGAACCAATTTCTCCAGTCATTGATTTCATTGAAGCTGAACTGATCGGTCTGAAGTGATATATCTGAAGCTATTTTGATTCACCTTACTGAGGTCAACAATGATAGTCACCTTTATACAGAAAGCAAACTAATTGACTTCATTTCATTGTTTTTTGAAACTATCGTTTAGAAACATTCCACTTCGGTGTTAATTTTCTGCATTTAAGCAGATGAGTCAGGAGGTCATTTAAAGTTTATTTAAAAAGGAAATAAGCAGTCGCTTTCAGCGATGAGCATAAGATCCATATCAACCTATTAACAAATGACTTTACCGTTGTGATTTATTGGAGAGTTACCGACTGTTTCCACGTCCCGACTTTTTGTCAGTGCACGGCTTATCCTGAAGACGACCATATGGTTTAGTTTGAAACTTCAATTCTTTAAGTACCTAGCAAGCCTGAAAATTGAATCATTTTGACTTATACTGTGATGTCATTGTATCAATTTTTATTGCAAGGGCCATGAATTCTGGCTTTGAAATCCATAAAGAAGTAAAAAAGGAAGAAAGATTGAGATATACTCTGATCAATCGATCTGAAATTAAATGACTTTTTGTCATTTTTTTCGTACAACACTATCCATATGCCGGCCGCAGTCTCGCGTGGAATTGTTGATTTTTTCAATGTTGTATGTTCTGTAAGCTCATTGCTTATTTACGAGGGTATTATGTAGTGTAGTCAAATATTCACGTTTAAGTTTTGCCATATTGTGCACGAACAGGTTTTGTAATACTTTGAAATCTTGCAGTTACTGCTCCTTCAAGAGGAGCAAGAAAGAATCAAACGGGAGGAGGAAGAGAAACAAAGAATAGAAGAGCAAATGAGAATAGTGAGTTATTTGGCACAAGTTAACAAAAATGGTGGGCACGTCCATGGACTTTCTCCTTCGCAGGAAGAGGAAAAACATAGAGAGCGAATCGCTCAGGAAGAAGCAAAACGAAGAAAAGAAGAGGAAAAAAAAGAGATGCTGAAAAAGTGAGTCTTTAAGATCCAAAATTTTGTTGAGTCATCTTCTGTTTACATTTTTTTAAATCACTAGTTGGACCTCAATTAATAACGATTCTCTCTAATTGTTCATCAGGCAAGCTGAAAAAGAAGAAAAAAAAAGAATGGAGGAGGCGATTAAGAGGAAGATTGAAGAGGAGAAATCCAGGAAAAAGGAAAAAGAAAAATTAAAACAACAAGAAGAAGAAAGGAAATTAATGGAGAAAAAGGTTGAAATTATGTGTTTTTTAAACCAAGCATGTCCTTCAAATTTTTTTTTTCCTTCTAGTATTCATTTTTGTCAAACCCAAAAGAACAAAATGCATTTAAAAAATCCGATTCGCGATTTTTATTTCGAGTTTTTCCACATATACGCATTTTTTTGGGGCCGCGTTACAAATAAAATTTGGTTATATGATGTTTATCACTGTGGCCATGTAGACCCCCCGCTCAAAATCTAGAACGCAACCCTTTTGCACACGCAACCCGAAACGCTTGTCACCGAGACACATCACTATCCCTCGGGCGTCAAAAACTAAAAAGCAACACTTTCCCAATGCCTTGTTTGATTGGATCTGGCTTGGTTTATTGATTGTCTTGCTGATTGATTGCAAACGTTTGGTCAAGTTCCCATTTGATTTGCCAATTTGAGAATAGCCATGCCAAACTTTTTTTAAATGCTCACGTCAATAATGGCGGTCTAATTGTAACCACCCTTCTACAAATATGTAATAAGTTGTAAGTTGCTGTTGATCTAAAAAGATCAAATCTTTGATATTGATGATGTCTTTATCAGGCGCAGGAGGAGGCTGTGAGGAAGCAACTTGAGCTTCAGCGACAGAAAGAAGAAGCAGCTTTGAAGAAGGTGCTGATCTGGTTGCGACAAATTTGTTATTAGTTCATTGTTTTTGTTTGTTAATTTAGAAACAGCAGGAACAATTGAAGGACATGAAGCTACCTGCATCTGCTAACTGGGCCCGTCTCCCCAACACTGCTCCCAGCTCGGCTCCATCCGTTGCTGACATTCAGCGGTTGGAAGCAGCGGAAGAGAGGAGGAAAGAGCAGGAGCAGGTAGGTTGCGGATGTTACTTCCGTTTCAACACCGGCTTTGCATGAGACTGCATATCTATGTAAGTCCCACCAACGAAGGGTTGCTGCCCATGGTGGTGGGTGGGCCCTGTATTTTTACAGGGGTCGCATAAGATTAACTTCCCGGATTATTCTATGTCAGTAGTATTTTGCCGGGCATAATCCTTGCTGCATCTCTGAGTGTCTTCACTGGCACTTCTTTCAAGAAATCGAAGGGAGTGTTTGTGTCTGGCTGTACTTAGGTGTTTAGCGAGGTCCTGCTTTGTAGTAAATACCAAGAATGATTCTCTTCATTTCTGAACAGAATTTCAACCGCTTGGTGTGCGTGTTATGCACAATAACAACGAATAATCCCACTCATTCATTGCTTGATGAACTATTTACGTAATATTCATACGCAAAAACTTGAATTATGACGTCATGTTATCACAGATGCGTTTAGCAAAGCAGCAGCAAAAAAACCAACCTTCTGCTCGTGGTAAAGGAGTTTGGGGGTCAGGTTCGTCCTCTACCTCTGTTTCCGCCCCCCCAACCACTGGTCGCACTCTTTCGTTAATGGAGATTCAAATGGAAGAAGAAAAAAAGATGCAACTTCAGAAAAAGTTGGATCCTCCGGTTAGTCTGCTCTTAGGATCTTGTTTCTTAACTTGTTTTGTGTTGAATCCAAATCGTTTATTTGGGGAGGCAGTGGGCGAACAACTTTCTATTATTATGTTTGTACCCCTGCCGCTTTTGTCGCTGTTCGGTCGATTATTCTAATTTCGTCTTTGCAGAAACCGGATCTCACCTTCCCCACTGCGCTGGCCTGGAGCGGCCGGCAGAATTCTGTTCCTGCCGGCTCTGCGTGGGGGGCTTCCGCTCCCCTCCAGCAACCTGCAACTGCAGGGCTGTGGGAATTTGTGAAACCCAGCAGCGAGGCTCGGCAGGCGCCCTCGAAGGTTGGTTTCACTTCGCTTCGCTTTTGTAAAGATTCGGGAATCAAAGTTGTTTTCGAGATTGTTCGTTGTAGAGCAACGAGCAAAGCTGGTTTTTTTAAGATAAAATTGTTTCATGCTATGAGCTATTTTAACTCTACTGGTATCTGGTCCATTTGATTCAAGTAAGCCTTGTAAAGTATCCGAGCCTAAGATTTGACACCACCTAATTGGCTCTTTCTATGTCACCAAAAACGATTGTTCTGTTGCCTGTGTGTTCGAGTGGTGTATTGTAAGGTTCGTTCCGTCGCACTGCGCGTGGATGCTCCAGCGCAACGTGAATGTGCTGTAAAAGCTAGCCAACAGCTAGATCCCATTGGTACTTACATCACGTGACAGCTGTGATTATGACGCAGCAATCTCGATCAAAGCAGCGGAACGGAAGCACTTCGACTGACAGCAGTAGCGCGATGACGCTGTTCAAGCAAACCACCCAGAGCGATCCCTTTGCTCAGTGGTGCGAAGAGCAACTGAAGAAGCTGCCGGCAGCGAAGAACTTGGACGGTGAGTTGCTCTGGTTGGATTGGTCAGTTTTAAGATTCGCTGCTTCGTCTCAATGGATGAATATATATCGGCAACTTCTCGCGCAGTCGCCACCTTTGTCGCTTTCCTCCGCGACATTGAATCGCCGTACGAGGTCAAGGACTACGTGACGTCATACCTCGGCGAGGGAAGGCAACCCAGAGAATTCGCGGAGGGGTTTATCCAGCAGCGGAACAACTTCCTGAAGCAGCAAAAGCAGCGGTCGAAACGGGGGGAACCTGAAGCAAAGAAGCAGGTCGGTCCCTGCCACGTGCTGGCGCGCTCTGCCGCTCACGCTCCCACTTTTTGTTGCAGACACCAGTCCCAGTCGGCTGGGGACACGCGCCTCCGGAAGCATCTCAAGGAGAAGTAGTGACCGGAAATACCCGCCGCGGGAAGAAGAAACAAAAGAAATTGCAGAAAGTCGATCCGAGCATTCTCGGTGTGTGCGGCCGCAGCACGAATTGCTGCTTACAATGTGAAGTGTGACGTCACCTTGCATGTTGTTGCAGGATTCTCGGTCAATGCTGCTTCGGATCGAGTCAACATCGGTGAGATCGAAACGCCCGAGGACGGCTGATCGATTTTTCCTCATTCCCGCTTTAGTGCAATAAAGCGCCATATGGTGACCGCCCGGGCTCGCGGCAAGCCACCGCTAGACAGGGTTTCTGTGGACTATACGAAACACTCGGCTGGGTGCGGTGCTGCCGAACAGGGTGTCCACTGATTTTTCAGTTTTGAATATTTATTTGGTTGGGAGGTGGAACAGTAATTACTGCGAAGTTGTGTTTGTATACGCGACGCTTGCTGGTTTCGTTGACCTTGGTTTCCGGAAGCGGCAATCGCTTTTGTGTTTTGGTGACCGGAAGTTTCGATTCACATTCGCATTTGCTTTTGTTTCTTAAAATTGAATTTCGACGTCACGTGGTTTGTCACTGTGATTTAGATTGTGACGTAATGATCTCGTGTTGCAGAAACAGCAAAACCTCTAGTCGCGCATCTGAAGAATTTGAGCAACTCCAAATATGAGGTTGTTTTGAGGCAGAACCATCCCAACCTATTTCCAGCTTAGACGGCTCTAGTATGGTCCAACTCGGCGACCAGGGCAAGCGGTTGTGCTTTAAGTCACGTGATTTGCTTGAAAAGTTTTCACAGTCAAAATGTCAACATAAGTTTTGGTAAATCCCCTTCAGGTTGTTTTTTGCTCGCAGATTTTCAATATTTATAATACTTTTCTGCGTTTACTGTTGGTTCGCATGATGTGAAGGGAGGCAAGTGGAACATTAAATAAGCTCCCTTCTGATTATTTGCTAACAAGCGAAGGTTTGCAGACCGGTTACCAATCGACTGATTCCGCATGATAGCTTTTGAAATCCAAAGATAAACAGCAATTATTCGCCTCATCATCCTCAATAACCCACATGGAACCATTTTAATGCCCGGACTTCTCATAACTGACCTACTATAAATTTGCGAAGTAAATTTTTAGTAACTTTTAAGACGGCCATTGCAATCTTAAATTTTAAAGTAATTAGCGCTAATCTTCAAATTTTAATATTCGAGCCATTTCTTAAAATATATGCTTTAAGAGCCGAGTTTTTGCTTTGCAATTGTGGAGACCATTCCAGAACTTGCCGGCAGCGTGGCTCATTTGATAAAACAATGATATTGATAGCGATCGTGAAGACGCGAATCAAACCAGAGGCGGTACGCGCAATTTGCGCTTTATACTTTTTTTGACAGTGTTGTTGACAAGAAATAAAGTTAATTGTTTGTCCTGTTTTAACTTCCAGAATGGCGAAAGTTTCGCGTGGCCGACTCCGGTTTAACCCTTACGATAATTTTCACTTATCTTTCGCAAGCAGCCTTAAATTTTATGTTCCATAAATAAAAACAGTCAAGATTTTAAGAACATGTTTTATTCGTAAAGAAGAAGGTTAATAACATAATAGAAAAAAAAATGCTAAGAATTTGAATTTAAACTGAGCGTCGGAACTTAAGCAAAATTCAAAAATAGATAAAAATTTTTAAATTTTGTTTTCAGCTGAAAGTTTTAAAATCTCTGTCCATTAATTAAGTAGACGAATTTATTTAATTTGAAAGCAACCTGTCGTAACAACCAGACTTTGCTGCCCGGTTAGCGATTAAAACTGACATAATTTTCCAAAAAAATATATATAAAAAATTGCTTTTCTAAATATTGTAATAGTTCCTGCTGGACGTCATACTCCAGTTTAGAATGATTTCCTAGTTAAAAGCCCTCTGTTCATTGAAGTGATTACAGGTATTTCGCAAACAAAAAGTAAAGACAAGAAAGCCTTTGCTTTAATAAACCGAGGAGTACGTTTTAACTGAATCTGTCCGCAAACATTAATTTTAAGTTGTGCCGCGGGCAATTTGTTGAAAATTAAATTATAGCCCTACCCGATGAACATAGAAATCAACTTGGTGGCATCAAGCAAATTAACTAAAATCAAAAATTTTGCTAGTGCATCGTACCGGCAAAAATATATTCATTCGAGTTGGCGGTGTAGGCGACTGGTCATGAGCGTTCTATTGATGGCACACACAAGACACACGCATTAACACGAAACTTTTCCGCGACATTCTACCGTACAGAGATGAACAAACCGCAATTGCAAAAGTTGCGCTGCGTTTTCCTAAAAGAAGAAGAAATGCCAACTCTGCTGTTGTGTCACAGCACTTTGATCTCCTTAGCAAGTAGCTCAAATTTCAGCCGTATCTTTAAATAAGAAACTAAAAAAACCAAATAAATTTTCAATCGGACAGGGCTAATAGCTTAACAGTTGCTTCAAGTGGACCCAGAATGCCCCGGGAATTCTTTTATGAGTCGAAGAAATAAACTGAAATAATGAAATCCAATGAGGTATTAGATAGCAACCTATCGGCGTACTTTTATCACTGGGAGCTCTCTTTGAAAATAATTGAAATTAAGTAAAAAATTACACGATTTAAATCCAAAAAGAGTTTTTTTACTACATCTGTCTTTTAATTTCAAATAAAAATGTAAAAAAGGATTAGGCCATCAAATCAGAGATGGACAGTAGTGCGTGAATAACACCTTCTCCATCTTACGGATTGGGATCTACAAATTGTTAAGAAAGTGAAAAACGTAGACAATATTGTTTCACAAAAAAGGTTGTGAAGCACTGTGCTCTACCTCGCTTAAAGTTAAGACTGTCTTTTTCATTGTTGAACAAAGATCAGGTGAAATCTAGCATAAAAATAACTTTCAAAATGATCTGGGCTGAGTATAAAAGAATTAACAAGAAATTTGCGCGGCAATCGCATTATAAAAACCGGGCAGGTCACGTGGGTGCCTGCCGGCCGCGGGGGGCCAACTGCATCTAGATATTCGTTTCGCTAATGAGACCGTCCTTGGATTCGATTTCGCTCGAAGTTGCCGGATCGTGATTATCCATCTTCTTTTTCATTTTAATCATCCATCGCTTTTTCTTTGGAGCAAAAAACATCCTGAAAACACGTTTCATTTAATCAAATCATAGCTTGTTAAAGATTTTTAGAATTAATACTTTTATTTTTGAGCAATCTCAGTACGAGCAAAGAAAAAAAGACAAAGCAAGTTGAGTCAAAAAAACTCTTCAATACTGCTAAAAAAAAACGTTTCATGATCTTACAGAATCACCGCTTTACATTTAAAATTAGTTAATTGAAGAAGCCCGTCAACAGCATCACTAACCACTTGCTACAACATTAAATTACGATTTTTCAAAAAAATTAAGTTGGCCCTCATTAAAACTTTTGAATTTAATTGTTGATAAAATACAAAATATAGCCTTTTTGGTTGCTCAGTGTGGGTGCCACTATGACTTAACCACCTATATCCCTTTGCGGTCCAATTTTTTTTACCAAAAATTTCTCCACAGGTCCAAATTTTTTTTTTAACTAAATCATTTCCTTTCCACGTTTTAAGGTGTTTTTTGTGTGTTTTTTCATATTCGAGGAGAAAAAAGTCAAAATCGGCTAAAAATTGACTTAATGTACCAAGCAAGAAACTAGTTGCGCGTATCTGCGCTTTAAACATCCCTAGAATGACGTTGGACTTGCTGTAACGACTAAAATAAATACATAATCCCAGGGATGACGTTGGACCGCAAAGGGATATACTATGCTCTAGCATGACGTCACAGACAACATAGTTTTGTAGCAAAAGCAACTCACATGTAATAACCTGAGGCCAGAGCAGCTCCAGTGAGATCTGACACCCAGAACAGCCAATGTCTATTCCACGCTGGCCCCCCAGTGATGACAGCAGGGCCGAACGCCCGTGAGGGGCTTATGCAGGCCACACCTACCCAACGTCTGTAAAAGTTAAAAGCATAAAACCTTAAATTCCATTTATCTCCGGGATTCGACAAACAAATGAGAGATTCCTCAACTGATAGAAGCATTCAATGTCTCATCTTCATATGACTTGCGCAGATAATTAAAACAAACAAAATCACCACGAATCTACTTTTGGGCGTGATCGATGACGTAATACAGCAGTGCATAGCTGGTTGTGCCAGCACCAGCGTGGAACGATCGAGTTTCTTGAATTTTTGATTGTTATATAACAGAAACAAACTCACGCGGACAGCACCCCCTGGAAGACGGTCAAACCGATCGCGAAGGGTCCGGTGGGTTGGCTGTACGAGTCGTCCATTACCATGGCAACCGCGAAAAAGACAAGGAACCCGGTCATGATTGCTTCGTTGAAGAAGACCGCGACTGCGCGCGCGTCATCAGGCACCACGATGATCGAAGGCTCCTTCCCCAGTATCACCTGCGAGATGATGATGTTCGTAGTTTCACTCTGACACCCAAACCACAATCTCCGGTGCCGTCAATATTCAATAGTCAGCAAAAATGACGGTGAAAGGTGGTCGGGTATGTTCCCCATGTAGCGGGGAGGAAGGGGTCGTGTATGTTAGGAGAGGGAGCCGGGGAGGAATCACCTCAAAATGTTAAATCTCAGCAAAAGCAAGCGAATAAAAGTTGAAGAAAGCAAAACGTTTATTTTGATCGTGATTGGTTGTTGTCTGTTTACCTTGGCCATGTAGGCGGCGATTATTGATGAGAGACACTGAGTGGCCACGTATGGGATGAACATGATCCTCCGCAAGTGTCCGCACACTAGAAATCCCATAGACACAGCAGGATTGAAGTGGACAACACTGAAACAAGGCATCAGTTATTCATCGAGATGGAAAAAACTTTGACCTTGTCAGACCTGGATACAAACACAGCCTTGTGACTAGCAACCGTTCAATAAATGAGTGAATTGGTTGTAGCTAGCGACCAACACAAGAGGTGATTTATGATTGAAGAGCTAAACAAACAACCATGGAAAGTTGGAATTTTAGATACCGAATAAGATCTGGTTACATCTTTTGTATTAAAGATATGATACGAGGTGATAGCAAAATAAAAACGAGTGAAAATTTGTGCACAATTTTTAAAAGTAAAAACGTAACTTCAAATTTCAAATTATCGAACAGCAATATTTCCTGAATATGATGTTTCAGTTTGATTTTACGCAGTTCAACATGGACTCGATCTACAGAAAGTAAGACGCTTTTAAGAATAAATGTTGTTTTGTTTGATGTTTTTCATACAGGGTGCCGCGACAGGCGGGGTGAAATAAGGGGCCCTCAAGCTCGCATTCATGCCTCAAAAATAATCTTTCAAGGTAAAAAAACTCAGTCGGCTGCCAACCTTATCTGGACGAACACAATAATCTGCATCCACACAGACAGTCCGGACTGCAGGGCAGGCACAAATACTCCCTGGAGGTAGGCACTTGCTTCATCTTCCGCTTCTGTCTTGCTGAAAAATTAATAAAAATATTGATTAAAAAGTAATCATCAAAGATCACGTGTTCAACAGACGGATGCAATTTCTCGATCACCTCGACGCAAAGTTTGATGAAGATATGGTTGCGACCCACACAGCAAACTAGCAGAAATTTTAAGTTTTAGAAGGTTTGTAATGCGCAGGTCCACAACAAAAGAGCTGATCTTGACACAATATGATGAGACACATGACAGTGTGAATAATATAAACTAGCATTGCTTGTCACGATGCCAAATTTTGCACCCTGTGTCGCTCAATCACGGTGCTAACTTTTGCACGCGGCGTGCATTATTACTAAGCAACGCGGACGCTTTCGCTTCGATCAAAGACGAAAACACTTCTACGATCAAGTGTTGAATGAAAAAAGTCACAAGGAGGCGTCAGAAAATGGCGAGCTACAGCTCGGGCACCGCTACCCTTAATATCGATCCCACAAAGCCTGAACTTAAGATGAGCAATAACCTTTAAATTCTGTTACCAGGGATATTACTTATTTTAAAATTCATTTGTTCTTCTGGTAAAATCAGAGGCAAGTAAAACTTCAACAAATATAAAAGGCGTAATATTTATTAAAGAAGAACTCAACGACGTTTCGTCCGTTACATCGGGCGGACTTCATCAGGTAAAACAGAACACAACGCGCACCGTACTTAAAAACCAAGAAGTTAAAACACAAACCAACAAACACAAGGTGAGAAGCGAACATACATAACAATTTAATAATTACTTAGTGCAAAAGAAACAAATTTAACTGGTTGAAAACCCACATTAGTTGAGATTTTTTATATTGCTGTATATTTTTGGAAAATCATTACGATCTTTATCATTTATTGAATTTTTTGTATTATTAATATAAAACGATTCTAAAAATTTTCTTTTATCATAGTCAATGTTATAATCCAATATTTTAAAATTACTAAAATCAATCCTATGTTCACAATTAAAACAATGCTTAACCAATGCAGTTTTTTTATTCAAATCTTTAATTCTTCTTTAATAAATAAGTTGAGTTCTTCTTTAATAAATATTACGCCTTTTATATTTGTTGAAGTTTTACTTGCCTCTGATTTTACCAGAAGAACAAATGAATTTTAAAATAACCTTTAAATTCGTTATCAACTATTATTGGATATAAATTGGAAAAAGTTTTTTGTCGGTACAAAAAACTTTAAAATAGCTTTTAAAAGCAAATGATTCATTTCAAGCTCTTTTGTTAATTGAGTAGCCTTAAAAAACGCTGTTTTGAAAACTAAAAACTAAAAACTAAAATCAATTTTTTATTCTCTCTAAAGCACGATCCGATTTCCATTTATCAGTCTTGGAATCAATTTTCATCACTCTTCGAAAACCTAATTTGTGTAGACAGAAAGAGTTTGTTTACAAACATAACTTGTTAGTATAATTGTAAAAAATTTTCTTTTTAGTTCCAAATTTTGGAACAAAACTTGCATAATTTTGTTCCTTTTTTGCCAAAAAATTTTTTTGCGCTGACGAAACGTGATTTTATTTATTAAATACTTTTAATTATTATGATAACTGTTACTAACCTTAAATTTTAGCCAATCAGGATCAGTCTTAAAACTTTTGAAATACTACGTTTAGTTCTGCAATTCATTCTAGCGAAACCTTCTGAAGAAAGCTAGACGAAAACGTTCGAGTTTTCAAAACAGTATTTTTTAAGGCTACTCAATTAACAAAAGAGCTTAAAATGAATCATTTGCTTTTAAAAGCTATATAAATTAGAGTAGATCAAACACATTCTCAAAACGGTTTTACAAACCTGGAATTTAAAGGAGGGGGCTGGTAGGGACCGGAAGACATGACTCCCCAAAACGTGTGAATAAACTGAGTAGTAAATTCAGCCAGCAAAGGAATGACAATTTGAGAGTAAATATTGCTTGAGCGTGAATGAACCATCACTATGCTCAATATGAAACACTTATAACTGTCTATAAAACATATAAATTAAATATCAGAACTAGTATTAATCTAAAAACAAAATCTTCTTTTAACCGAATTACTATTAGTCATGATTAGTTTTCTTGGTCAGTGTTTAATTAATTTTATAACATGATTCTAACATTTCTTTGTTTAATTGGCAGAACGCGGGGAATTAACGGGATGTCCCCTTTCCTTCTTTGTGTCAAAAAAATGCATTGTTTATTGAGAAGAAATGGTTTTTACTTCAACAAAATCTACAACAAACATTAATTCTCTGCCAGACAATGCGATAGCAGTTGTGCTGTTGTTTTCACTTAAAATGTGTAGAAGTTAATTAGTGAAGCAATCAACTAGCATTTAAATGATTAAAGGCACAACATTCTATAAAGAGCCGTCCTCCGCTTTTTATTTTTCATGCAAGAAAGCCTATGTTCTGCTTGAGAAGTGAACTGGGGTCTTTCTGATTTCGTGTTGATCGCTCAATGCATCGAGTTCCACGGAATTGCTGCACATCAAGCCCACTAGGAGGTGACAAACTGAAGAAACAATTCAACTGCAGGAGTCTGATGAAAATCGGAGCACTATGAGACTCCAGATACAAAGATTTTAATTGGTTTTGAAACTGAAAATTTTTATTAAACAAAAAGTTTTCTGACGAAATAGAGTTGCTTCGTTGGTCAAAGGACGGAACCGTTGTTGGTCAAGAGTTTGTTTATTGTTTAGTAGGATGCATGAGAGAAATGTAGGCGAATGTTTATTATAAGGCGACGTATCGATTTCGTGGTTTATCAAATCAAAGATTGAAAACGTATAGAAATAACACAGCGTCGTTGCGGTGCTTACATGCATGTTGACGGGTACGTGTGGTGAGAAATCCCCTGTATTTTGAGACGTTTTAACCTGAAACTCAAATTTAAACCTCAGTTTTTCGATAAACTCAAACTTATGCATCAATAGTTTTAGTCTGCAGTCCTGAATCCGACGTCATAATTGCATTTATATTTTTTGAGCAAGTAGCATCTCGGCTATCTACTAAATGTTTATTAAAAATCATCTTTCTGCAATCAAAAATATTTAAATCAAATAGAACATTTTAAAATTTACTGGAATAAGATCTATAAAAAGTTTATCAAATCATGATATTTTGTTTTGTTTTGACGAAATACGTTTTCCTTGCACTGATAAAAACACACGAGAAAAATATTCATAAATATTTCCTGTTTAAACTGTTAGCTTTATGACGTTAACAAGGATTCGTCGGTGACGCTTCTGAATAAACTTGCATTAGTTAAGCAATTTTATGATTATGGCCTGAAGGCACACAGATCGGTAGCAATTTTGTTTAACTTGCACTTATCAGATTTCGTGTTTACGATGCACTAAGACATAAACAAACAGTGGCGCTACATTGATTAAATAGATCTTCTTCCCTCCCAGGTTAAACACAAGTGACAAGTGAAGTCTGTTATTTGAGTAGAGATAAATAAAAAAGCTTAACACCAGCTGGTGGACATTTCAGTTTGCCCAAACAAATCCATTTCAAAAAGTTTGTGCTAGAAATGCAAGTACCAAGTCTCGATTTTTGAAACAATATTTTAACTCTTGAAATATGATTGCAGTAATCAAAAAACTTTAAAAATTATAAGCTGAGCAAAATAAATTTATTTGTAAATGAAGTAGTATATGATATTTTGTACTGATTTAAAGGCAAGTAAGTCTATACAGTATAAACCCAACTAATGTCGCCAAATTTATATTGATTTTTATCCAAATATAGGCTTACAACAACAAAGCCAATAAACTTCTCGCGTTTACAAAAATTAAGTTTTCAACAAAACAATAAATAAATTAAAAAAAAAAAAAAAGAAATAGCCCATCCCAATTAAATCAACATACAAGCTTTTTTAAGAATGAAATTCGTGTATTCGCTAGCAATCAATAGGCGATGGTATTCGATGGTGTGTCATTCTGATCTCAAACAAGTATCAGCATCTTTTATTTCAGTTCTGCCACAAAAATATAATACAATTGAAAAATTTGCAAGTAGTAAAAAACAGAATAGATGAAAGAAAAAGCAACTAAACGATAAACGTTATGGGATGCTGTCAAGATAAAAAACAAAATTTGAGAATAACTGTGATTGGTTGCAATACCAACAAGTTGCACGATAAAGTTTATAAAAAAGACAAAACATTATGTCAAAAACTAAAGATTCTTAAAAAAAACTTCTTTTTTTACTCTTCACCGAAAAAAACTTTAATTTTATGCTTAAAAGAAGTTAAAAAATTAATTGATTCTGATGAACTTAAAATGGTGGAGATCGTTTAGATGAATTGATAAAAAAAATGCGCTGGGAGTGCACAAAAAATTGGGTCTTTGCAAGATCTACACGGGAAAGCGGTAACTTTTTGAGATTTATTCAATGCAAAATCTAGATTTCAAAAATTACGATACTTATTAATTCTTATTTGCAAATCCATTAAAATTGGTTTCTACTGTAAGCGTTGATGGGCGTATTCTTTTTTTATTGATTTTTTTGCTTCTCTTAACGCTGAAGTCTCACAATTTCTACTTTTGTCCCAAATTAAAGGTGGGTCATCACTTTCAATCAGTGTCCAAAATTTCTGTATTCATCCCTTTAAATTTAAGGTGAAATCTCTTGAATAGAGCTGATATTTTGGCCGGGTTTCTATGAGTGTAGGGGAAAATGTAACCCAAGCTTCTGTATACACCCACCTGTAACCTTCCTTTCTAAAAAAGGCTGGGAGAAATTGCCCTGACCCCCGCTTTCGGCATCACTGTTGACAAGCATATTTGGTGGACACTTTATCCCTCTTTTTTGGTGCTATTAAGTTGCATGTTATGCAGGTAAAATGTCGTAGTCTCACTGAAGATGATTATCGCAAAGGGTATCGCGTTACGCCATTTGTTACTTGTTTTAGCGTCTAGTAGGCTATTCGGTCACTCTAGTAAGTGAGTTGGCAAGTTTGGTCTAGGGGCTCTACAATCAGTATTTGACCTTCTGAGATTGTTTTTGAAACAGTTTATCTATTGCAGAAAGGCTGAGTGGCAGCGGTCCAAGCAAAAAACGAGTGATGGTGCAATGCAACAACTAAATGGTGAAAACGTAGATTTACAATACAACCATGCAATTAGCGAGAAGTTAAAAATATTGGACTGTATGAGATCCAATCATGTTTAAACACATATCGAATTATCAATATTAAAATTACGTGTAAACTTACAACCTTCTTCTCTATCAGAATATAAATTTTTAAGTCAGAACTTTGTCTACCTTTTTTTAAACTTTAGTTTTTGATTTATTTTAAAACTGGTAAGTTTTATCTTTTTAAAACAAGTTATTATCTGCCACTTGTAAAGCACAAATAGTGTTAATTTGAAGGATATTAAGTTTTTTGACAAACTCAATATTTTAATATAAAAGCTTATCGCGAAAGAATGCGAAGCGCTGGTCTTGTTACGCTTCACTGATCAGATCGAGTGAGCAGCTTTTATAACAGCTCGAACATACGTTCAATCTGCTCAAAACAGATTAATGGTTTGCGTCGTTTTGCGTGAAATTTCGAAGCTGCATTTACAAATCAAGAACAACTGGAATACGTAGAAAAACTCAAGATTTAAATGAAAAAAATTAAGATGAATTAAAAGATGTCGTTGATGATTAGTAAAACTGCTACGGAAATATAGGGTTTCTCTATCTAGTTTACACATTTCCCGATCAATTTAATACCTTTCGCGTTCAATTTAAACTTTTCTCGATCAAATTCTTTTTTTTTTCGATCTATTTAACACTCTTATCAATCGAATTCATACTTTGAGCGTTCAATTTAATACTTAAATGACCTTTTCTTCAACTTCAGGTTTGCGATTGTCATTAAATGCTTTTTTCGATTCTTAAGGCCCGTTTCCACTACGAACGTGGAAAAGAGCATTTTTTCTTTCTTTTATTGATCTTCGATTGAATCGAGCGGTTAAAATTGAAGCGAGCGCGAAAAAAAATCAATA
Source organism: Diplosoma virens (assembly GCA_963680785.1). NCBI lineage: Eukaryota > Metazoa > Chordata > Ascidiacea > Aplousobranchia > Didemnidae > Diplosoma > Diplosoma virens. The sequence continues at coordinate 2,693,686 of OY796897.1, read as the reverse complement.
AAACAAACAAAGAATGCTCTTTTCCATGCTCGTAGTGGAAACGGGCCTTTATTCTTCTTTTCTTTCTCACATCAAGGGCTAAAAAATTTCCCTTTCTTAACCAAAAATATCAAATTAATCGCGAAAAGTGTGAACTAGATCGAGAAACCCTATATTCAGAGGAGCAGTTGCTCTGCAGCTTTTACGGTGAGCCGCCAGTAGTGTAAATGGTTTTTTGGCCAAGCGTTCGAAACTTTTCAGCGCGTTCAAAGCAGCAGGATAAGTTGATGAAGTGAACATTTGTGTAAAAATTTATAAGTTTAAATTGCCGAAACAAAACCTGTGATTTGAAACTATTAAATACATTTTTAAATTTTTAGTCTTTATTACTTTATCAAGATTTTACTCTTTATTACGATGCGAAATAGCTCGTAGAAGATCTTCAAACGTGAAACAATTTTTACATATATTGTGTCGACCTACTAATCAAAACTTGCTTTATCAACAACCAATGGTGGCCTTACAAAAGAAGGGGAGGCAGTGCGAGAAAGATAGGTGGGGACACTTTTCAAGGTTTTTTGTTTTCAAAATAGTGTATAGTGAACTCTAAAATAAAAAAAGGTCATTACTTTCAATCAATGTCCAAAATCTCTATTTCGTCACAAAATATAGTGATCTTTTAAAAAAATAAGTCATCACTTTGAATCGAGTACATTATCCCTACTTTTGTCCCAAAGTTAAGGTATAGACAGGGGGGTCCCATCGTGGTTCTACTATGAAATAAACCAATCTTTTGCTTAGGGAGGAAAATTTTTAATTCTTATACTAATTTTTAATTAAAAGTCGTTCTTAATTCAACATAATCTTTGAACCTCTCTATCTCTGAATAATGGGGGGCTGTTGTTAGGGAGTTTTATACGAAAGAGAAATGTTCTGAAAATTTTGAATCTTATTACTGGACGTAGCGTCATCTTCTGAATGTATGATAGTTGTTGACTAACTAAAACAATTTTGCTCGTTCTAAGATTAGTTCGAATGCCATCAAGCTGGCCGCTAACCACCTTCGCCTGCGAAATAAATAATATCTTTTAGTTAGAAACTATTAAGAGCGTTTAAGAAATTTCAGACTTTTTTATCGGTGGTTCTCAACCTGTGTGTTGCGAAACTTTTTTAAACACATTTGTCCATTGCTCCGAAAACTTTTTTTTAGTGGACACTACTATTTAGGGACGAAAATCAAGAAATTCGAGAAAGATTCAAAGTGAAGACTTTTTTGTGTTTTTTGGAAAGCAATACTTTTTAAGGACAAAAATCAAGATCTGCACTCTGATCCAAGTATCCCGCTGATTTTAAAACGGTCTTAAAGTCTCGCGCAGTTGCAAAAAGATTAAGAAGCGCTGTTCTACTGGAAAGCCCAAGTTCACGGTTAAAAAGGGCCAAGTTGGATGTTTTGACGCTATATGCAGAAACGACTTAAAAAGATGTTGGGATTTTATGATGGTAGGCTTATTGTATCTATTTAAGCATAACTGCGTAATGCATATCGAAGGGGTACACGCAAAACAATAAATATCAAAGGTTTTCATTGCTTTCCCTGCATTTCTTCCTTTTAAGACTCGGGTAACGACGTCATTCTACCAAAATTAAACGACAAAAATTAAAATCTTTTTTTTTGTGATAAAGCAAAGAGATTTTTGTTAATTTTCACTTTCTTTTTTACAAAAATTAATAAGATTACCATGGATATGAAGACGAAAAAAAATGTCTTCACTTTAACGAGACAACTTTTATTAGCTGTGACACATATCAATTGTGTCAATTGTCAATAGATAATTTTGAATAAATTAGATTTTATTCAAATTTCTCCTTTAAGATTACGAATTTTTTTTAGGGAAGCAAGTCAGTCACTTTGCGAAATACTGATATAGATTGTAAACAAATAACATAAACGTCCTTTATAAAAAAAATTTGAAGCTAAAAACGAGCTGCTTTGAGTGGAAATTGTTTTCTATCAAGTTTTTTTTCGACAATTTGCAGATGTTTTGCACATATACTGTATATATTTTATTTCATTGCTTCTACAGTTACTTAAAATATTATCTTCACTGTTGATCAGATTAGCAGGTAGAAATCACAGAGAAAATTTGCAAAGCAAGCTACTTAATAACCCTGTACTGGTCTGCACTTAACATGCTACGTCAACAAACTATGTCAGTTTCAAGTTGAAGCAAGCCAAACACAACAAGTTGATACTCGCTCACACAGAGATGTTCCTATATTCCAGTCAAATAACCAACTCAACCGACTCTTGCTTGTGCATACCTGAGGTGTTAATTAACTCACTTAAAAAACTCTTTGAACCTTGTAAAACGCGTGGTCTATGGCGTCACAATGCCAACGAGCCTGTTTGAAAAGGCGAGTTACACGAGTTGATTATTTATTCGTTCACACGTCACAAGGCGATAAAAACAAACAAACTGCTTGAATTGATTAATTTCGTTATTATTTTATTGGATTTTATAAACTAATTTTATAGGTAGGCTAGAACTAATATGACAAAACCTCGACTATTTTTTAGCAGTTTAGCAAGCCATTTTCATATTTCTTGTTACTCACACTAGATTTAGCTTCATTGAAAACTGTGAGCTTCTGCGAAGTTGTAAATCAGTGGTCTCCAAACTTTTCAAGCAGGGGGCCGTGTGTAGAATTTTTTGGACCTCCTCGGGCCAAAACGAGAGAAAAAAAAGGTCTTCACTTCGATTCGATCTTTAATTCGTTATTTTTCTCCCAAAATTGTAGTGATCTTTAAAAAAAAAAAAGGTCTTCACTTCGATTCGATCTCTAATTTCGCTATTTTTCTCCCAAAATCTTGCTGTGTCCTCTAAAGAAAAGAACGAGATGAAAAACCTGAAACTGGTGTTCCCGACATAATTCTATCCAACTGTGGCTCAAAGTGAGTGTATATGTTTTTTAAAAAGAGCTCCGCGGGCCGTAGTTTGGTGACCACTGTTGTAAATAAAAGGCTGTTCTAATTTTCAATCTCTCGCATTTAAATGAAATGACAACGGCACAGGTTCTTGCAGTGGACATCTGCCACAAAGAAAATGAGAGCGGTTTTTTTGTTTCCGAGAATTGTTTAGCGGAATATTTTAACGACAATTTCTACGAATCGCTCGGGTAGTCTAGAAAGGAGGGGGGGGCAAACTACAGCCTGCAAAAGCTTCAAGCAAATACAGTAGTTAAAATAAAATTAAATTGCTACAATTTTGTAAATGCAATAACATATTTAGGGGGGGAGGAAATGAGCCATGCCCTCCCTTGAAGAAAATCAGAGACAGATTCAAAGTGAAAACGTTTTTTTGTAGAGATAACTATGTTTTTGGGACGAAAAATTGACAAAACCAAGACAGATTCAAAGTGAAGATCTTTTTGCCACTTGAAAAAAAATTTTCCGCTAAGCATATTTGATTGTGGTTGTATGGCCCCCCTTTCAATAATTCTCGGTACACAAATGGGTGAATGAATGCAAAATGTAGACAAAAATGCGAGCTTACATGAAGGAACAGACACGTAAATGTGGGAAATCTTAACATTAAAAAATACGTTATTATTATTATTATTATCATTATTTTATACGTTGTTATTATAGTTGTTTCTTGAGCAAAAAATTTTTTTGAAAATTTTCCGCTTTTTACAGATTGTTTAGTAAAACAAGAATAAAGCTTTTAATGACATGTTTTTTATTTGCTATCATTTTCTAGAAAGTTTTTTTAATATAATGCAATTAATAAATATATATATTACAGCGCTTTGCTACAATTTGCGCTGCTATGACGCAACCATCATTATAGCATATCTAAAGAAGTATGTCAATTATATGAAATGGTAGGATTTTTCCCTTTACCTTTTGTACATACAACTTGTTAGTATAATCTTCTGCATCAATAATAAAAGTTGTCATTATGTTCCTTCTTTTGTATACTTAATCAAGCAATGTTCAGATGTTACTTTTCCAATATTGCAGTTGATTATAAATAAATCCTTCAAAAAACCAGATGTTTCACATCAATGAAAGAAAGCAACAGTTAGTCAACGGTTATATACTTATTGACACTTTCGTTTTTACTTTTCTCTCGCATCGCGACGTTCATTGCGACATTCATCGCTACGTTTCTTGTTCTGATCGAGATTGATTACTTTAATTTGTTTATTATAAGACAGTTAAAGTGTTACATTTCTAAACTAAAGCAAAGCTGATGACTCTTCTCCGATCATTTCCTGTTCTTTTATTTTTCTACAGCAATCGAAAACAAATTTACGGCATACAATTTTATTGCAAAAGATAAACTTTACGTTACACTGTATAAAATTTTCAAATAGGTCATGTCCAAACTTTTTCCTCCACATAAATTCAATTGAATAGGTCGACAAAAGCGTGCAATAAATTCCGCATTCACGTTTGATTTTTTATTTGACCCTGGACCACATCCATCCACATGATTCGTGGTTGCGTACGTAACCGGGACTATAAAATGGAGTTGATAGTTAAATGTTAATATTCCATGTTACTGACTATATTATAAGTCCCCATAAATCGGAAATCACGTTTATTCTAGAGAGAAAATACTGTTGCAAGATCGGCAGCAAAGTAGTAGCGTCTCGGTTTTCTACGGCAACCAGGAATTCCTCCTGAGTCTGTTCATCCGTAAACCCACTGCGTTTTATGCGATATTTGCATTTATCATTTAACCATCAACTCCATTTTGTAGATCCAATTATTTACACAACCACGAGTCATGTTGAATTGATGTGGTCCAGGAGCAAACAAAGAAATGAACGTGCCGTGCGGAACTCATCGTACGCTTTTGTCGACAAGAAAATCATTTATTTGCTTTTATTTGATGTCGTATACATAATTATGTATGTCGTGTACAGTGGCATACCGAGATTTTTGAAAGGGGTGGGAGGGGAGGCATAACACCACAACCGTGGCATAAATCTGTAGACGTTGTTAGTGAAGTCTTCTAAGCTCATCAATAATAGACTAACATTGTCCACAAATTAAATCAAATTTATATTTTATTAACATTGATGATGTCTATCTGATCACATTATTTCCCAAAAGAGAAAGAACCAATGCACATTTTCATTTTATCTACAAAACGAGAGAAAGAAAAAAGGCTTTGTAAAAGCGGATTGCCAAAATATATAATTTAAATACTGTATGAACCAATTAAGTGTGTAGTGGGATACTATTCCGCTACAAATGTGGTTAGTGGAGAAATTTATTCAAGTGGTAGAAAAAAAAGTCTTCACTTTGAATCAGTCCCGGATTTCATGATTTTCGTCTCTGAAATCTAGTGATTTCTTGATAAACAAAAGAAAAGGTCTGGATATGGCATCTGAGTTTGTTTTTTAACGGATTTTCTTCCCAAAGGATCTCCGAGGAAAGTCCATGGATCTCTAAAGGGGGGGCATGACCCTAAAATTACTGCCCAAGGTATGGTAAGCCTACGTATTAGTGATCTCCAAGGGAAGGAATGACACTATGCTATCCCAGTAACACGCTACTGGCTGTGTACAATAGACGCAATCAGAAAAAGAAACGTTCGATACGAGAGAAAATTGGAAACGAGAGAAAAGTAAAAATGAGAGTTTTAAAAGTACGTATGCGCCAGTTAGTCTAATAATTAAAATTAAAGACCTTGATTCTGAAAATCTGAAAGATTATTGTCCGATAAGTAGTTTATCTTTTGTAGCGAAAGTACAGAAAAAGGGTGTTTTCTGTCAAATAAATAAACACCTCCAAAAACACTGCCTCTACAACTTAAATAAGTCTCGGTACCAGTGGCGTGCAGAGGTTTGGTGTAGAGATGTCAACCGCGCAGCGTACACGGCGCCGCGCGGGCACCGCGTAACTTTTTGATCAAATTTACCGCGCCGTGCGGACACCGTGCAATCGTATGTTTAAAGTTTGCATGTGGATACTTGCTTTTATGTTTAAAGTTTGCAGTGCAGTGCGGGCACAGTGCGGTACTTAAAAAAATTTTGCAGCGCAGTGCGGTTGCGGGCAGAAACCTTGCAGTGCAGTGCGGGCACAGTGCAGGAAAAGTGTGCCCGCGACAACTCTAGTTTGGTGATGCCCGGGGCCAACTGCTTGATGGTATGCCCCCCTCCCAAACTGTCAAGTACTCAAGAATGTGACAAAGACAGACATTTGAAATACGTAAAAGCTAGTGTTGAGAAAAAGTATTGAAAAATTAAACTAAAATATTTCAAAGAGTATTTTTTATTTTAATATGTCATTTAAAGGCTAAGGCATACATTTATAAGAAAAATTTATCTAGTGAAGGATATGCACTGAGGAACAAGACATTGCGTTTATGCATGCAAATAATTATCAAATAGGCTCACCAAACTGATCTATTATATGGATATAACTTCTTGAGGCATAACAGGAGATAGAGTGGTCTAGTTTTTTTCTATTTATAGTATCTGAGATTGTACAAGTGGAACTATGCAGCTTGATGTATTGCTGGATTGCTGCCCTTAATATTTTTGTAAGCTATACAATAGAATGCTTTAAGGACATTGTTTAGTGAAAGCAGATGAAGAAGTAACTCTTTTAATTAAACTAAAAAAAATGTGATGATGTGAAAAAATCAATTAGACACTTACTGTAAGCGTTAATTTCTCTGTCCCCGCATCAAAATTAATAAATATACAGCGTAGCGCTCGTGCGTCCGTTTGGAGTGCCGTAGATAGCCCAAAACTTTTTTGTTTCATTCCTTTCGGATAACGTGGTCGCTGCTAGTAGCAAGGTTTTAAATTGTAGCAATATTGGCTTCTACTTTGTGATTTCATAACTGAGTTGCCCGCTTCATACAAGGTAATAATTGTCATGTATTTACTTACTAAAGTCAAGTTACATTTTTTTTGGGTTTTGATAAATAGAAATTTACACAAAGTTGGCGGCTGGATTTTAATAAGTATTTTTCTCTTGTTTCAGTTGCCAACTGTCCTGTATGGGTTTTTACAACGGTTGTTATATCGGTTGTCATATCGGTTGTCATTAGGTTGTCTCTTTATTGTATTGATATTGTGTTTGTGCCACGAACTTTGCTGACACTCTAATTTACATCTTCAGTAATTCCTTCATAACCTTTTTACATTTTCTCTGCAATAAATTCATATAACACAATTGTATACAGACTGGCAATAATTTTTAAGTAGCAGTTAGAATTTTTTTTTTTATTTATTTATTTATTTAATTCAGACTCCCAGTCCATAACAAAGAAAAAAAAACACACCAACAAAAAAAACAAAACAAAACAGCAAAAACTGCACAGAATGATTCAAATTCAAAAATTTAAAATCTAATTTCCAACAGTACTGTCCATATAAAATTATCGACAAAACAAATGTACACTTTAGAAAAACAGCCAGTATTAAAAACGATAAAGCATGTGCCTATAATAAGTAAAAAATTGACTATCAAAGAAGCAATAAGTGTTCATCATGTTGGTGACAAGTAAGTTAGAGGAGTTAAGGCAGCGATTAATAAAATTGTACAAAGTTTTTCTCAAGAGAGCTTCAAAAGTAGGTATATGATTTATAACTTGAAATTCAGGCGCGCTTCTGTATCTAGGTACATGTAGGTTGTGCAATATCCTATAGCAGTCATTGTAGGCAACACGAATACTGTGAAAACTTGATTTTAGGTAATTACTCCACAGATGTGAACCATAAAAATTTGTACAATACGATTTAAACAATAGGTTTTTAACATCAAACGAACAGTGTGAAAAAGCAGATTTTAATTGATTTGCGGAACAATATAAAGATCTTACTTGCCTATTTATATCATCATCGTCTGTTAATGCATTGGTTAAATATACACCAAGATATTTAACTTTTTTACTAAAATTCAGCATTTCGTTACACAAGCGGACTACAGGGGCATTCGTGAGGTGAAATGATTTTGGAAGAAACTGCATACACTGGGATTTATTACTATTAAAAACAATACCATTTTTATAAGAAAAGCTATCACACACAGCGAGTAAATCTTGAAGTCCTGCAACGCTAGGACTGAAACAGCATGTATCATCTGCATATATGATATGGTTAATCAAAGTGTTTCCAATATAACAACCAGCAGGAACGCGATTGAGATCTTTTGACAGTTGGTCGATATAGACAGCAAATAAGTAAGGACTAAGTATTCCCCCCTGTCGCACACCGTTAGAGACTCCAAAAGATTGAGACAGTTGAGATCCCATCTCACTCGCATTTGCTGTTGACGATACCAATATCGCAGCAATCGTACAAAACATGGCGGAACATCACGCAATAACAGCTTTTTAAACAAGAGTTCATGGCCAAACGCTTTAGAGGCATCTAAAAATACTGAAAAAATAGGGCTACCCTGTTGAAGGTAGGACGAAATGATTTGCTTGAGCAAGAAGATACACATATCAGTGCCAGTACCACGCTTAAACCCGAATGGTGATCACTAGTTGACAAAAAAGACTTTATGTGAAATAATATAAAATGTTCAAAAAGCTTAGAAATAGTAGTAGCCACAGCTATAGGCCTGTAATTACCTACATTAGTAGTATCTTTATTTTTACACTTGAGAATAGGAACTATATCAGTAATAAGACAATCTTCGGGAATAAAGCCATGACTCACACATAAATTAAACAAAACGCTTAAGTAAATACAAACACAATAGTGAGCATACCGTAAATGTTCTGCCGTAATACCATCAGCACCAGCAGATTTCTGTAAAGGTAATTTTTTAATTAAATTACACATCATAGGAGCTGTGCACTGAAAGTTGGTTATATTGCAAAAACTGGATGGGCGGGATAGAAAGTTATCAACAAAAATTTTGTCACAACTTTTACCAGATGCACTGTTTAGAAGTCCACTCTAGTGGCTTTTCCACATATTTGCAACATCAGACTGACCAGTGGCATTAATGCTGTTATTATCTTTTTTGTACACTGCACGTATTTTTTCCAAAATGCTGTTCTTGAAGAACTTGATTGAAGAGCAGTTGCTAAGGCATCCGATTTATGCTGTTTCTTGAGTCTTCTACAGTGTCTTAAAGATAGCTTAAATTTTTTACGAATAACTTTTATTTTTTCAAAGTAAACTCCATGTTTAAGACGGCCATTATGCACCCAAGTTAAAAAAGCATAACGAGCAGCTGAGTGTAAAGATTTTATTTTTTTGTTCCACCCTGGAACCTGAGAATATTGAGGAGTATTCTGAAGGTAGCTTAATGCTGCTTTGGATGCTTTGGTCAAAGCAGAGATAATTTCTGAGTAAAAAAGTATTATCTCATAAGATGAGAGTGATCATCACAGGTGGCATTTCTACACTGCATTGCAGCAGCTGGAAAAGAAACTTCTACACTTACATTTTACGATTTCTCTTTCTCATATGAGCTCTTCTATCGGAAAATATTTGAATTAACTCATTTTTCACATCTGCTGAAAGGAATTCTCTTTCGATGCTAATTAAAGCCAAGCTTGTTAGGCGTTCCTGTAGCAAAATGACCTTAGACATGTTTTTATCAATTTTAACTTTGAAAATGACCTCTCACAGCTTGCAATTGATAATCCGATGGTCGTCGTCGTCGTCATCGTTTGAAGGGCATCCACTCCAGGCCAGACACAAACAGGACTGGGGCCGAGGGTTTATCCTTTTACTACCCCAGACTGCTGCACTGCCTGGATCAGATGCTGGCAGTGATATTATTAAGCCAGCATCGAGTTTCGTCATCCAAAACCGTCAGACCGCGTGCTCCATGTGGTGCCCGATGTATGGGGCACATTGTTAGTACATGGTCTGCGGTTTGCTCTGAGGCGCCACACTCGCAATTCGGTGAAGGAGCGAGACCCCATTTGTGCATGGACGAATGGAATCGCCCAACACCAGTCCGCAGGCGGTTGAGCTTAACCCAAGCTGCTCGGGGTAAGCCCATCCCAACAGGCCTGACACTGGTCCCGGGCACAAAAGCACGGAGCCTGGAAGCACTTTCACAGTACTCCGCGTTCCATTTATGATTTGTCCATTCAGAGGCGCGGATACCAAGTCTGGCAAGATTGTCCAAGAGATTCCGCGCACCTGGCACAAACGGGCGTCTGGATCTTAGTCTCACTTGGCCAGTATCTGAGGACCCACTTAAAAGACCATGCAAAATATGATCGGGGTCCAGAGATCCACGGTAAGCCAAGGAGAGTGTCGCTCCCAGTCGGCGAAGCTCAGCTGGCTGGATGCCTGAAAGTACAGGTAGGTGGTCCGTTGGAGTGGGACGCAGGCATCCAGTAACTATGCGCAAGGCGTCATTCAAGACACTGTCAATGAGGCGAGTGTGAGCACTGCGACACCAGACTGGCGCACAGTACTCAGCTGTTGAGTACACTAGAGACAAGGTGGCTATGCGTAGTGTTTTAGCACCAGCACCCCATCCCGAGCCCACGAGTCGCCTCAACAGTGTGACGCGCGATGATAGTTTTTTGCGCAATGCCACTAAATGGTGACGAAACGTGAGCGATCTGTCCAGTTTTACCCCAAGGTATGTAGGGGTTGGACAGAACGGTAAAAGTCTACTATTGTTGTAGACCTTTAGCTCACGTTTGGCCTCTCGGTTGTTTAAGTGAAAGGCTGTCGTCACCGTCTTAGTGTGACTGAGCTTCAACCTCCAAGTCTGGAGATACGCTGAAAGTGTGGACATGTCTTGGCTTAATGTCCCCTCCAAGTCCTTCCAGTTTCCAGAAGAGTGCAACAATGCTAAATCATCAGCATAAGCAAACTTTCTGGAAATCATGGAAGGAAGATCGTACGTATAGATGTTAAATAGGAGGGGAGCCAAGACCGATCCCTGAGGAACGCCGTTTTTAAGACGGCGTAGCCTGCTTTGCTTGCTGTCACCGGTGGTAAGGGTGAAACTTCGATTTCGGACAAGCTCCATGATCATTTTGACCATGTGCTTATCCGGAAGTAGTCTCAGCAGCTTGCAGGTAAGGCCACGGTGCCAGACAGTGTCATAAGCAGCTGTCAGATCGATAAATACGGCACCGGTCTTCTTTTTAGCCTCGAAAGAATCCTCGATGTTCTGGGTTAGCAGAACAACTTGATCTACGGTTGACTTCCCGCGTCGGAACCCAGCCTGCTCTTTAGGGAGCAATGGATCGATTAATGGTTCAACGCGGGCGTAGATAAGCCTCTCGAGGATCTTGTAGGGGACACAGAGCAGAGATATCGGTCGATAACTCTTTGGGTCCCCCACAGGCTTTGCTGGTTTTGGGATCGCGACCACAAGCGCTCTTCTCCAGATCTTGGGAATTTTGAGTCGGCGCAAACAGGAAGAAAGGAAGTCACGTAACCAGGACTTCAAAGCAGCTCCAGCATGGAGTATAAGCTCGGGGCAGATGGAATCAGGACCCGGAGCTTTACCTGGTTTTAAATGTTGAAGGGCAGCAGCAAATTCTCTCTGTGAAAAATTGTCAGAGATATTTACTGCGTCTGGTGTTGTGGCCCTCCAAAGGTCAGACACTTCTTGAAAGACAAGTCGAGATGACTTGCGATCAACAGCCTCGTATTTCCCATTTCTAACCAGCTGAGATGCAATAGCATCGGCTGAAACGGGACAATGACGAGGAGAGTGTCGTGACCTACCAGTAAGGTTGTTCAAGATACTCCACGCTTTTCGACTAGAGTGTGAGAAGTCAATGCTCCGAACTGCTTCGGACCATCGATCCCTCCGCTTTCTGTCAAGCTTGGCAAGCAGAGCTGTAGCAGCCAAACTTGAGTCGTCTCCCTGAGGAGACTGCAGAAAGGTTTTATAGAGGGATTCACACTCTGCATCCCAACACGGAATATAGTTATTTCGATACCCGCGTGGGATAGTCTTCTTGGCTGCTTTCTTAATGATGTTACAGAAGTCCTGGTAAGCCGCATCCACATCAAGTGAATCAGGCGGCAACAAAGTCTTTGCGAATTTATTCGTCAAAGCAATGTAGTGACTCCAATTGGCCTTGCGGAAGTTCCATCGCTTAACAGGCATGCTTGGCACTGCCATAGCAAACCTTGGTGGTGTAATAAGCGAGGGTCGATGTTGTGACCTGGGAAACTTGTCAAGGACACGTCTATCCGGTAAGCGACTGTTTGGACCTACGCTAGCGAAAGCTAGGTCTGGATTGGTGCCAGTGTTCCAGCGGCCGGAATAAAAACTGGCAGCGTCCTTGGCATTATATAGGAGGGCAAGACAATTAATACTTGCCCATCCAGCCAAGCACTCACCATCCGGACTGTTGTCATCATAACCCCAGTCAGCATGACGACAGTTAAAATCGCCAGCGTACAGACAGGGGTGAGGAAACACTGGGAGATCCAGGGTTCGCAATCGCGTTGGCGGTGGTTTGTAGACGTTGACTATTTTATAGCCATCAACGTCCACACACAGCCACTCGATCTCCGATGTCGGTGGAGATTGGTCCAAAAGCGTGTATCTCAGTCGCTCGTGAACAAACGTGGCAAGGCCATGCTTCCTGCTTAAAGAAGACCCAGCTAGTTGGTAGTGTGGTAGCACCAACTTCTCTGCATCAGTGCAGTGGGTCTCCTGCAGTAGGATGACGAGTGCCTCAGACTGCATAGCGAGGTGATGAAGAACATTCATCTTGCTTGCAGTGAGGCCTTCGATGTTCAGCTGAAGAATAGTGGGTCTTCGGAACTTGTTGGCAATGTGCCCTGAAAAGGGCAGTTTTATCCTGACATTGCCCCGTCCTGAAAAGGACGTTTGCCGATTAACAGACCCACACTGAACATCGGAATGGGTGGATACCCTTCCGTTTTGGTAGGTTCGGTTTCGGTCTGTCATTTTTAAAATCAATGAGCAGACTTACTCACGGCCCAGGCTACGTGAAAGCACCTACCATCCTCAATCCGATGGTGAGCAGTAACCTATATGCAATATACAAAGTTGGGAGGACATCCCTCCCAAACTGCATTAAACATTTAAGAGCATGCTTAGCATACGGAAATGCATTTCCTCCAGCTTGAAGAAGCATAATAAAGTTGATAATGTCATTGTAGGGGGACACAGAG